>JABWDB010000009.1:0-1200000 GCA_019614645.1 Stratiolaelaps scimitus
CAAATCTGTCTTCATTCGCCTTCCGCTCACCTTGAATCGAATTGGCCGCCGACGGTGACCTTTTGAATATTGCAGGAGAACCCATTTCCAGAGTATCTTCGGCTCGATTTTTGGGTTTATGCCTGGACGAGCACCTGTCCTGTGACGCGTACTTGCGCCAATTCCAAACTGAGCTAGCTGCAGCATCGCAGGTATGCCAGGGATTCGCAAACTCTTCAGTACAAAATAATACCTTCCCCTATATCACGCTTTTCCAGGTCACGTATGGCTTATGATATCGAATACTTTGATCTTAATTAAAATCCACCCTTAAATTAAAATAAAAGGGCATCACGATGTTTGGTCCGCCTCCCTCCGTTGTAGCCGACAGTTCCTTTGTTTAGAACTCTGAATAGTTTGCTGTTCCCTTGATATATCGAATATCGTTATCGCCTGAGCATTTTTAAAACCGTGCATTATCTGTTTACTAAAATTTGTTATCCAAGATTTTCAAAAAATTATACTCGTGGTGGCTGGTCTAAACTTATTTTACATGTGTTACATACTAATGATGTTGGCCATCGATGCTTCCGTTCTCCAGGGCCTGGTATCTTAAATGCCCTCTTAAGCAGAATCCACGGATTGCAGTGTCCTTTACGAGTATTTTAGTCCGCACTTTAAGTGCGGACTAAAATACTCGTAAAGGATCCGTTGAGCCCGGTGGTGGTTGGTGGTGCATTCGTGTGCGAATTGCAATCGGAGGAGACACGTAGGTGGACGGGTTCGATCCCCACCGTTGCACATTTGCATTTTCAAGGGGTCCGTCTTATGAACCAATGCCGGAAGCAGTACCGTAAACGTTAAATGTTGGCTGTGGGTCCGGAGAATTTAATATTATATTAGTCCGGACTTAAAGAACACTTCCTACACAAATTGTAAATACTCTTAATATTTAATGCAATACGATGCGAATTCCACTTTATTATTTACTGAGGAGGGAATATTTAGACGATATGCTATATATTAATTATTCTCTCCTCACGGCTTCTTTCTCATACTAAAATAATTACGACATATTGTAAGGCGTCTGGCAGATAAACTATGGTTTTCCATTGTGATGATACATACACGCAAAGTTATATATTGCATATATTACTTCGAGTTGTAGCAATCTGTTTATATAACTACGTATTATATGAGTGTGTGAATTTTACATTTAACAGTCCCTTTGTGTGTGAGACTGGTTCTTTGTTTTACACACTCGGACTTCTAATCATAAACCCAAACCAAGGGGTGATTTCTGATCGCCTCCAGCGAGCCCCGGGCTCTTTGACGGGCAGTCTCACTCCATTGTCACTCACACCTTCGAAATGTATCGTTAGAGATACTTGATAAATAATAATAATAATAATAAGAAAAAAATATATATATATAATGTATTGAAGGATGTTTACGAAGGAGTTCTACTATAACTACTACTTTACAAATAAGTGACGTTAACAATTCTATGACGAATATAGCTCTATCCCTTTTACGCACTCCATCATCCAGAACGTTCAGTCGCACCATATAAGCGATTACCTATTGTTGAACAACGTATTTAAGGCATCTCTAAAGATTGTCAGGTCAACCTCCTCTTAGACCTAAGTAGAAGGTGCCCACCAACATGAAACCTTTCGCAACTTGCGTTTTCGTGGCTCTGCTCTCCGGAGCGCTCGCCTCTCCCTCTGGTGTCTCCAAGTGGGAGGACTTCAAGGCCAAGCATGGTAAGTGACTGTTTGGGATGCATATACACACAAGCACTCACCATTACTACCCACGCCGAACAGTATTGGAATCTTAATGAGAATTTGACGGACTTCTGTATTGCTTTTACAGCTAAGCAGCTTGCTGCCCACGAGGAACCTTTGCGTATGAAGGAATTCCTTGATAGGGATGCTGAGATCGAGGCTCACAACCTTCGCTATGCTGCCGGTGAGGAGAGCTATTCTCGCCAGCACAGCCAGTATTCGGATCTGACCCACGAGGAGTTCCGCAAGTACGCCCTCGGTTTTGTGCCCGCCGTCAATGCCTCGGAGATTCCCCACGCCGAGATCGAGATGATGCCTAGCCTTCCCGAGAGCTTCGACTGGAGGCAGCAGGGTATCATGACTCCCGTCAAGAACCAGTTGTACTGCGGATCTTGCTATGCCTTCGCCGGCTCTGGTGCCCTCGAGGCCTACCTGAAGTGGAAGAAGAACTATAATATCATCCTGTCTGAGCAGGACGTCGTTGATTGCTCCTACCATAAGTTCATGGGAGGTGCCCACAACGGAGGATGCGATGGTGGATGGCCGACTGCCGTGTACCAATACTATAACGTTAAGGATCTCGTAGATGAGCGTGAATACCCATACACCTCCGGCAGAAGCCAGAGACACGGCGCTTGCAAGATCCCTAACCCGATCCGCAATGTAGTTAGGGGCAAGCTGTCGATACAGAACATTAGGGTTCGCAATGAGGACGAAATCCGTCAGATCCTTGTGCAGAAGGGACCCCTGGTCATTGCCATGGCTGCCGACAACGAGTGGAAGCGCTTCTTTGATGATCTCGGAGATGGTGTCTTCGACAACAATGGCTCGGTGAACGCTCAGCCCAACCACGCCGTCGTCCTCGTCGGCTATGGCAACCAACAAGGAAAGGACTACTGGATCATCAAGAACTCCTGGGGCTCCAGCTGGGCCGTCGGCGGTTATGGAAAGATCCGTCGTGGAAGGAACATGTGCGGTCTGGCCACCTACGGTGTCTGGTACGTCGAGGGGTAAAAACCACCTTAATCCCCATTCAATAAATATATGAATCAGGAAATAACATGTTCAACCTGCAGTTGTCACTACTAGATTTTAACATAGAGACATTGTGAAGATAATTTAGTTTCCAATAATTAAGCAAAAATATTGAATTGTTACTATATAACTTCGTATGGACAGGCCATACGCTATATTGGTTGTTGTATACGGTAACAACAATTAGTGACCGAACACAATATGGTGCTCGCCGGTGATATTACTCTTAACATTGATGGCAAAGAAATAATTTGCTTTCCATAGCGGGATTTCGTTTTAAAAAATAGCGCGTGTCTTTGTGCTTTTGTAGCTTAAAATGAATACATAAAAATCATATGGCAACGTTATTCAAAATTCAACGAACCCCAATTTTCTTCTAACAACAAAAAATCTCAAAATATTTATGCATGCCTTTACAGCACAGTCACATTAGGTCGGCTTAGCTATATCTCTATAGGTCCTTGAAGCACTGCTACAAAGTGGTAGCGAGGCCTGCCATTGAAAATCAGATGAGGGTCAACTGGGAGATAAACAAAAAAAAACTCTAAGAGTAATAGTATATATAGGCCATACAGTTTGGTTAAAAAGTCGAGATACCGAGAATTACCACGAGAGAACATCGAAGTCAACTTCTCAGTAGACAACAACCTGCCATCAGTCTCGCGAGGGTTGACGGGATCTCGAGGGTATCGAACGATCAATTTGGCAATGCAGAGAAGCTACGGCCGAACACGTATACGTCACCTGCAATAGGATCTAGCTGCTTCTTGTAGGGATCCACATCGAACACCGATTTGACATCAAAACATGTTGATCTTGTAGCAATAATAATAAAACTCGATCAATTTAATTTATCTCTCCCCTTACTCTCCTTGAGTTTAACTATCCCCCCATCCAGTCTACGACATCCGCCCAGGCCGCCCTTAATTTGACCACATGTGCCACGAGTTCACAGACTGGTTCCCCGCAACCTCCCTCGAGCTCCCGTCCGGCTGACACTAGTGACATTCATCGGGTCACCGTATGCTCAACGTCGTCGACCTAGCCAGAGTCGCACAGCACACATCAGTACACCTGCGTCTTTCCGATCTTAGGCATGTAGGTTTGTACTCCCCGTGGCCTGTGAGCACCTGCGTCGCCTCATACGTGAGCTCTCCCATGTTACAGTCAAACCACACCCTGATCTCTGATGTCAGGCTTTTGGCCCAACGCCCCTTCATCACTCCCAGAGTATCCTGCGTCCATCCTTGTTACCAGTCGCCGAGGATGGCCCTCCGAGCCATGGTCGGGTTGAGGTTCCCAGCTGGGAGCCTGAGGCCTCTTACAGTAGCTACCAGATCCCACGGTCACCTTCTGGCTAGGGCCAGGAGAACGTCGGTTGAGACCCGGTACACGCTCAGCCTTGGCAAAGAATGACTCCGAGGTGTTTCAACTCCCGCCTGATTTCTATCGGATGACCGTCGAGCAAGAGTTTGATCCCCGCGTCCTCTTCCTGCCTGTTAGGTACTCTGCCTCTGTCTTAACAGGTGCAAGCTGGAGATGGTGGGAATCCATCCACTGTAGTACCCTACGTAAGGCTTTATTGGCCGTGGCCTCTAGGGTGTCCTCCGTTCTCGCCGTGACAATTACCGCCAGGTCATCCACATAGGTGAGGAGCTCAGCGTGTACCGGCATATCGGTTTGTAGAACCCCGTCATAGGCAAGGTTGCTGTGTGCGGGCCCCTGGATCGAACCCTGGAGGACGCCAGCAGTGACCTCGTGCTCCAGGGCCCTGCGACCAAACCTCGCTCTCCCAGGTACAAGGACTGAATCCGTAGAATCCCATCGGATATTCACTTTTTCTCCAGTGTTCTCATGATTACTACCCAGTTAATGTGTGAAATGCGTTTGTAACGTCCAGTAGGATGAGAACGAATCCCCGTATACTTCGGGTTCTCCCAGATTCCTCCCGTATTGCTTGAGATAGCTGACAAATTCGAATTGATCATTCAATGTCAGTAAGGAAGAGAACCAAAGTCCCAGATCGTTGAGCATGACAATATCCCTGAAGAATTGATTTCCTAACAGATAATGCCATCTTACATTCCTCTTTTCCAGATGGATCACGCCACACTTGTGAACAGCAAGCCGAAGGCGCATGGTCCTTAAGCAGTCCATAAGCATATCAAAGGCGTTCTGCAGATTCAAACAGTCGTCCATATTTATTGCAGGCATCAGTAATATAACGTCGTCAGTATATACGTAACGTTGAATCATCTCCTTTAGGATAAGTATGGCAGGGTCAAGGAGGAGTAGAGGCAGCACCATTTTCATGACTGTACCTTGCGGACATCCTCTGGATATAACACTGGATCTTTTTCTTAAATGGAGGGATGTTGGCATGCTAATGCATGTCAACACCGTGACCGCCCTCTCTTCTGGAACTGTTGGCGATGTACAAGAGCACCACCCTTCCCGTTATCGCTTAGCACATTCTTCAGTAAGGGTGGTGAGATGTGTACAAGCCCAGCTAACTGTCAACCAATAAACACGGTCAAATCTGTCTTCATTCACTTCCGCTCACCTGGAATCGAATTGGCCGCCGACGGTGACCTTTTGAATATTGCAGGAGAACCCATTTCCAGAGTATCTTCGGCTTGATTTTCGGGTTTATGCCTGGATGAGCACCAGTCCTGTGACGCGCATTTGTGCCAATTCCACCCTGAGCTAGCTGCAGCATCGCAGCTATGCCAGGGATTCGCAAACTCCTCAGTACAAAACAATACCTTCCCCTATATCACGCTTTTCCAGGTCACGTATGGTTTATGATATCGAATACTTTGATCTTAATTAAAATCCACCCTTAAATTAAAATAAAAGGGCATCACGATGTTTGGTCCGCCCCCCTCCGTTGTAGCCGACAGTTCCTTTGTTTAGAACTCTGACTAGTTTGCTGTTCCCTTGATATATCGAATATCGTTATCGCCTGGGCATTTTTAAGACCGTGCATTATCTGTTTACTAAAATTTGTGCTATAGTACTAATGATGTTGTCCGTCGATGCTTCCGTTCTCCAGGGCCTGGTATCTTAAATGCTCTTTTAAGCAGAATCCACGGATTGCAGTGTCCTTTACGAGTATTTTAGTCCGCCCTTGAAGTCGAGCCCGGTGGCGTGGTGCATTCGTGTGCGCTTTGCAATCGGAGGAGACACGTAGGTGCACGGGTTCGATCCTCACCGTTGCACATTTGCATTTTCAAGGGGTCCGTCTTATGAAGCAATGTCGGAAGCAGTACCGTAGACGTTAAATATTGGCTGTGGGCCCGGAGTATTTAATATTATATTACTCCGCACTTAAAGAACACTTCCTACACAAATTGTAAATACTCTTAATATTCAATGCAATACGATGCAAATTCCACTTTATTATTTACTAAGGAGGGAATATTTAGACGATATGCTATGTATTAATTATGCTCTCCTCACGGCTTCTTTCTCATACTAAAATAATTACGATATAGTGTAAGACGTCTGGCAGATAAACTATGGTTTTCCATTGTGATGATACATACACGCAAAGTTATATATTGTATATATTACCTCGAGTTCTAGCAATCTGTTTATATAACTACGTATTATATGAGTGCGTGAATTCTACATTTAACAGTCCCTTGGTGTGTGAGACTGGTTCTTTGTTTTACACACTCGGACTTCTAATCATAAACACAAACCAAGGGGTGATTTCACATCGCCTCCAGCGAGCCCCGGGCTCTCGGACGGGCGGTCTCACTCCATTGTCACCCACACCTCCGAAATGTATCGTTAGAGGTACTTGATAAATGTAATAATAATAATAACAAGAAAAAAAAAAATATATATATATAATGTATTGAAGGATGTTTACGAAGGAGTTACGACTATAACTACTACTTTACAAATAAGTGCCGTTAACAATTCTATGACGAATATAGTTCTATCCCTTTTACGCACTCCATCATCCAGAACGTTCAGTCGCGCCATATAAGCGATTACCTATTGTTGAACAACGTATTTAAGGCATCTCTAAAGCTTGTCAGGTCAACCTCCTCTTAGACCTACGTAGAAGGTGCCCACCAACATGAAACCTTTCGCAACTTGCGTTTTCGTGGCTCTGCTCTCCGGAGCGCTCGCCTCTCCCTCTGGTGTCTCCAAGTGGGAGGACTTCAAGGCCAAGCATGGTAAGTGACTGTTTGGGATGCATATACACACAAGCACTCACCATTACTACCCACGCCGTACAGTATTGGAATCTTAATGAGAATTTGACGGACTTCTGTATTGCTTTTACAGCTAAGCAGCTTGCTGCCCACGAGGAACCTTTGCGTATGAAGGAATTCCTTGATAGGGATGCTGAGATCGAGGCTCACAACCTTCGCTATGCTGCCGGTGAGGAGAGCTATTCTCGCCAGCACAGCCAGTATTCGGATCTGACCCACGAGGAGTTCCGCAAGTACGCCCTCGGTTTTGTGCCCGCCGTCAATGCCTCGGAGATTCCCCACGCCGAGATCGAGATGATGCCTAGCCTTCCCGAGAGCTTCGACTGGAGGCAGCAGGGTATCATGACTCCCGTCAAGAACCAGTTGTACTGCGGATCTTGCTATGCCTTCGCCGGCTCTGGTGCCCTCGAGGCCTACCTGAAGTGGAAGAAGAACTATAATATCATCCTGTCTGAGCAGGACGTCGTTGATTGCTCCTACCATAAGTTCATGGGAGGTGCCCACAACGGAGGATGCGATGGTGGATGGCCGACTGCCGTGTACCAATACTATAACGTTAAGGATCTCGTAGATGAGCGTGAATACCCATACACCTCCGGCAGAAGCCAGAGACACGGCGCTTGCAAGATCCCTAACCCGATCCGCAATGTAGTTAGGGGCAAGCTGTCGATACAGAACATTAGGGTTCGCAATGAGGACGAAATCCGTCAGATCCTTGTGCAGAAGGGACCCCTGGTCATTGCCATGGCTGCCGACAACGAGTGGAAGCGCTTCTTTGATGATCTCGGAGATGGTGTCTTCGACAACAATGGCTCGGTGAACGCTCAGCCCAACCACGCCGTCGTCCTCGTCGGCTATGGCAACCAACAAGGAAAGGACTACTGGATCATCAAGAACTCCTGGGGCTCCAGCTGGGCCGTCGGCGGTTATGGAAAGATCCGTCGTGGAAGGAACATGTGCGGTCTGGCCACCTACGGTGTCTGGTACGTCGAGGGGTAAAAACCACCTCAATCCCCATTCAATAAATATATGAATCAGGAAATAACATGTTCAACCTGCAGTTGTCACTACTAGATTTTAACATAGAGACATTGTGAAGATAATTTAGTTTCCAATAATTAAGCAAAAATATTGAATTGTTACTATATAACTTCGTATGGACAGGCCATACGCTATATTGGTTGTTGTATACGGTAACAACAATTAGTGACCGAACACAATATGGTGCTCGCCGGTGATATTACTCTTAACATTGATGGCAAAGAAATAATTTGCTTTCCATAGCGGGATTTCGTTTTAAAAAATAGCGCGTGTCTTTGTGCTTTTGTAGCTTAAAATGAATACATAAAAATCATATGGCAACGTTATTCAAAATTCAACGAACCCCAATTTTCTTCTAACAACAAAAAATCTCAAAATATTTATGCATGCCTTTAGAGCACAGTCACATTAGGTCGGCTTAGCTATATCTCTATAGGTCCTTGAAGCACTGCTACAAAGTGGTAGCGAGGCCTGCCATTGAAAATCAGATGAGGGTCAACTGGGAGATAAACAAAAAAAACTCTAAGAGTAATAGTATATATAGGCCATACAGTGTGGTTAAAAAGTCGAGATACCGAGAATTACCACGAGAGAACATCGAAGTCAACTTCTCAGTAGACAACAACCTGCCATCAGTCTCGCGAGGGTTGACGGGATCTCGAGGGTATCGAACGATCAATTTGGCAATGCAGAGAAGCTACGGCCGAACACGTATACGTCACCTGCAATAGGATCTAGCTGCTTCTTGTAGGGATCCACATCGAACACCGATTTGACATCAAAACATGTTGATCTTGTAGCAATAATAATAAAACTCGATCAATTTAATTTATCTCTCCCCTTACTCTCCTTGAGTTTAACTATCCCCCCATCCAGTCTACGACATCCGCCCAGGCCGCCCTTAATTTGACCACATGTGCCACGAGTTCACAGACTGGTTCCCCGCAACCTCCCTCGAGCTCCCGTCCGGCTGACACTAGTGACATTCATCGGGTCACCGTATGCTCAACGTCGTCGACCTAGCCAGAGTCGCACAGCACACATCAGTACACCTGCGTCTTTCCGATCTTAGGCATGTAGGTTTGTACTCCCCGTGGCCTGTGAGCACCTGCGTCGCCTCATACGTGAGCTCTCCCATGTTACAGTCAAACCACACCCTGATCTCTGATGTCAGGCTTTTGGCCCAACGCCCCTTCATCACTCCCAGAGTATCCTGCGTCCATCCTTGTTACCAGTCGCCGAGGATGGCCCTCCGAGCCATGGTCGGGTTGAGGTTCCCAGCTGGGAGCCTGAGGCCTCTTACAGTAGCTACCAGATCCCACGGTCACCTTCTGGCTAGGGCCAGGAGAACGTCGGTTGAGACCCGGTACACGCTCAGCCTTGGCAAAGAATGACTCCGAGGTGTTTCAACTCCCGCCTGATTTCTATCGGATGACCGTCGAGCAAGAGTTTGATCCCCGCGTCCTCTTCCTGCCTGTTAGGTACTCTGCCTCTGTCTTAACAGGTGCAAGCTGGAGATGGTGGGAATCCATCCACTGTAGTACCCTACGTAAGGCTTTATTGGCCGTGGCCTCTAGGGTGTCCTCCGTTCTCGCCGTGACAATTACCGCCAGGTCATCCACATAGGTGAGGAGCTCAGCGTGTACCGGCATATCGGTTTGTAGAACCCCGTCATAGGCAAGGTTGCTGTGTGCGGGCCCCTGGATCGAACCCTGGAGGACGCCAGCAGTGACCTCGTGCTCCAGGGCCCTGCGACCAAACCTCGCTCTCCCAGGTACAAGGACTGAATCCGTAGAATCCCATCGGATATTCACTTTTTCTCCAGTGTTCTCATGATTACTACCCAGTTAATGTGTGAAATGCGTTTGTAACGTCCAGTAGGATGAGAACGAATCCCCGTATACTTCGGGTTCTCCCAGATTCCTCCCGTATTGCTTGAGATAGCTGACAAATTCGAATTGATCATTCAATGTCAGTAAGGAAGAGAACCAAAGTCCCAGATCGTTGAGCATGACAATATCCCTGAAGAATTGATTTCCTAACAGATAATGCCATCTTACATTCCTCTTTTCCAGATGGATCACGCCACACTTGTGAACAGCAAGCCGAAGGCGCATGGTCCTTAAGCAGTCCATAAGCATATCAAAGGCGTTCTGCAGATTCAAACAGTCGTCCATATTTATTGCAGGCATCAGTAATATAACGTCGTCAGTATATACGTAACGTTGAATCATCTCCTTTAGGATAAGTATGGCAGGGTCAAGGAGGAGTAGAGGCAGCACCATTTTCATGACTGTACCTTGCGGACATCCTCTGGATATAACACTGGATCTTTTTCTTAAATGGAGGGATGTTGGCATGCTAATGCATGTCAACACCGTGACCGCCCTCTCTTCTGGAACTGTTGGCGATGTACAAGAGCACCACCCTTCCCGTTATCGCTTAGCACATTCTTCAGTAAGGGTGGTGAGATGTGTACAAGCCCAGCTAACTGTCAACCAATAAACACGGTCAAATCTGTCTTCATTCACTTCCGCTCACCTGGAATCGAATTGGCCGCCGACGGTGACCTTTTGAATATTGCAGGAGAACCCATTTCCAGAGTATCTTCGGCTTGATTTTCGGGTTTATGCCTGGATGAGCACCAGTCCTGTGACGCGCATTTGTGCCAATTCCACCCTGAGCTAGCTGCAGCATCGCAGCTATGCCAGGGATTCGCAAACTCCTCAGTACAAAACAATACCTTCCCCTATATCACGCTTTTCCAGGTCACGTATGGTTTATGATATCGAATACTTTGATCTTAATTAAAATCCACCCTTAAATTAAAATAAAAGGGCATCACGATGTTTGGTCCGCCCCCCTCCGTTGTAGCCGACAGTTCCTTTGTTTAGAACTCTGACTAGTTTGCTGTTCCCTTGATATATCGAATATCGTTATCGCCTGGGCATTTTTAAGACCGTGCATTATCTGTTTACTAAAATTTGTGCTATAGTACTAATGATGTTGTCCGTCGATGCTTCCGTTCTCCAGGGCCTGGTATCTTAAATGCTCTTTTAAGCAGAATCCACGGATTGCAGTGTCCTTTACGAGTATTTTAGTCCGCCCTTGAAGTCGAGCCCGGTGGCGTGGTGCATTCGTGTGCGCTTTGCAATCGGAGGAGACACGTAGGTGCACGGGTTCGATCCTCACCGTTGCACATTTGCATTTTCAAGGGGTCCGTCTTATGAAGCAATGCCGGAAGCAGTACCGTAGACGTTAAATATTGGCTGTGGGCCCGGAGTATTTAATATTATATTACTCCGCACTTAAAGAACACTTCCTACACAAATTGTAAATACTCTTAATATTCAATGCAATACGATGCAAATTCCACTTTATTATTTACTAAGGAGGGAATATTTAGACGATATGCTATGTATTAATTATGCTCTCCTCACGGCTTCTTTCTCATACTAAAATAATTACGATATAGTGTAAGACGTCTGGCAGATAAACTATGGTTTTCCATTGTGATGATACATACACGCAAAGTTATATATTGTATATATTACTTCGAGTTCTAGCAATCTGTTTATATAACTACGTATTATATGAGTGCGTGAATTCTACATTTAACAGTCCCTTGGTGTGTGAGACTGGTTCTTTGTTTTACACACTCGGACTTCTAATCATAAACACAAACCAAGGGGTGATTTCTCATCGCCTCCAGCGAGCCCCGGGCTCTCGGACGGGCGGTCTCACTCCATTGTCACCCACACCTCCGAAATGTATCGTTAGAGGTACTTGATAAATGTAATAATAATAATAATAACAAGAAAAAAAATATATATATATATAATGTATTGAAGGATGTTTACGAAGGAGTTACGACTATAACTACTACTTTACAAATAAGTGCCGTTAACAATTCTATGACGAATATAGTTCTATCCCTTTTACGCACTCCATCATCCAGAACGTTCAGTCGCGCCATATAAGTGATTACCTATTGTTGAACAACGTATTTAAGGCATCTCTAAAGCTTGTCAGGTCAACCTCCTCTTAGACCTACGTAGAAGGTGCCCACCAACATGAAACCTTTCGCAACTTGCGTTTTCGTGGCTCTGCTCTCCGGAGCGCTCGCCTCTCCCTCTGGTGTCTCCAAGTGGGAGGACTTCAAGGCCAAGCATGGTAAGTGACTGTTTGGGATGCATATACACACAAGCACTCACCATTACTACCCACGCCGTACAGTATTGGAATCTTAATGAGAATTTGACGGACTTCTGTATTGCTTTTACAGCTAAGCAGCTTGCTGCCCACGAGGAACCTTTGCGTATGAAGGAATTCCTTGATAGGGATGCTGAGATCGAGGCTCACAACCTTCGCTATGCTGCCGGTGAGGAGAGCTATTCTCGCCAGCACAGCCAGTATTCGGATCTGACCCACGAGGAGTTCCGCAAGTACGCCCTCGGTTTTGTGCCCGCCGTCAATGCCTCGGAGATTCCCCACGCCGAGATCGAGATGATGCCTAGCCTTCCCGAGAGCTTCGACTGGAGGCAGCAGGGTATCATGACTCCCGTCAAGAACCAGTTGTACTGCGGATCTTGCTATGCCTTCGCCGGCTCTGGTGCCCTCGAGGCCTACCTGAAGTGGAAGAAGAACTATAATATCATCCTGTCTGAGCAGGACGTCGTTGATTGCTCCTACCATAAGTTCATGGGAGGTGCCCACAACGGAGGATGCGATGGTGGATGGCCGACTGCCGTGTACCAATACTATAACGTTAAGGATCTCGTAGATGAGCGTGAATACCCATACACCTCCGGCAGAAGCCAGAGACACGGCGCTTGCAAGATCCCTAACCCGATCCGCAATGTAGTTAGGGGCAAGCTGTCGATACAGAACATTAGGGTTCGCAATGAGGACGAAATCCGTCAGATCCTTGTGCAGAAGGGACCCCTGGTCATTGCCATGGCTGCCGACAACGAGTGGAAGCGCTTCTTTGATGATCTCGGAGATGGTGTCTTCGACAACAATGGCTCGGTGAACGCTCAGCCCAACCACGCCGTCGTCCTCGTCGGCTATGGCAACCAACAAGGAAAGGACTACTGGATCATCAAGAACTCCTGGGGCTCCAGCTGGGCCGTCGGCGGTTATGGAAAGATCCGTCGTGGAAGGAACATGTGCGGTCTGGCCACCTACGGTGTCTGGTACGTCGAGGGGTAAAAACCACCTCAATCCCCATTCAATAAATATATGAATCAGGAAATAACATGTTCAACCTGCAGTTGTCACTACTAGATTTTAACATAGAGACATTGTGAAGATAATTTAGTTTCCAATAATTAAGCAAAAATATTGAATTGTTACTATATAACTTCGTATGGACAGGCCATACGCTATATTGGTTGTTGTATACGGTAACAACAATTAGTGACCGAACACAATATGGTGCTCGCCGGTGATATTACTCTTAACATTGATGGCAAAGAAATAATTTGCTTTCCATAGCGGGATTTCGTTTTAAAAAATAGCGCGTGTCTTTGTGCTTTTGTAGCTTAAAATGAATACATAAAAATCATATGGCAACGTTATTCAAAATTCAACGAACCCCAATTTTCTTCTAACAACAAAAAATCTCAAAATATTTATGCATGCCTTTAGAGCACAGTCACATTAGGTCGGCTTAGCTATATCTCTATAGGTCCTTGAAGCACTGCTACAAAGTGGTAGCGAGGCCTGCCATTGAAAATCAGATGAGGGTCAACTGGGAGATAAACAAAAAAAACTCTAAGAGTAATAGTATATATAGGCCATACAGTGTGGTTAAAAAGTCGAGATACCGAGAATTACCACGAGAGAACATCGAAGTCAACTTCTCAGTAGACAACAACCTGCCATCAGTCTCGCGAGGGTTGACGGGATCTCGAGGGTATCGAACGATCAATTTGGCAATGCAGAGAAGCTACGGCCGAACACGTATACGTCACCTGCAATAGGATCTAGCTGCTTCTTGTAGGGAACCACATCGAACACCGATTTGACATCAAAACATGTTGATCTTGTAGCAATAATAATAAAACTCGATCAATTTCATTTATCTCTCCCCTTACTCTCCTTGAGTTTAACTATCCCCCCATCCAGTCTACGACATCCGCCCAGGCCGCCCTTAATTTGACCACATGTGCCACGAGTTCACAGACTGGTTCCCCGCAACCTCCCTCGAGCTCCCGTCCGGCTGACGCTAGTGACATTCATCGGGTCACCGTATGCTCAACGTCGTCGACCTAGCCAGAGTCGCACAGCACACATAAGTACACCTGCGTCTTTCCGATCTTAGGCATGTAGGTTTGTACTCCCCGTGGCCTGTGAGCACCTGCGTCGCCTCATACGTGAGCTCTCCCATGTTACAGTCAAACCACACCCTGATCTCTGATGTCAGGCTTTTGGCCCAACGCCCCTTCATCACTCCCAGAGTATCCTGCGTCCATCCTTGTTACCAGTCGCCGAGGATGGCCCTCCGAGCCATGGTCGGGTTGAGGTTCCCAGCTGGGAGCCTGAGGCCTCTTACAGTAGCTACCAGATCCCACGGTAACCTTCTGGCTAGGGCCAGGAGAACGTCGGTTGAGACCCGGTACACGCTCAGCCTTGGCAAAGAATGACTCCGAGGTGTTTCAACTCCCGCCTGATTTCTATCGGATGACCGTCGAGCAAGAGTTTGATCCCCGCGTCCTCTTCCTGCCTGTTAGGTACTCTGCCTCTGTCTTAACAGGTGCAAGCTGGAGATGGTGGGAATCCATCCACTGTAGTACCCTACGTAAGGCTTTATTGGCCGTGGCCTCTAGGGTGTCCTCCGTTCTCGCCGTGACAATTACCGCCAGGTCATCCACATAGGTGAGGAGCTCAGCGTGTACCGGCATATCGGTTTGTAGAACCCCGTCATAGGCAAGGTTGCTGTGTGCGGGCCCCTGGATCGAACCCTGGAGGACGCCAGCAGTGACCTCGTGCTCCAGGGCCCTGCGACCAAACCTCGCTCTCCCAGGTACAAGGACTGAATCCGTAGAATCCCATCGGATATTCACTTTTTCTCCAGTGTTCTCATAATTACTACCCAGTTAATGTGTGAAATGCGTTTGTAACGTCCAGTAGGATGAGAACGAATCCCCGTATACTTCGGGTTCTCCCAGATTCCTCCCGTATTGCTTGAGATAGCTGACAAATTCGAATTGATCATTCAATGTCAGTAAGGAAGAGAACCAAAGTCCCAGATCGTTGAGCATGACAATATCCCTGAAGAATTGATTTCCTAACAGATAATGCCATCTTACATTCCTCTTTTCCAGATGGATCACGCCACACTTGTGAACAGCAAGCCGAAGGCGCATGGTCCTTAAGCAGTCCATAAGCATATCAAAGGCGTTCTGCAGATTCAAACAGTCGTCCATATTTATTGCAGGCATCAGTAATATAACGTCGTCAGTATATACGTAACGTTGAATCATCTCCTTTAGGATAAGTATGGCAGGGTCAAGGAGGAGTAGAGGCAGCACCATTTTCATGACTGTACCTTGCGGACATCCTCTGGATATAACACTGGATCTTTTTCTTAAATGGAGGGATGTTGGCATGCTAATGCATGTCAACACCGTGACCGCCCTCTCTTCTGGAACTGTTGGCGATGTACAAGAGCACCACCCTTCCCGTTATCGCTTAGCACATTCTTCAGTAAGGGTGGTGAGATGTGTACAAGCCCAGCTAACTGTCAACCAATAAACACGGTCAAATCTGTCTTCGCTCACTTCCGCTCACCTGGAATCGAATTGGCCGCCGACGGTGACCTTTTGAATATTGCAGGAGAACCCATTTCCAGAGTATCTTCGGCTTGATTTTCGGGTTTATGCCTGGATGAGCACCAGTCCTGTGACGCGCATTTGTGCCAATTCCACCCTGAGCTAGCTGCAGCATCGCAGCTATGCCAGGGATTCGCAAACTCCTCAGTACAAAACAATACCTTCCCCTATATCACGCTTTTCCAGGTCACGTATGGTTTATGATATCGAATACTTTGATCTTAATTAAAATCCACCCTTAAATTAAAATAAAAGGGCATCACGATGTTTGGTCCGCCCCCCTCCGTTGTAGCCGACAGTTCCTTTGTTTAGAACTCTGACTAGTTTGCTGTTCCCTTGATATATCGAATATCGTTATCGCCTGGGCATTTTTAAGACCGTGCATTATCTGTTTACTAAAATTTGTGCTATAGTACTAATGATGTTGTCCGTCGATGCTTCCGTTCTCCAGGGCCTGGTATCTTAAATGCTCTTTTAAGCAGAATCCACGGATTGCAGTGTCCTTTACGAGTATTTTAGTCCGCCCTTAAAGTCGAGCCCGGTGGCGTGGTGCATTCGTGTGCGCTTTGCAATCGGAGGAGACACGTAGGTGCACGGGTTCGATCCTCACCGTTGCACATTTGCATTTTCAAGGGGTCCGTCTTATGAAGCAATGCCGGAAGCAGTACCGTAGACGTTAAATATTGGCTGTGGGCCCGGAGTATTTAATATTATATTACTCCGCACTTAAAGAACACTTCCTACACAAATTGTAAATACTCTTAATATTCAATGCAATACGATGCAAATTCCACTTTATTATTTACTAAGGAGGGAATATTTAGACGATATGCTATGTATTAATTATGCTCTCCTCACGGCTTCTTTCTCATACTAAAATAATTACGATATAGTGTAAGACGTCTGGCAGATAAACTATGGTTTTCCATTGTGATGATACATACACGCAAAGTTATATATTGTATATATTACTTCGAGTTCTAGCAATCTGTTTATATAACTACGTATTATATGAGTGCGTGAATTCTACATTTAACAGTCCCTTGGTGTGTGAGACTGGTTCTTTGTTTTACACACTCGGACTTCTAATCATAAACACAAACCAAGGGGTGATTTCACATCGCCTCCAGCGAGCCCCGGGCTCTCGGACGGGCGGTCTCACTCCATTGTCACCCACACCTCCGAAATGTATCGTTAGAGGTACTTGATAAATGTAATAATAATAATAATAACAAGAAAAAAAATATATATATATATAATGTATTGAAGGATGTTTACGAAGGAGTTACGACTATAACTACTACTTTACAAATAAGTGCCGTTAACAATTCTATGACGAATATAGTTCTATCCCTTTTACGCACTCCATCATCCAGAACGTTCAGTCGCGCCATATAAGTGATTACCTATTGTTGAACAACGTATTTAAGGCATCTCTAAAGCTTGTCAGGTCAACCTCCTCTTAGACCTACGTAGAAGGTGCCCACCAACATGAAACCTTTCGCAACTTGCGTTTTCGTGGCTCTGCTCTCCGGAGCGCTCGCCTCTCCCTCTGGTGTCTCCAAGTGGGAGGACTTCAAGGCCAAGCATGGTAAGTGACTGTTTGGGATGCATATACACACAAGCACTCACCATTACTACCCACGCCGTACAGTATTGGAATCTTAATGAGAATTTGACGGACTTCTGTATTGCTTTTACAGCTAAGCAGCTTGCTGCCCACGAGGAACCTTTGCGTATGAAGGAATTCCTTGATAGGGATGCTGAGATCGAGGCTCACAACCTTCGCTATGCTGCCGGTGAGGAGAGCTATTCTCGCCAGCACAGCCAGTATTCGGATCTGACCCACGAGGAGTTCCGCAAGTACGCCCTCGGTTTTGTGCCCGCCGTCAATGCCTCGGAGATTCCCCACGCCGAGATCGAGATGATGCCTAGCCTTCCCGAGAGCTTCGACTGGAGGCAGCAGGGTATCATGACTCCCGTCAAGAACCAGTTGTACTGCGGATCTTGCTATGCCTTCGCCGGCTCTGGTGCCCTCGAGGCCTACCTGAAGTGGAAGAAGAACTATAATATCATCCTGTCTGAGCAGGACGTCGTTGATTGCTCCTACCATAAGTTCATGGGAGGTGCCCACAACGGAGGATGCGATGGTGGATGGCCGACTGCCGTGTACCAATACTATAACGTTAAGGATCTCGTAGATGAGCGTGAATACCCATACACCTCCGGCAGAAGCCAGAGACACGGCGCTTGCAAGATCCCTAACCCGATCCGCAATGTAGTTAGGGGCAAGCTGTCGATACAGAACATTAGGGTTCGCAATGAGGACGAAATCCGTCAGATCCTTGTGCAGAAGGGACCCCTGGTCATTGCCATGGCTGCCGACAACGAGTGGAAGCGCTTCTTTGATGATCTCGGAGATGGTGTCTTCGACAACAATGGCTCGGTGAACGCTCAGCCCAACCACGCCGTCGTCCTCGTCGGCTATGGCAACCAACAAGGAAAGGACTACTGGATCATCAAGAACTCCTGGGGCTCCAGCTGGGCCGTCGGCGGTTATGGAAAGATCCGTCGTGGAAGGAACATGTGCGGTCTGGCCACCTACGGTGTCTGGTACGTCGAGGGGTAAAAACCACCTCAATCCCCATTCAATAAATATATGAATCAGGAAATAACATGTTCAACCTGCAGTTGTCACTACTAGATTTTAACATAGAGACATTGTGAAGATAATTTAGTTTCCAATAATTAAGCAAAAATATTGAATTGTTACTATATAACTTCGTATGGACAGGCCATACGCTATATTGGTTGTTGTATACGGTAACAACAATTAGTGACCGAACACAATATGGTGCTCGCCGGTGATATTACTCTTAACATTGATGGCAAAGAAATAATTTGCTTTCCATAGCGGGATTTCGTTTTAAAAAATAGCGCGTGTCTTTGTGCTTTTGTAGCTTAAAATGAATACATAAAAATCATATGGCAACGTTATTCAAAATTCAACGAACCCCAATTTTCTTCTAACAACAAAAAATCTCAAAATATTTATGCATGCCTTTAGAGCACAGTCACATTAGGTCGGCTTAGCTATATCTCTATAGGTCCTTGAAGCACTGCTACAAAGTGGTAGCGAGGCCTGCCATTGAAAATCAGATGAGGGTCAACTGGGAGATAAACAAAAAAAACTCTAAGAGTAATTGTATATATAGGCCATACAGTGTGGTTAAAAAGTCGAGATACCGAGAATTACCACGAGAGAACATCGAAGTCAACTTCTCAGTAGACAACAACCTGCCATCAGTCTCGCGAGGGTTGACGGGATCTCGAGGGTATCGAACGATCAATTTGGCAATGCAGAGAAGCTACGGCCGAACACGTATACGTCACCTGCAATAGGATCTAGCTGCTTCTTGTAGGGAACCACATCGAACACCGATTTGACATCAAAACATGTTGATCTTGTAGCAATAATAATAAAACTCGATCAATTTCATTTATCTCTCCCTTTACTCTCCTTGAGTTTAACTATCCCCCCATCCAGTCTACGACATCCGCCCAGGCCGCCCTTAATTTGACCACATGTGCCACGAGTTCACAGACTGGTTCCCCGCAACCTCCCTCGAGCTCCCGTCCGGCTGACGCTAGTGACATTCATCGGGTCACCGTATGCTCAACGTCGTCGACCTAGCCAGAGTCGCACAGCACACATAAGTACACCTGCGTCTTTCCGATCTTAGGCATGTAGGTTTGTACTCCCCGTGGCCTGTGAGCACCTGCGTCGCCTCATACGTGAGCTCTCCCATGTTACAGTCAAACCACACCCTGATCTCTGATGTCAGGCTTTTGGCCCAACGCCCCTTCATCACTCCCAGAGTATCCTGCGTCCATCCTTGTTACCAGTCGCCGAGGATGGCCCTCCGAGCCATGGTCGGGTTGAGGTTCCCAGCTGGGAGCCTGGGGCCTCTTACAGTAGCTACCAGATCCCACGGTAACCTTCTGGCTAGGGCCAGGAGAACGTCGGTTGAGACCCGGTACACGCTCAGCCTTGGCAAAGAATGACTCCGAGGTGTTTCAACTCCCGCCTGATTTCTATCGGATGACCGTCGAGCAAGAGTTTGATCCCCGCGTCCTCTTCCTGCCTGTTAGGTACTCTGCCTCTGTCTTAACAGGTGCAAGCTGGAGATGGTGGGAATCCATCCACTGTAGTACCCTACGTAAGGCTTTATTGGCCGTGGCCTCTAGGGTGTCCTCCGTTCTCGCCGTGACAATTACCGCCAGGTCATCCACATAGGTGAGGAGCTCAGCGTGTACCGGCATATCGGTTTGTAGAACCCCGTCATAGGCAAGGTTGCTGTGTGCGGGCCCCTGGATCGAACCCTGGAGGACGCCAGCAGTGACCTCGTGCTCCAGGGCCCTGCGACCAAACCTCGCTCTCCCAGGTACAAGGACTGAATCCGTAGAATCCCATCGGATATTCACTTTTTCTCCAGTGTTCTCATAATTACTACCCAGTTAATGTGTGAAATGCGTTTGTAACGTCCAGTAGGATGAGAACGAATCCCCGTATACTTCGGGTTCTCCCAGATTCCTCCCGTATTGCTTGAGATAGCTGACAAATTCGAATTGATCATTCAATGTCAGTAAGGAAGAGAACCAAAGTCCCAGATCGTTGAGCATGACAATATCCCTGAAGAATTGATTTCCTAACAGATAATGCCATCTTACATTCCTCTTTTCCAGATGGATCACGCCACACTTGTGAACAGCAAGCCGAAGGCGCATGGTCCTTAAGCAGTCCATAAGCATATCAAAGGCGTTCTGCAGATTCAAACAGTCGTCCATATTTATTGCAGGCATCAGTAATATAACGTCGTCAGTATATACGTAACGTTGAATCATCTCCTTTAGGATATGAGCAGCACCATTTTCATGACTGTACCTTGCGGACATCCTCTGGATATAACACTGGATGTTTTTCTTAAATGGAGGGATGTTGGCATGCTAATGCATGTCAACACCGTGACCGCCCTCTCTTCTGGAACTGTTGGCGATGTACAAGAGCACCACCCTTCCCGTTATCGCTTAGCACATTCTTCAGTAAGGGTGGTGAGATGTGTACAAGCCCAGCTAACTGTCAACCAATAAACACGGTCAAATCTGTCTTCGCTCACTTCCGCTCACCTGGAATCGAATTGGCCGCCGACGGTGACCTTTTGAATATTGCAGGAGAACCCATTTCCAGAGTATCTTCGGCTTGATTTTCGGGTTTATGCCTGGATGAGCACCAGTCCTGTGACGCGCATTTGTGCCAATTCCACCCTGAGCTTGCTGCAGCATCGCAGCTATGCCAGGGATTCGCAAACTCCTCAGTACAAAACAATACCTTCCCCTATATCACGCTTTTCCAGGTCACGTATGGTTTATGATATCGAATACTTTGATCTTAATTAAAATCCACCCTTAAATTAAAATAAAAGGGCATCACGATGTTTGGTCCGCCCCCCTCCGTTGTAGCCGACAGTTCCTTTGTTTAGAACTCTGACTAGTTTGCTGTTCCCTTGATATATCGAATATCGTTATCGCCTGGGCATTTTTAAGACCGTGCATTATCTGTTTACTAAAATTTGTGCTATAGTACTAATGATGTTGTCCGTCGATGCTTCCGTTCTCCAGGGCCTGGTATCTTAAATGCTCTTTTAAGCAGAATCCACGGATTGCAGTGTCCTTTACGAGTATTTTAGTCCGCCCTTAAAGTCGAGCCCGGTGGCGTGGTGCATTCGTGTGCGCTTTGCAATCGGAGGAGACACGTAGGTGCACGGGTTCGATCCTCACCGTTGCACATTTGCATTTTCAAGGGGTCCGTCTTATGAAGCAATGCCGGAAGCAGTACCGTAGACGTTAAATATTGGCTGTGGGCCCGGAGTATTTAATATTATATTACTCCGCACTTAAAGAACACTTCCTACACAAATTGTAAATACTCTTAATATTCAATGCAATACGATGCAAATTCCACTTTATTATTTACTAAGGAGGGAATATTTAGACGATATGCTATGTATTAATTATTCTCTCCTCACGGCTTCTTTCTCATACTAAAATAATTACGATATAGTGTAAGACGTCTGGCAGATAAACTATGGTTTTCCATTGTGATGATACATACACGCAAAGTTATATATTGTATATATTACTTCGAGTTCTAGCAATCTGTTTATATAACTACGTATTATATGAGTGCGTGAATTCTACATTTAACAGTCCCTTGGTGTGTGAGACTGGTTCTTTGTTTTACACACTCGGACTTCTAATCATAAACCCAAACCAAGGGGTGATTTCTCATCGCCTCCAGCGAGCCCCGGGCTCTTGGACGGGCGGTCTCACTCCATTGTCACCCACACCTCCGAAATGTATCGTTAGAGGTACTTGATAAATGTAATAATAATAATAATAACAAGAAAAAAATATATATATATAATGTATTGAAGGATGTTTACGAAGGAGTTCTACTATAACTACTACTTTACAAATATGTGACGTTAACAATTCTATGACGAATATAGCTCTATCCCTTTTACGCACTCCATCATCCAGAACGTTCAGTCGCACCATATAAGCGATTACCTATTGTTGAACAACGTATTTAAGGCATCTCTAAAGCTTGTCAGGTCAACCTCCTCTTAGACCTAAGTAGAAGGTGCCCACCAACATGAAACCTTTCGCAACTTGCGTTTTCGTGGCTCTGCTCTCCGGAGCGCTCGCCTCTCCCTCTGGTGTCTCCAAGTGGGAGGACTTCAAGGCCAAGCATGGTAAGTGACTGTTTGGGATGCATATACACACAAGCACTCACCATTACTACCCACGCCGAACAGGATTGGAATCTTAATGAGAATTTGACGGACTTCTGTATTGCTTTTACAGCTAAGCAGCTTGCTGCCCACGAGGAACCTTTGCGTATGAAGGAATTCCTTGATAGGGATGCTGAGATCGAGGCTCACAACCTTCGCTATGCTGCCGGTGAGGAGAGCTATTCTCGCCAGCACAGCCAGTATTCGGATCTGACCCACGAGGAGTTCCGCAAGTACGCCCTCGGTTTTGTGCCCGCCGTCAATGCCTCGGAGATTCCCCACGCCGAGATCGAGATGATGCCTAGCCTTCCCGAGAGCTTCGACTGGAGGCAGCAGGGTATCATGACTCCCGTCAAGAACCAGTTGTACTGCGGATCTTGCTATGCCTTCGCCGGCTCTGGTGCCCTCGAGGCCTACCTGAAGTGGAAGAAGAACTATAATATCATCCTGTCTGAGCAGGACGTCGTTGATTGCTCCTACCATAAGTTCATGGGAGGTGCCCACAACGGAGGATGCGATGGTGGATGGCCGACTGCCGTGTACCAATACTATAACGTTAAGGATCTCGTAGATGAGCGTGAATACCCATACACCTCCGGCAGAAGCCAGAGACACGGCGCTTGCAAGATCCCTAACCCGATCCGCAATGTAGTTAGGGGCAAGCTGTCGATACAGAACATTAGGGTTCGCAATGAGGACGAAATCCGTCAGATCCTTGTGCAGAAGGGACCCCTGGTCATTGCCATGGCTGCCGACAACGAGTGGAAGCGCTTCTTTGATGATCTCGGAGATGGTGTCTTCGACAACAATGGCTCGGTGAACGCTCAGCCCAACCACGCCGTCGTCCTCGTCGGCTATGGCAACCAACAAGGAAAGGACTACTGGATCATCAAGAACTCCTGGGGCTCCAGCTGGGCCGTCGGCGGTTATGGAAAGATCCGTCGTGGAAGGAACATGTGCGGTCTGGCCACCTACGGTGTCTGGTACGTCGAGGGGTAAAAACCACCTCAATCCCCATTCAATAAATATATGAATCAGGAAATAACATGTTCAACCTGCAGTTGTCACTACTAGATTTTAACATAGAGACATTGTGAAGATAATTTAGTTTCCAATAATTAAGCAAAAATATTGAATTGTTACTATATAACTTCGTATGGACAGGCCATACGCTATATTGGTTGTTGTATACGGTAACAACAATTAGTGACCGAACACAATATGGTGCTCGCCGGTGATATTACTCTTAACATTGATGGCAAAGAAATAATTTGCTTTCCATAGCGGGATTTCGTTTTAAAAAATAGCGCGTGTCTTTGTGCTTTTGTAGCTTAAAATGAATACATAAAAATCATATGGCAACGTTATTCAAAATTCAACGAACCCCAATTTTCTTCTAACAACAAAAAATCTCAAAATATTTATGCATGCCTTTAGAGCACAGTCACATGAGGTCGGCTTAGCTATATCTCTATAGATCCTTGAAGCACTGCTACAAAGTGGTAGCGAGGCCCGCCATTGAAAATCAGCTGGGAGAAAAACAAAAAAAAACCTCTAAAAGTAATAGTATATATAGGCCATACAGAGTGGTTAAAAAGTCGAGATACCGAGAATTACCACGAGAGAACATCGAAGTCAACTTCTCAGTAGACAACAACCTGCCATCAGTCTCGCGAGGGTTGACGGGATCTCGAGGGTATCGAACGATCCATTTGGCAATGCAGAGAAGCTACGGCCGAACACGTATACGTCACCTGCAATATGATCACCCAGTCACCGTTACCAGTCGCCGAGACTTACCATGGCTCGGAGAGCCATGGTTGGATCGAGGTTCCCAGCTGGGAGCCTAGCTAGCAGATCCCACGGTAACCTTCTGGCGATACGAAGGTCACGTTGTTCCCTTGTTTATGTATGCCTGCGTAACATGGATCCCTGTGCTAAACGGAGATATGTCGGATTTTAATTGCAATGAAGGTTCATTCGAAGAGTCGAGACAAAACAATAATAAATGGTTACTTTTCCATTCTACTCTTCCCTACACAGGCGGCAAGGGAGGTGGAGACCTTCCCCGACCTCACTGGTGGGGAAGGTCTCCTCATATCCCGGAGGTGACCTAGGAAGCGATCAAGACTGCGGTACCACGCTCGACATCAGAGAAGGCCCCTAACCCGGGTGAGGTCCCACCAGAGGTTGTGCGCGTACTAGCCAAGCATTGGCCTGCAGCCATCGCGAGGCTAACGGGCAAGATATTGCATGAGGGTATCTCAAGACCTCTGCCCATTTCCTGTCTGTAAACAACTACTGTGGTCAATAGGGTGTCTGAACCTCCGACTTCACAAAACTCCCTTTTGATACTGCCTGCCTTACCCACCACTCCATGCCCGCAGGCATGAAACTGGAAAACGCGTCCGTGACCTTCACCTCCAACAAACTATTATACGTAAATAATCCAATATTCATGTAACGAGTCAAGGGTAAACTGCCGTAGAAGGGAGAATAGAGAGGATTCTTTCATGCGGCATAGTATTGAAGGCTCTTTTGAACTCCGCATATAATTATGTCAGTAAAAGGGTGCCACTTTCGGATGTATATCACAAACTTTGTTGACGAACCGTTCATTCTCGATCTGTTGGGCCGCCCATCCTCCCGGGGCGACTATGCAGAAAAAACGAGGTCGGCCAAAAAGGGTCCGTTTGTGCGGGTGAGTACGCTTTATATATATATATATATATATATATATATATATATATGTATATATAAAGCGTACTCACCCGTACAAACGGACCTATATATATATATAGCATACACCTGAATTTCATGGAGAGACCAACGTTGACATAATAATCACGCGGTGTATATATGTAAATGACTCATGCGATCACTGTATGTCCGTTAGACACAGACAGGAGCACCTTGTTTGACGTGTGGGTCCTTGAGTCACCATTGAAAGGACTGCAAGGCTCGCAGCTATGCATTGACTCTCTCAAGCCAACAGCAGCAAACCAAATTACATGGTTTCAACACGGAATAGCTCAGCTGACCTCGACGTACCAAGCGACACATCTCCACCAATAGAGCAAAACAGCATGAGCAAGGGCATCGTAAAACAAACGGAAACACATTCAAAGGAGCCGGAAATGGGCAATTCATTCTCCAACGGGGACATCGACGGCACCGCTGATTGGGAGGAAATCCGGAGAGAATAGAGGTGTATTATCAGTTCAACGAAGAGTCGGACGATGCTATTACCCGTTTGAGAAATACGCCCACGTGAAATACACCGAAGCAAGTGCCGCCTAAGCTCCGTAGGTGGATAATTATATATCAATGTCTTCGCCAGTGAAGATTTTCAGCTGTTGTTCCTTGTTACGTTTCGTACCACGTCCGTTCACGGGCACCTGTCGATATGGCTTCTGTTTACAGTATGAGGATGTCTTACGATTTGAGACTTCGCCTATTTTTCGTGCTTCTTGTATTCGTTTGCGGGTCTTGAGACGATGAAAGGGACTTAATCGCCAACGGTGGCAGAGCCTTTGGTGTATTTTACTCTGCGAGCTACTATGCGCCGTCACCTTTTGTGGGGATCGAAAGTTCTCCATTTCAACAATAGCAAAAACCATGCCGCCAACTCTACGATAATCGTCAAAGCAGCACAATAATTCGTCATTCAGTGCCTGGAGAATATCCCAGGCTGAAGGTCTCTGGCCCTCGGCTAGTACCACTTATAGTAAGCGCTTGATGTGAATTGTCGGGAAAATGAGCCAGCAGCAGTTGTGTTACAGTTAGGCGCCTAATACTATGGGTGCCCACAAGAGCCAGGTCGCCGGGGCGAGAGCCGGGTCGCCCACAAGAAGGAGTCTTTCCTCAAGAAACTCGAGGCGGGCGAAGCCTAAGCGGCATCAGCAACATCACCGATGACCCAGCAACCTATCTTTCTATACAAATGAGGTTGATACTGCCATCATATTGTGAAGATAGAAAAAAACAGCTTACACGCCTGGACGACCGCCGTTTGCTGGCCTGGAGTGAGGTGATGACTGCCGTCAGAAGACGTTGAAACTTATTAGAAAGAAAATAAAGTTTGACGATGGTGGCCGAAAGGATGTTGTGCTCATTAATAATTATGGACATTTTGTACAACAGTAACGAAGGAATCTATGGGGGGGGACTTTAACTCTATTTAGCCTAAGGTGCTCGCCGTTAGTTAAAGGTCGTTTGTAGAAAGGCATAAGAAACGGTATTTAACTGCATTTTAGCTAACTAGTGGTCTCTGCAATAACAGCTATGGTTCGTTGGTGCTACTTTCTATTAGGTTAGATTTATTAATATAGGCAAGTAAAATATTCATTTTATGGCAAAGATAATGTCTCCAATCACGCGAATGTTAAAATAAGTATTCCCTCTACAGACCAAGAAATTGGTCTGCCTGTACTCCAAGCTTCAGAAAGATTAAGTGTTTTAGATGTAAGAGAACTAATATATGCAAAAACTGGCCTTTTAGCCTATCACCCAGGCTTCATGTCAACCGTCTGATGAAGGTCACCGATTACCTATATATAATAGATATATAAGTAGTTGGTGACCTTCATTATAATTATAATATGTATTACCGACCTTGCCAATTTTCACCGCAAATTTCACCGATGTGGCGTATTTGCTTTTATATGGAGGGGAGGATTCGTTGCTAATTCGGAAATAAAGCAGCATTCTACGGTGCATGAACAACTACATTTTTGATATAGGGGTTTTCCGCGCTACTTCCATCCTATGACAGTAATGGTTGGCGCGGTTGAATTATTATAGGCATTTTATCATGATTATTTAGATGTCAGAGACCATACTCCCAGTCAAGAGAAATGTCTGCAATTAGGTTAATAGCTGAAATCCCAACATTAGCTACACTGGCATACAAATATTCTATAGGGCAGGCCTTCGCTTATCCTGATAACAACTTAAGCTGTAGTAAAATTTCTTATACATGTTTGCAGTTCCGGCTGAGAAATTCAAAGTTAATCCGGTTATAGCGGATGCTTTAAATAAATTACTTATTTTCCATGCTGATTATGAACAAAAGACTTCCACTTCTATCGTGCGGCTATCTGGCTCTTCTGGTGCTAATCTGTTTGTGGTCATAGTAGCGGGTATTGCTTCTCTTTTGGGGGCCTGCACACGGTGGGGCTAATGAACCTGTAATAAAAATGTTAGAAGAAATAGGACATGCTTCTCGAATACAAATGTATATAAATAAAGCAAAGGATGAGGACGATTAATCTAAATTAATGGGCTTTGGCCATAGAGTTTATAAAAATTATAATCCTTGAGGCTTGTTGCTATGAACTAGTGAAAGAGATAGGAATTAAGGATGATCATCTTTTAGATATTGGTCTAATATTAGAAGAAAATCGCTTTGAATGATTCTTATGTTATAAAACGTCAGCTTTATCCAAACGTGGACTGCTACTCCGGTATTATATATAGAATGATTGGCATATCAACTCAAATGTTTACAATGCTGTTCGCAGTGGCAAGAGCAACAGGTTGGATGGCTCAATGGAAAGAAACGATGGATAATCCTCATTCCTATATAATATAATATAAGAAACGATGGATCAGGGTCTTTCCTATATATAATCTATTCACATCGACGTTCTTTCCTTCATGCTTGCTGGCTTTATAACGATGTTGGCATGTATTAATTGTAACGGAGGAGCGGTAACATGTAGCTTCGATTGAAGATGTCACCTTCGAAGCCCCCTATCGCACTCAGCATCTTTTCGATCCGTTCCGCAAGTTTGTCTGCGGGTTAGACTATGAGTATATAATTGGAAATCAATGTGTGTACCGAGTAAGCAATCCATGCAGAAACATATGTATATTCTTGGGATCGATAAGATTTACGACAATGAACATTATTCAAGATGACATAACCCGGTAGCACCTCGCCGTAACACGCAGGGTGCTGCAGTTCACGACGCTTGTTAAAGCATCACAATATAATAGCTCCAATCATAGCAAGCTTGTCGCCATAACAGCAGCAGTAATGTAATTAGTAAATTAGTAATTTTATAAAACTCCTCTCCATCTCGATTGAAGGACGAAACGATCTCGAAGAATAATTAGGATTATGCATAATTCCGTAGAGAAAATCGAGTACATTTCATACTTAAAGTATTTAACAAAATAATCGATTTCAATCAGCCAGTATCCTCCATGCTATTTATTCAATAACTGCTTGTGCCATCTCGCAAAGAGCTTTATTATCCCTCTTTCAAGAAGTTCTCAAATCTTTGACATGTTTTCGGAAATGAAATTGCCATATGCATTGAAAATACACGTTTCTTTATTCTGTGTTGAAAACATAATTAAACTTCGAAAACCGTACGGATCTCGACGAGTACTTGCTTACAATGTAGGCATTATTGGCCCCATTCGACACCTCGACATATGTTTGATACATGCACACGCTTAGACACAGTTGCAAACGATTCGGGATTTTCCTACAGAATTATGCGTAGACCCAATACTACAATTTCGTCAGGCACTAGTCGTCAGGAAGGTATGGGGTGATTCTCGTCAGGGCAGTAATGCATCTCGAGAGGACCGATCTAGATAGTCCTGCAATACTGGATATATAGTAAGATGATAAGTGGTATTTTCTATTCTATTTGCTAGTCACGTACGTACGGCGATACAACTTCACGATTGAATTGAAATTTAAGATTTTGAAAATTGCGAAGTATTTATACCTAGATTGTTTGACGAGAGAGCACAATTTATATTTAAACCAATATAGATTTATTTTACTTTACGTTGCAACTGGGTGATTCATCAGTGACTTTCATAGGCTGGCTAAGTCAAGTCAAGCGGAGTGCCTTATTATTCTTAATTAGCAGAATTTGCCTTCGTAAATAGTACTTTTTGTATTGTGTCTTTTTTGTGGGGGATTGTTATCATTTTCATTATGATTGTGATAGGTTCCAGCCGTTTTGAGAAATTTAACCCAGAATGAATTATGGGTATAGGATTACATCGCATCCATTTGAATTGCCCTCACATGGATTAACCTCTAAAACTCTATAAATCTTTAAGTTTGTTATTGATCACTAATTGTTTTTGTTTTTTGAGCTGACCCTCAGCTGTTCCCCTATCTGACAGGTCTCAGCACTTAACCTTTTTAGGTATTACTATGAGGACCTGTCGGAGATCATTCATTTTGATGCGCAGGATCCCGCTTCAAAAAATGTCCGAAAATTTCTACCATGAAAACATACAGCAGAACAACGTGTTAAACAACGACGCCAAAAATTTATGAGCATACAATACGGGGTGTTGCTAATGAATTATCTAGTAAACAAGACAGATAAAGATATGGCCAAATCTGTTTCTTGGGGGACAAATATAACGGCAAGATAGAGCCTTCGAAGCACTCAATACTCACCGTTCATTCACACTGATCTTACATGAATTAGCGGTGTACGCATCACCAAGTGCACCATGATAGCTACTCTCACCAGAAACGATTTACTATGGCACTGAGAGACCCTGCGATGACGTTGTGCACTACTGTAGTGGCCGCGCAGGTCGCCGAATCGGATGCCGCCAGCCGTTCACGTCTCATAGGGCGTGCACTCGTGGTCATCCATTTTCATCAATCGACAACAACCGCGTATGAGGGGACTGCTTTAGCGAAGCAGAGCTGAGCACAACAGACTCTCGCTCTACCTGCATTGCAAACAAGCAAGTAGGTGGGCAAGTGTTCTCTATCCGCGCCTCCGTCTGGCCCCACTAAATGTTGCCATAACCGACACAACATGCGAAGCTTTAGGAGGGCGTTCGTCGTCTTGGTGCCTGGCGCGATCGCAGCGGGACGTCATTGTTGGACAGACCATTGGATATAATAGCCGCCAACGGCTATAAATGGCTCGTCTGCGGAACACGTCTCGAAGACGGGATCCTCGGGAATTATCTCGGACGAATTACCTTGCGGTCATCAAACGTGAGGAGTCATAGGGGATAAGGCCGGGAGGAGCCCGGTCACCATCTCCGTGTGTTCGTTGATCCGAGGCGACGTCGCCGCTGCTGCTGACCCGCGGCCGCTCGATGACTACATCGTGCCATCACTCCACTGCTATAACCAAGGATTGCGAGATGTCGACCAGATGCCAAATGACTCTGCCGGTGTGACGTTATGTCACGTGACAATCGTCGTTTTGCTCGTTTACGCTGACGCCTGCGCCGTGCTCACTTTGTCAGTACTGAACAGCGGCCACGATCAGTACACAGCAGACGGTGCTTTGTACCCGACAGGTGCCGATCCCGCAATTGCTGCCGTACTGAGACTCACGCGGTGACAATGTTAACTGAGCGACGAAATAGATAAATAGATAAATAGAGAGAGAGATAGTCAGACTCTCACCAAATAGACATGAAGGTTTCATAGAGAAACGTGTTGTGCGTGGTCGCCCCGCGATGCAGCACCACGCCTAGCTGGAAGCAAGAAGAGTAGGGCAAGAAGAGTAGAAATCAAGAGAACTAAAGATGATGCTGATGTCTGATCGTTCTGGGATAACGATCAGATCAGACGGAGCGGTAGGACAATGGGCTCTGCTGCCACCTCCTCGATGATGATCACCACGCACTCTACTTTATTTGGTAGGGTGTCGAGACTCCGTTGGCTGGCCACCGCCACAGCCATCGATGACAGTCAAGCCAGCTGCAGGGGTGTCGGCATTTTGGGTGCGATTTCGCTGAGATGGCGCCATGGAGGGAGTTTGCTTCCATCGTTGTCGGATCAAGGTATTCTCGGAAGGAGGGGCTCACACAGGGTTTTTCTTCGGTGATATTTTGGTGATGTTTGTCTGCATGTATTTGAAAACTGTTTTTCAACTCTGATATGTCGTGGCCATAAATGGAAGATGGAGTTTTATTTGCATAGGGTAACTAACTTAAATCGAATCTCCTCATATGCTACGAATTCATCCGTCCCTGAAAGCTGGGAAGAAATGATGGTTATTCATTCTCATAAGTGATCCGTCTAAGTGTCACCAATCTCGCACAATTGTATATAACTGTCGCTTCACTCATACTGGCTTTAATCAATTGCCGTGTGATTTTGCTGTTTTGTTGTATACGTGAGAGTTGGCCCTCTCACAGCCAACGTGGTGGAAGGAGTCCATCATAGACTTGTAACCTCAACGGGGGAGAAATGTGCAGAGTCCCTAATTTTTTCGCCACCGCCTATTTATTATTGGACATACAGAGTAAATTTTCCGGGCAACCAACGTCCACCGAACTACTTTCGGTATTGTTTCATAAGACGTGCAGAGGGGAAACGCCGTCACCGATCTGGGTACATTGACCACTTCGACGAGAGGCGTGACTTAAAAAATCTTCGATCAGTTTGTCCGACTAACAGTCCGCCCTCCTTGCTGTGTCGTATAGTTACAGTGCAGTGACCACCATTAAAGCTATTTTCTATCCGCCATACTCGCTTCGGTTTGCATCTCGACGCGTCGAAAAGTGACCGACAGCTCACACTCAATCGCTGTCACCGGCGAGGGATGACCTTGTTTCACGAAATCAATTATCTCTTGTTTCGTCTGCTTCGGCGTTTTTTTCAAGGTACTCCACTCCAGTGGGTGTGTCATCTGACGTTGAACGCGACGATGGTGGTCACCCTAACAGTTTCAGCTACCTTTGGTGGTCAGAAGGACTAGGCTGCTGTGGCTGGTGTTCGGGTTGAAACAGATCACCAGACAGCTGTTGTTGGCTTGACAGCGATCATGATGATGTGATGTTGCTAAGTAGAGCGGCTAAGGACGGATACTCTGCTGCGGTCGCAATTCATGAACTCGTACCGCCAGCCACCACCGCTGACGGTACCCGTTATCAGATGGGCGTTATCTCACCGATCAAGAGCCGCAACAGCACTACACAAACGGACACCCCACGCCACGCCAGCTGCGGCAACTGCCGCTATTTCTGTCTACCGTAACTTTGTAACGTGTGCGAACGATGGTGGTCGATGGTGTCTTCATCTTCGAAACCATCCCGCTTGAAAGGAACAGTGAACACTGGAATATCATTAGAAACAAAACACAGGCAGAGGGCGAGACAGAGACCTGATCTCAAACACCGACGCCTGTGGTAGAATAGTTTGTCCTGTTGTCATTGGCCACCACATGGCTGGTGTGATCGATGCGGGGAATAGGGAGGTCTGCTACGAGTTGTATAGAACGTGGTAGGTCCTGTTTAGATACTGACAGTTAGTGTGCGTCTACGTATTATACTAATCTTCTATAACAGAGCAACATTTATCTGTATGAATATGTTTCCCATCTAACTTCGTCTCAATCAACAGCAAACCGGCAACTGCTGGTGGTCCAAAATCCAAAAAACGTAACCTAACAGCGCAGGAATAGGGGAGCTCTTTTCTTGCTGTTACAATACAGCTGATAATCTTCAATTGAAATAACATGCAGTAGTTTGTTTGAAACTCCTGAAAAGCCCACCCCCAGTTGGTCATTCTCTCCATTATCTTTTTTTTTTGCTTGGTTCTATATTATTGCACATATTTGTCCTGCTAGCATACAAATAGGCAGAGTGGAACTCAACATTCAATTAATTTCAAACACTAGATGGTAGCCCCATAGAATACATAGGCTGGCAGTTCATCAATGACTACATCCACAGTGGTACTAACTTGTACCATCACCCTGTTCAAGTCCATGTCTTGTTCGCTCTCTCCCTCTCTTTCCATTTGTGTTTTGTCTTCGACATCGAGTAGTGATGGACGATTCCACAGCGGAGCAGCGAACTCTAGTTCTCTTCCAGTCCCTTTCTGCATATGTAAGTGTTGGTCACTTGAGGCAGCCATGGCCAGCTGTCGAAGAGGTTCCCGGCAGCCTCAGCAGCTTTTTAGGTTTGGTAGTAACGTGTTCATCGAAAACCCCCATTCGCCCCGGCTATTTCTATGTCGCGCGCGCGCGCGCTCTATCTCCATCTTTCTCGTTCCGTAGAGCCGACAATACATCGCGGTCACCGCCGCCACCATCATGAAAATAGACGCCAGCGGTCTTCTACGAACAGAGTTGTTCAATTGCGCTAAAGGATCAGTGTGCATGTGCAGCTCCCTGTGTGTGACTATGGTGGGCAGGAAGATTGGACAGCAATTCGAAATACTACCGCACCAGCAGCAGCAGCCGCAAACGGCTACAACCTCTCTCTCCTGTCTCTGGCGGCGCGCGTCGATCGAACACAGCAACCGTTATTAATCAGGATTACGGGGATATAAAAAACAAGGTTCAGCAGCAAAATACAACAGGCAGAAACACAGAACGTGTGATCATCAACATGCGATCATTACTGCCGCTGCCATTGCGGTGGTAGCAACTGCAGCAGCTGCGGAGGAATCAAACATCAGAATCATTAAAAGAGTCCCGTGGAACGCGCCAGCCGCCAAATCTTCCGATCCGATTCGAAATTTCCCGCCGCCGATTACGCCCCCCCCCACCGCGCAGGTCTTCCCGCGATCATTTGATTTTGGCGATATTTGCTCGCAATGACGACAATCCGCTGTGTCATCTGTCGGTGCAGAGGTGGCGCAGAGTAGACGTTGGTCGTGGATCGTGAACAGTGCTGGCGGTGCCGCTAGCGTTGTAGCGGAAGGTCCAAAGCAGAGTACAGCCCGTAGCGAGAAAAAGGCCGCATTCGATATGACACATTTTTCAATATTCGAAGCTGACAATAATTATCATGCGCATATGCATCATGGACGAGCATTGTCGGACACATCGTAGCGGTTCGTACGCGGAGGTGCACCGCGTGAAACACGTGCGCATCGTGTATGTATGCCGATCCTGTTGCTGCTGCTTGGCGATAATAACGTTAAATTCTGGTTGGGATAATTAATGTTAATCGATTCAGGTTGGGATAATTAACCGTCATCCGCTTACGACGAGTAGGGAATGAGGAGAATTCTCAAGGACTGCAATAGTGTCCGCAGCCGTGCTGACAGCTAACGCCGAACGAAGACGCCGTTAAGTCAATAGTGTGGCATTAGAGTGGGCGTTGGAAGATCTCACGGTAGAGTTAATATCATGGCTACCGGCACGGGGGATGCAGGACAAGAAATCGAAACAAAAAGCGGAGGAGATGCGATATCAAAGAGGACCATCGCCACATTGAAACACCTAACCAATATATCGTGCCTTTATGATAGGTCAATTTTGAGGTATGTCTCGAATAAATATATCATTCGTTATCTCCAGTCGAATGACTAATGACTTTCTTCTTTATAGTATCTAATATATGTAACCAGGATACATTTACAACACTTCTCTTGCTTAAGTTATAATTTTCTTATGACTAACATAAGTATTTCCATGGTGTGTCACACATAGTCTGTCTGGAGCTTATCCTGTTCTTGTTGGTCGGGTGACTTGTTGAGAACTATCTTGACATGTTCCTGTTAGGTCGCTTGATCTTTGATGTAGATCATTTCGAGAAGCACATGCACCTCGCTGTATTATGTGGTTGGCGTGACGTCCACGTTTAACTATTGCTTCCATTTTTTTGGATCAAGTTGTGTGCCTTCCTCAGAAATTATGAAGCCTAACCAGTTTACTTTCTTTAGCAGAAATGAGCATTTTTCGAGGCGTACTTTCGGACTAAATTGTTGGACACATTGAAAAAGGGGTACTCATCGGGTATTGTGTTCCTCTATGGTTTTGCCAGCAAGAATACTGTCGTTCAGGTAAGCTGCGACTCCTGGTATTCCTGTTATATTATTATTTGGTCTATTGTTTGTTGAAAAATGGCAGGAGCACATTTAACACCAAATGGTAATCTATTAAACTAAAAGGGTCCTTTCCGTGTACTAATTTTGAATAGTTGTTTTGATTGGTCATCCACTTCACAATTTGTAGGTACGCTTCAGCTAAATCTATGTTGGAGAAGAATTTACCATTATTCAGTGTCACACAAATGTCGTCAGGCGTAGGTGTGGTCAACTAGTATGTTATTAAGTCCAGTTGAGTAATTTGCGCATAAACGTACATCGCCATTTTTTTTGAACAGTAACAACTGAAGCTGCCAGAATAGTTTATAGAACTAAGTACTCGCAAGATATACTAGAGTTCGGCATCTAGTTCTGCTTGAACATTGAACGAAACAGGTCAAGCTTTGATGAATATTGGGTGTGTATCAGGTATTAATTCTAAATATGCTCGGATTTGAGCACAGCGTACTGCTCCTGGAGAAAATCTGATCGGGTATTTTGTGTGTGCAAGTGTAGTAGGACATAAGGATTAAACTTGTTTCCTCTTTCTATGGAAAGGGTAGTGCAAGCAATATATATATATATATATATCAGTAATAAGATTAATGAAAATCTGGGCAGCGCACAAAAATTAGAAGGATTAGAGCACCGATATGACCTTCAAGAGTTATCTAATCTATACAAATGTATAGAACGCGTGTGTTGAATAATGCATCTCAAAACTATCCTGCTCAGTTACACTTTGAGATGCATTATTCAACACTTGCTTTCTTTTAATTATTCAACACAGGATTTGGGCGGGGGAAGTTGACATGCTAAAGCATGCCAACACCGTGACCGCCCCTCTCTTCTGTAACTGTTGACGATGTACGACAGCAAAAATCTTCTCGTAGCGCTTAGCGCATTCTTCAGTAAAGGCGGTGAGATGTGCATAATCTATTTCTGGATCTAACCTATACCAGGTTAATGTGCTATAATATTAATAATGATTTATTAATTAGTTATTTATGAGTGCAAAATATGTCTTAAAAACACCTGTTCTTTTTTGTTTATGCTGATTTCTTTCCTTTTGGCGGATATGGAAGATAAAGACCCTGCCGCTTTCCATTTGGGGATTAATGTCCTAGTTAATGGCTTGATTAATGACCAATGCTTAGAAGGCAATCGACAGCAGGAAGTTGATCCTGTTAATTAGTATTGTCAAAATGATCTATTTGCTTTGGAAACTATGTTCCATTGTATTAGGTGTGGTCTTGTGTTTCGTCAGCTAACCCTTCTGTACGAGCTGAATTAGCTCATCAAAGGTGTACTTACTAATGAGAGTATTTAGTGTTCGTGGAGGGGAGCGTGCGTCTGCTGTAGAATCTTGAGCTCGTCGGGAACCGAGACTATACCCACCTGCTGACCTGGTGATAGTCAATGTATACTACTTTTTCATAATCGTGTTACTCGAGATAGAGAGCTGGCTACAAGAAGAGAAAGACTATTAAGGGATGCGAATCGTATATCAAATAGGTATAAATTATTTAATAGCGATATCATAGAGCTGCTTTAAATATATCATTATATGCTCAACATTGCTAGTTCTGCAAGCGATTACATGTGACTGTTGTATAGGAACTATTATCCAAATGACTGGATATGGATCTATATGCTGTGGCTATATCACTTTGATACGTTGCACACCGAATACAGCGGTATAAGATATCAGCGAGATCAGATTTCGGATGTATATGCACTCTGTCGTATATGTCTTAACGTTGTAGACGTAGCGGCCTAGCTTATATCGTTCGGAATGATATTTGATTTAGAATTTAGCACATATTGTGATATACGAATGATTTGTGTCTGTGCGGCATTACACCAGAGGGTAGTTCATGCCTCATACAAGCGTTTTCTCAACTTATTCACTCCAACTGCAGAGCGTGGCGTTTTGGTAATTAACGTGAGTAAAACTATCTTAATTTTGAGTTAGTTTTAAGTTGTTCGACTCAAGATCTGTTCAGGTGGCGTGATTTGCACGCGTCCGCCATGGAGCACCTCCCGAACAGTACAGACATCCAATTCACAAAATGTCACTGTTTGGCCAGTTTTACGAAGGGTGTATTTATTACTCCTGGTCTATGTAGATGTATTACGAGCAGTCTTCGCATTTATCTGTGGGCAATTTCTATTCGATGACGCGTAGCCATCAGCTGCACTGTATCCAGGATTCACTCGATAGATTTGTTGCTATTATTAACATTATGGTCGTATATTATAGCGCTCTCCGCGACGTTCCGGAGGTTGATCCGACTTGTCGGTTCCTTGTGACCAAGAGGGTAGTCCGATCCAATTCGGCTCAGACGACAAATTTCCAAAGACGACGAAACAAGTGGACAGAGTGCTGGAGGCGATGGAGCCTGATGCGGCTAACGGTAGAGATAACGATAACCAGCAACCCTTTAAAACTCCACAGAAATCGTATCTTAAGCGTAAAAACGTATTCGACGAATACTTGCATAAAGCCAACTCAAAGATGTCACTCGCTTTACCAATAGTTCCGCCTGAGGTGCGTGTTCCTCAGAGTGACTCGATGTATGTGTCCCTTCCGGCGGCATCGAACATCGTCATCGGTAGCGTATCTCATGGCGAAAACCGTGAAAATAAGCATATCCGCCGTGGGGTTGTCAATGAGGGCGTGCCACCTCGGATCAAGGAGAACAAGACCCCGTTTTGCCCTTCGGCAGGTGGTGAGAATCTTTCCCAGTTCCTGAAACAAGTTCGCAAAGAGATGACCAAGACGGGACCGGAACCATCAGAGGGTGACATCTCAGCTGGGAAGGTGCCGAGCTCGAGAGCCCGTTGCATCAGGTCTTTTGTGCGTTCTCCTTTACCCGAATTGTCGCCAGAATACATCACTATTGACTCAAATCAGAGTGAAGAACGCTTGGGCGACACTTTGAGCCAACGAGATGCTGATCAGGAGCTGGTTGACGCAGAAGTTCCAACAGTCGCTGCTGCTGCTGCTGCTCCGGCGAACGATATGGAATTATCGGCAAGGGCACCAAACCGTTCTGTGAGTACGGCGACTCGTGGAGGAAGAACGTCTCCGGGATACAAACCAAATAACTGGGGAGTTTTTTCTCAATGATGATAATAATCTCGCTGGCTTTTAAAAATCATAGGCCACAGGCTCTAACCCAGTTGTCACACATACCTAATGAGCATGTGCGATTAAAGTAATAAAATATAATAATATTTATAGTCGAGATCTCGGCGGACTAATATGGCGCAAAGCGACCGAAAGATTTTTTTCAGACGGTTTAATGTGCTTGAAACAAGTGAAAATTGATATGGACAGTCGCCACGAGAAGGTCCGTGAATTTGTCGCACTCGATGTAAGCAAAATATTGAAGATTTTCCAGCAGATGAACTGCCAGCTGTTAGCCAATCATCAGATCAGCCCTCCTCATTTATGACGGTTTTATGAAACCGGAAAAATGCCGTATACTCCTATGAAAATCCACCTTAGGCTTCAAGATTCTGCTACAAAATGATAGCAAGGGTATTATTCCACCGGATGTCGTGTTCCCCGTTATGGTCGTCGACAGAAAAACTTCTCGCCGGGCAACAGAGTTTGTACTACCTACAGCCATCAAAGTAACTACCTGCCAGTCTCTAGCTTATCGGATGTCGTTGGTTTGGAGCTCGCCCCCGAAGGAGGTTAGGGAGCTCACCTCTACCAGGAAGTTTGCCAATGAGATAAAGAAAATATTGCAGTGATAATGGTATATAATTGTGTGAATTAAATAATCTGAAAAAGTGAACGTTTATATCGGTTGGCAGAATAATCTATTATAATTGTGAAATCGTAATTGCATGACCAATTTGTTGATAATACACTTTTACTCTATTTTTTAATCGAGAACTTAAGCATTGTTAAAATTGCAGTTCCGGAAATAAACCGCAAATGTTATGTTATGTGCAACCCTCCTCTGAATTACATGAATTGTTTTTTATGTTAGAAAGCAGCTTACACACGGACACGGGATATGGTATTTATGCTGCTATTGGTCATTGGTTATCACGCGTACGGAGTGGTATATGTTTGCAAGAACTGAAACCTGCCGACACCATCACTATTTATCTATCTCTACCCATATCAAGCCAGAATTCAAATATGTAGAAATGTATCTAATTGTTAAGATCGTGCAAATAATGTTGTAGAATTAGTCGAGCCAACAAAGGTGCTATTGTCGGGTGTTTTGTGAACGGTGACACCTATTATTATTTGTTGCTTTCCACGAGGAGAACTTCCAAGAGGTGTAACAGTCGCTGTCTGAGTTAGATATACCGCACTTTGTATTGTATAATATAACTATATATCGAGCTTCTGGGCGCACGAACTGAATAAGGCCTCATTGTCTGCTTGTTGTTTGTCTGTTCTCGTCTGATTCGATAGATATTCCGCGTAATTATTTCAACATGTCGATGTAATCGTGTCCGGTCAGTGCTGGGTTGCTGTTGGATCGTTGGCTGCGCTGCGACAGTGGTGTCCCCACAATACAATTCAAGCAGCAACGCTCGAATAGCGACCTGCCGCAGTTTATGCGATGTTCCCCGCCTGTGGCCGCAAACACTGCAGTCGATACAGCTCTCCCGTTGGTTCTATCAGTTAATCTGCACCTAACGACGGTCAACCATCATTTCTTTGTTACATACCGCCCCATAGCGCCCATGATCCCTCTCGCACAACTGAATTCGCTCTATGTGACTCGCTCTAAGTGGAGTTGAAATCACACTACGACGAGAAGACAACATCATTTCAGCCTTTCTCCAATCGAGTTGTCTAGTTACTCGAAGGCGAAACTGGAGTTGTGCAGTCAGTTTGTATTAAGTCACGAAATCTGTGCAACGCGGACGGTGGATCATTTCACAACAGCAAGCGCCCTACGGTGCAAAGTGTAGTTTCCTCCAGCGGCCATCGGCTACCTGTCCGTGCGGGTGTCTGATCCTGTGTCATTGTTTCCAGAGAACAGAAAGCTTGATCGTCCCCTTGTCTCGATTCGAACACGTTCGCTTCATTCATTATCTGTTATGGTGTTTGGCTAGTTTTAATTCGCTTGTATCAAATAAAGCTAGATAATCAAGTTAGCACAGCACTGGTTACTTTCTGCCGTGAACCTACGCGCGTCCGTATTGAATAAAAGGACCAGCCAAGTGACGAACACGCCTGTATAACTATGCACATTAAATCTGTTGAGATTTTCGTCTATTTCTTAAATCAACTATTTTCTCTAGTTACTAAGCGGTCACCGTGTAGAATCCGATAGTTGATTAGCGGCATAGCTTAGTTTCACTGACGGCGTCGAACAGTGCAGGCCATCGATAATAATTACAGAATTTCTTCTACATTTATCGTACAAATTGTGGATCAATGAAACAGTTCCACTCTAGGCAATTGCTCGAGACAACGTCAGCCATCTCGGCATTTCCGATGATTTAAATAGAGATATTTTTTCTTCGTGTCCCGAAATCCACTCTCGCTCTTCTCAACACTCGCATGGCTTGGAGAGAGCGAAGCTTCGTGGCACAACCAGGCCACAACTCCGGCTTGATGTGTGCCGTCCTCGTATGTAGTAGCCATTAAGCGAGTTCCCAAGAAACGAATTGGTTGAGTTGGAATAATTCATTCAGCCGCTTGCTCGTTCACCCAGTACGCGCGAACAATGTTTGTCTATTTGTGTGCTGGAGGTAGGTTGGTAGGTTTGTTTGTTTTTGTACCTGTATTGTACTTCTCGGTGTCCCCGTTGGCTCTCGCAGTGGGATTATGCATGTGCTCCTGAGTGACAACGTTCTCCGCCGGAGGCTCCGGATCCGCGTGCAGCGCTAGACCCGAGGCTCGTCGGTGAGTCGCGCACAGAACGAACCAAATTTCTCTCTGTTCGAGTAGAGGAAGCGACGAACAGTGCACTGCAACGAGAGCCTCATCAATTTCGCTAAAGTGGGTCAGTGTTCGGTTAGAGCCGGTGGTGGCGCGAGAGTTGGTTCCCACTGTGGTGGTGTCGTTGCCTGAGTGTCGTTTTGCCGGCCAAAGATCCCAATGACGACTTGGCCCCGCCACTCAAAAGCAATATGCTTTCATCTGCTGGCATCCGGACAGGGCACTCAGTGGGTGATTTCGACAGTGCGCAGCGAAGCCGGTGGCGGTGGCCATGTCGATGCAGTTGAAAGTGACTGATATGTTGTTGCACGTGAACTATCTGAATTTCGATGATACGGATGTGGTCAGTCCCTGAGCTGTTCACCCACGCCATTTTCAATCGCCCACGTCGCGCCTTGTTGCATTTGATTCCCCTCATTGTTGCGTTGGGCGTAGGATGAAGCCGAGTCGAGAAGAAGGCCATTAGGACAACGAAAGAGGACCAATCGTCGAATGTGATGACTCATTTATACAGGTCGACGTCGTTCGGTTTTGGGCAAGCAGCGAGCCCAACTGAGAGGCGTTGATGTCTGTGGATTCTAGGACCAAGGTCTGCTGTTTCTAAGGACAATTTAAGCATCGCAAAGTGGGGCATGCCGTATTCGATCGAGAGACGTTTACTTTTTCGCTTCGGACACCTTAAGGCCCACAGGAATAATCACGAACAATGCGATTAAAATCAACGCTCTACTAGGGTGGCTACTGTACTGCCTTCTCGCATTAGTAGCCTGTTGAATACCGAGTATTACCTGTTCCAGCTGACGGGACTCGGTCGCGTTTACAAGGCAGTCGTTGCTGGGCCTCACAGCACTTCATAGTATCTACAAACATTGAGTGTCATTATTAGTGCGTCATTGTATTCCCTACATGATTAGCTTACGTCTCGCTTGACCTGTCGGTTTAGTTGCAGCAAGTTTCGAAAATTTCAAACAAAACAATACGAATTACAGCTGAGCCACGGCCCAACTCACCCCCAGTTCATTCACTTGTTTTCTTCTTAAGGTAGATATTGAGACCGAAAAGCGAGTTGGCACTAATCATCTATTCCCATATACTCAATACATAGTCTCGATACTCGGTCACGGTCGGCCCTTGTTAGCAGTGACAACTGCTAATGTCGAAAGTGGTCCAAGGCGAAAGTGTATGGATGAACTGGCAGCACGAAATCGTAAGACACCATCATGACGCACGGATCGCTGTTTTTCACCACCATATTCCGCTGATTCTACATTACAATGCAAGGGAGGCCAGTACAGTGGTCAGTTGCAACATGCGTAAATAGCGCAAAGCAGATCAAACACTCGTTAGAGAGAGAGAAAGAGCGAGCGAGAGAGAGCGATATAAAGGCTGATACATCGATTGTGGTCGTGGTGGTGGCAGCGGCGGTGACGAAAATACGGAGAAACAAACCTCTTCAAACCGCGCTTCAATAGGCTGCAAACAAGCCACGAATGCAAGTGGTGTCGTTTATCATCGATTATCATCTATTTCCTCAAGCTGATCGGCTCGCCTTCGGCTGCGAGTGAAATCGTTATCTTTCCTGGTCATGTTCTCTCGGCGGGCTCGTCCACGCCTCAGTGCGGAGGAGACTCTCTTATGTCGGCGTTGGCTTTGTTCTGTTTCTCTGCCGTCGTGCGATGCACAGCTGGATGTGCGCCCTGCACCGATAGAACCAACTTCACTCTATGGAAAGCGTCCAACGGGCGCAGATCTCGTTTGGATGCGTTGTTGGATAGATCCAGGGACGGGTCAGCATACGGGGTAGATAAATATATAGTTCCACGTTTAGCTTATGATTTTACTACTGCGTGTTCGGCTCGTGCTACACCACAGCCGCCTGTATCGCGACAACTTCGTTTGTAGTTAGCATCCACACGGATGTAACTGTAATGATAGTCTGGTCGGGTAGGCTCAGCTGAACGAATTGCCGTTATAGGAGAAATTGGGGAGAGCACAAAGGTCGTAGCTATGACAGGTCGTTGGCAGAGGTTCACTAACCCCAAAAACAATCCAGGTACGGCGTGATATTGTTTAGCGATGTACGAGCCATGTTTTATATGCTATAATACACATTATACTAACTAACCATCAACTCAGTTATTGGGTATATTTAGGCATAGAAGAATATGAGATAAAGTAATACACTATATTAAACGACACATTACAGGACCATAAGCCTGGTGGAGCCAGGAGTCTGTGATCACACATCAGGAATCAACTCTGGTTGAGTTGATTCCCGATGTGTGATGCGGAGATATCTATAAATAGAATGGAATGACTTGGAAATAGACCCAAATATAAGGATTCTATGGAAGCTTTTCTGAGTCCCGTTCGTAACCTAATTCGTCTTGCGATTGCGCCTCAGCGTAGAGCATTCAGCAACAGCCCGATGGTGGAGTAGCTATCCTTGTGATGCTAGGCTGACGTCTTATACTACTGAACTTCAGTTGGACGCCATCACAACTCTCGATCGCGTAACCTCATCGTACCAATAGGCCACTACGGAATCATACAGCTTACTCGTGTCCAAGCTTTCATATATACCCCTCGGATCGAAAATGGCCATTTCAATGGGCTTGCAACACGTTGATTCTCACGGGAACCGTCGATTCTCTCTGGTAACGGAAGCGCTTGGTGTGTGGCGTCTTCTCGAATTCTCACTAATTGTTTTTCAACGACGAGAGCAGCTACGATTGTGACGCTAACGGTGTTTTTAAGTGACCATTTTTGCTTCATTGCAGGTTGTTACATTCGTTGCACGAGCGGCAAGCGCTACGGTTGCATTTGTCGTTATGACGCTCGCGGTGCGGTCCGCTTCTTCTGGCCTTCTGCATTGAGAAGTCATTCGGCCGATCGGGACACCTTGCCAGCTTCGATTCGGGCTATTCGTACGCTGGTCCATATTGGGGTGGGTTCCCAGTCCGCGATACCAGGAAGGTGTCCTTCCTGAACTTAATGAAAGCTATCCGTCGTCCAACCTCAGCATGGATCATCGATCAATATCGCTCCCTGTCTACCACAGATGGACGATCACCATCGCCTCGCTCCGGTCCGCGCCGTCATTTCGAGTGCGTGCATGGGGAGAGCATCCAGAGCCCGCAAGTCCTTTAAAACACTGAACGCAGCCAATTTCATCATTGCGACGATTGTCGGTGGTACAATATCACCATGCATGCAAACCACGTGTCATCTCTCTAAGAACAACAGCACAGTGTTTGTGTTTCGGTGAAGTCACACAAAATGATAACAGGTTAGAGCTGGATTTCGCACCGAACGGCCAACGAAAATCGGAACCCCTTGGACTGCCTGCAGTTGCAATCACTGTCAGCGAATTCAGACGATTAACAGCAAATAAAATGTATACCACGACACGTTGCTTATTATGTGATGCTCTGTATGGTATTATTGGCTATGATCTCTGTCAGACGATTGTATGCGAGCACTTCTCTATTCTTCGCTTACACCGACTTGCGTACGTCTCTCTGGGTAGCCAAAGTCCTCAAACCCCTTTCCAACCGTCGCGGCTTTTGGCTACCCGTTGCCCGGATGACTTCATTCTTAGACGATAGGAACCGCTATCAAGTGTTTGATATCAGCTTCATCAATATTCGCAAACTCGCTGGGTATCACGTGTATTCGCGCCGCTTTTGTCCGACTTTCCCTCATGTGAAGCGGTACCAGCCACCGGCCTGCCACACATCGCTGGCTAAACTCAATAGCAATGACATACGCAGAGAGCTCCGATCGGTTGCGAGATGGCTCCGGAAGTGACATAACTCGACTTGAATGAACTGAACAGAGCGGCACCGAACCCAACCTCGGTTCTGGGTTCAAGCAGGTGAGCGATACAAGCGCAATCGAACAGGAACATACGTAGCGAAGAAAGGCGAGAGAAAGCAACAGCGGGAGAGGTTGTTTCGCTAAGCAAACACACTCCTGAGTATCGTTGTGTTGGCCCCGACGAGATGAGCATATTGTGCTCATCGACAAGGCGTCACGGAGTCCAATAGGAACAATCGAATGGCTCAATTCGAAAGTGCCTCATGCAAAGTTCAGAGAGTCGCAGCGCAGAAGCCGTCCTAGCCGCCATAAGTAGCATGTCAAACGGGGTATAGGTGACTTAACCGTGTCCTAATCTAAGCTATGTTGGCCCGAGGAGAGCAACAGCTGCAGAGGGGATTCTCACTCGTCTTTTACGGGCCCTATCTTGGCAGTGTAGAGAATACTCTGCCGCGAGCTCTGTGCACCTGTGCACCTGCAGCCCCTGGCCTTGAATGTAATGTTAATAGCCAGAAAAGCAGCTGCTGCAGACGATTGGTCAGCAATATGAGCAACGCTCGCGGTTCGTCGATTTCCTCTTCGTGGTGTTGCCGCTATCGTTCTCCATGAGATCGTGGCGAGGCCCTTGACGCTATCCGCTACACGTTTTCAACCGGGCCAGACAGACTGACTCTCTGCTTTGTCACCGTTTTCAATGTAGCAGAGAGCAAAGCAAGCTATCCCCTCTCGCCGTTCTGCTACCCCTATATAAACTTGTACATATGCAGTCGTTCAACCCCTATTTGAAACTGAAGGGTAAACGAATATATTATATGATAGTATCTGAGGGAGCGGCGATACAGTGACAATAAATATTTCTGGCAGGAATACAACACCGGCCCTTCGCCTCATCGGTGTTCACGTAGCCGGCATACAACTATAATAGAATGCCGAGCTGGATGAGATGAAGTTAATGAGATTATTATTGCTAAATAGGCAAGCCGATCCATAATCGATCGGGCCCGAGCGGGCCGCCAGCGAGAACTTGGTGAGGTGCTGAAGGTTCAGAAGACCACCGTCCGGGGGGGGGGGGGTCCCAGCGGTTACGAGGTACCGCTAACACAACGAAGACCAGCTAGAAAATTTAATGACTACCGTTGAGTTTGGCAGCCAAACCCGAGAAGCTTCGACTCGTTCGCCATCAGTCCAGTCGAGTTCTCACACGCGGCCATAAAGTGGGGACGGCATTACGGCACGTCAGCGAAGGGAGCATGCAAAGCAAACCGGGACACAGAATCTAATTCAGGTAGCACACATTACTATATAAGCGTTTGACCTTGTGCAATGCATCTATCCATTTGTCTACTCGTTTGTGTTCGCCTGCAACTTCGCCTGGAGATGACAGGCGATCGCTCTGAACGTGGACAATATTCGATTATATCTAATATATTGTAATTAAAAACGAAACGACTTTGACTAGCAACGTTATAGCCGTTCGAGGCGGCTTATATATGTAATAGTTCGGTGGTTAAATTTGCATGCAACAACTAATATTTGCTTGCCGGCGATCAATCACATCGGCATCGGTATAACCAATCAGTTGCGTGTATGCGTACGCGTAGTCACTCGGTATAGCAGAACGTTTTACGACGCTCGAAGCGTACGCCTTCTCACGTGGTGGTTTCGTGACGTCGAGCAGAATATCCTGCTGATGCGACCGGTCCGCTCCTGGTATCGTTGCTGAGCGGGATGTCTTTCAGGAGGGGCATATGGGCAAGCAAGCTAGCTGTAATAATGAAAACTTATAGAATAATATACCAGTGAAAGCCTAGCACAGGTGTGGCGAAATCAAGAGATATGACAGAAGGCAAATAAAATCATGCGAAGCAACAATGCTAGAGGCACACACATTATCTCGAAAACAAGGAAACACTTCGACCCGTAATGATAGAAGTGCGTTATAACTCTAGGCACCTACCATATGTACAGAATGTTTGCGTTTGAGGGGGGCTTGCCGTACGAAGCAATACCGAAAGCAGTATTGTGTCGTTGACGTCCAATGTCTACGGCTGAGAGTCGGAAAATTCACCTATGCACTATGTAATTGGCTGCGCAGTGGGCGTGGGTGTCTTCGATAATTCAGGATAGCCGCTGTAGGGCACCGTGTGTATATTTTGTTGTTGTAAAATATATGTGCGCTTTGTTTAAACAGCACACGCCATTTTGTGTATTCTCGAAATTCGGTTGCTGTCTCTCTGTCGATCTTCAATCAATTCGGAAGCGTTTCGTCCATTGATATTGGTGATATGGACACATCGCTGATGGTTAGTTTGTTGCACAGTCCCACCCAGCCGCGTCGAGCATTACGCGATGGCGACGACGAAAACCGAGTATCGAGTGTTTGACAAATGCGTTGCGTTGTACAGCTACGGAGAAAAAAGACACACAAACGTATAATGAGGTGTTGCCAATGGGAAGCGTGTTTAGTGGCGCACAATAGCTGTCAAGCGTTTTAGGTGTGTCTATATCGAATATAATTAATTGCTAATAAATTATATTTGTCTCTCTATTAAAAACACACGCGGATGGAATACTTGTTTCTGGTTGGAGAAGTAGACAATGACAATGATGACTCGCCTCTTATCGCTTCATTCTGCTGTGCTTGTCAAAAACGCTCAACTGATTGAAAGACAGTAGCCAGTGGGCCGTCGCAAGCATGACGACCACCGCAGACAATCACTGTGCGTTTAGTCGTTTGGCAACGATCGGCGGAAGCCAACGTGGCTGATTGCAGACAAGACTAGGTACGATCCGTCCGCGAACGTCAAGGCAAATCTTGAAGCTGATCAAATGACCCTACCCAGAGCTGCCATTTTCTGTCACTTCGGCCGTTGTCGGTGATCAATCTCGGGAGAAATAAGACCACTTTGTTAAGAAATCGCCCGACACTCTCTCGTGCGGTCTCGTTCTTTTGTGTAGTGATTTGTACGGCTACGGAGGACCGATGTAGATCTATGAAAGCCGATCGGGCTTTTCAATGTGTGGCTCCCATGTTATCCGTGTGTCGTAGTTCTATATGGAACAAGTTGAAACCGCAGTAAGATAAATGATCGACGCTAACCAAGACAAACGACAAAGCAACAATTTATTTGATATAAAATAAATAGATAAATAAATAATAATAATATATATATATATATATATGATTCATATGCGTTCACACATTTTGTTTCTTTAGCTAGGTTAGAATCGTTTTTCGCCAGAATTGAATCATTTATCGAGATCGCCGCCAGCGGCGTATTGAGAGCAGCGGATTTTCGTTGCATGCAGATCATGGTGATTTCTTAGATTACGATAAGCACCTAGAAGACGTTGCGCTCGGAACTGGGTTACGCGGGTTGGCAACACTTTCTAAAACGAGTCTTTATGTATATTAACTGTAATCAGGCCATATTATCATCCCACGCTCAGCGTTCTCGAAGGAAAGCTGACGAGGTTCATCAGTTTCGCTGCTCGCACGTCAACATTCAACTCTGATCGGGGGCCGATACGATATCGGAGGCACTTGGCCAATATCGCCTCCTAATTAGCGTATACTCTACGCTCAATACGGAAGGCGGCCGTCGTGAGCTGAGCTTGGCACAACTACTTTAGCTATTATCAATACATTGATACATTGTTTTATTGTTTTCTTTACCTGCAAAGGCATTCAGTCAGTCAGTCAACGATGGTACGCTCCTCCGACAAGGCAGAGCCGGCGGGAGTGGAGTCCGAGACCGGATACGCAAAGGGGAAATGTGCAAGAGAGATCTGTGCCCACTTGGGGTACACGGGCACGACAGAAGACGCCACTAGCTCTCGTTAACCCGGCAACGGCGAATTGCCGAAATATGATAGTTACTGGTGGCAGCGGTGGTGTAGTCGCTCTCGTTGTGACCGTAGTCGTCGTTGATGTTCCTCCTGTTGCTGCTGCTGCTGCTGTTGTTATAGAAGTATCCGTAGTGCCATCCCCGTTGAGCTCTCGCCGCTCCAAGAAAAGTCCACAGACCTCTTGTCCGGTGGACGGTCCTTAAACGTCACATCGTCATTATCGGCCACAACGGGTCGGTCGGCCGATCGGCTAGCCGGCCAGCCAGCCAGCCAGCTAAATAAATAAATAAATAAGAAAAGAGCGAAGCCAATGTTCGCCCTAGCAAATGCTGCATGAGGTCATCTTCCGCGCGTTAATTTGGATTTATGCCGTTCATTAAAAAACAACAACCGAGAGGAAGAACGTCGAACAGAGTCGAAGGGAAGAAATTCGCCGAAAATTCTTTGCAGCAGCGACAGCAGCAGTAGCGTCGTCGTCGTCGAACTTCGCTGAATCTTCATAGGCTCACGGGCTGGCCTCGCCGCCATCCGTCGTTAGCCGTCTTGACGGACGTTACCGCGCCCGCTAGATCGTATCTCGACACACAGGACATGACAGTGAATCCCCGAATTTGGTCTCGGTGCCGGACTCGTTACGCTGCTGAACCCGCTGGATATTATAACAAGCGTCAGCCGGCAATCGCTAAACATTCCGAGTACACATGCGGCAAAACTCAGGCAAGGCGACGTGTGCACGTAACCGCCTTCTCAATGTATATTGGCTTGAAGTCCGTCGATATCTGGTGGTACATATAGGCAGCATGTGGCAGACAATATCCGTATCAAGCAGGCAGCTGCGAAAGCGTGTAACGAAGTGGTCACTCAGGGGTACCTGGTTGAAAGGTGACCTTGGGCCTGCCATGCGTTGAAAAAGCTTTAAATTTACAGTAGCAAATGAGCTTTGCACGCCGGCAAAATGCTTAGATTTCTTCGTCCGCGAAGGATCTACCGAAGGGTGCGTCCGCCGTGACTATGCAGCGGATGTGTATTATGAATAACAGGTTTAGAATCAAAATTCGCGAGGAGCCTCGTTAGTTCTGATTTGCTAGTTGTTCTTATATGAATTCGTCAGCTGCTTTCGGTTTGGGTCCTGGAGATGCCGGCCCTGGAGTTACCATGCTTAGACAGCCTTCCGCTATCATCTATGAGTGATCGTGTATTTGATACAGGATTAATTTCATCAGTATTCCTTGAAGGAGGGTGCAGATCTGGACATCGAGGGCGAGTCTCTTGTTTCCAGTAGGACATCCAGCATTTGATGTCCTTTACAGAATCACCACCTACTTCGATTACAATGGGAACATTCATTTATGAACACCTTGGAAGCGTAAATGTAGCAATTACAAGAGTGATAATAAAATATAATAAAATACAGCTCTACAGGGGCGAAGTCGCTACGCCAATAATGAGATACTACTAGAAACCTACTAGGTACTACCAGCTTACTATGGGATATCATTATTACTATGATGAGGTATTATACATATGTGATATGACGATGGACAGGCGAGAGCAGATTTCCGAGCATTTTCATTCACGATAGTTTTTTCGTTTAATAGTAATTCCGCGTAAATCACTCACAGGTGACCACGACAAACCTCCCCTCCTATCACTATCCATGAAAGGAACAACTTTAAATTCCTCGTTTATATGATGTTCAGCCAGATATTCCTATGGCAAACCGGTATCAAGTCAAAACGATGGCGGAGCCGCCAACAGTGACTAATAATAGTTTTCTTCGTGTATACTTACTACTTGCGATTAATGACACTATCTGCGCCCGCCCCCCTGGTTCTGTTGATGGTTAAGCATTCGTCAGAACATTGAGCGTTCCCCAAGCTCGGCGTCCGGGAGTCCTTGTCGTGGTTCGATGCATTGGTAGAGAACTATCGTTCAAGCGACGCTCAACGAAGTGTCTCCTTTGGAAATGACACCCTCCATCCGCTGTCCCTCGTTTGTGTTCGCCGTCGGTGTCCGCCGCCTGGTTCACCTTGAGTAGGTCCCCTAAGAAAACATCACTTTCGTACGCACTTCGAACACGTGAACACCTCGCAGATTGCTGCTGGAAGCAAGCAGACAAGCAGACCAGCAATCACCAAACATTCGCATCGACCTCCCCCCGGCGGCCACCGCCACCGCCGCCGCCGACGCCGACTATTCTCGTTGTTGTCAACATTGTCCATTGTCGACGAGCGAGGGGCCCTTTGCCGACGGCTCGTTTGAGGCATCGCCAGCAGAAATGCGAAAGAAAGATAAATTTCTTTCTAATTACCACGAACGCCGGGCGCCCGCCACGTCCGTTCACATACACCGCTGGTATCGCTGCTGCTGCCGCCGCTATGGCGGCTGATGATGCGGCCGCTGTCGTCAGATGATAGTTAGTTACGGCGGAACCGTCACATTATGTCCGGATTAGTCGACCGTCGCCGGTGGGTCACGGCGACGAGTCGCACGGACGAGTCGCGATTGCGTCGTTCGACTGCAATTGGCAATTGCCGATTTGCCCGTCGCATCGATTCGCCGCTTCACCCGTTCAACAAATCGGACCAAATCGCACTGGGATAGCCGGGCACAGCAAGACATATGGATCGACGAAGAGCTAGATGAACGATGGGAGACGGCGCGTATGCATGCTTGTACAATATAATCCGATCACAAAGATATGAGCAGAAGGAGAAACATTCATTTCGAGGACTTCTGTAACAATGGTAATATTATTATAATTATAATAGTAATCATAATGGTAAAGAGAGTCTAAATAATTCGTGTTATTATTATCATCATTTTTATGTTGAGATAAACCTGACCACCAACGGGCAGCAGCAGCAGCAACACAGACAGATAGGCGGACGAGCCCATGGACGCATCCTCGTACTCCCTAATGATATATATATATATATATATATATATATATAGCAGCGTTTACCAGGCAAATGCACATCAGCAAGAGGCGCCACTTGTCGTTGGCGTCAGACGGCGCGACGATATTTCGCGTCTAGTATGTACGTAGGATGGTAGTGTACAGCCTATTAGGCATGTACCCGCGGGGTTACAGAGAGAGAGAGAGAGAGAGAGAGAGAGCGAGGGAGAAATCAGTGGGGGCGAATAATGTTAATTGCTATTATACACGTTAATTCCGTGCCTGTGGAGTGTACCGGGCGCAGAGTAAGCGCAGAGGATCAACGTCACAATTGACGCTTAATCGGTCGACAAGGCCGTTGAAAGATATTTGAATTGCTGCTTCTGTTGCTGCTGTTGTTGTTGTTGTTCTCCGTGCAACTGTGATACTCTATATCTATTAATATACATCTTTATCTCATATGATTTCGTGTCTTAATGTATACAATAATTTGTGACGCAGCTGGGGACAGAGTGTCAGGCCGAGGCTGTTATGGTCACTCCCGAGAGAGGCGATGGCATTGCCATTATGATACTGGTTTTAAGCATTGCTTCTCACTCCATGATATATATATATATATATATATAATAGGATAAGGTCCGCAGCTGATCCGTTCCGAGCACTACTTGCTGTGTAAATGGGCTTAGATGAATTACTGTTCACTGCCTCACTGTTCAGGGGTATCGGTGACAAAGGGATCGAATAATTAATAAAAAGTGACCATCGGCGCCGTCGTAACGCCTTGGTACAACGATCTAATGAAGAAATCAGCACTGAGCTGACCCAGAGAGATGACGGCCGGCCAGATGAAACACCACAACCACCACGGATACATTGGCGACGTCTGTTTTTGCCATGATCTGAGTGTTTTGGGACGGCGAACTAGAGCGATCCAACTGCAGCAGCAGCATCATCATGACCACCACAACCACCATCACACGGCAAACAAGACCCAATGGTCACGTATGATGAATGACGTTCGTATTGGCGTAAGCTGATCGGATGGCCGATCGATCGATGTTATTTAGTATTAGCCGACCGTGACGAACGCCTTATCATTGCTGCTGATGTTATTAGTTCGTTCATTATTCTCGTATGATGCAGGCTTAGTATTATACGACACAGCGATCAACCGCAGCAGGCTCCTGCGAGCCATTGGACAAACGTATATTGTATCGATGTGCTTGTTATGTGTCCTTCTGTTTATGTTTGAATTCGCGCTAGCATTTGATGCATCTGAAATTGCTGTACCTTGTATTATTTAGAATTGTAATTTTGGTACGGACAGATAGTGAATGGATACGCTGGAATGTTTATGAATCTTGTCCTGCCAATGAAACACATAATTCGTCGGAGCCGAGGAGGTGGGAAATCTGTACATGACAAGAAATGGCCTGCATAACGAAGTGACGTGCAATAACAGGAAGAACTTTATATATATATATATATATATATATGTATGGCATACTTCACAATTTAATAAAAAAATTAGTACTTTTTTAGACAATCACGTTGTTTCACTGGCTGCCGAGACCGATCGATATGTCAGGATCCCGTCGCAGAGGAACGCATATGCTTGAACTACGCTTATATGAGTGAAAAGTGTTGTTGGTCAAATACTCGCGCTCTACATCTAAAGGCGAATAATTACACGTATGTATTTCGGTAGACGTTCTACTCGTGAGGTTCATTTCATTGGCGAAAACTAAGCTCTCCCAAACTAACAAACCCCTTCAACTAGAATAAGTGCTAGTCCCCTACCTGAGGTTATTCGGCCATTCTAGCTCATCGCGGTGGCCAAGATCACCATGGTTCCCTTATGGTCGTAAACTTCCTTGATAATATATCGAGGATTGAGCGTCTGTTTTGTTCTTGACCCGTGCGTACAGGTGGTCAAACGCATTTCTTCGTGTTTTTTGTATTCGCCCATCTCCTCGTGTCGGACAAGCACAAAAATAGCTACTCAGTGTACTTCATGCATAAATGAATGAATAGTGATGACGACACGGTCCCGGACACGTGCTGGTGGTATGATTATTATTATTATTGCTAGGCTTGACTGGGGAAGCATCGGAACCCACTAACGTCCTAATAAAGTAACGAAATACTTCGATCGACGTCGCCAACGCCGACGTCGAGGTTGATTGATCACAAGTGTTCCGTATCGATCGCAATCGGACGGGCCCTTTTTTCTTTATCCTCTCAACCATCCAGCGCGAGGTCCAGCCGGGTCAGACGTCGATTTTCGATAACGCAGACCTCAAGTTCATCTTATCTCCGTAACAACTGTAGCGATATGTATATATATATATATATATATATATATATATGTTTATGTATATATATGTACATATATATACAAAACAAGACCTCGTCTTCAACAACGCCACATGACTGCCCAACTAAACTTCGCTCGCAACTCTATGGACAGAGACTGGACATTGGTGAATATTTGGTATACCGATACTGACCGACAATCTACTATTGTTTAGGCCAGATTTTATCGACTGCCAATTATTTTTCAACAATTCATGTCAGCGCGAGTACACGTGATTGGTTAGGACTGCACAAAGTTAAAATCCTAGAGTAATCAGCGTGTACTCGGGATCTCAACCCGATGGAAAACCTCTTGTCCGACGAGTATATTGGTCAGCGCCCAGATTCTGCTAAATATCGTTGATTATATACCTAACCGAATCTTTAACGTGATAATTAGCGAGGGCGAGGGCCACATGGTACAAATTAGCACAAGAAAGCGAGAATCAACCCAGCAAAAACACTCGATAGCTGAGGGTGACTTATCATTTTGCACACCCGAAAAATGACACATTTCCTTGTAGCAGTCTGTTTGCGCCGTCATATGCGCTGTTCTTTATGGTATTTATGTTATTTGACACATGCCTTAATCTGATACAGAATTAAAAAAATTAAATTCCTCACATGTGTGTTCCTTATAACGATTTGTTGAAATATAGTGGTGTCTTAAGTTTACGCACACCACTGTACCATATTTAATAATTAACGGTATTGTCCCTCTGATTATTCGAACAGCCGCCATAGCATCAGCAGCAACACTCATATTGACTTTACTTGCGACATTTCAAATTTGTTACTGCAGACCTAAGGAGAGACCTCGTTGAATCTACTCGATATTTCTCATGTTTAGTCTCCCTGTCGTTTGCAATTCTCGCCTACTTTCCAAGCCGGGTCTGTTCACTATCGGCTTCTTTGACACTGCCTCTGCTAGCTCCTCCATTGCGATATTTAATGATTCCAAAGTGCTCAACAGCGGAATCGGCCCATTCACACCTCCGCATCGTCGCGGGCTTGCAACTTCTCGCTTATCGGAACTCCGCTACGACTCGGGAGCACTGCAATCACGTGCATTTTCTTTCCTCCTCTGTGTTCGTAGCGAACGATCAGAGGCTGCTCAAACCCCTCGCTCGTTTTCTTCGGACCAACACAGACAGCCGCCTCGTTGAAGTGTTCGTTGAAGCTGCCCTGTCACCCTTTCCTCGCCATTTTGAAGGTTTTGCCCGTCGCCGCTTGTCTGACTCACATTGGTACAGATGCCGTCACCCCCTTGGGGACATCTGACCTTGCCGGTTTTGCCTGGATCGCGCCTCCCCTTCAGCGTTTCTCAACTGAATCGTCTACTTTCGCTGGCACGAAGGCGAGGAACGAGGACAGTACACTCCTTAGCATCGCGTGGTGCATTTAGCTCCGAGCTTCGCGTCTCTCCTGCCCACACAAAGACGAGATGAGCTGGAACCAACACGCCGATCCGCAACCCTGCCTTGCTGATGCAGCGACAGCCGCAAGAGAGATTCACGACACATACGCTTGGCTTCAAGTGGACGTCGACAATTTCACGAGGCGATCGAGCAAGCCATGGCGCTGACTACCGTCCCATCTCCTATAACATCCTGAAACACTCACCCCGAAACTTCGCGACTCGAAAACTGCCTATTTGACTCCAGCCTTACGAAGCAGCCTGGTGACGGATGTTTTCTTCTCGAATACAAAATCGCCACCCAAACTACGACCGTGCACATGCGCGGCAAGACGCTGTGCAACAGAAGTACATACACCCCAAACACATACATTGCTTACAAGGAGAGCTCGGTGCCTTCGAACATGGCTACCAATAGTTTCTGTACCATAAACATGCGACGCTGGCTGTTTGTTGACTTGGAACGAGCATCGTGTTGCGGCGGAGGCTGCCGCCGCTGCTGCTGCTTTTTTCTGCTGAGATGTTGCTGGGGTGGTATATCCACACAGTGGGGGTGCTGACGCTGAAAAAAGCTTAAGGCGGCCACGGCTGCGGGTGAAGAAGTATTTTGCTGTCATTTATCCAGTGATCGCGGGAGCAAGCGATGGTCCATCAGCAATCATCCATCATCGGACTGGAGCCCAGGCACCAGGGGGGGCTGATGCATAACACAGGGTCTATAATATTAATGAGCGGCGGAGGCGTCATGGCGCTGCTGAGCGATCCGCGCTTACGCGGCCGACCAACGCTGTGGTCCGCGCGAAATTTCACTTAGCGCTTGCTACGAGCGCCCTCCCACTACGGGGATGCGATGCCGCCTGGTAATCATAGGCGCGCGACACCCGAACGAACGAACAAGGTTGAACTTTTTCGTGAAGCCACTTTCGCGTTTACCAATAGCCCGCTAGTAATACCTATTTCTCTAGCTGGCTATCTCAAGCAGAGTATGATTCGAGGGGTCGCCGGTAATGCGGGGAGTTATGTGTACGAGTGTGTTGTTCATCGGGGACAAATGGGAGATTATGGAGGACTGTAAGTCTGATTCGGGAGCAGAATATTCGCACAAATAGAACGAATGCTTACTTTGGGGAAACGCCGAAAGCCGCGAGTGGCGGCCAGAGCGTGGCAAGGTTTGCCGGCTCCCTGCTGTTGTTCGATTGCACTGTCTGCACTGTCTTATTTACAGCCAGGAGGTGTATGAGGAGTGACGGAATTGGGAACGCCGGAATCGCGAGAAATTTCGTTTGTGGAACGCCTAAGCGTTTCAATAATTTCATCGATTTAATCGCAGCGAGCTATACAGTGTGCCAAGACCTGGGGGGGAGCGATCCAGGCATACACTGTATTTAAATATAATATAATCTTTTTCAGAAACGGAGGCACGGACACGCATGTTGTCATTATATATATATATGATTTTTTTTCTACTGTATCGAGGTACTCCTGTATAGTCGCAATTTGTTGAATATACAAGTATACAGTAATATCGATGTAAGTCAACTCGTTTGTTTGCCATGTCTGACCTCTGTTCACTGTTTCGGGATGCGCTGGCGCGACCCCGAACATCCACATCTCGGCCTTATCCCTGTAGGCAAGGATACGGATTACGACAACGTCATTACGAGGAAGATGACGGTGGCTTTGAGACTCAGCCATAACTCTACGCGTGAGGGATGAATAATCAAATCATAGCTTTTTTTTTATCTCAACTGATTCTAGCCCATTGAATTTTTAGCCTCTTAAGGGGAATCAACATCATTCAATCGTTTATTTAGATATGATACCTTTTTGCTGTAGCTGCTTATCAGCCTGTTTTAACTGATGGGGTCAAGATAGGGAACATATTTACCATTTCTTCTAATATTGATAGCTATTATGTAAATACAACGGCAATCTCCCCTGCACGCCATAATCGGCGATATCTGCAGCTGCTATTATATATCTTGCCCAAATGACTAATTTTAACCAGACGGCAACTGTCTCCGCCTATCGAACTCGAAATCGTCATGAAAATATACATATACATATATATATATATATAAATATAAAATATATATATAATATATATTAAATAATCTCAGCACCTTACAGCACGCCGTGTTGTGGCGATCACCTGTCGAATCTCGTAACCACAAAATAAAGATTTACGCCAATTGAGGTTGACGTTCGGGGCACAGTTCTTCAAAGTGCCAAAATACGATTAACGCCACCGCGCTGCGGAGTGAGCAGAATGGCCGTAAAACATCGACAAAACAACAGAGTTTGCCAATAGACAAATAATAACGATAATGTACCACACAATCCAGCGGAAAGAACAACAACCCGCCGATGGACAATCAACGAAGATCAACGACGAACGCTGTGAGCAAAGTTCGATTGCAATTGCCTGCTGCTATTGTTGTTGCTGCTGCTGCTGCTGCTGCTGCTGTTGTTGTTGCTGTTGTTTTTGTTGCAATTCCGTGCAAAAGGCTGCCAGGGCTGTTCCGTCCGGCCAATTTGCACAGAGAGAGTGCGAGAGAGCGACTGAGGAAGAGGTACACAATAGGAGACTGGATCGATCGAATCCATTGATTTCGAAAGGTGGTCATCACAGCCGTTTCCTCGTGGAAGACCTGGTGAGATGGGCGATCGATTACGAAGCAGAAAAAATGCGAACCCTCACCAGCAGCAGCAGCAACGCCGCCACCGCCGCCACCACCACCGCAATTACGATTGCCGTTGTCAATTAGCTCGATCGATTGTAAAATTACGACAATACCGATCATCATTATCATCACATTCGTGTGTGTGTGTGTGCGTGTGTGTTTGTTTCTTTGTGTCTGCTAGTGTTGAGTATAATGATGCCAATTGTTTATTGTTGTGCGGCTCGAAGCGCGGTGTACGATGTATTTTTGCGATAACGAATTTTTGCTGTTTAGTGCTACCGGTTTGCCAGCCAGCTTGTAGGCGATTCATCTTTGCACGATGGAGATCCGATTTAAATGAATCAATAAACGCTACTACCGTTGTATAATATATCTATTATTATAGAATACGTTGTGTTTGATGACACTTCTGATGGGAGATCTTTTCTTCACGTGTGACAGAATTACTCAAGAGAGCCTTGGCAAATAGAAAACAAACACCAGAAAAAGCTGGTGCGTTTGTGTATAAATGAACTCCCGGACTGATATTTTAGCAGATGCGATCGGAGCAATCTTTCCGGAGCACGCGGTGAAGTTCGCACCCCGATAATGTCTTCATAGACTGCGTATACGTCATTCTCGAATCACTGAAGAGCTGCATGTATTTTGTCTGTATGGCTGATCGCTCCCGTGACGGTTGCCTGCGTTATCTAGTTTTGTATAATTTCGAAATCGTCGAACCCCCAGTCTTATATTCCAGGAAAGATATTTTGACGTCTAGTATGCCTATGCTGTTTTCAGCCTTGCAAAGACAATGCGAACGGCAAGCCGACTCTGTTAGCAGATACAAATTGTGTCTTCTATTTTTTCCATCTATGATACTAAAGAAAAAATCCAGCAGATTTTTCTCGTTATGATCAGGTTCGTTTCATTGACACAACCATGTGTGGAGCCCCTCTCGTACAGGTTGACGGGCGTTTGGAACAAGATGCCAAGTCCAACGATTACTATGTTCACTGAATTTGACCATTTCCATGAGCAAACAACAAAATCAGCACACACTTCTTATGGACTGTAAAAGCACCAGACTCACAATACACGCCTTTCACACTATAACTAATCTCATTTGCTCGGCGGAGCCAGAGGCAGGTTCCGAGGATATTTTCTGTCCAATATATATATATTTATATATTCAAATATATATATATATTCGTACACAGGTCTACCTGCGTGTAATGGCCAGCCAGCTAAAAGCATAGTCTGCATAACATTCGCATAATGTTTAGCCGGTCCACAAGTCCACGCCCTTCTGCGTTGCCTTCCTCCTACCAACTGCTGCCTGTTGGGTTGGCCAACATCGACGCCGGCCCTGGAAATCTAGCTAGCATTCAGCGTCTAGCAGCGAAATGGCGGTCTACCAGCTGCTGTTGGCGCTCGCGCCGCTGGCGGTGGCAACTTCGTCAGCTGTAATCGCCGTGCTCATCATCGCCTGAGTGCTAGCAGCAGCAGCTGGTAGTGACCGCAGTGGTAATTGTGGTAGCTGTTGCCGTGTTGGCGGCACTGGTCGGTATAATAGTTGCTATTGTTACAGTGGTGGTGGTGGTGGTAGTAATAATAATGAACGGACGATCGGCAGTCCCAATCATCTAAGCACAAACGGTGGTGGTCTGCGCCTTGCCGCCTGCGGCCGGCCTGCTGCCGCCTTGTTCAATTTCAGCTGACTCGCGGCAGAACAGCCGACCGCTGATCGATGATGACGACTGCCGGATGAGCTCGCGTGCGGCGACGCGGTGCGGCTCAACTGCCGACGGAGCAACGGGCATCTGCTTTGATTCATTTCACTGCGACGATCACTGCCGTAGTAACAGCACTCATGGTGCTAGTAGTAATGGTAGTGCTGTCGCGATTACCTGCTCATCGGTGCTCTGCCGATTCGTGTGGCGTGGCATAGCGTGGCATGCTGCGGTGCGGTGGGTGGAGTGGTGCCCTCTCGTTCCCTTCTCTGAATGAATTCGCAGTTCGTCCATACCTATGATAGTAGCCCGAAGCCAGCCAGCCAGCTGGCCAACCCATAGAAACCGCGCACACACGGTCGCAATGGGATGACTGTGCATTGGGGCGGAGCCTCTGCAGGCGTGGTCATTGCATCGCGTTCGCGTTCCATTCATCGCTGCTACTGCTGCTGCTGCCAAGGGCCCTCTGCTTGTGCAGGCGGAAAAGCTGCAATAGGTGGTAACTCTCTGATCCAATAGGCAACGGGGTAGCGGTAGCATCATAGTATTTCGAAGTTATGGTAGCTTTTGCGGATGCCCGCTAGTGCTCGTGTGGATTTATGTGTCTGTGTGTGTGTGTCATTCACACTTACACCACTGGTTGGATGGTAACTGCGACGATAAGCGATGGATCTCTCGGAGCCGTTGACAAACTCCCCCGTTGATTTAACTGCTTTCGTTGCTTATGCATGTGTGTATGTCCAAGGCTGTTGTCCAATTGTTACTAAGATTATTGCTATAGCTATGATTGACTACTATTATTATTGTAGCTATAAGAGCCAAGTTATTTATTCAGTATATCTATATATATATATAAAGCATTTCCTTTCGGCTTATTGTGCGGAGCGTCTCTCTCTATCTGTCTGGGTCCACTGAGCCCAATGTTGTCGTGCACGGACCAGCAGTTGCGTTGTTGTTTTTGCTGAGCTGTGTCCCGTCACAGCGGACCGTCAGGAGGAGAGACATACATCAGATGTCGATAATGATTTCTATATAAATCGGCACTATACTATTTATCCAGTCCAATAGTTATCTAGCTCTGTACGTTTCCATCGATCTGCCTTCTCGTGTTGCACAGCCAGCAGCAGCAGCACCAGCACTACCAGCAGCGCAGCTCCAGCACAATCGGGGCCCAACCCACCGTTGTCTGTTGTATTGGCAACGGGGTTGGGCGAGCGCGCGGCCGCCTTCACCCGCTCGCCTTGGAAGTAGACACTCGGCTGACATTGGCAAGAGGAGAGAATATGAGGATGATGAACAGGAATAGGCCTTTATATCTGTATGCTGGTTCATCCATCTATCCGTTCGTGCTTGCTTGCGCGCATACGACGAAAGAGGGCGGGCTGAAACTTGAACGGTCTAGCTGGCTGGCCCCGTTGGTTAGCTTGTGTGGCTAGCCGTGATCGAGTCGTGTGTACGTGAATCTGAAGCGGCCAGTACACACGCACACATAGACAGACTGTTGTTCGGCTCGACGGCTGACGACGCAACCGCAATCGTTGCCACTGCACCGCCACCCCGGAGCCGCCGCATCCGGCCCGCTGCCATTCCGATCTGCTCGAATGGAGCAGGTCATCCACGAAAGAAAGAGACGAAAAACGCCGCGAGGAAGAATGGGGCCAAGCGCGCACTAGCGGTCATCTGCTCAGTGCTCAGTAGCGGCGGCGGCGGCGGCAGCAGCAATAACACCACCGGCAATTGCAATGCGACCAACACGAGGTGATCAGCCATGGACAGGAAACTATTATGTTGGGGTACGAAGCACGCAGTCTGAACGCACGACGGCACCGCCACACCGCGGTATGTGCAGGAGTGTGCCGTACATGGCAGGCACGAACACCGGGACTTGCTCTGGATTGTTGCGGTGCAGTTCGCCTCGGTGTTTGTTCGCTGTGGAGTTCGGTTGTGGCTTCGGTGGGACTCGCTGGTGCCGGGTGGTCATTATGCGATGAGCAATATATACAAGGCGACAACAACTATTCTAGATAGATCTACTATGGTCGCCAGCCACTGTGGTCTCACACTTGAATTTCTGGACGGTGAGGGTGATTTGACGTGGCAGCTTTGGAACCATACGGAGGTTTTAACGGTACTATGGACTCACTATAGCTATTCTGTCGATACTTAACTCCCAGCTTTTGCACCGCGTGTTCTAGGAAATTTTCAGGGCTAACTTGCAGCTTACATTTGACGTGTTGATCGAACCCGTGCACCTACGAGTATCCACCGATTGCAGGTCACGCACGATTGCACCACGCTACCGCGTATCCTAGCAGAGCTATAAAACAATGGAGGCAATAAAAGGCATTGGGTAGCTAATTGTGACACAATGATATACTAGGTACCTTCCTTGTTATATGAAGTCTAATAATAATGATAACAAATTATCATGTGCATCTCGGTATAGCCAATCCTGTCATCAAACAATCTAGGTACAGGATCCTCAGGCCTCAGTATCACGCGTTCGTTGGGTAGCTATATTTAAATATGTTTCGTTATACCATATCGACCGTGCAACTCATCTGGGTTGCTATCTACTCTGTGCGCAGACACGAATAATCCTTCCGAATAAATCCTGTTTTTTTTTCATATTTGTGGTCATATTAACAACCATCAAATACAGGTCATTCGTTCCCGTTCGTTTGCCGGTCTTTGTACCTCTACCCTTAAGGCGACAGAGCTGCCTGTCCAATATTGTATAACCTTGTATTCGCACAATACTACGATTCTTATATGACCATTATGGCGATGATGATGATGATTATTATTATTAGTATTATCAGACGAGGTAGTAACGCCTTCTATCCGGTATATGGTACGTGATGTACATGACATCCTTGACGGCTAGGCTCCCCACAGCGTAAGTCGGCCATTAGCTGTCACGCTGGACTTGCTCGCGCGCGTATTTAGCGCTGACCTTGTCAATGACTACTGGATACTGATCGCGGCGGCCAACTTGGTCCGGCTTGATTCGGACCGCGCGGACATCATTGCCAAGCGACATCCTGGCAGTCGTCGGTCGCCACGAGCCTCACGTTCACGAATGCCTCGGCCCTGTGCAACGGCAATAGCACACACCAATACACGCATTTCTCAGAGATACACGCACACCGACGACGAGATGGAGCAACAAACAGTGGTGGCCCGTCATTACTTGAGGATTACAGGCCACCCCGATCATTATTCAAATCAGCGATCGAAAAAGATGTGACTTGGCTCGTAGTGGTGTTTCGAGTTGAATGTTGTTTTGTTCAAAATTACCTAAATCGATAGAGCGGCAGGCAGACGTGCGCACACGCGGAGATACGCATTCGGGGCCGATGAATCTATATATATATATATATATATATATATATATATGTGTGTGTTATTTTTGTGGCTGTTGTTGCGATTCGGTAAGACATGATGTTATGCATTCGGGAAAGCTGGATGCGATATAGGGGGTCGCTGGAGACCTCGGAACAAACAATTTTGATTAGGTTGAAATGCGCCTTGTAGTTTAGCGACATATATATCATTTCTCAATAATCGCATCGCTTGAAAAAAAAAACTCGATCGATATGAGAAGCTATAATAGGTAGTCGCACGAGGGATAGTCATTGCCACATGAGCGTTTGGCTGCGTAGATTCAGGCGGAATTGAGCTTATCACGTTTGCTGAAGGTAGATCTACTTCACAGGGTACTTCGAATTTATCGAGCAGAACCTGTTTGTATCGCCACAATGCATAGGTGCCCTCTGGGTTTTCTTGATCGTCAAGCATCGTTCGCGAAGCGAACTCACTTGACACCAATATCGCATTAGTCCTATGTCGTTTTTTGCACCTTACTAATTCTCATCATTATGACAGGATCGTTGTAACGGGGCAGCTAGCCTGGAGAATCACACACGTACAAACTCAATTCTCAACCCGTTAATATCACAGCGATCATAACAACACCCCGCGGCAGCCGCAACGGCGCACGCCGGACGTCAGACGCCGACGATTAGGGTGAAAAAAACAGTCCGGCCCGGCCTGCTCGACCCGTCCTCACGACTTTGGCCTCCGTTTCGTATAGGCGTCTGCGGTGAACAGCGGGGCCATGTTGTACCACATCGTGAAACGGCGCAACCAACCAGCAAGATTCTGCGTTCGCTTCATTAGGCGATTGCTTCACAGGCGGCAGCAGCAGCAGCAGCAAAACAGAAACACACGAAATCGCTAGAATAACGAAACATGTGCAGGGGAAACAGAACGAACGAATTCAACACCAAGAAAAAGATAGCAGTCATCGCGCCACCTCTCGGCCCACCACAATTTTCCAGCGGCAACAGCAGCCGCAGCAGCTGCTGCCGGAGGAGCAATTTTTTTTCTTAAACTCTTCTCTCCTCGGATACCGTCGTACCCTGCCTGCGCGAGCTGTGACGTTGCCGTGCAACGAGCCCTGGGCGAACCATAATAATCACAATCGGAGTGATTCCCCGATGTTTGTATTTAAGCCTGCCGCCTAGTCGCTTTGGTTGGCTTGTTCGTTCGCCGGGTGGCTGACTGGTACCTGACCGAGCGATCGACCGGCCAGCTGATGATGGTGGAACCTGCCTGTTGCGGCTTTAGCTGCAGGGGTGAGCCGCGCTTGCCTCGCGCAGACGCGAGAAGCTGATGGCTGTCTCGCTGAAGCAGGGCCAGTGTGCGTTTACGTGTGTCTGTGCGTGTGTGCGTGTATCATATGCGTGTTGTGCTGATGAGCATATTGTCTGTGACAATCTGTCTCCGCTGAAAAATGAACTTCTGATGTGCGCTGGTGGCTGCTGCTGCTGCTGCAGCATGTCAAGCCTGCCTGCCTGCCTGCTTGCCGACCTGATCTTCGCGAGTCGATTCAACAACACAATCAGAGCCGCCAACAACCGTCAACTGGCAAGCGCCACCAAATCAGAGTGATGAGCTAAGCAGACGCCGATGCGGATACACGAATGCTTGCGCGAGCAACACAGCGATGCCAGACGCCGACACAACCACAACCACCGCTGCCGCCGCCGCCGCGGCCACCACCAGCACCACAACCACCGGCAAAGCCTTCTACGCCGATCGGTGCAGCAGCAGCAGCAGCAGTTCGTCATTCAAGAATAGAAGGCAACGGGGCAGGCGACCGAGCGGCGGAGCAAGGCGGCCCGGTGTGACCGTATCTGTCTGCCGTCTGATGGTCGGTCGGAGGAGGACCTGCGCCAGCGCGCCTCTGTATTAGGAGACCTATCTGATCTGTGGCGTGGTGCGCCTGCAACACACAGGGGTCAAAAATGCGGAATTCGAGCGGGGTGTCGATGCTGTTGTTGGCGGCGGCGGTGACCGTGTTGCTGTGGCTGCTGCTGCTGCTGTTGTTGCAGCTGCGCCGCCGCCACCGCCGCCGCCTTGTAGCATCCGGGCCGATCATGGCGTCCGTGCTTGGTGCTGGTGCCGCCGCGAGTTACAGCTGTAAGAGCACAGAGTTGTATTATAGCGGCCCGTCTTGTGGCCGACCATGATGATGGCTATAACGAAGCCTGGAGTGATGGCGAACTTCCTAAGCGGAGCAAGCTCTGCGTGATGCATTATAGCCTCACGGTAGTTGTGCTAATATGGTGGTTGTACCGGCCGCGGTGTTATGATTTGTCGTTGTCGATGAGGCGTGCATTGCGCGCCTCGCGAACTTTTCGACCGCTCGTGGATACCCCCTGATCTTCATAATGATGATACATCGTCACTGGGCTGGCTTAACACCGCAGCCGCAGGAGTTAGTCGTGGCAACGGGTCGGAAGATCGCCGCCGAAGTCGCTAGCTGCCAGCCTTCCTGACATCGACGGCAACCCGAAATTCGACCAAGGGTCGAACGAGATCGTGGTGGACGGATCCGTGGCTCGGTTCGCTGTCGACGCTTTGAGCCCCGAGGGATACCATTAGCAGGCCGATACCGATGCGATGCTCGTTTGTCGTGCTGGCGCTCTGCGCGCCTGACCGGTCTGGCAGTTCGCGCGTTCACTGAACAACATGAGTATGTCCGCTATTTCATGCTATGTACACTTGCCGACGGAACGAGTCACTTAAGCCGATCTCATCGCACCGCGGAGGCTGTCTTCGTCTCACTGTACACACTCGTGGTGAGAGCCGGGCGTCAAGCCCTTTGGTAGCCTGATGGTGCATTCGTGTGCGCCTTGCAGTCGGAGGAGACGGACGTAGGTGCGCGGGCTCGATCCCCACCGATGCCCACATTTGAATTTAAAAGGTTCCCGTCTTATGGAGCAATGCCGAAAGCAGTTGTACCGTGGACGTTAAACGTTGTCTGTGAGTCAGCCCGAATTATCCAATTAGAGGTGGCACCATTACATAGATTAGAGGGCGTTCCCACCCGGCACCTATGCGTGCTGCAAGCCTAGCGCCTCCCTGGGTGTGGGGGTTTTAACCCGTTTCAGTCTCGGTGGGTTCCTGTAGAAAGACGTAAAACATTTCGAATCTCCCGTCAATGTTTGATTATCGGACATTTCACCTGACATCTCACCACTCACCCCGTTGATATTCCTAACACTTCGATCGGGGTCGTTACACGTATCCTAAGTGCTAAATCTTCTCGGAATAATGAAACACTGTTATTATATTATATAGATTTATCAAAGTCACCGATGTTTTCGCAGTATTCTCCCTTGTATTCATTTGTTGATGCTCTTGCAACCGTCAACTATTGTTTCCGGCCGCCCGCCCGGGGGGTATGTTGGATGGCACTTAGCCAGCGAGCAAGCGACGGAACTGTGTGCACGTGATTCTAGACAAGATACCAAATGTGCTAAACTATTATAAATGGACAAATGATATGTCACCCTGATATTTTCTCTAGATTTAGCCAACCAGCGTTCGGTGTCAATGCCTGAGTTAAGGGACGCTTTCTCTCCAAACCCCGACAGTATCTGAGGTATTTGGAATGCCCTGCGTGATGCCGTCATATACATCACAGAGAGATCAGACGAGCAGACGATGAGCGTATCTCATGGCAATGATTCCTTCTGATCACTTAAGGATGATTTATGCCGCTTGTCGCTGCTGGATGTCTAGACCCTACAGGGTACCACTGGTCGCCGTTCCTGGCTCAGCGAGGCTAAGGGTCGCCAGTAACCAAAAAAATAGTGTTATGCTACGGCATACGTTCGGATTGTGGAAAGTGGTCAGTTGACATAAAAATACACATAGCGTTAAACATAGTTTTCTCAATTGTTGTTCATTCGTAGGCTTTCTCAGTTCAAGTATCATTCACAGATAAGCACGTGTATATTAGCTAGCGTACGTACATCTATTAGAACTGTCTGCGTCCTGAATCTCTGGTGTGTATTTTTTTTCTTTAACTTCATGCGACAATTGGGCCGTAAAATCCCCATAGGGATGTTTCGTATCTTTAGCGCATATCTCAGCTAGGATCTCTCTCTGTCCTCCTCCTCTTCCTGTCCTTGTTGTTTTCGTTGTCATCGCTGCTGCAAGCTGAAGGTTGGAATAGCTGGCGCATGGAGTTGCCCTGCACTCAGAGACAATATTATTCGGACGGTTAGATGACCTCATACATGGTCGAAGTATACCCGTTGCTCTCTAGCCAAGGGACAACACCTGTTGAACAGGTAATGCTGTCAGATAAACATGGGCGACTACATTAAATTTTGACAATTATTGAAGATAGCAGCTTCAGCCCTGGCATCTTCGTCTACACTGCCAACGTTGCCCCATCATAATAATAATAATAATAATAACAATAATAATAATATTAATAATAATAATAATAATAATAATAATAATTATTATTATTATTATTATTATATAATAAATAGAGCGAACTAGTATTTATTCAATGATAATAGTGGGCGACAATTGTACCCGTAATTGTAATAAATAAGGCTGTTGTTCTTCCACTGATAGGTCCCACGCTTCCCTGCTCCGCGTATCGAGCCAATGGTTGCTCAAACACGTTAAGTCGCGTTCACCAATCGTCTGTTGTGCTAATATATGTGACAATTAGTAGACGCTAGCTCGCACTCGTCGCCGTCACCGCCGAGATGTTCGTCCAAGAATGTCGCACTTCTAGATCCAGATGATCTAATAGCAGCAGCAGCATACCATCTTCTTACGAAACTTTTGTCCTTACCAGCTTCTCTAAGACCATATCGGCCCCTAGGGAGGGTCTACGCCTTCGACTGGCGAATGGAGTGGCTAGCATTAACGATTAGGGTCAAACAGACCGACACCTGAATGAAGGGAGATGCCCATGAGACACGAACGCTGGCGTTGTCGTCTAATAGTATATTTATAGAAGACGAAATATATATATATATATATATGTGGTCCGGTCTGGTGCACCGTTGTACGGTATGAACACACGCTCGCCACGGATCGAAAGACCAACATTGCATCGGCTCCCATTGGGCAGGCGTTAGCTGCAAATTCCCCTACTTCGTTGTCGACCTCGTCGCCGCTACAGCAGCAGCAGCAGCAGCAGCAGCAATGAACACAGACAAATAAATACAGCCAGTATAGAGAAGGGCGAAGCCATGCTCCACCTCGGGATAGCCACCTCAACCACGCCCGGCCCGTGCTGGCACGCGTCATGGCTGGCGTAACGATGAAGAAAGTGGCCGGTACGGTCCGCTCATAGCGGCATTAGCCAGTTTGGCTGGCTAGACTCCGCTCCATTCGCAGGGTGGTGGTGGTGGTGGACATCTTACGGGCGGCAGTGACGCCAGGCGGGAAGGCAGTCTAGGCGGTGTCCCTCGCTCGAGCAGCCGAGCAGGGCACGCGGCGCAGCACTGCAACCGCTGCTCAAGCGCTAACAACTTGCTCCTGAGCGGCCCACGACGCGAGGGTGGTGGCGACGCCCGATTCTGGAGATGCTCACGACGAAGATCATATCTAGAAGAAAATTGAGAAGATGATAAAGAGCATAAAGGCGATATAAAGCTGAAGACCAAAACGCCATCAGAGGCAAACAACACAATAAGCTCATGGCTGCGCGGGCGGGTCCGGGGGGTTGAGAGGGAGATTTGAAGCCATTGGGCGAGATATTGCCCGTATTAGATGACAACAGAAGTGAACTGTAGAGGAAAGCATCAGTTCGAAGAGCAATTTCACTGAGCAATATGGCGAAGACTATAGAACTAAAAGGGGAATCATCAAACACTGGGATCCGGACAGACTAACGGAACCGCTAGCAAGCGGCCTGGCTAGTATACCTGTTGGTTCAATCTAAGTGTTGTCTTGTATTATAGTTTGGGTTTAACACAATTGTGTGCGCGTATGTTGAACTATGTTCTTATATAATAAGCTATATATATATATATATATATATATATATATATATATATATATATATATATATATATATAGAAAGAATAACTTGTACTCCATTCACTTATAGCAAAACCTGAATACGTTGCCTTGGTGACATCTCATATAGCTTCCGAGTTCAGGAAAGATTGAGTACAACAGTGGCGTCACATAGTCATTACTTCAATCTAATGTCTCTCCTAATATAAGCCAATGAAATTGCCCCCATGAATGAAAATCTATAATAGTTATGATAGATTCTCCCGTCCGGTTGAGCTACTGTTGACCAAATCCTCTCTATTAAAGGGTTTCGCCCGATCCGATCCACGTTGCCAATGTAACACTTAATCCGATAGATATGAGCGACATATGAGCGTCGATAGATGAATCGATGGATCGATAACGAAAATAACGGCAGCATCAAATGTATGTACAATCTATCCGAACGGGTGGTACCGTTATCATTGTTACTGTTATAATAATAGTCTTATCAGCCGTCTCTTCGTGATGATATTCTTTCGTTACGAGTGATAATAGCTACGACCAGCGACATCGCAACGCTGCAGTGTGCTTGTGTGTGTGCCTTTTGTTATTGAACTCAGTTCGAATGACGATGCTTCGATGTGGGGGTGATCCTGATCCGTCGTCGGTCAATCGGTCACTCAGTCGTGGCTGTAGTTCCTGTTCTCATCGTTGTTGGTCAAATGTTGACTTTGATAACGCCAATAATCTCGCTACCCTACGCCCGTCTAATGTCGACCTCACCATCGCCTCAAGTCATTCCCCGCTATCCGTTTTACCCTTTTACGAATGATGATTCGCCGACGACCTGCTCTTCTTACCAGCCTGTGTCTGGTGGTTGACGCTGATGATGGTGATGTTGTTGTTGTTGATCGCCGAATGGCTAAACGATCAATAGCGGCTCGAGTGTGCCAACAACATCGGCGCACCGTTGCGTGCTGCGGGGCCGAGGACGAGGCCGCCGCGGCGGCGGCCGGTGTTCGGATCTTGCTTCTCGCTTCTCAGTGAGGAGGTAGTGGCGGCGGTGGTGGTGCATTTTGCGACGGCATGCTCGACTCGCAAGTTCATGACGTTCGGGATGTTGACGCTCGCTAGTCGACAGTCTGCTGGGCGGGCCGCTTCGTTACAACAATACGACGCGCCTGATGGTACAGCGATTTGACGCGTTGCTGAAGTCCCGACCCAGCTGCTGCTGCAGAAGGGTAGTGATCCTCTTCTTCGCGCGAATCACGCACGGCAACAGGCCGCTCGCGGGGCGGGGAGCGGGGGGGGGTCAGAGGTGAAATCGGTAGAATTGCCGGTGTGTTCGGCAGCCGCCGCCGCCGCCGCCGTCGCTGCTGTGATTCACAGTCAGTGATTGCTGCTACTGCCGCTGCTGTTACCATGGCTGTTGTCGGACACCACATACGATATTCTCGGGATGTAAACTGCATCGCCCGCGGACAAGACAAACAAGGCGAGACGCCGATACGCAAGAGATTCCGGCGAGGAGAAACCGGCGCACCGTCGAACAGCGACCAAGAGACGCTGCTTGTGAACGTGCTCTGACCAATAATAGATCGTCGCTGGATGGCTAGCCGGCGTCGCGTTATCAGCTCGAAATCATGCAGGTGTTCACGCGGACACTCAGACAGGTTACAGATTGACAAGTGCATGAACATGCTCAGGCTGGTCTTGCGTCTGATCTGTGTGACAACGAGGAAACATTGTTACCACACTCGGATAGGGACAACGTTCGATGAAATGATTCAAGGCATTCTATGTATGGTGTATCTATTCGTTATTCCTTATGTAAGGTGTATCTCTAATGGGCGCATCTGCGCTTGTTTCGAATGCTTCGTCTACTTGTTGCCTACATCGAAGCCTGCGTGAAGTATTCAAATCGCTCGAATACGAGCTGACGGTTTCAGGGCACAGAGACAACTTGCAGAAACGATGTGAGCTGCTGAGTGAGTGACATATATTCCGCTGAGTATTCGAATATCATAATGAAAATACTCTTCGCTATACAGTACTATTATTATTATTATTATTATTATTCACATTTCATACATTTTGTGCGTTACTTTTATACTACTGATTATTTGGTTTCTGTTCGCTGTCCGATTAATGCCTTGTGAATTTTACTCAGGCCCGATATTTGATGTAGCGTGTAAACGAACCTCTCCGTCCAAGATGCTGAGAACTGGAACGTGCAGTTGATTGACAACATCGAACGTATCGCAACATCGCTGCGAGGAACGGGAGTCCAACCAGTGTTCCTCATGATCGTTCCGTTAATTGGTCCTTGCTGACTGTGGGACCAATGCCTATGGTTCTCCGGGACAATCGGAACCAGCTCGTGGAGTTATCAATAGCGGTCGCGATGGTGAAGTTACAAAGGGTGAAATTAGAGAAACTGGGGAAGTCCCTCCGAGTTTTTATTAATTTCCCTTCATTTTAGGTTCGGTCCCTCGAAAGGGAGAAGTTCAGAAGGGTCGTAGGTTCGAATCCAGCTACGAACAGTTTGTTGCTTCATCTTCAAACATGTGCATCGTCCATTGCTTGTCATCAACGTGCGATCACCACCATCGCAATGTGTCGGGCAAATCTGTCAGCGAAACACAGGCAAACTCCTCCTGCAAGCGCTTGAGGTGCACTCGATGAGGTCACCGCCAACTGCAGATGACGCAGCCACCAGCGCAACGACGGAGGAAGTATATCCACGTTTTCCACAATGGCGAGGGGCGAACAAACGAATCGCCTTACGTACGAACGCGAGAGGAAATAATGATGAGGCGGCGCCAATTGCCAGCGTCGGCTAGAATCGAACAAACCTTTGGCCTTATCAGACGCCCATCGAATTATAGATCAATTATACTGAATGATAGGGAAACACCCGTAAATTTCCACAGTGGGAGATTCGCGAATCGGCCCCCGCAATCGTTGTGTGGAAGCTGGCGATATATTGTCGACCACGTCCGCCATCGACGCCCGGCGATCGAAACAAGGGAGGTGCACACTGTGTGTTCCGTAGACTATTAATAACAAAGACGAAATACACAGACACGATTGCCAAGAGTTTACCACATGCAGATGACATTACGTTCGTGTGAATCTCGTTACAGCAGCAGCAGGCGTTGTCGACGCCCGCCGTCTTTGGCGTTTATTTCCACGGGCTGCGACGGGTATCCAGCAAGAGGCGGCAGGGCCACAGCAAGCGACGAATGCTATTAGCGGTATGGACCACTTGATAGGTTAGATAATAAAGCAAGAGGCTGGCCGGGCGCGAAGTTGGGATACATCGATCAAGTCACACGACGAATTGAATGTATCGCAAACAGTGTGCAACGCGACACGGGGCGACATTAATGAATAACGCACCAGCCACGCTAATTCCAAAACGAACAGACACCCATCTAAGTGACGAATCTATGCGCGCATTATCGCCAGTTGATAGTCGCTCAGAGAAATCTAAGAGCAGATTCTTATAGTTCTCATCGTTATCATATACGAACTCGAGGTGAGGTATCATGGCGGACAAGCAGGAAGGCAGCCTTCTATGGGGGTGTTGCATCCAATGCCGATTTGTCCCCCCTTGACATCATGGTAGTTGATTAGCCAAGCTTGGCTGGAAGTGCCATTCGGTAGGGTCCGTTTTCTTGGCCAGTACAGAGTGGCCCGCGTTACTTACACCGCCAGGCTAATGCTGCTAACTCGTGCATGTGACAATTGCACGCGAGTTAAATTAAAAAACACACACACACACACACACACAACCAATCAAAGCAGATCAGTGTACTATTCGTTTCTACTAGCCGCCCCCCCGGCTCTTGTTTCCTATACGTTTTCATTCGTTTGTCAGTTCGTCGTTATATCATTGGCCTCTCCGAGCAAATCGGACCACTTTCGCACCCAGCGACTCATGTCGTTCCTTGTCTCATGGCAACAACACTATCTCCGTCGCCGCCGCCGCCGCAAATCATCCGGAGTCGAACCCGCCGAAGGGTCTGCCTTTTGACCTTAAGACATCGCCCAGCGATATTTCATCCACAATCCACGTGGCTCCATCGTCATCATTATGATCATCGTACACGGCATGATATATGCGTTAGCAATCGGGTTACAATCGAACATACCCGATTTCCACTTCGCCACCGTGACGCCGTTGCGTAATGCGACAAAGGAAGAAGCACCGTCGCAAGGGGGGCGAATTCGTCTGGCATCGAACACCCGCACGAAAGTTTCTACGAGGTTTTTTGCTGTTTGAAAACATAGCAGATCTTCTCATTGAGTCGTAGCTAAGTTGAGCAAACACAGTAGAAACGGTCTGTTTGAGAAACGAGGCGGCCATAATGCCTATTCGTGGTTGTGTGCGACCGTCAGCGTATGGATACGCATATATCTGGTGTAAATGTTGTTGTCGTTGTTATTGTTGTTGTTGTAAAAGCACATGAACAGCCTGATTTCTTCTCTCTCTCTCTCAAGCAAACTTCGTTAAATCTAAATAAAGCCATCAAGCGCGCATGCGAACGTTGTTGTTAATTATTATTATTATTATTATTATTATTATTATTATTATCTATTTCGTTCGTTTTCTTTACTATTGCTGCATAGCATTAGCAGCGGCGGCAGCAGCAGAAGCAGCATTGGCAAATATTGAGATGTATATGACCCTATATTAGTGCTACTATTATTATTCTTATTAAGACAGGGAAAACAAAAACGACACGAACCCCGCCGGTTCTGCTGTCAGCTACTATTTTATTAAAGTCAGTTAGGACGGACATCGGCGCCGGCTGTGGCGTACGCACACCGCCTGTCACTCCGGCCGGCCGCAGGAGCGCACATGTGTAGCGGTCGTGCTCGAGAGGTCACTGGCGCCAGGTATAAAGGTTACCGGTGCTGTGTCGACGCCCGGGGTCTGATCTGGCTAGCCGCTGGGACCCTTCCGTTGCTGGTCACTACCTCTGCCTCTGCTGCGGGGTGCTGGCGGGCAGAAATTCAACGCACGCCGTGTAACATCCACCAGCAAGGCTTTTGGATGTTTGGGCAGCAGCGGACGTCTCGGACGTTTTCCCAGCGATCGATAGACGGCCAGATATAGCAGTCTATCAATAGATGGTAGACACGATGGCGCCACTTTAGCTTGGTATTGCATCGTTTCTTTGCGCGGGTAGCGCGATTTACTGGTGTGTCTCCAATTGACTTGGATGTGTGCCTGTGTCTGTGCGTGCGTGCGTGTGTGGTGGTCGTTCGTTTTTGCGTTTCGTTAGTTGTGCCTATTTATTTATTTATTTTTTGTTTAGTTTGCTTGCTCCTATTTTTTTTGTGAGAAATGGACCAATCATACGAAGAGCCTCGATGCGGGGGTCATCTCTGCGGCAGGACGATCGTTTTTCATGATGTGAACCTGTTGTTGTTGCATTCTTATTTCAACGAGGATAAGCTTGGCTGTTACTGGCCATTCAGATGGGTGGCGATTTGTTTTGTTGCGGGCAGCAGGTGGCAAGATGTCCGTCCTAATGAGGTGAATTCGTTGGCAGACGATGACGACCGGTTCGGCTTCGGGGGACCTCGCAATATCTTGAGAGATAGCGAGAGCGAGCGACAGAGAGAGAAAGACCGAGAACTATTCTAAAGAACTCCAGGTGAATTGTCGGCATAGAAGATTTGCTAGCACTTTCATGGGTTTTCCTATTTCAAACGAAATTCATCATTTACTTACACTTTGTTGTTGTGTTACAACAGTAAATGATGAATCCCGTCTAGTATTTCGAACGAGCCATAATTTATCGAAGTTGTTGATAGTGTATCAATGATTCAGATTAATTTCGCTACGCTAATATAAGAAGCTATCGTGGGGTTGCACAACTCGTACATGCGAAATGGGTGGTATGACTTGATGTGAAAAAAATTCGTATCAATCTCCTCCTCAGTTAGCACGGCAGTGATATTTTGTTAACTAGCTACATATGATCCAACACTTGACTTCACTTGACGTCATAGATAATTACATTGTAGACAATTAGAAAAAGAAACGTCTTAATTAACGGTGGTCTCAAATCATGCCAAATTCTTCCCTTCAAATTCCAGCTGCCTGGCTCGCAGTTGCACGAAGATCCCCTGTGAATTTGTAGATCGCCGTGGCGGAGTTGATAAAATTACATCATATTCCAATTCCATCGTGAGTGGAATAACATCACCAATAATAACCTTCATTGATCATCTTTGGAGGCAATACATGTAGCCGAGATCGAGTCCTATGATGACCTCAGGTCGTTCTCTCGTCTAAGTCGTTCCGCCGTCATGTGCTTAACCTCTGACAGAAAACTGTCACTTCTCAGCTACCAACTGCGCTTTGAAAGCCTGACCGCCACAGCAACCAAACAGTCTCGTGTGACCTAGCCTAACCTGAGGAATCGGCGCTGCGAGGCCATATTCGAAATCCAATACGGCCTACAATCCATACATTATCGAGGGTTGTAGATTGATTGCCTTGATACGATTAGTGTCTTCTGTAAGCCTCCTTAAACAATGCTACGTATGTTATGACATATGTCATAACACATACCGCGCTTGTCAATATATACATGGGCGCAAATAGACGCAGTAATCAACAACAGGTTTTCACACTGCCGTGATGTTCAAACCCCCCCTCAATTGGTACGGGGCTGACCCCTAGCTGCGTAACACCACCAACAGCTGCTAGTCCCTGAGGTTGCCCTGGTTGCATCGTGCTATTTGCTCATTGGATCGAAGACATCACGCTACGCATGGAAGTCCACGTTATTATTATTATATGCCTATCGAACAGGTGGACTGCCTCATCATCTACATCTATATTCCTGCTTGTTTGACCGCAACCGTTAGCTTCCCACCATTGAACCGATCTGCCGAAGACCTTAATATTTTGTGGTTGATTTTGGTTTGCCGTTCCGTAATGGTACCATTATTACTACCTCTTTATTTTGTCTGCTCATGCGCCTGTCTACGTGGTTAATTTGTCGTCTGGCGTACACGCTTCAGCAGAAAAAAAACCGACGGATTGACAGCATATGAGGGAGCAGCAGGGCGCGAGGGAAATTGATTGTTTCATCTCACACTCATTATTGTTATGACTATTATCGTACCATCGCGATTGGCTGCGCTCACGAGAAGTGCTCACCGACTGTGTTTCTCAATACACAACTCTTTGTTTATATACATGTATCTATATATATATATATATATATATAAAGCCCATTTATCGTACAAGTGCCTCTTCATCGATTAGCAACCTCTTCCTATTGAATCAACAGACGACGAAGCATCAATAATGTGTAGAGAGATGTTTATCTAACGACATCGTTTCGGCGACACGAGCCGAAGGCGTTCACGCAATTGCCCCGATAAAACGGGTGTACGTAAACACAATTTGGGAGCAACTAGAAAGCACACGCCCTGACACGAAGTGAATGCTTGACGCAATGCAATCGAAGAAAGTGATTATGACTATTATGATCAAAAGAGGGGACTCTTTAATTGATCCTTCCGTCTCTCTCTCCCGTGTCACAGATATACATATAGCATCGCACGATACCTCAGTTCAATTTGAAGCCGTTTAGATGATGGACGAGTGGCCGGATAGACTGCCTCTCATATTGTATATATATATATATATATATATAGAGAGAGAGAGAGAGAGAGAAGGAGAATTGATAGATTATCGTTAAATTTGTTTTATGAAATGTTAAATAACACTACCAAAAAAAATGCCTGTGGCAGGTAGTGTGAAACTAACATGTAGTTTTGCGTTGAAGACGTTCGTAGGTGGAACACGAACCTGTGCTAACCCTCAATTTTAATGTATGTTACGGCTGGTGTACGAGCGAAGAATCAATCGTCACTCGCACTTGACCGACGCAATCTACATGTGTGTATTCGCAGAGTATCACTCGCCACTCAAACACTCACCAAATTCACGTCCATATTACGATCGTTGCTCTGTCCGTTCTATCAATTCAAGTATCGTACATGCAACAGAATCCACTGTCATATTACCCGCTGCACGACGCTACACACTGCAATAACAATTGCTCTCCATGGTGATAAACTGTTCAACAGCGGAGACAACCAACAAGCGCTGCTCGGCTTCGGACGCTGTCTCAGCAATCAGCACCCTTGGCAAACACTGCTAGACGACCCTCACTGGAGACACTGGGAAATACAATAATATTAACGGCGGCGGCGGCGGCGGCGGCGGCGGCGGCGACGGCAGCAGCAGAATAACAGGGGCTCCCTAAGTTCTCTCACGGTTCGCTTCTTGTTCTGTCCTGAACATTCTGCCGCTGTCGCCGTTGTTACTGCCGCCTCTAATCACTTTGTTTTTTTTTTGTCAGTGTCGTGCACCCGGAGGCAGCGGAACAGTTTGAAAGACAAGGCGCAAAACAATAATCCCGTGTACGCCGCCGGTGCCGCGCACTGAGGTGCGATCACCTCACGCGGTGTCGCTGCTGCTGCTGCTGGCGCGACCTCAGCAAGCAAGCAGCCATTTGTAGAAGTAGTTGGGACATGTGTGTGTGTGTTTGTATGACATGGGGTCGAAAAAGAACGCGCGTCATGGATTAGTTTGTATAGCGGTGAGCAACGACATGACAACAACGTCTGCCAACGAGGGTACACCCGAGATGACATCCGAGAGCTGACCGACCGGCACCGCTGGACGTGGGATCTACTGGGAGCTCGCGGTGACCACAGTATGACAACGCACAAGGCGACACGGAAATCAAGTGATTGGCTGTGAGAATCCCACTGCACTCCTCGAAGAAGACACGAGGCAGGGCAGCGTAGCCGCAAGCCAACTCGCTAAATTGCAACTCGGGACCGAAGCTTCGTGCTACTGCTGATGGGTGTTGGTTCAAGGCGTCCCCCATTTCGATTATACTACTGCGTCGTGCGATGCGTGCGTAGTCGAGACACCCAATCTATGCGGAGTGGCATCGTTTAGTGATCGGCGTGTCCTGTTCAGGCATCACGGTGGAGTCCGACGTGACGTTGTATTCTGGTTGGGCCCGGTTAAAAAAACAGGACGACGACTTGAGCCTTGAAGTCAAACGTCGGCCGAAACACAGCAGGATGATGGTACATTATGAGCTCGAATAGAATTGGTCGAAGGGTGCGCGTCTGATAAATTTGTTACCACTTTTGCTGGTCCTAGCTGGCGTTCTACTGACATTCTTGTTCGTGGTTTCGATGCGTTTATGGCGAAGGAAAGAGGAGAGTACCCGTTATTTCAAATGGACATATCGTAGCGGAGATGCCTAGCCATCCAAGATAACCTATCGACACCGTAGTTGTCGTTTTCTATAAAACAGGGAGCGATCCCGGCGAATATATCTGCCCTTATGTCGAATCCGGACTAGCAACACCGTTGCGTTTCGACGCTGCGGATATTGACTTTCGCTCGAATAATGAGTGCGGCCAGCTTGTGATTGATCGGGTGGCCTTTGTGTTCTACAGTAGCATCTGTGGGTCACTGCTGGAATTGTCTGTCGATACGAGTTACCTCGTCCGTATGGTTTCTACTTGGTAAATGATGTTCGTGTAAATCGTCAACTACTCCTTTGGCCTGTATGAGAGTAAAATGCAGGACAAATGTAAGAGGAGTGTAAGAGCACACGCTCACACCGTAATATTTCGCTGTCCATCAGTTCTTTATTATTCACACACACACACACACACACGCAAAACCCCATACACATAGACACACCGATATAAAAACAAGATGAGCACCGCCTCTACGGCTTCTTCCCAAAGTAATCGCAACAAAGTAGCCCAGCACACATGTGCACACAGTAATGACCCCGCCGTTGTCGAAAAAGCGTCAGCGTGTCACTATCCTTGCACGGTATGCATGGTACATACGTAATGGGTTGTTACCTTCACAATACGAACTTATGAATCTTCGGCCGTTTTGCTTATCGGCCCGCAAACCTCTCTACCCTTTAGCACGTCCGCGGTCGTCTATCGCCGCAGCGATGCCATAGAGCCGGTGGTCGCCGCTGTATCACTGGTGATCGCCGCGCTGCGAACTCCACAGGCGCGGGGCTGGTTCGCCGTTCGCGTTGGCATCTTCCCACCCATGTTCCCAGTAGCTGCGCGGAGCAGCGCCGACAAAATGTGACACATCATCTTGTCCTCGGCTGCTGCTGCTGTTGCCGCCGCGACTGCGGTCCAGTCAGTGGCCACTGTGATGTTCGACCGGTGATGATGACGCCGGCGGCGGCGGCGGTGGTGGTGGTGGTCACCGATGCGACAAGCGCTGCTGCGGTCGCAGATGGCGAATCAGCGTCGTCATTGGCTTCATCCCATTTTGTTCGCGTGTCATTTGATGTTGTCACGTAATTTCGGCGTTTTCACTTAAGAACTTCGCCGCTGCGCCGCAGTCCGCCAGCAGTGCCGCGGTCACCAGACGACGACGACGGCGGCGACGACCACTGACAAACTACCACGCAATGCCTACCGTCTGTTATATGCGCGAGAAAACGAGCAATTGATCGAAAGAAACTCAACGGCTCCAGGAGAGATCCAGAGAAGATGAGAAAGGGAGAGAGAGAGAGAGAGAGTGAAGAGCATCCTCTTCCAATGAATCTATTGGCAGAGCTAGCTGCCTGCTCTTCCTTGCCATCTAGACACTTTTCCGTAATCATCTTCATGGTTGAAATGATCGTAGCAGTCAGAGTAGTAAGCAGTTGAGGTTTTTCTATTTTGTCTATTTTTTGTGTGCGTTAGTCAAGTCAAACACCGCAGTCATAGCCGCATCAGCAGTGGCCACCGCCGCCGCCGCCGTCTGCAAGCGACGACGCGACGTCAAAACATCAACAGCAGCCACAACGAACTGATGATTGCTGTGGGAACGAGCTTCCATCGTGTCGCTGTCGATCGCGCCGCTGTAGGCCGATGGTCAGGCGGATTGTCGCCAGGCTTCTTGTTGAGCGAGCTAGCTTCGACCTCGCCGAGCACAGGACGGGCGTGTAAGCTCAACCAGTTGATTTCAGCTCAGCATCATGGATAGATGTTTGTTCAAGCTGATTCTGATGACCTTTGACTTGAGCAGCCGTGGACATCAGTCGGCAGAACGTCTCTGTGTTCGTCGCTGCCGCGATTTCCGTTGCTGCTGACGATATGCCATTGACGCCTCTGTCGTGCTCTGCTTTTCGATGCCGATTTCAGGCAGTGGAGTAGAGAGCGCTGGACAGGCTCACGCCCACGGTCTGTGGGCACTTCCTCTTCGAAGGGTGACGTGCCCTGCCTATTCGAAGCTAGAATCTCACCGGCATGCAGGTAAACGTAGGCGAGATTTAACAACCGAAGGCGAGCAACTCTACCGCTGGGTAGGGTTTCGCCCATCGAAAAATGACCAAACGGAACAAGGCACGAGGCGGTATCCGAATTTGGGCCTATTTGCTCAACATGCACCGCTCGGTGCAGCCGGTGAACAAATTCGCGAGCAGTGACGTGTAAGTCCACTGTTGTTCTAAGCGGGTCCGGCGTCGATTGACGTAAGTTGACAGAAGGTTAAAGACGAGCTCAGATCATCTAAAGAACACCGAGCAAAGTGCAGTTCTTGTGCTACGATTTGATTTTCCGAGAGGACTTCGAGAGTTACTGCCGCTGGCTGATCGCTGTTCTGTAACGATAATAATAATAATAATATATTATGTGATCAGGTCTTTCACACATGTGATGTGAACTTTGTGATCAGAGAACGAGGGTAGAGACAACGAAGTTTACAATCTATCAAAGATGCTGCCGTGGTCAGAAGCTTCTCGCTTTCTGGCCTTTTTTTGTGTTCTCAATAAGCTGGCAGCATGCCCAAGCTTGCCTCAGTTATCACTGTGCGCTCAATATTTTTGTACAATATCGTGATTAATAAATAGCATTTATTATACATGAAAGTTCGGACGTTTGCATAATAGGTTTAGAAGGTCTGCACACTGTACATTGCATTTTAAGAGATTCCAGTTGGTTAACTGGTCTATCAGTATACATGAATTTGTGTAACAATTGTTGCATCTTGTTTTTTTCGTCTGGGGGATTACGGGAATCACTGATGCATATGCGCACTGAGCGGTCCATCTTAAAACAGCGCTAGTGTGGGACTCTCAAACACATTAAACCCGCCTGCTCCCATCCACCTGAACAGATGGCTCGGATCGCTTAGCACATTGCATCGACTGTTCCATCTGAGCTATTATATTATACCGTCATTCATAGTCATAAGTCACAGTCATATAACAATTGTTGCGTCTGGCTCCGCAGTGTTTACAAAGGCATCGTTCATTTGGTTCGCGACAGACGCGCTTGTTTCTGCCAAAAAATGAACCATTCGGGTTTGTGCAGTCCTCTGAAGTCCCAATACCAACTTCAATGCTCTACCGATAGATGACGTACGCTTAACCTCACCCAACGTGTTGCAATTAATTCCGTAGGCAGCAATTTTCAGATTGAATAAATGGGCCGCTGTGGCTACGGATGGCCTCTGAGGTGTGTCGATTCTGATAGTTGTGGACCATCGTCGTTCGCATTGTCTCCTCAATATAATTCCGGTAAGACCTACCGGTTTAATGAAGATACTTAGTGACTAGACATCATGCATGGTTCGGGACCATTTTCTCTGCACCTGTTAAATTCATTCCCGTGTGCGTATGCTCGTGGGAACACATTGGGTAACATGGTATTGCGTGGTAGGCACCTGTATGTTATGGCAGCCTCGGTAGTGCCTTTGATTCTTTGGAGGGTACCAGGGATCTGACGACTGAACAGCTTCCCTTAGAGTACAGGTCCTAGAGCAGGTTTGCAAGTGAACAGCTCAGGCTCGGCAGAGGGTCGAGACGAAAATAGATTCAATCTATTCGGTAGTAACGCTTTGAGGTATGCCAGTCAACGTAAGAGCAGTGTAATCTGCAAAAGCATCGGATGGCCCCAGGCACATGCCCTGTCATGCCGTCAGGTGTCTTGTCTCCACCACCGAACTAGTCAAAGGCATTATGCTAGGCGTATTGAAGTATACTCAGCATATATCGTGTTACTCTTTAATAGTACATGCAAATAGAACATGCCTTGGGAGAGAGCTTACTGGGAGAGAGCCTACTTAGAGAGCTTTGTCACAACTAGATATAGAGTTTTGAATATAAAAATAGACGTAGTGTCTAATACGTTGAAAACAAATCGGACCGTATTTTGCCATTTTTCCAAATACGGCTGCTTGTGCGTATAATATATATATATATATATATATATAAACATCTGCTACTGTAGGAACCCTTGTGCGCTCATGGGCGCTGCATAATTTACGCATCAATTGTGACAATAAAGGGGAGAATCGGAAGCACACAAATTTGCCAGTGTACTTGAACCATCGTTTATCATATTGTCGTGAAGGGCCCCAATACCTCGCCAACGTACTCACCTCCATCCCTGTTTCGGCTGATTTGAGCGTATTCGACCATATCGTGCTTATGATATTTGTAGCCTGCAACAGCAACAACAACGACAGCATAAGGAAGCGGTAGCACAATTTCGCCAAAAGGCAATATCAGCTCGATTAATTCAGCTCAAAGATACACGTAGGGATAGCGAGCTGTTCCAAAACCAGAACTGCTGCGCTCGCGAAGGGGACGTGATGATTTTTTAGGGGCGGGCTGTGGTGAGGGGCAGGCAGGTCGTTTATATGTACGTGCGTGCTGGGGTCTTCACGAGCAAGGGAACCAGTTTTATAGATTTTTTTTTGATTTGCATGTATTTGGATAACGCTTTGTTCAATTCAATTGTGCAGTGGTAACACACATGAGCGGTGTCATAATTATCGTGTCACGACGCTTGCGTACACCTAATGCTTACGGAAATCCCTATAGAAGGTGCTATACCTCTCTGGCGTATGACTATTTGCTATGATTATATAATACATATGTTCCAATTTCGTCTTTTTTTTTCCCCGCGCCATCCAATTCACCGAATTTCGCACACCAATAAACGTTGTACAAAGGAACCACTGAACTTCGATGTTGTCCATGAAGTGCATGGCTATTTTTCTCTTTGACAGCTGGCAGCTTCTCGCGGCACAACGGATCCCCACACGATATCAAGCTATTTTCAGATGCCCGTAAGGATTGGCAACGATAATGATACTCGTCGATAGGTTACAAATCAACACAGCAACGATGCTCAATTTGCGTTGAAAGCAAGCTGAGCTATCCTTGACAACGCCGTGAACGAAGCACATGTTCCAGCACGTATGTTGGCGCATTAGGAAGACCTCGATTAGAATGCCCTCCGCCTCGTTGTCCATTTCGGCGAGTGCGGCGAGCGTTGACATCGGCGGCGTTCAGTGGGAACCGACCCGGCAACTTCCTTCTCGGCAGCCAAGCCTGCAATTCGCCGAAGGCAATTGACAATTGACATCGGAAGTCACGGAGGGTCCGGACCCCCTAAAATCAGACAGCTAACACAATCGCTGTGCTCTCCCTTGCTGCCAACGGTGTCGACGGTGTGCCAGGCAGTTGGTGCCGCCGCCGCCGCCGCCGGTGCACCCCCACAGTCTGCATCATCCTCAATGCTAACGCATGCCGCCTATTCATTTTTTTCTCTGCTTCGCCATCGTTGTTCAATCCAACCAATAAGAGCGTAACGAACTAAGAACTCAAACACAGATGACTGCTGCTGCTGCTGTTGTTGCTGTTGCAGCGGCAGCTGAGGTTTGAACAGCAGCGGCCGCAGCCGCAGCAGCAGGAGGAGGTTGCTTAGATTGTGCAGCATTACTCTGTTGTCGCTACTGGGAACATCGCTGCCGCCGCCACCGCCGCCGCCGTAGCTGCTGTTGTTGCCGATGAGTTCGACAGTTCTTCTTCAGCGTTGTCGGGGTTGCCGCGAACAGCCGTCCCTTCAGCGACGACAAAGCCACCATCAACAACAGTTGCAGCAGCGGCAGAGGCGGCAGTTGCAGCAGCAGCAACAGGCATCAGCACAATATCAATAGGATAAATAGCCCGACCGGTTGCGGGTAGGTCGCGTCGTCCGTGCGCGGTCTGTCGCAGATTAGCACTCACGCCAAAAAAATATTGCCAACGAATCGCCGTGGGCCGGCCGGCCGGCCGGCCACGGCGGTGACGATCCTGAGGATGATGCTGATGGCGACAAGGAGCACAACGGGCCGAGCCAGCAACCAGCCGCCCGACAGCAACGATGTAGTAATGACAGCAAGCGAGCAAGACGAAGAAGAAGAAATTGATTAATTTGGTGACCTTTCCCCCTCAGCGTCGCATGGACGGGCGGACGATGAACGAACGCGCGAGCTAACGCAGGAGCACAAGGAGCGAATGGGCAGGCGGTAAATCGGCAGGCGGTCAAATGGCGTCGCCTCTGTAGCAAAGTCGAAACTAAGCAAAGTCGATAAAGTCGAAAGAGATGTTGTACTTGATGCAAGTAGCCAGTGTCCACTTGCTTGCTACTCGGCCGTTGGCTTTGGTTCGCTTCACGGCGTTTCACGTCACCGATCAGCAACTGATCTCACTAGCTTCGATATGAGCTGATTTCCAGCAGATGCAGGCAGGACCCCGCTGGACGATGCGGCCGACGATCCCGACCCGGCTGGCGGAGAGTAGAACGCGTGGAGCAGGAGGTCCCTGCCGGACCTCGTCAGCGCCGGCATCTTACCGAACGCACAGTGGGCGTGGATGGCGTCAAGAACATGCGTCGAGTGTCATGGATAGCCAATTGTTAAGGCGACCCTGGAAACGAATCCCGCAATAGGGTGTAGGATAAAATAATGTTGTTTTTTCTTTCTTTCTTACCTTCCTAACATAACACGACATCCGTTCACCCATCGGCTGTACGGCCGTGTGTCGAAGTAATGATGAGAAATTTACCTACGAGATATATATATACATATATAATAGCTTAAGTGTTATATTAGAGCTTGAGGGTGAAGGTGCCGTTTGATGTCGAGATGAGCTCAGAGCCAATCTGACAAATAGGGTGATCCGATCCCGGGGGCTGAACTGTTTTCGAGATTGCGTTTGATTTTTTTTGGTGGCATTTGTACAAAGGGTTCAAGGAAATTGCGTGCGATTTACGTTTCATCTATGCAGGCATAGCATCTGCAGGAAGCTACCTTCCTGTTAGGCCAATAGCAAATATATGCAGGGGTTGAAATAAATACATGAATGACTGATTGAAATGTAATGCTCATATTGAATAATGAGGTGAAGTGTATCTGAGTTCAACAAAATTGACGCGGACCATTGTTCAGAAAGACGCTCTAAGAGCCATTTTTGGTAGACGTCGGCGAGACTCGGTTGCGGATGTTTTTGAGAGAATTTGATCTGCTGCCTATAGGTAAGATTTACGCGGTTCATGTCGCACTTCTTGTCTTTAAGATGGTGAGAGGTATTATTGTATCTTTATTTTATTCTATATCCTGTCTGATTTTCAGGTGAATTCGAAATTTGTGACAAGAGTTGCTCCCCCCCCCTCTCTTTCAGAAGATTGAATTTGACTGCCGTCCACGGAATCGAACCCGGATCCATCCACTAAACACGGTACGAACGTGATCAGAGGCTCGAATCTCGTCCAGCAACCGACTCCCACCGCCATTAGCTGGACCCCCCATTAGCTGTTTAGCTCATTTTTGTATCATCATTAGTTATTATTTAGTTAAAATTTCGGATATTTTACAAGTGTATACATCTACATATACGCGTACGTTCGCGTGCGCATGTGATCGTATCATCGAGTAGGCCAACGCGTGTGTGATGAAATTGATTGAGTTTAACATAACGCGGGCGGTCGCGCAGACGATTTCAGCCCGGCGGCCAGCCCTGCCAGCCTCTCGAGTGGCACTTCCAGACGCAAGCAATTTATTCATGGTCACCGCAGCGGGTAGTCTTCCGTTTTGACGTTTTAACGGTTACGTCCACCATCTAACGGTGTTTGATGTTTTGCTATTACACGACATCTCATAAGGAAGAAAGACCAGCCGACAGTCTCCAATCTGGTTATTGGCACTCGATACCCATATATAGTAGTATAGGTACGTCTATTTGTTGGTAGTATAATAACAGTAGTGTTTATAGTCCTTGCCGTATGGCGTAGCGTTGCGGCCACTCGCGCCCTCCTCGCCACCTCCCTCTTAATTTCTGCTCGTGTGCCCATGATGTGTCGTCAACGAGAAGAAAGAATTTCGTATTCATGATTTGGCCTGTTTTGTTTTTATGGCTCTCATGCCATCACTCGTCGAGCGATGGTCGCGATATTTTTGTCATCCTGCTGGCGTCGTTTCGTTGGAACACTACTATGTGTGTATGCATATATATATATATATATATTTATATATATATGTATATATTATATAATATGAAGATGCATGTGCCATATCATATTATTTTATGGCATTCCCTCATCGGGTCTACAGAAGACGTGTTTTTTCTTCTGTCAGCCGACCACTACTAAAATAAATATCGTCGTAATGCTCGCCTGGAATGTGTCAGAAAATAATAATGAAAATCATACGAAAAATTTGCTGGATTTGTTGCGACAGGTTCATGTTGCTCGCGGTCCCTAAAAAAGCAATTTGTAAGCATGTATATATATATATATATATATATATATACATTCTAATTAGAATATTGCATTGCTTTAGCCGACTTCATTGCAATGGACATATTTCCAAAAGTTGTATCACTGTACCAAATTCCAGCATAGAGGCTATAACATCTCCTTACGCTTTTTTTATCTCCCACGTCCAACTTTCCAAATTTCGTTACTAGTATTTTTCATTACGCCCTCTAATTACACCAGTCTCTAACTAACGATGCAACTAAATATAGATAACTAACTAACCGAATGATCAAATATCATCGAGTGCCATGAGTACACCATACTTGCTCACGCCATATATTGACAGTCAGGGACGTATATACCGGCACAATTTTATACGGAAGACATATACATCGTATACACGATGATACAAAAGCGCTCACGTCGCCACGAGCAACAGAGGAAGAGGAAACAGTATTTCGCGCAGTATCCTCTGAATCCTCAATCGGATCAATCGGCTGACTGACCATCTCGCATCGACTGTCGCCGCTGCCATCGAATGATCACCAAGACTTACCTATGTCATTGTGCCACTCTGGCAAATAGCGCCACGGACGGAGTTTATCAACAGTTGGTTTGGTTATCTCTGACTGATCCGTTTAGGCTAAGAAGCCTACTAGGGCTTCCAGAGCCACCGCCGCGGCCATTTCACCGGAGGTCAACAACGGTGACTGCTGCCGGGAGGCGGGGGCCCGCTGCGCGCAACGACACGCCAGAGTGATTTCGAAAAGAAGCACCTGAGCTGGTTCTGCCACATGTACAAATCATGTGTCTCATAAGCCCGCATTGCTACTGGGAGGCGTATGCCCGGCACGGATTCCCGCGAAATGGCACTGATTTCAAATAAATAGATAAATAAAAGATCCTCTTCGTTCGTCGGCTATATATGCGTCTGTTGACGTGGCTCATTGCGCACGGCGTACCATACCAGATCAAGCGAATCTTGCAAGAAACCGCCAAGCAAGACGGTACAAGCGGTTGCAAGCGTCAGCGACAACGTCACAGTAACAACGGAGGAACAGTCAGAGGAGCATTCAAGCGGTGGCAGCAGCAGATACAACCTCAGCCTCAGGGCATCGTTGACTCGCCTCGCGTCTGAGTGAATTACACTACAGGAAGGACGTCGAAGTCCTTCCACGCTTGCTAGCCAAGCACAATAACCAGCTTGGAATAGTCTATGATGGTCGCACACGTTCGGTCGACTCGTTTACGATGCCTCCATCCATGTTTCCACGGGACTATGACCGGCGCGAAGCTAAGTCAGCCAGCTCCCCCTGCAGGGGATTATAGAACACGATCGACAGGGAGGAACTATTTCGCACACGAACTGCAGAACGAAACAGGCGAAAAACTACAAACTTCGAGCGGACGAACCGAGCAGCACCAGCAGCCATCTGGCCACTAGATAGAGCAGCATTGAGTATTAGTGCTACTGATAGTGGTGATGGTGGTTGTTGGTGTTGTTGTTGTTGCTGTACGCCTGAGGGATAGATCGAGACAATGAGCGAGATACAACGTGTGGCGGAGGCGTGAATGACGAAGCGTATCAAGACGTGCGGAACGATAAACGTGCAATTCGTGAGATTCATCCACGTTTGACCCGCTGGACCCGCTCGGTATTTGTCCAACCGTTCGGGTATATATATATGTATATATATAATCTTCATGATATTATCTCTGTGGAAGTCATGGGAAAATCTATTTGCAGCCAGGGCCCCGATGCTTTTCTCTATCTCTTCGTTGATGATGATGATCGTCGTCGTCGTCGTCATTGGCATCATCCATTTCTCCTCTCCAGCAAAAATGGCCAACACGTAAGTGAGTCGTAACGGGCCGGAGGATGCGTACGGGACCAGCGGCTGGGGCATGGGCCGAGGTGTTGAAAGCGTGAGCCTGTAGCTGAATTCTGAATGGCGAGCATTTGCGTATGCGAGTGACGACCAGTGAAGAGAAATAATGAAGAAACAACAAACAAACAAATAAACTCGTCTGAAAGTCGTTGCCTGTAGTGTTAACTCGCTCAGCTGAGCAGCGCGCAACGGGGTCTGTGAAGTGGCGAGCAGTTGTCAGCGCTATTGGTCGCAGCTGTTTGGCATGATTGCTATGTTATTCGAAAATAAGCATATCGTGTACTGATCAATTGGCCAATGGTGGTCAGTGCAATCGTTGGCTGGTATAATGGATATATTACACAAAGTGCGGGGAGGCATGAACGGTCCCCGTGATTTTTGCAGCAGATGTCTCGTGGTCGTATGCATTTGGCTGCTGTAGAACGAGATATAATAGAAATGTGGCATTGTGTTGAATATATAATATATAGTTCGGTCGAGAAGGAAGGCCACGAATGTCGGACGTGTTGAATATCATACTTCAGTTGTAAGCCTGAAAGTATGGTATAAGGATGAGCTGGTCCGATGGCGGTTCTGGATCGATGGACTCCGTTCGATGACTGAAACAAATTCAAACTGCCTTTCAATAGGCTTTTGCAGAATGATCATTAATAGCTTAATGTAGGTAACTCTCAAGGTGGCCGGCGTGCAGATGGCCATGCATCATGTCAACTAGCACAGGTCGACAACGCACTTAGCGCCCTATCAGATTGTGTGGTAAAAACTCGAACGCGGATCGAGTTTTACGCCACTGCTGCTCAAGACGAGATACCGAAATTTCGTGTGATCGATATTCACCCCGTGGAAGCATATAGGTAGAAATGAAGCGAATGCATCATTTCTGTAAACTGAGCATTAAATCATAATAATAATTTATGTCGAGGGATCGTCAACCAAAGTCTCAGGTCTCACATCTGCAGGCAGTAATCACTCGTATTTATCGCATTTAGGCTTCGCCGAAATAAATTCGCCTGTAGAAACTTGGAGTTTCAGACAAGAAGGGCAAATGACCAAACGAGACAGCTGTCCCAACATGAGAACGTGTTTTGCTTCCCATGAAGCTAATTGTTAGATGCAATAAACACTACGAATTAAATTGAACGACCTAATAATTAGAAGTACGACGCACATACAATTTTAATTTTCGCGACATTAGAAAAGGCAAGCTTGAAGGACGGAATCCTTAATTGTCATTATTATTATTATTTGGTGTATTATCATGTGTATCTCCAGATATCGACGGGCAGCAATCGCAATCAATAAATCAATCTACGGGTTATTGAGACGATGATTGAGGTAATCAATGTCGAGCCGCGGCCCGCATCTTCCACTCTCACTATCCATGATTATCCTTAGCAATATATCCAGGTTTAGCAGTGCCTATATCCCGCCCACCGCTTCCACTGATCGGCAGCACTATCCGTCCTCTGCCCATAGCAGCAGCTGTACATTGACACCGCCCAAACGGCGTTTGACCGTCGTTCGTCTCATCGATGTCGCGTCCCCTTGCGTCACCCATGCTAGGCAGAATTCTGGGTGGCAGACTATCCGTTGCTCTTCGTGCTAACGTTCTCGGCGGCACTATCGTTCGCTGGCCTACCTCGACATCGCCATGTGGCACGCCAGCGTTGGCATGTTGCAACATGCAACATGCTACAGCACCAGCCATCCTGCTGCGCGACAGAACCACAGACTGCTATTTACTGGATGTGTCTGAGTGTGTGTGTGTGTGTATACATCCCTGCGTTCTGTAGTATCGTAGGACACCATAGGATGCAATAGCCCGCAAGCCCCCGATGACTGTCTGCCTGCCTGCCTCGCTAACCCAACGCAGAGGGCTCCATCTTTTCCATCTGTCAACTGTATTTGCATCGTCAGAGGGGGATGAAGATGAGGGGAGCGGGCAGAAGCCAGCGACCGCGTCCCGAGCCACCTCTGCTAAATGTGCTCTTTCTGTCACGGCTGCCACTCTCCCACGATCGATGTCGCGGGACACCGGGGTGTGCGAGCTCGTCACCGAATAATCAACAACAACAGTAATAATAACAACAACAATATCAGCCCCAGCAGTTTCAATTGCTGCTGCTGCTGCTGGTGCTGTCCCCTCAAAACAAATACACCATCAACAACAACAACAACAACAGCAGCAGTAGCGGAAGCAACAAAAATACAAACAAGACACCCCGCCCCGCCGCGCCGTTTAGCCGCTACCTGATGTTGGGCGAAGCTCTATTGAGCCGCGATGTTTGTTTCTTGCGAAGCAGTTAATTCCACCGAGAGAGCGAGCGATTGCGAGCCGGTCAGATGTATAGAGATGGCTGAAGCGCTGCGCGACTCGGGCGAACAGCAACTCGAGAAGGCAGGTTGTTGAAACAGTATGCCTCGCTATGGGAGAGATGCATGTGAACCGAATCTACATTGAACCCCTATGCGCGAGGTGGTCGCGACGAGATTGATTGTCGCATTCAATATGCTGCAGATATTCGCGCTCATAGTCCAAACAATGTGTGAAGCAAAACAGTGAAGAACAGTTGGAAAAAATGATCACTTAACCAAGCAAATCGTGCGGTCAAGTTGCACTTCGATACGCTGAACGTGATTTGTCCAAATATGTTGTTTTTTTGGCCACCAAATCTGACCTCAAGGCGTCACTGGGTGCCGTTGTGCGGACGTTTCGCCGTGTCGGGATTATCTGTTGACGGCGGCCAAGATACAAAACGACACACCTTCTTCATCTTTTCCTCGTTGGGGCTACTTTTCTTCTTCTTTGAGAGGAGGAAATCTGCTTTAAGAGTCTTACGCAGAACTCAAGCTGCCTAAGTCGGAGCTACTTAGGCAGCTTGAGCTCTTCGGAAGAATCAAATGATTGTATAGAATTCGCTACGATTTCGCCTGTGTTTATTTTGCCAGATTCGAAAACCAAACAACAATGGCGCATTTCGCGTAAGCTAATGTTGATGCAAATGAACCATCTATTTACAATGCCCAATTATCGTGTCTCGTCTTGCAGCACATCGTGGATATCTCCAAGAAACAAGTGACGACATCAGCAATTTATTAGGATTCCGCTTGTGGAGGCGCTTTAAGCTGGCGGGGAATATCGACATTATATCGCATATAATCACATTGTTAGTATTATTTTGCTGGCACAGCACTACTGTTACGGATTTAGACTTATATATATATATATATATATATATATATATATATATATATATATATATATATATATATAGATTACAGTGTGCGGAAGTTACTATGGTATTGTTTTTGCCTACGAAGAAGCCGTATACGATTCATCACCTGTAAACTTGTTGACAGAAGGACAAATCGCTACTCCGTTGTCTCGGGTATGTTGACGCATCACGTAGACAATGACTGGAAACAATATTCATATACAATGATGATCATTCATATGGATTGCTTTGCATGCCGCGTTTCGGTGGGATGCTTTAATAGCTACCTTTGGCCTTATACACCTCTACATACATATGACGTGGTGGTTAAGGGACACGAAAACGAAAATTAATTAGGGTCATTCATTAACGGCGAACAGTTCCCACGATCGGTCACCGTCGAAACGCTCACCACTGGTGCCGGTTGATTTTTTTTATAACTTTTCTTTCGTTCTTTGCGAATGTCGTTTTGATTGATTTCGGGCGCTTCTATAGGAACTTTTGGCTGTCACTGCATGATACGGTTGCCGCTGCTGCTGCTGTTGTTACGATCCATGATGGTTTATTTTACGGTTTTGTCTCATGATGGCCGTGGTCATAGGTGAGATGTCTCGTCGTCGTCAAGCCTGAGCTTTTCGCCCTGGGCATGACGTGAGAGATAAGGGAGGCATTTTTGTTCTCTTGATCTTCAAGTGTGAAGTGTACCACCGCAGATACTACACAGGTGCACCCCGAGGAATCATCGTTTCGAAGGAGACAATCCCTTTAGGAGGATTTCTTGCAACAGGCAGAACTTGAGATAATTATAGATGATACAAAAAAAGGGGAATCGGGTCAGGTTGGGGGGGGGGGGGGGTTTCTTTGTGCTCTTGTTGCTGTTGGGCGAAATTGAACTGTTAACCAATGGCTCACAAACGACAGTCCAACAAGAGCTCTATCTCAGCGGGTAATAGTCAGTCAGACCACAGCCTAGCACGTAAGTGTCAACGCGTACATCATATTTGCCTGTAATCGACGTTGTGGAACAATATCTTTAGTACAATTATTAGTGGAAAGTAGGCAAAACAGGGATCAGCCAGTAGCTATACAATACATGCTGGTCAACATGGTCGGTGTTGACAACACACCTCTATAGTTTCTCTCTATCACATCGTTTATTTTCAGTGGCATAGTCATTCTACGCCACCCTCGAACGATACGCGAGGGTTACGTCTCTCGTTCATACGGGATCTTTCACAGTACTTAGCCGCTCCTCGATTGGCTTCTGCCTTCACGTGCAGCTGGTGAATCTCCACCCGCCGCACGACGAGCAGACGGGCGAACGCAGATCTGCACCAGCAGCAGAAGCAGCAACGGTCTGCTGCACCCACACGCCTCACGCGCGCACACGCAGCACAGGCAATCCAATGCACAAGGCAAAGGCGACGATACCATTTCCTCGATTTCTCTCTCTCTCTCTTTGGCGCTCGGTCTTGAGCCGCTGCCATCGTACGATTTGACAAACAATGCGCACTTGCTCACCATTTACGACTGTAAAGTTTCCTACAACTCCAGCAGTAACAGGCCTGGACATTGACAGCCAGCGATGTGCACTGTGGAAGCGAACGCTGGCTACTACGAGGGCTGTAAGCCACTGGCTGGACATCGGTGCCACTGGTGACGAGGTTCCCGGTTCACCACGAACCAGTGACGGCCGCCTGTTGTGTGTTGACGTTATGCCCAACGGGACGGATTTTGTTCGCTCGCTGGTCCCGACGCCAGCAGCCGAAGCGACATTGCCTTGCTAGACAAATTGGGAACATCCTCTACGACTCCGGCTTCAGAGCGCCGACGAGCTAATCGTGGGATAAGCGATTAAGCGGCAGAAATTAGCTGTCGTGGGTCTACAGCCCCGACGTATTTTCGTTCTTTGCTTGTCGTTGTCATTGGTACGTTTGTAGCGTCGGGTTGGTGGTGCCGACCTCAACGGTGTGCCGCTCCGGGATCGCCCCTCTATAAACTCGCGTTGGCTCCACGCTCTGCCGGCGGTGCCCACACCGGCTTGCGTGAACCTACTGTTCTCAATGCCACTGTTGCCACCGCTGTCGTTGTCGACGCCATTTGTACTGTCGGACTTCACTGGCGCTTATACCTCGCACGTATCTGTCGCTGTCTGCAGCGATCATCAGCTTTGGTGCCGACAATATGTCTGCTTATTTTTATTTGTTGTTACCATTTATTGCTGAGGTGGCAACCTGCGATGCTGCGGCCTGCGGTAATCGCCTGGCCGCGCTGGTGGCGGCTGTCAATGCTGTTTCGGCTGCTGCATTGTCATTTATGATAATTTGGCCACGTCTGTGATCCCAAGAGTCACTCCCGTTACTGTATATATGTGTGTGTATGCGCGTTTTTGTTGCTTGTTTTGTTCGTTTATGTGTTGCTATTCTATTCACCTATTATACATGTCACACGTGCAATGATCACGTTGCTCACGTTGCTAATACAACAACTTCAACAAGCACAACTATTAATATAACAGCTAGAGTCTCGAGTTGTTACTATTGTTGTCGTCTCCGTAGTATCATACAGTAGTTGAAGGGGTGAATCGTTCCTGTCGTTGATACTGACGCTGACAGAAAACCAGGCGACAGATGACCCTGTCTCGTTTGTCTCCTGCTTGCTACACCAGCAGCGTCTAGCAGCAATAGTGGTCGCAACAGCAAGTTGCTTCTTAATACATTTCTATTCAACATGTATTACACAACAACAACAACAGCAACAATTACAAATCTAGGTAGAGCCACCGCGTTCCGATCCGATCCACCCATTGAAGCTAGCCCATGACACGGCTGACGGTCGCTCACCAGCGCCGCTCTGTCCAACACCACTCGGCTGTACACTGCGGTGCGCCCATCTCTGCAAATTTAGCGTAGCATTTGTGATACAAACTGCTGGCTGCTGCCGCCGCCGCCTTGTGAGCGCCATTATTCCTCTTGAAGCGCGGCGTTTGACGGCGACCGCGACGATGATAAAGTCATTTGAACGATGGGTGACATGAAATGACTGAAGGGAACGGGTGCGCTGTTGTGAATTTTCCCACATTTTTACTCGGCCGGTCCAAGCAACGGATGGACGAACACATGGATAGATAGTCAAGCACATGAGTCCGCCGGACAACCGACAGCCTCCGTGTGCAGCTGCATGTACCCGTGTATGTGCGTTGCGTGCCGGCGTGCGTTCATGTGTGAGTTCGCCTACGAGTTGCAAGGTGCCTTCCTTGCATATGCATACATTATTGCCTTTGTCCTCTATAGAGGTTTTTGGTTTCGTCGCGGCGTTCGGCGCAGCTGAGCGCCGTTCGTGGCCTCGTGCCAAACGTGACACGGCGATATCGTTGTCGGTCGTCGTTGCGTCCTCGAACAGGAAGCAGCCAGCAGTAGCACATGGACAAGCGTAACGGAGCTCGGCGCGAATCGAGGAACGAGCAACAAGATGAACGTCAAGCCGAAGTCTCCCTGAGAATACGACATCGGCGAATATATATATATATATATATATATATATATATATATATGTATATATATGTATATATATATAGATATTTAGGTAGGTAGATTATGGAGGGGTTAATATACGCGGTCGGGAAATATATATAGATATATATATATATATATGGGCGACACAACAATGGCGGTGGATCGCTTGACACCGAGTCCCCTGTTGCATCGTCACCTGTCGCCTTGCGGTGACCCCTTCGGCTGTTGGGAACAGTACTCATTTGACTGGCTCGCTGCGTGCCGCCTTCGAAGGCTGTGTTTACTCCGGCACGACGCGGAGCTTCTAGCGGCCAGAGTGGCGAAGTTATTATTACAAATTGTTTTAAATTGTGTTGCTGTTATTGTTCTTGGTGTTGCGGCTGCTGCTGCCGTTGGTGTAGCAACCACGCGGATGAGAATCCAGCTGCAGTGGCCAGCGGCAGCGGCGGGCTGAGTATACCAGCTGCCCAATCTGTACTACGCTTCTTGTCATGCTGGTTGTAGTGATGGTGTGCCACTGGACACTATTCCTAGTGTCCACTAGCCAGTAAACAGGGAACCCCCACGGAGCCACCTCCTATCGAGCTTGGCCACACTTGTTGACGTGTGAACATGGCAGGCGGTGCTATAAAATAGATACCTACTCTGAGAGAAATTGTTGCTGTTGTCGTTACTGCAGTAGCCGTCGCAACAAGAACAATAACAACAACAACAACAATAATGCCGCGCAACAACAAAACAATGTCCCTGCAACTTGGATCCCCATGTGCTATGTTTAAAAAAAGAGAAAAGTGTCTGTGTGTGTGTGTGTGTTTTTATGGAACGTTTTTGGGCGAACGGAAGATTCGTTCGCTGCTAAGTAAAATGGGGCAAGCGGATAACAATTATGCCTTGGGTGACTATTGTCGTTGTTGTTGTCTTCTTGTTGCTGATGCGGACAGTGGCTAGAAAGTATAATGAATAAGGATTTTGTCCACGAGACGGATACTGGGCGGAGGAGAAGAATATCGACCCGGAGATGTCGTTCTCCTGAAGACCGGGCTGTCGGCGCGAATGTGCTGATTTCGTGTTACAGAACTCTTCAAGCGTTGTAAGCTAGCAAACTCCAACTCTCTAATCATCAGTTTGTTTTGCTTTTTCCTTATGTTTTTCACGGTCGATATGAACAATATTTAAGCATTCGAAGGCACTTAGAGGAGCGACTCCTTGTCGTTGGCCTCGATGCTGCCTATAGCAGATCAACGAGAGAGATTCGTAGCTCTGGCTACCCTGTACCGCGCAAGTTCGATTTTTAGGCTAGGCCAGGCTATCGTTAGTTAAAACTGACGCCATATTTGCTTACTACACTATACATTACTATTATTATCGTTTATTACATACGTCCAGTTAATTGTAATATTTCTATTTGTAAGCGCAGTAGATGCGATGTTGATGATGAAATGTTGGCAATTTTTCATAGCAAAGATTGACGACGGTGCTAGCATCTTCATTCGTTAAACGTTAGAACCTCTCTTTCTCTCTCTCTTCATGTCGTCTTAGAGAAATTGCTGCTTGTCTCGCTAATGATCGTCGATAATATATATTCGCTGATTCGTTTCGATATTCCGTGGTTTTCGATATTTTGCTGTCCGCTGAACAACTGGTCCCAATTGCTCCGTTCCCGCTCCTCGCCAGCCAAGAAAGAGCCAGCCAATTCCAGAGATTCGAAACACATGCCGAAAATAAAGAAGAAAAAACATACATCTATATATATATATTTTTTTTGTCTTAAACATATATATTGATTTCGGAACATTATCACACCATCTTTCGCTGGGTCGACCACGACGTCGTGAACTTTTCAACGACTGCAATGTGTATTCTTTCCAAATGTTACAAATACACTTGACTTCTGCATGGTCTGCTTCGAAAGGGGCCATATTTTTGACCGGGACGTTAAGTGTAAGCTGGAAAATTCACCTTACTGACCTGTTGTACAAGTGCTTTCTTCCCACCACGATGCTCAATAGTTGAATTGCATCGAATCCGTTCAATTCCAAGTTCGTCGTTTATACAAATCGCCGTGTTTTTGGATTTAGATTTGGTGCCTCGTGGCTTCTGGCGTACTCCAGCTGCAATAACGACAGCTGTGGGGGTTTTCCAATGATGCAGTCTTACTCTGCGTACGTCATATGACTGGATAAACGGCTTGACAGCAGCGGCAGTTGTGGTCTAGATGTTGGAGGGCGGTCTTAATCTCGGGTCAAGCAGCTGACTGCAGTCAGCCTTTGAGTGATTAGGTCGATACGTATAAGGCCTAATATCCGCCAACCGACAGCTGATCGCCGTTGGGTGGATAATAACAATTTTTTGGGTTATTTCCTGCTGAGAAACGATTACAGGCCGCAACAGCCGAAATCAGATTTTTTTTTTAATGAAGCCGCCTAGCTAACCTACCTAAATCGGTGGCGACCTAAGGTTCAACTCGTAGTTTATGATTGTAACAAAGGGCCTGGAGAATTGTGCCTGGACCGTTGAAATGTCAAATGTTCCTCCCATTGATTGACTTGATGTATCCACCTCCTGAGAGGATATTCTAGGCAGCCTTCTTTCGGAACAACTAATTAAAATCCTTTAGGATCGCCCATTGGCCTGGGCAGCATAGAGCGACCTGCTCAGAGGTAGTACAGCCATACGCTGCCTTCAATGCGTCCTCTCTAAAGACACTCCTCGGCTGACAAAAAGTATACACACGCGTGTGGTAAGCTCTCCCAGAACCACAGCATCACCCCGACTCGACTCAGAATGAACTGGTCAAGATCTTACCTTGCTCTAGTCCGCTATCTCGTATGTGCTGAGTTAAGGATACCTCTTCGTCACCGAGGCGAAACCACTTTCAGCTGGTCGGGCTGGTACCGATAACTTACAATGCTTCCTCGTGTTCACGAATCACTACCTCGCTCCCTGCATCCTCATCCTCCGTCATTCCGTGCACTTCCATTCCTTTATGAATCAACGACCACTCATCGATGCATCGAGTGAGGGTGGATAGAGGGATATCGTTGATAGGCAGGCCGTTACCCTCCCGATATCCGCCGCCGACACTGATCGAGTCCTGCCTGGCATATGTCCGCCGTACGAGTTTTCGCGAGCGTGTGTGTGTGTGTGTGTGTCTGTTTACGTGTGTTTGGTTAGAAACCCGAAGGGCTTCACTGGTCGCTTCTGTTTCGCTGGATATTAACAAAACCTCCCGACCGCTTGGTTCTGCCCCGCTCAATTCCCAGCTACACCGCTACTACTACTAGTAGTGTTGGTTCCTCTCGACTAGTTCCAAATAAGCGCGAAGCAGCGGCGGAGGCGGCGGCAGTGAACGAATTGACCAACGCCAGCGGCAACGGCGGCGGTGGTGGCAACAGCATTAACAACAACTGTAGCAATAACGACTACAATAGCCAATAGCCAGTAGCAACAGTCGAAGCACGTCCAGCCAACGTTTGCCGGTTCTGCCGCTGTAGCTGCTGCAGCAATGACACTGGGCAGAAGATCTCGTCAAGAACACAAGCGACAACAACAACAACAACAGCAGCAGCAGGGACAGCAACGTCGGCACAGCATCGTACAGCTCGGCGGCAGGATAGCAGCGATTGTTAAATCGCCATTTGACGAGCGTTCAGTTCGCGCCATTCAGCTGCTGTGAGTCAGTCAGTTGGCCGGTCAGCTCCTCAGTTCGTTCGGCGTTGCACACACACACACTACGTCCGCGCCTTCATACAGCTTCTGTTCGAGAAACGGCTAGATCTGAGAGCCGTCGATGTCCAAGTGCGAATAGGCAGCCGCCGCTCTAGGGGCAGGACAAGATTGAGATGAAAGATGAAAGGGGAAACACAAAAAGCGACAAGATCAACAAAGGAGTCAGCAGGTTGGCGGCAGGTCCCATTGGCCAGCAGCCAATCTGGCTACGCAGCCAAGCAAGCTATACACAACACTGACGCGACGCGCCGATGTGCTATGTCGATTGCTTTGAGCGTTGCGTCTCGCGCGCGTTCAGTCCCCCACAGCAAATGCTACGTTTGCAGTGACGACGCCGGGCAGACAGCGAGGCAGACTTTAGGTGCAGTGGCGGCGGCGGCGGCGGCAGCAGCAGGCCAGGACATCGCGTGGCGGGTTCTTACCGCTGCTGGTGGTCAACTGCGGGTGAAGTCGGCGGATCAGTCGGGCTTCACAAGCTGCTGATCTGAGTGAACTTTGCCAATCAAGTGGACGCAAACAACAGTGGCCGGCAATGGCGACCTATCGGCTGAGGAGGCGGCAGCGCGCCGACGCTGGTCAGTGTGATTTTTGGTGGACGCCGAGCGGACAAACGCTTTGGCGTGCTTGACTAGGCGTTGGTGTGGCACGCAGCCGTGGCTGCCCTGCGCCGCCGGACACAGGTCACGCCACTTTGTCGAATCGATATTGTCGCGCTACTTGAACAGCACAACGATAGCGGCGGCGGCGGCAGCTTCAAAGGTTTTAGTCGCGCGCGTTTTAGAAACTGGCTCGAACCTCTGGCGGGCTGGTGTTTTGCGCATCGGGCATTGTCGGCGTGCAATGGAGCAAGAAGGAGTGAGTTGGGCAAAGGAACGCCGCTAAGTAAAAGCTACGGCAATCGGCAATCCAATACGCGCCAGGAGAGCCGCGCGTGTCGGGCGCCGTCACTCGTGGCTCGGGCAGATCGTGTGATTTTGAAATTGACTCAGGCGGGTCCAATGACCAGAACCTCAGTTAAGCTCAGCTCAGCTCAGCACCTCGCCGAAGCGGCTTTCCGCGACAGCTCCACTCAGACTTATAGGTCAGCTGAGGCAGGCTGAGGGCAGTCCGGCTTATCGGCAATAGCTGCTGGCTATTGTAGATGTACTAACAGGTAGATCACTAACTTTGTTGTAGGTTGTTGTTATTATTGTTGTTGTTACTGCTCCTGTTGCTGTTTATAGCTGGCAGCATCGTTCAATGGCTGAGGTTTCGGTTTAGCCTGTCGTTGTAAGCCTAAGAAGTGGACCGGACATCATTGTTATTTTTTACGCGCAGAGAGGGCGACGAGCCGCATTCGAACGCGCGTCTCGAACAGCGACGATTAGCGATTGATGATATTCAGCACTCGGTTGTCGGCCACCAATCGGCAACAGCCAGCAGCAACTCAACCAATGCTTCACGTTAACAGCAACTCAACCATTGCTCCACATATATATGTGACATTAGTAATTCTGTCGAATACGATTCTCACTCTGTGATTGTGTCGTATTCGGTTGCGCAACATACGGGTTGAATGTCGCGTAGATACGTAGCCGCAAACGCTTTTCGGCGCGCGTGAACATCGGCGGCAGGACCGGCTACATGAGGACATCGACTATCGAGGGTGCGTCGTTTACACTGAGATGTTACAGGGGGGTGGGGATCAGGACAGACACGCACCTCGTGATACTGTTATGTACGAGCTCAACGAGTATTATCCGAGGGGCGACCGCTTCATCAACGACTAGCCATCTCACACGCATCGAGAGTGGCCCGACCCGCTGGCCTGAGTGATCTGTCCAACGAACCGCGACCCTAGTCAACGAAATATACCCGCTCCGCAATACGTCGCCGCCTCTCAGTTGCCGATGTCCGGCGCTCGCCAACCTGACCGGCGAAAGGTACCGTTGTCGGCAGCGGCCTGTGATGACCGGCGGCCCTCACAATCAATGTTGACTGCTTTGTGAGAACCGAAAGCCTGGCGGCGTCGGCAGCAGCAGCAGCAGTTCGTAGCAGCAGTGCAACTAACAAGGATCGTTGGAATCAATAACTCTGTCATCTTCACCCACGGCGTCGCCGACAACCGCGGCCGTAACAGCAGGAGCCACCACCACCGCCGCCGCCGCCGCCGCAGCATCGATCTCCGTCTGTTGCTGCAGCAGATACTATATGTTCACTGGCGGCGTCGCCACCCCGACCACAACAGTTTCTACAGCTCGCTGCGGAGATCGAGAGAGAGAGAGAGAGAAAATGATACTGATGAGCCGACCCGCGCGCGGTGTCTCCACCGGCGATCATCTTTGCCAAGAGCGTGTGTCCTCATGACAGCAACAACAACAACTACACGATGTGCTACCTACCATTAAGAGCACTCATGGTCACTCCTTCAGGGTCGACCAGTACACGTAGCGTCTTCTCGGGCAGAGAATTATCTCCGTGCTAACTCGCGGGGCTCGCCTGCTTCGTGTCTCGCAACACACGCATAGCCGCCGCCGCCGCCACTCCTCCCTTACTCTATCACTCGTTATCTATCATCAATGTAGCTCTCTTTCTCCGTCCCCGCTCACCACGTCGCTGCAAAGCTGCTCGCGCCCTCTTTCCCGCTGCCGCTTCCTGTCAAGATCGGTACGCGACGGTAGGGGCCGATGGCTTTGACGGCGGCGGCGACGCGATGATCATCAACATTTCGCTGCTGCAAGCTCTCTTCTCTGTTGCGCACGACTCCGTTGTTGTTGCTGTTGTCGTTATTGTTGTTGTCGTCGTCGTCGTCGTTTGGACGAAGTGTATCGAGCGACGCGTAAGGCGTATCACACCTCCAACCCGGCGGGGCGGCTTAACGCGACCCCCTGACCCTGGACGTTCTTGTTCGCATTCTCCCATGCTTTTTGGGCCATTGCCTCCGCATCTCAATTGGTCGTCGTCGTCCCGTCTCGTCTCGCTCGCGGCCGCGGGCTTGTATACTGCTGGCAGCGTGTCTGTCATTCCGTATGATAATAATGACGCTGATGGCCTTTGGATGTGATCAATGGATCGCCGCCGGCTGTCCCACACCGCCGCCTTGATCCTTGAGCCGTAAGATCCGCACAGCAGAGATCCCCGCCCTCTCACGGGCCGGCATGGTAAGCCAACAGGCCACGCCTGCTAGAGAACACCGACTGAGCCAGACGCTGCATCTAGACAACTGTACGATAGGCACTGCATGATACGTACATGATCGGCAGACGGCTGCGATTTTCGTCTGATTGTTGTACGGCAGCCGCAGCGGCAGCAGCAGCGACGGTGAACTTGGTCGTTGCCACAGAGCAACGCTGGACCGACGAGTTGTCTCTGTTCGACAGTTGCAAACACGAGATTACAAAAACAGCTAAGGTTTGGTCGCTAACAATAAAAGAGACTCTAACAGTCCTCGCGCCCCCTTGGTGATCGTCTAGTGATGAGTGAGCCTTTTGTTCTCCTAGGGTGGCAGAGGAGATCCTCGCACGGCTTGGGATAAAATAAGGCTGCTAAACGCTTTGTGGATTTCTTTATCATATAGAGTGGTTAAAAGACAAGCAAACGCGGCCTCACAAACAGTTCCTCATAGTAAGATCTATAGGTTAATTGCTGAGGCTTGTCATATAGGGGAACAGCTGAGAGTCATCCCGAAGGATGCTCTCCATTTTAAAGGTCGCGGATGGGCCACGTAATCCGTTAATAGCGCCAAGTAGCGGCAAGTGTTTTATAGGTAGGGATGCTTTGGACCATGTGAACACACTTGCATCACACGATTGACCTGTGTGCAGGCCTCATAAGCCTCGGTTGTTTTGTTACGACGACATCCTACCACAGCCACGTGGACTGCTCTACCCGGTGAGATTTAGCTAACGATGACTATGCCATAAAGCGAGCTGTCTCCGCGAAGGCACCAGAGTCATTAATTACCTTTCAATTAGACCAGCTCGAGATCAGTTTTGAAGAAACGCCAAGAACCTGCCACTGTGAACTATTTCAATGTAGAACATGTAACGGTTTGCTTTGGGGCGCTGCAATTTTCCCGAAAACCCAGAGTTCTCAAAGGTTGATCGACTTTTCCAGTTATTTGACGATTTCATTAAATATTGAACATTACAGGTCTGAATGCCGCTTGGAAAGACATTCAAGATTCAGAAATATAGGTTCGACGCCAAAACAAGCTTGAATGTACCGTCATCACACATACACATTCGTGTAATTGTTCCACATCGTTGCTCAGCATCATTCAATCTCGGTTACTATATTTACTTATAATCTTAGCAATCTAGTTTCATTCGATTCTTACTCGAAAATGCTGGCACCACACCCGTTTGTCAGCACTCAAACCGACTGCGGCATAGATCTTCATCTTCGTTATATAAGTACATTCAATAGAGATCTATTTAACAGCGACAACAACATATTCTATGCTAGTTGTCCTCGTTACCTCCCAAAATCGTTAATAACTTTTCAGCATCTGTCTTTAGGTCAGCGGGGTCTCTCACTGAAGTTATACGAAAAACAACCTACTTCAGCACTCCTCATGGCGTTAGCGGAAGCGCCATTTTGCGCGCTACGCGCCCTATCACCATTGTGTCAAGCAACAGCATGTTGCCCAAAGACCCCAAAGTCAGGTATAGGTTGTATAATACAGAGGGATCGTCCAATGGCAGGACATAGTCGGCAGGGTATACCTCGCTGTCCTGTCGCATCGGACCCTCATCGTAAAATGCTTCCTAGAAACTATCTCTGTTCCACTGTCAACCGGATGGACTGCTCGTCCAGGTGCTGCTGCTGCTGCTGCTGCCGCCGCCGCCGCTGCTGAAAGGTGGATGGCTGTCCGAATCTCTATTCGCCTTTTGATGTGTTCATCGAGATCACCAAGAAGCCCTGCCTCGTTCGCGGCAAACTCGTTGAAAGCAGGCCAAGAAAGCAAACCTCGCTGGATGGCAGGGCTTGCCTCTTAACTGACCGACGGACATCACAGCGCACTCACACAAGCTGACACTTACACAACATAACGGGGTCGGCAATCACACCCATAAAAATGGCATGCATAGATCGAGGTAAGCTGGACAAACCGCCGGTGGATGCCACTGATATCCTGCGGTGGAGGGTGACGGTGTCTCGTCAACGGCCGTCGTCGAGGACATCGGGATGCTGGCCTACAAATGCGGCGTTTGCGTTGCTTGAGATAGTTTCATGCCGATATATGTGTATGGGTGTGTGCATATCACTGTCCCCCTACCTATTGTATAATGTATGCATTGGCTATAAATATCTCAGTGTAAACGACCACCTTTGGCAGCAAACGGTTTCGGCTGTGAGATAGCATACGAAGTAAGCTATCCTTGCTTACACGGATTACTCTGCAGGTGAACTCTAGGATTTCAAAGAAATATCATAATACTTTTGTTTAGTTGAATTAAAGGGAAGAAGCACATAAAGCAAACTTTGAGTCGTTTTCACTATCTCCGCTGATGCTTTTAACACGTCTTACGATAATGATGGTCAGCTAGCTCTGATGGCGGCAGCGAATCCACAATGACAAACGAACGGGGGCTGTTACCGCCCACCCTGCGGAAATCACCTGAAACTCGCTACATGTCGAATGAACAGCGAAAATGAACAGACTGGACGTGAGTTTCTGCATAGCAAGCCTATTACAGCATGGTATAGTTCCGCCAGTCGAATTGGCAAATTTAGCTTTACCAGAGCCACCGCTTCACGGATGCGGTGACAGGCGTCGCCACCTGCCACTTGCATGGTCATTAGCCGTCAATTCCTTATTATAGTCGTGGCGGTCTCATTATTCATATTTGTTCGAAGCTAAAAGTGCTAGTATATCTACAGACGAACAGCTAACGTGATTTCTTCGTGTGCTCAATGTTTTTCTTGAGGTGACCCGAGGACCTCAACCCTCCCAAATGCTCTGTGATGGTGCATTCTTGTTTCGGTGTTAGTCGACGAACCTCGAATTCGGATCTCATGTCACCTTTGTAGAGGGGCCAGTTGTGTTTGTGTGATACTCCTATACTGTTTAAGATCTCGGAATATGTCCCCATGGATCGGAAAAATCCCGTTCGATTATAACGAGTTTAGCTTGAAATATTTGTTCAGTTGATGGTGTTCGATTGATGTGGTTCGATTAGCATCTGCCGCTGCCCCGATTGAAGACTCCCAGACGCGGTTTGCTTACCCAAAGACTATTGCGTTCACGGGCCACCTATCGGGTCGGCTCGAATCAACCAATTCAGTCATTACCTATCTCCTCTTCCAGGCCTCCACGCCATGGCTATCGGAGCAAAGTTCCTAAATGTTTCCACTCTCGAGTCTGATAATATGATATTATATGTATTAGTATGTGGTCGTATGGGTCGAGCGGGTGGGGCTGTGGTCATCACCAGGGGTCGGCCACTTGTGGGCCGCTCTTGGTGCAGCCGGCTGATGCTGATACATTTAGGCTTCGTTTGACAACGTGAGATGACCGTCCCGACGGGGTCGTATCCGGGCGGGGATTACAGCCCTTCGGCAGAGCGGCAAGCAGCAGCATAACCACCATTGCTCGGCTGTCGTGGGTGCAGTTTCAGGCCACGTTGGGTGCCGTTGCGGCTGCGGCGACCGCGGTGGCGATTATAGCCGGCACATCTTCAGCTACACTGCACGAAGAAGAACAGCACCTACCACCGAGCAGAACAGCCACAACCAACAACAACCTCGATCGGCGAGCGAGCTGAGGACCCGTCATCTGCTGGATGCCATCACCGGGTGTGCTTCGCATACCACGACGACATGGCATGGAACGCCACCAAAGCCACCGCCGCCGCCGCCACTGCTGGTGCTGCCGATCAAGCGCTATAGGTCTGCGAGGAGCACGACGAGCGTGAGCTGGCTCGGAAGCGAGCTGGGTATTGTCTTCACATTTACTTGCCTCGTCTTCTCCCTCAGCAGCCTCTCACCTCCACCCTTCATGATCGTCGCTTCCTTCGCCTTGTTCTCGACGATGCTGTTCCGGCATCACTCTGTTATTGCTGTTGTTGTTTTTATTGTTGTTATTATTGTTGTTGTTGTTGCTGCCGCTGCTGCTGCCCTCCTTCGAATAGTAGCATTTCTGTTGTCCATAGTGGTGGTGGTAATGGTGATGGTCTAGCCTCAGACCGCCTCGTCATGTCGAGCGACGTCGAGCGCCTACGCCGGCTGACATTTTCTATCTGCCCTACTCCGCTAGCTATTACGAGTACGGCGGACTCGTATAGGCAGCGTCGGCTGGCATCGTCAATCGAACCAGCCGTCACGGTCGATCCCCGCTCATCCCCCGCGACGGCCTGCACACGTCGACGAGCAATGTCTGCGGCGGACATTGCAGTGTCGCCATATTTGCGCAATTCATAACACCACCACCGCCATCACACCAACCCCAACGCCCAGGGGTTCTGCCCATGTTCTATCTATAGCGAACCTAACGAAACCTAACGAACCTAGTGTCGACCTCCCCCGCTCTCCCAGCCCTCGGCCAGGGGGTCATTTCTCACTCTGGCTGCCGTTGTTGCATCTTCGTTCACTATGTTCTTTCGCTCTTTGCCTCCGACCGGTCGAGCAGTCCCGCCGCCCATCATCGTCATCAACATCAACTGCATCGACCGGGTCGGTATTGGCGGCTGCAGCAGCAGCAACAGTGATGGTGTGTGCGGGTCGCGATCGTGTGCCGCCGCCGTTGTTGTTGTTGTTATTGTTATTGTTGTTGTTCGTCATTCATTCTCGGCTCTCTCTCTCTCTGTCTGTCTCTCTCGCTCGCGCGCGCGCGCTTCGTTTTCTCGTCGGCATCAACTCGGCGTGGCCGGCCCGACTCGTTCGTTATCCTTCCCTCTATTGCTCAGTTCACCCCGCGGCGTTTCGTGAGGAGCCGCTTGCCTCGCTCTTCAGCTTGAGTCTGATTCCTGCTGTAGCCGTTGCTGCGCTGCTGCTGCTGCTTCTGTTGTTAGTCTCCTTCAGCTGCAGCAAGGCTCGGTGAAGGCGGCGGCGGCGGCAGCAGCTTTGGGCCGAGTAGCCGCCGTCGTCGTCGTCGGCCGCCGTAGCGTCTGCCGACCTCTGACCCTTCGCCTTCGGAGTCCTCATCGCGGCTACGGCACCGTGCCTGATCCCGCGCCGTCAGTGGTGCTGCTGCTGCTGCTGCTGCGGGGAGGATGCCAATGGACGATGCCAACGGCACGAGGATGGCCGCGGTGATGATGCGGTGCGATGCACTTCATCGGCGTGGCGATTCGCCGCCAGTTCGCTTCGAAGCCGGTGTGGTTCTTCGATGCTGCTGCTGCTGCTGCTGCTAATGTTGTCGATGAATGCTGCGAACGGCGACTAGCGACGAACGCTGGTGCATCGGTCGTTCGGTTCGTCGACGAGCGTCGAGGCCGCCGCCGCCGCCGCCGCATCGCTGGCAAGTGGCAACCACCAACCGGCATCCGCTGCAATTCCGATCTTCGGGCTGATCCCATACGATCCGCGGGCAGATGTAGCATGCTTGATGATGATGCTGCTGCTGGAGCAGCCGCTGCTGTGCCGGTACCATTGCTCGCTTCATGCTAGTTGCCTTCACCGCGCCCGCCGGCTGGGGATCGACCCAGCGACAACGACAGTGAAACGATAGCCGAATTGCCGGCTAGAGAGCTGACCAAGCGATCGGCCGGCCGGCCGACCAACCAGCAACGATCTACGAGCTGAATGCCAAAAGCAACCAAATGCTGACCAGTCGAACGAGCAGGGGAACTGAAGAAACGCCGCAGGGCTGAACCCCCGGGATGAAAGAGTTCGATACAAGCAACGGCCTGCGCTAAGCAACCACCGAAAACACAGCAACAGCATGTTCTTCGTCAACCAACACCCGACCGCCAGCTTCCCCCACCCGCAACCTGCTGTCACCTTCATCCGCAATCGTGCCCATCGCCGTCATCGAGGATCAGCACAGCCAGCAGCAGGTTCAGCATCCGATCCGATTTTGGAACAACGATCGACCTCGCCGTTCTCCCCGGCCGGCTTCCCGATGCAGGGCTCTCATTCAAACGCTGCCGCTGCGCATCTTTCTCATGCCATGGTCGTGCTCGATTCCGGCCACTCGTGGTTGTAGTAGCGAGCGTGTTTATATGAGCAGAGGTGGTGGTAGCAGCAGCAGCGGCATCGTCGCCAGCGTCACTGTCATGCCTGCGAGAGCCCAGCGGAACGCAAGGCTTGGCTTAGATTTGCTGTGTGCTCGTCTGACCTGGGCGGTACCACCTCCCGACCCCGGCCTATTGGCATGAAGGCGTTGATCTGGGTAACGCCGACACCAACGGCGGCAGCGGTGGCAGCGTCTGCCGCAGGCAACAACAAGAACAACACCAAATGGACACAACGGGAAAAAGAGCAACGACATTGTATTATAATGTGTAAGCAGCAATACTATCATAGCTATGAAAACATCGTAGGTATATTGTATATCATATAATAAGAACAACACATCAACACAAGTTCACGTTAGACAATACTTCGATTAGGCTTATAGGCTACACTTTAGCTGGACGCATATATATATATATATATATGTATTTCTGTTAATCAACCGTATATATATATATATATATATATATATATATACATCACGAAGAAGGTCCAATCGTTGTGATAAGGCCATTGAACCAATGAACGGTCCCGCCGAGTGTATATTGTCGCATATGACTTCACTAATTACCGCTATGCTCGTCCCCCTGTCCACACTCCGTTGCGAGTCGACTAATCAAACCTCACACCATTTTCATATTTATCAGTACCAACCATGATGTACACTTAACAATCAAAAACAGCCAACATCCACATATTCGAACAGGTACTATTGTAAAAACGTTTTTCCATGAGCGCAGGGTGATTGAAGAAATTCCAACGCAAACGTCTACCGGATACATCAACATCAGATAGAAGAGGGAGTGCTGATACCGAAGAAAGCGTACATAACTTATTGTCTTTTTAACAGTAATCTAATAATTAAATACCAATACTATTCAATCCAATAATTAATTAGTTGCAAATCGATAATAAAAGGATCGTTCGTTCGTGTGTTCTCCCTCTATTTCTCTCACTCTATCATCCTGTTCGACACACACGCGCAACTGGCACCAGCCGTAGTTCATACCCTACCCAGCAGCAGTGCGTTGCAAACATGCTACACAGCCCGCTAGCTATGATAATTAGATAATATATTATAGATTTCAGAGGACTCGTTATGTTCGTCTGCTCGAAGCATCTCAGACAGCCTTGTAGGTTCATCCCGGACAACTCCTAATGGATATCCATCGGACGACACCCAACTAACGCGTCAGCACCGCCGATCGTCGTCAGCGAAGGAATCCGATTCGGAACTGATTGACGAAAGATTTATGCGCCGATTTTTCGTTAAACACCGGTCGCATCAGTATTTCCCCATTGGGCTTACTTCACACCTTATTGTACTATTATGTATGTCTCACCCGCAGCCGTTTGTCGTAGCTGTCTTACAGATGATGCACATTTTGACGCTGCGCAAGCATTCGGCTCCCCTCGGCTGTGGCGTCGTCCGCGAACGTACCACAGTATTGCACGCGCAACCGTCATCGTACAGACCAGTGCAACGTATAAGTTCTCGATGGCAGTTGTAACGGCAGCAACAGCGGCTGCAGAGTAAACGCACTGAGCTGATCAGCTGCTGTGTTAGTTGCTGCTGCTGCTGCTTCTGCTGATAGCGTGGAAGTCTCAGGTACCGCGGTGTCTGGCGTGTTGCCCGTTGCCCCGGCATTGTCGATCCGCTATTGCCTCTGCTCAAGCACGAGTCGGTCTCTGGGTCGATCAATCTGTCGAGCCAGTGTTTGGATTTCACCTTCATTGGCACACGACGACATCGTTGCGGCGAGCGCCGCCGCCGCCACCACCAACGCTACAGCAGTACCAGCCACCGTCTTCAAGTCTGTGTGCCTGCCGCAACAAAGCGCATCTGCGACTCCAGAGGCTTTTCGCCACCTTTTTGTCTAGCACCAGCCTTGATACGATAACAGCTATTACTACCACTGCTATCACCACAAGCAGTAAGAATGCTTGAAGTTTGATCGTTGTAGTTAGTTGCCCGATGTAGCAGCTATATAGATGTGTGCTTGCGTCCACGCGCATTTGCATCAAGCGCAGTTCCCCGTCTTGACGTCGCCGTTGAGCCAAGTAGCCCAGTAATGGTGCTGCCAACGGGACGCGTTGGCGGACATCTATTTCTTGTGAGAAGCTGAATAAACGAAGTGAATTCTGCAGAAAATCGTCTCCACGTCCATTAATCACGCCGTCGGTAGCGGTAACTGCTAACGGCGAATGGGTATCAGTGACAGCAGTGGCTCCGATCGAGCGCGGCGGACGCTTGCAGGCGCGTTTGACTGCGTGTTTTGAGTTGGCCCCGCGCGCGAAGCCCTGCGCCGAAGGTGTTTCACTACGGAGACGGCTGGAGCTGTTTCTGGGCTTTAGGCCTTGATTTCTATACGGCATTAGACTATTTGCTTGCCTGCACTTTCTTGCGAATCGCTTATACTTTGATGTTGCAACAACTCCTACGAGGTATCATCGTACCTGTAACATCTGAGCCTATTTTTCATGTATCAGGTAGATGAGGTGCTATCGGCCATACGACGTTGAATCAGCGTCGGTTTTTCTCGACCGATCATCGAAGCTAAGCAAAAGTCGGGCCCGGATCGCACTTCGAAGGGAGCTAGATGAGGTGGCAACAATCAACGATGTTCAAACTCCCGTTGCGTATCGCGTACGTCATCGTTGCGCCACCGTCCGGTCGACAGTACTGCGGATTCTCACTGAATCATGCCGCTTCTCATCTATCTATGAACTAAATATATGATATCACCTGGAAACATCTCGACGATATGTGTAATAGATGTTGTTTACAATTGCTAATGGATAAGAATCAAACGGCGGAGGTCGCACTCCGCATGCTGCCATCGCTCATAGATACCCCATAGATACTGATGTGTGCTAATTCCGAATACAGATTAGGATAATCTATGATTTAGATAACTTCTACCGTGAGTGTACGATCTAGCGGTCTCTGACGATGAAGTGGTCGGTCGAGCCGACATGTATCGCGTATCAGCGAACAACACCTTCTAATATGTAAGACATACATATTCGCCATTCGCCATGCCTCTACTTGCTACCATCGTATTTATAAATCAAACAACATCGCGGTCGAAGCGAAAGCCTAGCAAGATCGACTTAAAACACGAACATGGCCTCTTCTTTAAGTGACTACGATATCTCTAGAGTTCGCGATCAATCTAGAATTAAATTGGAATGTATCATAGATTCTCCAGCATTTATGACACGGCCACACAAGACGCACATCCATTGAAAAGGGGTATATATATATATATATATATATACAGCATTCACCATCAATAATAATAATGAGAGAAAGATTATTAAAATTGCAGCGCGACGACGGTCACTGGGTCGATGCGTATCGTAGTAATTGCTAATACGCTGATACGTTGATACTCAAGCGAGTCCGTTGTGTGATGATCGACATGGTTGTGAGGCGGTCGAGTTGATATGAGTAATCTCTACGCATTTCGTCGTTACCACTCTCGTAGCCCTTGTGATGGTGGTGGTTGTGGTGGCGGCGGCGGAATCGCTGGCATCTCTAGCATAGAATGGCTAGCATTCTCGACCCCGTCCTGCCGAATCCCTAGTTAGCCGTGGTACATCGTGGACGCTGCCGACGTCGGCGCTTAACAGATTTAACGGTGCCTTGCCCGGCCTAGGCTGGGCCCCAGCTGTCTGTACAAACAGCTGTCTCATGCAGTAGCTTATTAATCTGCAACGTTCGCTCTCAAGCTATCAAAACCTTTGACGGGATCGTTAACCAGCGAATTGCTTGCAGGCATGAAGAAGTTCGATATGCGCCTGCGTCGATTTTCGCACGCTGCAAATTTGCCTCAAAGCTAGCCTAACGGTTAATCCCAGCTGAAATGTTCATGGTCCCAGTGAATCTCACCGAATAGTCTAAACGACAGACTACATATACATTTGGTCGTCATCGTAAGCTGCGGAACGGGGCACTTGTTGAGGCGGAGGTGCACAAGTATTCGACGTAGTGCATATGTCGAAAAATCTCTCCCCGCCGTTTCTCATCAGCGATTCATTCTGCTCGAGTGGCATCGTTCGATTGACATGATTATTTCCAGCCACTGCTTATGCAACAGCAATGAAATAAGCGGAAGACTGGCCGTACGCATAAAAACGACAGGGTTCTGTTTTCGATGATGGGTCGCCTTCAAGCTACAGCACGTGTTCGAACGTTACGCACACCGTTCATAACTGCAGAAGGATCGCGTGCGACGTCCAGTACCGCTGGTTCATTCAGACAATGTCCGTTGGGTTGTTTTCACGGAGAGTGTGATTTCTTCGTTCTCGGAACTAATCGCCTCGGATCGATCAATCCATTTGTTCCCCAGAGTTGAATGATCACTCAGAGGGTTTCTTTTTTTTCTTTGAATTAATTAATTCGATTGACACGATACATGACGCTTTGTTGGCCGACTCCGATTACAACGCGCGAATATATAATAATCATCGTATTGATGTAGATACACTTTGCTTCTCGTTTTGCGATCGGCTAAAACAGCTCGTTCATTGATTGGTACAAACTTGACACAACCTTCATTTGCTCACAGTCAGCTCTCATACACGACATGGGTAAGATTGTCCAATGTTCACATTGATGTCTTGAGCATTATATAGCATTAGCTTGCAATTAAAAGTAGGGCCATTGTTTCACAAAGTGACACCCCCCTGACTCGGCTCTATGCTAAACAGCTCGAATGCGGCAGTTCCCCGCGACGTCATCCCCGATCGTCATTCTGCTGCCGGCGTAGCGTTGCTGCTATATCCAGCAGTTGCTCCATGCCTGCACGGCGTGTTTGTGCATAACACTAATGCTTTGGCATTGCTCTAGCTAGAACACGCACTAACATCGAATCTCTCGAAGGTCCGCCACATGTGTCTTTGTACAATCGTCGACCCCTATGCCTAGTTACAGGCTAACCTTTTGCGTCACACGCGTACCACAATGACTAACTGGCGTTTGCCGAAAACTGGCCGACCGAGCGGTTACTGATCCTGCTTCGGCGGCGGCGGCGGCGGCTGCTGCTCCTCCTGCAACTGCAGCATGTTCAGGTGGGGCTAAGATCACGCCACTCGCCCCTCGCCAATCATACAGCAGCGTCTGTCAGTCGCGCACCTGACGAGTGACTCGTGCTGCTGCTGCTGCTCTGCAGCAACATAAAGAACTACTAACAGCAGAACCATCGGCAGCAGATCCTGCATTGTTGGTTAGATGTTTGAAGAAGCGAACTGGGCCGTTAAACCCCACCGCCAGCGCCCTGCCCTTCTTCTGCTTCCAGCTCTTCGACTCCTGCGTGTTGTGCTTGTGCCTGCCTCCAGCGTGTGTGACTAGCTTAACTGCTGCTGCTGCTGTTGGGCAGATAGCTAGCTGATTGTTGCCTGCGGTTGTCGGCGGTGGCGGTCCCAGCATACCGGCTGCAATAGCAGCAGTCACGGCCGCCGCCGTCGCTACCCCACCCAGCTCTTGGGCTCCGCCTACCGGCCCGGGTCCGAGACCCACCGACCGATAGATAGACACATATACTGACAATCCGAAAGCGATCCGAGCAAAGCCTCTTCGCACCTCGGTAGACGACCATTCGCGAGGAGCGTGCCGCAGAGCTGCGCATTGCGAGAAGAAGTGGGCTCGCTCTTCGCGAAAACGAATCAACGCCAAGAACAACCTGAGCGAACTAAAGTGCCACTTCGCCGACCGTTTGCCCATTGCTCTGCAACACCTTAGAATACTGCCACTTTCAATTGATTGATACACATATATATATATATATATATATATGGGTACAATACAATATATAATAGATAGCAGATCCAGTGCTATTAAGCGTACCGCTAGAGCCGATGCCGTTCTGTTGTTGTTGTTGTTGTTACCGACGCCGCCGCCGCCGATCTTCTTCATCCTCATCTTCGTATTGTGTTGCTGTTCTCCCACAACAACGCACAACCGCCGCGATTCGACGACCCCAGCTAGAGTTAGGCCAGATTGTAGCAACAGCCAAGAAGTCGCCGTCGTCGTCGTCGGCGCTGCTGCCGCCGTCGCCGCCGCGGCAGCCACCACCACCACCTCACGGCGAAGGCGTGGCCTCGTCGTCATCGAACGAAGCCGCTCCAACCCGCAGCGAAGCGACCACGGCCGAGCGCCGCTGCCGCGGACAGCTAGCTAGCCAGCCAGCCATCCGTCGGCTCAATCCCTTTCCACCGACCCTCGCCGCGGCACACACGCCGGCCGGGGATCGCTGCAGCATCGTCGAGTGGCTCCATCGCGGTTAGAGTGATGTCGCGTCGCTTCTGAAGCACCTTGCTGACGCTGGCGACGACGAGCTGGCCCGCTGCCGCCAAGCTGCTGTTCGATCACGACTGCTGTTGCTGTCGTTGCTGCTGTAACGGCCACGAAAGCTGACACGATAGAGAGATAACAACAACGACGACGATGATGATGATACCGTAGTGTGTGCCTTTGGTTTTGTTCAGTGCTGTTCTCATCGGGTTTTTCGTCACCGGCAGGTTGTGCGTATTTGCTGCTGCTGCTGCTGCGTCTGCCTTTTGTTGTGGAAAATTTGTGCCTACGTTACACGCTTGCACGATATCCAGCGATCGGCGTGTCATCGAATCACCACGCGTCAAACGGCGTGCAACAACAAGCTATTGCACAATAGGCAATTCAGTTCAACTCATTTTGGCCAGTTGATGAGCGATTAGTCGATTAATTAATGTCACAGCGTGACACTCGACGAGGCCAACCGTGGCCCCATCGTTCTCCAATCTCAGTGCATCTCGCCGGGGGCAAAAGTTCGATCGCCACCGCCTCAGCGACTTCGTAGCTCGCCGAAACGCGCTCTGCCACCACCAGCGACGTCGATCCACTGGCGAGGCTCTACGCGCAGCGTCGATGAGGTACAGTTCTTCGCTGTCGATGTGTCAACAGATGCGTGCACCGCTCTCTTCGTCCGTCGATCGTTCCCAGTCTATGGCGTATCGCGCGCTTCGCCGGTGAGAGAGCCCTCAGCCCTGAAGCTCGACAACGTTGGCAAAGCGAAGCGCTGCCGCTGAAGACCGGCCGTCTGATACGCAGTCAGTCGTGAGTAAGAATAAAGGCCATCTTAAGCTCAGCTAGCAAGAGGGGGGCGAAGAACGACCTCATCGTCGAGCACCGTCGAAAATCGCACCAACGAGGAAGACCAACGTTGGCGTGGATTAAGTAGCGATAACCGAGCTGGTGGAGCGGTTCGTTCCTCTGTTGTAACTGTGAACGTATTCCGCGCGACGAGCGTGGCCCGCACCTAGAGAGCGATAGACGATCCGAGAGGCATCGCCTTCTGTCGACACCCACTTCAAATACACCTACTATTATTATACGAGTCGCTTCAGGAGATCCTACACAAGACGCCATACGGTTTACGCGAAGAGCAGGTGGCAGGGCCAGCATCCATCTACTGTCGGCCTTGGCTTGTAGCACAACAACGCCAACAGCGACAACAGGATCAACAGTAAGCAACGTGACCGCCCGGCTCGACCTGCTATACCGCGATTCGTCAGCTCAACTCAATCTATCCCACTTCACGAAGTCGCTGTGACGAGCCCTGCAGACGGCTGGCCTGTTCGGCTATTGTGTGGTCGATCTGGCTAGATGTCTATATCCGTATACTCTGTACGCTGACCGTATGAAACGCGCTGTCTCCAGAGCGACGCGACTGCCCTCCGCTGTCGTACCGTCAATCGGAGTACTCCGTCCTTGTGTAACCCGTAGTGATAGTAGCGATAATAGCCAATAGGTTAAGTAAAACGAAACGCGTGAAAGCCAAGCGCTTGTTCTTGTTTTCTTCTCAAGTTTCAAGTTGTTGCCTGCAATCGGAATCGTAAAGTTAGCGCAGTTCGCGCTCGTGAAGTCGTCACAGCGTTGGTGGATGTGCTATAGCTGTGCTGCAAGTTGTGGTGCCGCGTTCCGTCTGGAGTCAACGTTTACGAATAATCGCCGCTTCCTCCGTCGAGCTGCGGTCGAATTCTCAGTGTGGTATACTCATCGAGCATTGGGTGGCATCGCGGCTTAGCGAGCGAATACATTAGGCCAACGAAGATTCGTTCATAGACGATTGTAAACGGCAAGTGCTGTGTGAAAAGCCAGTCACCGACGATAGTGTGATTATACTAGGTGCGGGTAGGCTTCGCCAACATTGGATTGATTGATTGCTATTAAACTGCTGCGAGATTGTGGATTCCACCGATTTGTTCGCGGATTGCTTTACTTCTCATGCGCTACCTGCTCTCGTGCTGTGAATCGGGTGCCTGTTCTGCGCCCGCTATACATTTCGAAAAGTGCAGTGCTCCTAGGTCGGAGTGAGTAGTCCACAGTGGCAACAATTGTTCTAGTATACAGTACAACGGAACCCCTGATATATCCTATTCGTGTGCAGGAGATTACGTCCGACGCCAACCACCTCACACAAAGCTGTGCACTCCGGAGAAGCAGTGTTCTGACCAACCGCCAGAATTGAGGTGGGCGAATTGTGTCTTGTGCCGGTGGAAACGCACGGCGGATGCTCACCGGGTCGCTCCAAGACCGCCCGAGACTCAGGTATGTTACAGGTATACATATATGTATATATATATAGGAGTTCTGATCCTTCTGTCATTGAGTTGGGCATGTTATGCAGTCAAGATATACGGAGGGGCCTCGATTGCTGTCTGGCAGTATTGATGTACCTGTCAGTGGGCAATGCAGGATACAACATTAGCGTTATTGTCTACGTCAACCCAAACCCAACCGTATATAATCGATACGCCTGCAATGTATATGCCAAACAACGGCCTTTTCGGCCTGTTGACCACTAGAGCACTTCATCTGATTCGTCTCGTCGGAGCTTCGCGCGAACACAGTTGCACTACGATCCGACTTGTTATCGGAACGAGAAACCAAACATGGTTAGTGTCCTACGCTAGCAGGAATTCACGTACCCCCACAGACGTAATGGCATAGCTAAGCCCGCTCAGCAAGACGTTCGGATTCGCCTCTCGAAGTCCCCCCCTCTCCTTAAGCTAGTACTCCACAGAAAAAACGCGCAGCTGCCCCCCCTCCCCCGGCGCGCACATCCAGAAAATCTGTGCAGAAGTGCACGAGAAAACTAGACCTCCTCGACCATACAACAATGTCTGTCTATGCGGAGTGCAATTGCCCACAACGACGATGCAAGCATGACGACCATTTAAGCCTTTCTGCTTGCGGGGTCGTTCGCTGTTGCTGCTCTCCTCCGTCATTCTATCATCATTATCAAATCATCGCTCCTTCAGCTGGAGGCAAATCGATTCGCTTCCGTTGTCGCCGTTCGTTCGCATGTCGACCTCCCCAGCGACAGCATTGTTCAACAGCGGCGAGCTTCTGTCCGCGGGCAGGTTTAGCAGACGTCGGCCGTCTCGTTGTTCTCGTGCAGTTGCTGTCGGCCAGTCTGTCATCATTCGCAATCGCTCGCCGCAGAGAGTGGGCCAGACCGCAGGGAGCGGAGACGGACTCCACAGCAGCGAGGAAGATGTACTTTTACGACTTCTGGTGCTTCGGCTGAATGCTGCTACTGGAAGCAGCGAGTCGTCTTGCTGCCGGCTGTGTTGGTCAATTTGAGTGCGGGGCACGCCTTTTCCTCGTTGTGGCGCGATTGCGCCCATCTCCCGAGCTGGTGGCTGTGACTGATTTTCCGCCAAGACCATCACATCGCCACCCTGCCGGCATTACGATCTCGTTGCTGCTTCACTGCTTGCCTGCTAAATCAAACGAAATCATAGCAATGATACGACGCAGGCTTGCACTCACCTGTTGCTAAAGGGTGCGCGCGTATGTGTGTGTGTGGTGTTTCTTCGTTGTTTGTATCTGTTGTCGTAATTGTCGTACGTGCTGCGCCTTCATTATCGTCAGCGTCGTCGTCGCCGCCGCCGAGCGGCCCCAAATCGTGCACAGTGTTTTGGCTGTACAAAGATTCGATGCCACAGTAAATGCGACAGTGGAAGCTCGAAAGCTGCTCGAACGAGATTTACGTACTGTTGGTCGTGGTGATGATATTCAATTTATTGGTAAATGACTATTGATACAGTTAGATCGTGCTGCGGCAGTTGGCGATTCGCAGCTCGCTGAATGCGAACCGAAGGCGAAGGACCTCTACGGGTCGGATGCCAGCCAGTGTGTTAGCAAGCTATCGGAGAGAAGTTCCATTAAGCATGAAGCAGCGACCTAGCGACTATCGGTTTCGGGTCTCCACCGACCTCCAGTGGCCCCCCAAAGCCTCACTCGGCCCCATTCCCTGGCCACACGCTGGCTGATCGACAGTTGTCGCTAGACTTGCCGCATCGGCAGATCGAACGCGAACATCGCACGAGGCCGGCCTGAACACACAGGCCAGCCGCCCGCCCAGGGCAGTCCTTTCGGGGCAGGGCTCCCCGCACCTGTGCCGATCCTGAGAGCGAAGGGATGCGATCCTGCTGACCCGATCGAAGTCCACGGTTGGGTTCTACACACAACTGCGGCCAGCGTTCTCAATACTCTCCAAAACGGTTCCCCCTCTGCCCCCGGCGAAGCACACGACCGACTTCAGCTAAGGGTGAGGACCAGGGCATTCGATGAAGGTGGGGCGGTAGCGTCCGTTACGTCTACGATGCCTTATGATAGAGGAGGTTTGTTGTATGACGTACACCGCGGACAGGATTGGGGTCGTTGGGCAGACCAAACGTAAACAGGGACAGTGAATACCAGCGGGGAGGGGGTGCGAGGGCATAAACCGAATTCCGAACGGCAAGCCTTATGTATTTCATGTCGGTTGATGCCATAGAGATTGTTGTCGCATTTAGCTGACTGTTTTATGGTGTGCTTGGCTCCTTATTGTAATAGTCCTCTGGCTACTGCTGGTTTTTGATCGATTAGCAGCTGGCGCCTCAATGAGCGAACTCCGAGCGTTTGCTCATGAGAGAAACGGGGGATCTTCTCAGTTCTATGAGAGCTCCATCCATCGACATAGCCGAAATGTTTTATATCCACAGGTTATATATCTGCGTCAGCTGATTTCAATATATATATATATATATATATAACTTCCAAATGTTTTATCTAGTATGGAGAACAACATAGGATACATTCTACGGCATCCACGCGTCCAAGGGAAGGTAGAGGTTGGCTTAAACCACCTACCTGATAAACGTTTGGTCCCACACATGGACCTGTCCTGGCTTCGCTGCTACTTGGAAATTGTCGACGACCATACTTGTACTCTCCATGGTTGATCGCAGAGTCTCAAGTGTAATCCACTGAGAGTCATTAGCGTCTATCCGGCTTGAACAGCAGCAGAATGTTTCCAGCAGCGAGATATCTGCATCATGTGCCTATTTGATCCATAGCCGCTCGTAACTGGCACCGATTAAGACGAGGGATGATCATCGTGATGAGCCAACGCTGTTAAACGCCGTTAAACGTCAATACTCGTCGTTCACGGCAACGAGACCAGGACGGAGCCGGTGGCGGCGGCGGAAGCCGCAGCAGCAGCGGCCGCGCCGGAGGAACAAGAGCTGCCAAATACTCCCGGTTATCCTACCTCGGTAGCTTCCGCTGGCGATGATGGTGCTGCGGGTGGCGTTGCCGTCGTTGCTCCGTGAATTAGTATTGTCCTGTCGCGCCGGCAACAGCAGCTCTCTCTCTCTCTCGTTCTCGCTCTGTCTCTCTCTCGTCGATTAATCGCCGTAAGGCTGTAGCGGCCCAAGCAAGTGGATCGTACTACGGATAGAGTGTGGATCGTCGTGCAAGGCTCTGTCTGCGTCGCGCAACGGTGTCAGCGATGGCAGCATTAGCGTCGCCGTTAGCAGTTGTCAGCGAGACGAGTTGGCGATCGCTGAGGGGGATGATCGTCGATGCTGGGTAAGGCCGGCTCATCGAATTCGTTGGAGCGCTCTGGCTTCGCATCATTGGGAATATCGAATAAATCAAATGAGGAGAGAGAACGGCAGATTCCAGCTGCGGCAGTAACGGTGATATCAATGGATGTCGTTCGCCGCCATAGCCAAGTCGGGGATATTGCTCGTCATTGCTATAAGATATTATATATATATATAGATATATAGTAGTACCCTATCTGGTGGCACCAACAAGCGATCGCTGGTCAACCACTTTCCCAATCTCGGGAGAAGAAGCCCTGCCTACGAGTGGTATCCCTGTCGTCGAGCAGTACAAAAACTCTTCAATCACAAAAACACACGAGTCTATTCTGTTTTCTTCAAAACAAAAAAAAACACGCTAGCAACTATTACTGTTACAGTATAATAGCGCGGTGGCGCATCGAGGGGTCCTGTTAAGGTCGATGTTTGCCGGTTGCCTGCCATTACAATTGTGCCACCTCTTTTTAGGCCTTCCCTTTCCTGGGAGTGGAGACACGGCCTTTTTGGGAACGGACCTTTTGGCGGCTTTGTTATACGAAAGCATGCAAGAGCCAAAAGTCGAGTTAGCTCAACCGAACGCATCGGTGTTCGACGCGAGCACCAACGGGAAGGATCCCCGGTTGTCGATAGTCGCTCCCCTTGGCAAAAGCAGTTAGGAGGCAATAATCGCTCCACCATCCTCTTTGGTATCGTTGTCAATATTCACTCGGCCACCGCCGTTGCCGCTGCTGCTGTATCTAGAAGCAATGGCGTGGCAGACTGCCTGGGGTGGCGACGCCTGCGGACGCTTGCGGCGGCGGCATCGTCGCCGTCGCCGGCCCGTCAAATCGCACGTAGTACCAGCACGAGTTAGCTGGCAACTAGACAGCCACCACGGTAGGAACGGGTACGAACGCTGACAAGATTTATATCTTGCCTATATATATATATATATATAAATATATTGCCACAGAGATACGTGTAGTGGAGAGGCTTGTAGTGACCGACCGATTGGAAGAAGCAAACTTAGGAGAAGCAACACGAGACTCTGAGTGCTGATGCTGTTGGTAACTGCTGGTAAGGGGGCGCCATACGGAGATCATCTCGAACGAACCGTTAGGGTCGCCGAGCTGGTTAAGAGCGCAAAAAGAGATATCGGCCGTTCGAGAGATTGAAACCGGCTGGACGCCGCAAATCGGATCAGTCTCCACACGACAGTGGAAGAACAAGTGTCGGCAACGCGATGGCCGCTACAGCCGACGCTAAGAAAACAGAGAACGCCCGATACTGGCCATTTTTAGAACAGAGAATTACTGGCAGAATTACGTCTGCAAAATTGCAGAATTTTGCTGCCTTGCCTGTTGCCAGCGTACTAGCATACGACAGCTATTCATAATGCATAAAATGACAAATAGTTATTCAATCGCTGTGAGGCGGACTAACGGCGGCCTCATCGCGAACGATTGTAAACACGACCTCATAAAAGCTAGTCTCTTTCGAGTATTATATTGTAGTTTCCCGAATCGTCGGAGTCCAGCGATTAGCCGAATTGAGATGCAAACGATTTCAGTGTCTTGCATCCCTGAAATGAACGATTTAGAAGGGGATTAGAAGGGGATCGTGCTTGAAATGATTTTTAATGAAAACCTAGAGACTTCTCTGAACTAGGTACGACGTTCGCCTGTCGCTATTTGCGAGAGGCAAAAATACGGCTCGGTGCGTGGTACGCATTGGTACAGCCCTGCCACTAGTAACAGTACGAGGACACTGTTAAAGTTGTCCAGTTATACATGTCTGATCGGGAACCCCAAGACTACGCATCGACCCAAATGGTTGCGCTTTCAACGCACTGAAGTTCGCAAATAATGATCTCTCCTGTGTTGAGGACCTGTCTACGGTACACCAATGAATGTCGAGTCGGGACGAATTCGTTCGAGTGACGAAAGTAGCTACCACACCGCTGACATTAGCCCGTGCAGCTGCAGCTCAAGGCTAAGTCGTTTTTGGGTGCCGTATGCCGTCGACGTTGGACTAACGGCGATGATATCTGTTGACATTTATTGAACATTGTTCAACATGCAATTGCACAGGTGATGATTCAAGATATGCGTCAGTGGCAGGCGGCGGGGCTCAGCGTCAAAACAAAGAAATAAGACAATAACAAAATCGCCAAAACAACATTCAAGGCTGCAGCCACCAACATGTTCGGCTGTCCGTCAACATCGCCGATGGGCCCAATCGAAAAACTCTGCTGTTAATCTCACTTTCGCCTGTGTCACAACAGCCAAGTTAAAAAGGTAGCTCTCATATTTAATTGATCGAACGCCTCGTCCGATTATAGCCGGTACCACCTCTGCTCACCGTGGGTAGTGAGCATTGAGCATTTTCGCCTTTGTGGATATAGGTGTCGACGCATGTCTACCAGTGTCCAAACTGTCCAAACAATAACTGTGTGCGTGGGTGAGCATATGCGTAAACGGCCATTAGGGATTAACGCGATCATCACCTGCGCGTTGCAATGCCGCCGCGAATTGTGGGTCGCCCTGTGTATTACTGATGCTTCCACAAACTAACAGCTCGCAAATGACATTGACCTGAGGCCAGTGCGCACCGGCTTTGCTGCTTTGATTGTATAGCCAAATGGAACAAGGTGGCGTTTGTTGAACATATTGAGAGCAGGCTCAGACTATTCGAGTTGGTGCTGTTGAAGATATAATTATAAATATGCTTAAATACAGCTGTTGATTAGCTGACAGCGAAATGAAACGTTAGCGTCTGGTGTTTAATTAAAAGCCCAACACAACCAATGCACCGACCGCCCGTGCGATGTGCGATTATGTAGACTAGTGAATTTCAAGGCATTTACCATGTACTGCTCAGCAGGACACCCCCTCTCTGAGTCGGTCATTCCCTAAGGATGACAGTATTCCCACCAGGGTATTGCCCCAGACACCGACGTCAAATACTACAGCTACCATCAATGATTGTCAATGATTGGACACACAATCCGAATGGCTCATCAACGAAGTAAACACGAATGTACTATATAATATTTTTGCCTCTTTGATGAGAACTTACACAAAAACATGCCTGACTGTTATCGATCATAACAATTGCAGCAAGCATGAGCGAATGTTCGTACCGTTGTCGGCCCCTGCGCCGCCGCCGTCGTTAGCGCTATCAAATTGCACTACCTAGCTAATAGAACGTTGATCGTGATCCAAAGTGGTCTGATAACAATCCTTGAACAGAAGTTTTTACTTCGCACCCCGCCATCACTCCCGCGCATATGTCCACCTGAGTATACCTCAATACGCTAGCTACGCCCTCGTCGTATCTCGATCGCAGGGTTTCGCGATGACAAGGATATCTATATCGATATATATATGATATAATACATCTCACATTGAGCAGAATATGCATAATAGATACATACAGCAGCGATCAACGACAAACGTCGATATTTGACCATCGGGTTTGCCCACCTCGACGGCCCCGAATGTTGCCTTTATTATTATTATTATTATGATTATTATTATGAACATTATTACTGCGACCACTAGTTTTCGCTTGCGATCGATGACCAATCATATGCCATGAATACGAGTGATATATAAATACATAATAATCATAATCTATAATAGCAGGCCTGCTCGTCAACGTCGTGTTGTTCAGCATCGATAGCAACAGTGTCTCGCTTTTGCATAGTTGCCAGCAACAGCATTCAGACGATCACCAGTCGAATACATGCGACGTCGGCCAGGCTGACTGGCTGGCTGGCTACCTACATATCTATCTGGCCGGGCGGCGTGGCGCCTGCATACATATGCACATATATCTGGCTGTGTGTCGATTCGCCTGTGTAATAGATAGACAAATAGACAACTGGCGCACAACAGCATCCCGAACCGAAGCGAGCATATCGGGGCATTCGCTGCTGGGCCACTTCTGCGGAGCAGCTGCTGCGGCTGCTGCTGTAGCCGCTTTTGACACGACCGCTGCGAGCCTTTGCTTTGCATTTCTAATGTAATCGTCGCTGACAAAATGGTGTTGGTTGACATGGCCGATGCAGAGAGGGAGAGAGAGAGGGAGATTGACACAAAACGTAAAGCGAAGTGATCATGTGATGTTTAATCGACACTTCGCTGAGAAGCCGGGCGTAGAGGCTTAACTGGTCATGCTTTACCTGTGCTACGTGTTTACGATTAACACTAATTAGTAGATCGCATGTTGAGCATGTTGGGTGTAGCAAAAATGGCCAAGTATAACTGCGACAAGAACAACAACAACAACAACGATGTGAAGAAAATATGTGTAATCCACATTTCGAAGAGGAATCCTCATGTTCGCTATATGAAACGGCAGCGGGCAAACCACACCGATAAGTACCTCTCTAAATGAACGAGATATCCATATACCCGTGATGAGAACGGCAGCGGTGAGCTCTGTAGCAATTAATCAAGGATTATTACCACGGTGCTATACTGTACGGTGATACACGAATGGGGCGTGTTCTTCGCTTATATATATATTTATATATATATATATATTATTTTTATTCTTTTTGACAATGATTATCATCTATATATATATATATATATACTTGTCTCCATTTCCAGCGCAGCAGCTGCCTGCCGGTACAGACATGCATGTGTCGAACTCCATTTTACATTGCAACAAATACGCCGCAGAGAACTGAAAACTGCACACGAAATAGTAACAATATCCATCTTCCCCAGTAAAAAAAAGCACACGGACGCAAATACCAAAATCAAATACCGCACATAATAGATTAATGCAGCATCAATAACGGCGAGGATCAGATATATCGCAAGGTAGACCACAAAAAAAAACGCGCCTGCTGAACGGAGCATATGAAAATCAACGGAAAGACCACACATACACACACACACACAAACACACACACATGAAAACAAATTAATTCTCCTCTTAATCCGTACAGATGTCGCCACAAATGGTTGTTGTACAGCGGCGCGAATTCTACAGCCGCGTCGATACTGTCATCTCCCTACGGCGCGTTGACAGCGCCACATCGAAGTTTCCTCTTCATCTTCTTCTAGATATCTAGCGAAAATAAAGCCAGGCCAGGTTTCATGATCCGACCGATCTTAAGCCCATCGACATCAACAGCAGCAGCAGCAGCCCCGGGGCAACAACAGCAAACGGACTGTTGCCAGATATTTTCACTTTGGTCGCTTATGCAATCTGTGTGTGTGTGTGTGTGCTGCGACGGTAGCTTTCGTTCAGGGAACGATGGGAGCTGGCCAAGGCACCATAGTCAAGGAGCTTGATTACGTCCACTCTATTAGGTATCTACGTATCAAGCACCCTCTCCATTGTTGCTGTCGTCGCCACAACAATCTCACCACGGATTTGGAATTATTATTATTATTATTAGTTATTGTTGTTGTGATTGTTGCTGTTGTTGTTGCTGTCGTTGTTGCTGTTGTGATTCGTGACTGTGCATACGTTCACGTATTGCTCCATTCGCCGACGACAGGGCGCGTAACCCGGCGCGCCAGCCCCCGGTGAATCACCAGTGTGAGCCGACGCTATATAGGCGTCCCATACAAACTGATGTATAAACACAAACAAGATGGAAACGAAACACACCGGGCCGAGCCGGCATACAACAACGAGCGGGATTACCTCAACGCGCGGTTGTACCGTCGGGGGAGCATCGCCAACGAAGCCGACGGCGGCGAAGTCATCGACAGCAGTCGACATTCAGCCCGTCTTTCTTCGGTGGTCGACATTGACAATACAGCGCACGTTATTTGAGCACCATCGAAGCAAAGACGATTCAATATCGCCGATCAAAGATAGAGTTGCTGCTGCTGCTGTGGCGTATCGGGTGGCGTTTTTTGGTTGCGGCCAGTTTTGCGCAAGTCGAGATCCATGCTGTGATCGTTCGCTTCCGAGCATCCTATGGAGCACCCTCCCAGATCCCTTGCCGCCAAAACGACTTTTGTTGGATTAGCAACGTACACGAATACAGAGCGCACTGCATCGCTGACAGCAAGCTGATAATTTGCTTTGGCTGACCAGCGACACGGTACCTTCGGTAGTATAGTTTTCGCAGCCAATGTCAGTTGGGCTACATTGACACGTTCCCATTATGTACGTTGGGATGCTTCCCAATGTATTTGTTTGTACTGTGGGAAGGCGACGCGTTGGCGACAACTACACCACAAGTACATTTCTTGCAGGATATATTAGTTATGCATTTACAGGCATGCCCTTTTTATCCAACTCTGATATTTTCCGGTTGAGGCCGCTATTCTGATTCTATTCTATTATTCAGTGATTTTGCCTCGGGCTGATTCGAGCACCGGTTGAGCACCCCAATTGACCGCTGTCAGCACGGGTCTCAGATCCCCGACACAGCAGTACATCAGTAGCAATGGGTATTCCAATGGCGCGTTGTCCAGTTCGCACGTTCACGTTGCGTGCAAATTTCATCTGCAACCCACAGTACCCCCGCCGCAGCTCTCCCGCCGTTGTCGTGCGGATCACCGACGTGTCTAGTCGTGTTGTATATATTACTTTTACACAGGTCAATTTGCCATTCTAGGCGGCGCGCCTTTTTCTCGTAGAGAACGTCCGCGCGTGTTTGTTTCGCTTTGTCCAGGTCCGCCTGTTGAAGTTCACTAGTGTCACGCAAGAAGCGCTCGGCGATACGACGATCTCCGGTGATGTCTCGAGGATGGGCAGTCCGGTTACGTAAGTCGAAACAAAGATTGCGATAAGCAGCGACAGTGGCAGTGGCCGTAAGCAGCAAAAAAATGACGGCTGTCGACGTTGAAACCGATCCAGCGTAGCAGGCGCGCCGCCACGGCCGATACCGGGAGGCCGGCAGCAAGCTACCGCTGGCGTCGTCGTTCGTACGGCTTCTACACGGAGGCATTGTATAGACGGCCTCATGCGGCTCACGCGGAATGAGTCTCCCTCGTCTCTCGTCGCCATTTGTCATTTCTCGCCAATGCTGTGTCTGTCCACTTGTCTGCATCTCGTCCGCATGCGAATACATACGCCCTATTTCTAGGCGGTGCCACCAAAGGTTTCGGTGGGCTTCGACGTCACTCCCGTGGAAAACTACCTATAGCCTTGAAAAAGGCGTGATCACCACGGCCAAAAACGTCTGTGGGACGTCAATACGCCGATTCTGATATGTGGATGCATGTGTGTGTCGACGCCTTGAATGATTCGAGGGCTATTTTGCGAGGCGCTGGCTGAGCCAGGCGGGGGAGGAGGGGGCATCATATCTTATACTTGAGGAAACTAGAAGGTTTACCTTGTAGATCTTCTCTCCGTGTTATTTATGACACCGTAGCAGCATGTCCTGAAGTGGCTGATTACGTGACGGTACGAGCACATTCGTTAATTCTAATTAGCTCATCCTAGCCAACTCAATGTGTCGTCTGCTGGTCGGAAACGAACGAAACAAACAAAAACTGAACAACGACTTTGCCGAAAATAACAATTTTCATAGAAATAACCATTTTCATAATGATAACCATATTCAGATATGTCATGAGGGACCCTTGGTTTGATCTACATGATTTTAATACAAGTGCTGACTGCACGTGAATCGCGTCGTCGACTATGGCCATCAGCGCAACCATCCATCGAGATTGAATGCGGATATATACATCTGCTGTTGTCTGTGTTGTTCCAATCTATGAACCTCTGTCACTGGAGCAGCCGACACAATGTGCGAGTGTAACGAAATCTAATAATACTGTGCGTTCTCCAGCGTGTTCATTTTTTGTTGTATTCCCCCTTGCTCGTTCGCCGACTCGTTGTTACGTCATCAGGCATTGAGCAGGCAATGGTTGCGTTAAGGCTTAAGATGCAAGAAGCAGCTTTTAAGCTGGCACTGCACTCGCCACTGGTCGAAACCTCATCCGCAGAAGAAGGCTCAGCTCAGGCCAAGCCAATTCAGTGCAATCGCAAGAACTGGGGAGCGATCAACTTCAGCAGAGAGTGTGGGGTTGTTTCGTTTGGCCGCTGACGAGCCCGATCCAGTGCTGCTTCCGGTCAGTGTTGAACATCCGGTGACCCCAAACCGAGAGCGAGCCGCGGTCCGGCCCCACTCTACGGTGGGTGGTACACTAAGGCAGACGCCGGCGGAGACAATGCGAGGTGAGCTACCCCTATGACAATCCCCGATATCCCAGCCGATGTCCGCCAACGCACCTCACTCACTTCACTTCGTTACTTGAGCGCTGAGTGCGATCGTGTATGCTCGTAGCTGACACTCCCGGCGCCCTTTTCTCGTCCTATCTAGTAGTGTCGTGGCTCTAGAAAAAAAGGACCAGAGGACACGGAAAGGAGACGACAGATTTGGAGCGAGTGACTCGCCAGATCGACGACTGAACGAAGCCTGCTGCCGCCGCCACCGCCGCAGCCGCCGCCGGCACCGTCCTCCCCCGCCGCGGGCTAGCAAGCAATTGTCCAAGCAAAGCAACGAGATGGGGTTGGCCGTAGCACCTCTGCGCGATCAGCTTGTTGTTAGGTCAGGATGACCGCCATGATGTCCGCCTGCCAAACGCCGACGATGACTAAAGGACGACGACGGCGGACACCAGCGTGGAACTGTCATTCGCGAACTACCGGTCGGTCGGTTGGTTGGCTGTGTGCATCGATGATGTGAAGGAACAACATGCGTAACTGGATTGACTCAGAGATCGGAGCGGTTCGGCGGAAGAGCAGGGAGGCGGTCAGCATTCAGGTCGGGTCAGCGTTCCTCTGGTGTCGGCTAGAGGAACGTTTCGGACAAGCGGCGGCGGCGGCAGCAGCAGCAGCGGCAGCAGCTTTTTGATAATAGACTCTCCTATCACGAGTAAGTGGTAGTCGTAACTGTGATAGCAGAACTAGTTATAGTAGCTGCAGTGTTAGGTGAGGTTACAAGACCGGACGGTGTATGCAAGCCTACGAGTTTCAGGAACAGCGTAGCGAACATGGACAGAGCGACGAGCGATGAACGTATGAAGTGGCAACGCAGTGAAGCTCTTCTCTCAGATAGCGAGCTGGGTATTCTGTACTATTGTTTCGACATGGCTAGCAAAGAAGAGAATGTTCGTTCCACCGCCGCTGTCGCTACGGGCGCCGTTGTCCGTGAAGTTAGTTGCAGGGCGTGGGGAACACTAGACCTACGAGGTAGTTTCGAAAATCGCAGGTGTGTGTGCATGTACGAGTCCCACCACGGCTACAGTGGAGCGCGGTACACAGCATCGATTGCTGCTGTGTGCTCTCTAAAGAGTGATCTCAAGTATGTCCACTCACCGGTGGATTCGGACACAGTTGCAGTTACTAGCAGCTAGCGACCTCTGATATTTTCCACACTCGGACGCTCTCGGCACAGAGAGCGAGAGAGTTGCACATCGAACTCAGTCGCTCTATGTAACAGCCCATCGTGGAACATGTTCTTATTGATTAGTTTCTATTCGCCGGACTGCGGATACAGTGCCCGATCCCCAGCTGCCATTATTCCTTGTGCTGTGGGCAATTGTAGAAGATGAAAAAATACAGAAATTAATTAACTCATTAATATGCTATTATATCTAATGTGTCGGGTTGACACGTATGCTCGTGCTAGATTATAAAAGTTTCCGTTCTGTACTTTGTTGGTCGCAGCCTTGTTGTTAAACACAAATCGTATGATTAAGTTCATGATATGTGTACGAAGTTGATTCGATCATGATAAAGGAGAAGATGTTAACTCCCGCAGAAAAAGTAAACAATCAGTCGAAAAATCGACTACATAAATACGAGTAAAGCGCATTTCATAATTTTACTCGTACAGATGATGCGTTTTTTACGATCGTAGAAATGGCGTATTATGTATATATATACACATATATATATATATATATATATATATATATATATATATATATAACGACACGGCAGAGAAAGCGCGAACGCTGTATGCGGATACTTACCCGACGTCGCACCCACACAACTAGCTCAAATTGCTTGCTAACCATATATCAAAGCGGTTCGATGTCCAACCCGACATCGAATAATTAGGCTATCAGCGTTATTACGGTGTAGCCTGCGCCTGTGCGACTCCAGCGAACCACTTTGGCGTTTACATCTGCAAAACAATCAGGGCAAACCTGATCTAACCATATAGCCACCGAATAAGCGACACCAAAGTGATCTAAGAGGACAGCTCCTACGCCGAAACTCACCCGTGAGCCGGGTTGTCGTCACTGCGAGCGTGATGCGGCACCAGCAGAATTTCATTGTTGGACACTGCCGATCGTTGTGTCTTCCTCACGTCGGACTGCTCGTTTTCCAGTGTATCTACGAAGCAATCGAAGCAAGCTGGTGGACGATCTAGCCGTTGCTGCGTTTGGGTAGTGCAGCGAGGCGTGATTAGAAATTCACGACTTTGCTGTTGCTGCTGCTGCTGCTGTCTCTTGCGGCGATTTTGCTGCCGGGACAGTCGTGGCCAGCCGCGCGCACCAGCCAGCATCTACAATAGCGCGTCTTGCACTCGCTAGGTGCCGGACCTCTACTGGGCGTGCAGTGTAAACGGCTCCAGTCGCGGCTACGTGTGACATGACTCAGCTCACGCAAACGCAAACGAACACTACTAAACGCACGTAATGGCGGTACGTCAATAAATTGACGATAAATAAATTGTAGCTGTTCGGCCGTCCGTTCGGCCGTCCATTCGACCGAGGAGAACACTAGAGCAAAGATCAGTAGTGGTAGCGGTGGCGGCGGCGGTACCGAAGCCGATGCTGCTGTCACCAGCAGCTAAAACAGTGACTCCGGCGACGACGACGTTGAGCTGAGGCGAAAATCCGAGGAATCAACCGGTGCAGAATGGTCCCACTTCTGATCGTCGGCAGATCGCGCAGCGGAGCGTCAAAGCATCGCGAAATCGTTGGCGCCCCGGGATTGACCCAACATTGTGTAGCCGTTTTAGTGGTGGCGGCGGCGGCGGCGGCGGTGGTGGTAGCGGCTGTGACTCAGACCTGGCACAGTAGCCCGTAAAATCGCGACAGCTAACCGCTCATCCGCGTGCGTGCGTGCGAGCCCCGTTCCCCGAGTTCTCGGTAGATAAAAGTCCAATCAAAATCTTGGGAACTGACATAAGGCAAACTCTACTTTATTTATCTCTACTTCTTTTTTTTTTTTGTGGAATAACAGCGGCACCCAAATAAACAGAACAAAGACACGCATCGGAGCAAACGAAGCACGAGTTCACGAGGATGTCCAATAATAAGGTATGGGCCAAAATGGCGAATCGCAATATCACCTGCAAATAGACACATGTTATACACCCGCAAAATGTGCCACAGATAGACGAACAATTGACTTTGCTTAGCCGTATGCTTCTTTGAGCTAGGGCGCACAGGCGAGTCTCGAGCAACGCGTCGATATCTTTCTTTCTGTTTCAATAGTAGCAGCAGCAGCCGCCGCCGAAGACAGGCTAGCGTTTCCTCGTTTATTTCTTTTTGTTCTGTCAACATTATCCTCGGGTGGATCTCTTGCACCCGCGTATGCATCTCGCTCTGCCTAAGTCGAACTACAGACGGCGTATCTGTACGAGCAGGCTCCAGACTCGCTCATTGTTCCCAGTACAATTTGTGCACGAGGCAATTATCAAGCGTTTTTCTAGCAAACAGCTATTAATCAGACGACGAGTAGCGAGTTCGCGGCATTGAACTGCTTGCCATTGGCTGAGCTTGAGAAAAACGATCAAGTACATGGCTGGCAAGCGGACTGGCTGGTCGGCCGTTAACTGAAATATATTAGCTTTTCTTCGGCTCAACTTGACTTATTCATTTTATAAAGAGAAAAACAGAAGCAACGAACCGAAGTGCCCTACCCTCGGACTCACGGTCTCCGTCGTTCTTACCACCTGAGGTTGGTCACGGGACAAACAACTGTGATGAGAGGCGAAATGTTGCCGTTAACCGAAACAGATTTGCCCATTAAATGCACTGCTCACGATTTGTACGATTCGTCTGTGCACGGTGTCATTCTTCGAGCGGGCAGTGACTGACTTCTCGAAGAAATCTCTCATTCTCTGCGAGCATATATATATATATATATATATATATATATATATATGTTGTATATACATAGGTGAGCCGACAGGCAGAGGCGAACGGGCGATGCCTTATTTTGTGTGTTTCCGCGTTAGCAAAATGTCTGAACTTCGTTACCTCACTTAGCCTCACGCGACGACGTTGTGCCTGCCTTCCGACTGATTCAAATTTACCAAGATGCGAAGCTGCGCTAGATAGTGGGGAGTCCCTCTAGCGGAGGGTAACAGAGCGCCACGGTAATAACGACATCGACTACATCGGGAACGGAGCCTGAGGCATTTTTGTCCATTTATTCGGATAATACCTAATATATTTTGCTTACGCATGGCGGCGCTCACGGGCGAAGCGCACAGCGGTCAGCGTCGGCCCCTGATCCTGACCGGCCGCTGCAGCACGTACCCGGTAGCTTATGTACTTGCTAAGAGCCCACTGACATAGAGATGAACGGTGACATGGTCAATATATTCCGGTGGATCTCTCAATTTTTTTTTGTGTTCTTGGTCCTCGGCGTCAAGCAGGATGGACTCACTGGATGGCGACCAAAGTAAGATGAGACTAGTTTAGCTAGCTGAAATAACGTCGAGAGAATAGACAATGAGAGTACAAGAAAGAATGACAACGCAGGCAAAAACAAAACATCAATGATTGGAGACCGTGCACTTAGGGCTGTCAGCTACGGCAGATTTTCCGAATTTCCGAAGCAATTTCTTAGGACATCTGAATACGAAAATCAATATAATCAGATTCGATTAGTGGATACGCGGTGTTTTATATATATATATATATATACCAAGCAAAGTTGCGCATTTCCGAGAAACCAACCTCCTCTTGACAGTTCAACCTGTATCTGGGGCATTGAGCACACCCGTCTCGTTACACGTGTGTCACTCGTTAATTTCGATCGATATTCAGCTCCTGGCTGGCATACATCGCTTCATAAAAAGTCAATCAGTCACCCTACGTACACGAAAATATAGACACCCAACAGCAGATGAGCTAGTACTGTTTCATCGATTTTCGGAATAGACTCGATCTACGAACGCCGCCCTGAGATGGATGATGATGTCTATCGTGTGTTGTTGCACTTTTCTCCACTTTTTTCCAACGAACCCGTTTTGGAAATTCCCCCGCGTTGGTTCGCGTAGACGCATCGACGTACTCCCACTCGACAAATCACCTGATAAGAGTAGATATCGACGGGCGGGATTCTATCATATTCGATTGACGCCCTCGCTGCCACTTGGGGATGCTAGCTAGCCAGCCATCATTACCGGCCAAGCACCATCCCTTCATCTTTAGCGGGACCCCACGCCTTTTGGCTTGCTCTTCCTTTTGCCGTAGGAGTGGCCGCGAACGACGTCGACACCCGACTCGCCGGTCGTAGAGATGCGTTTCTCTGTCTCTTGTCTCTCTCTCGCTCTCTCTCTCAGCCCTGCAGCCGTATCGTTCGCGCACAGCATTGACGATCACTGGTGATCACCGGCATACGGCAGGCGACCACTTCTTGTGGCTGTTGACGACAAGGGCCGTCATCTCGCGGAAACGCGCGGCATATGCAGCAGCTGTTAGCTGCTGAGCGGCCGGCTCAACCAGCCGCCCGCCCGCCCGCAGCAGCAGCGCTGCCAACAGCGGCGCTGGTCCACTGTGGCTACGGGCAGTGGCTACCTGTCAGAGTCAGTCATTTGCCTGCTTAGGCACTTACCGTCTCCCTCTCAATAGATACAATCGCGGTAGGCATGAGGATGCTGCCAAAGACCACAAGAGGCGTTGGCTAACGACGGCGCTACGGCGATATGCCGCTTGGTCGACGGCCGCGTTGCCGTTACCGCGATGTCTCTTTGTACGTCCGTCTGCCCGTGCTAATGACGTTGTTGGTGGGGGCGCGTGCGTGGGGTAGCGGGGGGGGGGGGCTCTGCGTTTACAAACGGTTACGTCTGATCGCTCGCTATTATCCACGCCTGTATCGTGCATTGCTGTGGTTAACCGATTGCTCTCGCGTGCTGGCTTGTTCATACTGACGGGGAAGTCAGAGAGAGGATCTTTCTCTCTCTCGCTCTCTCTCTCTTCCACCGCGTCTCAACTCGCTGTAGATCGTCTGACGGTTATCGTCGACCGCTTAGCTGCCATCGGCCGGAGCTGCCGCCAAAGCGGCTTTTCATTTTGAGTGCCTGGCAGGTAGCGGCAACTTCTGTTGCTTGACGTCGTACCTATTCGAGTTGTACGAGTCGTGCGAGTGTGTTTGCAGTCCACCCGTTCATGCGTGAACTCTACACCTATTGGATCCATTGGCAAAGGAGCAACCCGAAAGAAACGGCAAAGGCCGCGCGATCGCGCACCACCGTGTCTCTATGTTCGACTAGCGGACCCGTACAGCGCAAGCGCTAAGCAGGTCCCTCTTCCTGCCCCCCCGCATTACCGGCTATCGTATCCTAACTCGGCCCGTTCCCTTTTGAGCGTCATTTCTCTGTGCGTGTCTCGCACTCAGGGTAACTGCTGTGCCAAGGTGTGTTTTGTTAAAGGAATTATCGCGTGTAGTGATGCTGGCCAGCGTGGGCAACCATCCGCGGGATAACCGCGTAGCTGCTCATGAGAGCCAGCCCTTCCCGACGCTCCTGATACTCCTCAATGGCCAGCGTTGTCGATTACTGTAAGTCGCACACATAGTGGCCCGCCGCAATTACGGCTGCGGCGACGGTGGTGCCGCGTTTTTGTAAACGGCGACATCGCCACCAATATCGTATTGTACCACCAGCAATCCAATAGTCTTGCTTGTACCAGTCGTACAGAGCGAGTACGTGGTGGCCGCTATGATTCTAACGATTGTGATGCTGATAAAGATGATGGCTATGATCGTGATAACGATATTCCCGATGTCGGCCAAACGGCCACAGTCGAACTTCGGAGTAGCCATGACAGTAGTAGTTGTAGCAGTAGTCGAAGTGGTATCCGCGCGCCAAATGGCCACTCTGATGGGGTGTATGGAGGGCATTGTCGCCTGCCTTCTCGGCAGTATTAGTTATTGCCCGAATGAAAAGTCGGCCGAATCTCCGAGCGCGAAAAGATCAACGATATAGGCAGAGCGAGAGGGGGCAAGATAGAGAGCTCCCGTATATATATCGGGTTGAACGAGAGACAGCCGAGATGTAATCCACGGCGTCCGCTGACGACGAAATGACGGCGGAGGCGGCGGCGGAGGCGGCGGCGGAGGCGTGCCGGCCTTTAACGCTAACTGTCTGTCGACTCAGCCTGATTCACCTGAAAGAGTTGGGGCCTCGATGATGCCTTGTCTATTCTGACAGACAATCAGTCAGTTTGCCGGCGCCTTTACGTGTAAGTGCAAGTAATGGCGATCATGGCAAGGGTGGACGATGCGCGCGGATAGCGGTACGAACAAAGCGGCGGCGGTGTTGGCGGCGGCGGTGTTGGCGGCGGCGGCGCCGGCTGCAGTAGCAACAACAATCGAGCGCAATGTGACACTCATCGGTCAGGGAGAAGAGACGATATTCGGCCGAGTCGCGCCCCGGTCGAGGCCGGGGACCGACTCGCCGCTGCTGATCGCGGTACATATCGCTCGTTTGTAGTTGTCGCCATAGTAAACGACAACTCGAAAACAGGCGAGCTTCTCGTAACGGTGACAGTGCGAGTGGCGCGCGTAGACGGCAGCTTGCTTTGCGAGCTTGTGGGTAAACTCGAGCACGGACAAACAGAGCTAAAGCGGCTACTGTACGAGGACGTCATCAAACCTCATGAGGATGTAGAGGAAGCGACCGGCTTATGGAGTCGAGCAGCTAGCACTCGGGTCCTGCCAGCGTGCGCGGGACATTCCGCGAAGATTAGACGGCGCTGAGAAGCCAAGAAAGCCGGGTCGGCGGGCAGCTGAGCAGCAGCCAACACGCTAGTGGCAACGATGGCCGGCTGACACGAGCTGTACACATGCGAACGAACGCAGACACACAACACGCATCGGGGAGAGAGAGAGAGATCGCGGTACGATCAACTGCGCGAATGAAGAAACCGAGTCAGAGTAAAGAGAGAGAGAGAGAGAGAGAGAGAGAGAGAGAGAGAGAGTGGATAAAAGGGTTAATGGTGACGCCTACGCCGAGGATGCGTACTTACAGTGTTGTTATTGTCGACGAATGGTCGACAGGCTGGCAGCATGCTATCCAGGGCGAGCATTGAACTTCGCTGGCGGAGACCGCCCTCGAAAGGAACTGGGAAGAGCGGGCGCGAGACGACGCTGGCTGAACGCCCACCCGGGCGACTCTCAACGGACAGCGTTGGAATGAGAGCAACGATTAATGTCACCATTGCTGCTTGGATGATGTAACCACATGAGAGCGGGATACGATGCTTGAAGGAAGCTAGTGGAAACATTAAAAAGGAAACGGCACACGAAATATGGCTGGAGCGCGCGGCGTCGTTTTGGAGCAGGGCAGTTTTGATTGAAGAAACAGAACACGAAATGGGAGATATTGCGGCGATAAGTTGACTTGTTCGTCATGGGAACGAACGTTGCAATAATGTCTACTTGTGGAAGGGAGAATAGACTCTAATATATGTATATTGATTGCTTCGCAAAACACTCCGGCGGACAGTAAGCGCGAAGGTGGCCACTTGGAAGGTATCGAGGGTCACTATTGTATAAAGCATACACACAAGTATATATATATATATATATATATATATATATATGTAATAATTGCGGAACTCAGGGAACGCACGCCAATACGGTGAGACGAATAGGTCGGTCCATAGTCCCAACATGAATCACTATTCAGTGTACGATTGTAAATAAACACAAGACAAATGCAGTCATGCAGTAAGTGCACTCATTTCGTTGTTGGGTCATTGCGTTCTATTGCGCCTTATCCACCGGACATCTGCCATCTCTGGACTCTGCTAAACAGAATCCACAACCAGTGTACCACCTTGAATTGGACATCAACAGCTCCCGCCGTCTCCTTAACGTTACACAGATTTCTACGGTGTTCATTCTGTATGGGACCAAGGGATTGCCTATGGCTAACGGTGGCGGCTGAACGTAACCGACTCAGTGGCTGTGAGTATGGAGTCCGAACTGTTCGATAGACATGGATCTTTCCGATAAATAGATACGGATATAGCAGGATAGGTCCTGACGAGAATGCCAAGGGGCGAGAATACGGGGATATGCGTAGACCCGGTGGACCGCTGGCTGTGTGACCATATCGTGCTGCTGCTGCGGCTGCCGCCGTTGTCGCAATCCCTGGCAGCGAATTCATTCGGCTCAAGCTAAGAGAACGAGTTAAGGAAGAGAGCGTCTATCTATCGACGGCGGTGTCTGGCAGCTGCTTGCAACGGTTAACATTCGGCCGGTAGCTGTTTCGTTGGAGGTCGGTGTGTGTATATATGAACGATATCAACAGCAGGCTACGACGGGAGTCGAGTTCCTCGCCGTGCGAAGGGCATGGATAAGCATTGTATCACGCGAAAGGATCGGTTCTTGCATATATATATATATATATAGATGTTGGCAAGAACGAATCGGGATCATGGATAGATAATGCGCAGGATGCTTTCACATATCTGACCGTAACCGATCAGCGCGGCTTGCGCGAAAGCTTAGATTCAAATGAGATGGGATCACTAGGTTATACGATCGCCATAAGCGAGGATCGTCCGAGGATAACACCACCCCAGCCAGCCAGCGCCGTCCCCCACTGTCAACACGGTTGCAGCGATATGTTGCAACTGTATTGTAGAGGAATAGAGCGTGGAAAAGTTTGTGGACGGGTTGGAAGTCTTAAGTGACCACTGGGCGTTACGGCGCACAGTGTTCGTTCTAGGAATCGCTCGTTATGCAGCAGGGGAGGTCCAACGTGCCCTCTTCTCCACTTGCCTAAAACAAACAGAAGCAACAAGCGAGCTCCAACGATGTCAATCGGCTAGAGAAGGCAATTTGAAGCTGGGAGTGCCTGATAGCCGGTTCGTTTGTTCGTTAAGATTTGCTTGGACAGCCGGCCGACCGACCTTCATCGCTGAGCATTGCCGCGTCATCCTCTAGCTGAGCTAACAACGTGCCCGGGTTAGCGTTCGTGCATCTAGTGCATTGGATCGAGTATCATATCGAGCACATCAAGCCGTTCAGATAAACGTTATCGCGCCAAATTTTGTACCACAACATATAATCGGATGATATCGTGACACAGCTAACCCTGCCTTTGAAGGCATATTATTGACGATACTCTGTTGAACTGTTGAACGATCGACTAAAGCCGATCTGCCAACCCCTTTCACAATAAAACACAAGCTAGCCAAGATGGGCGCAGGCGTAGGCGCAGGCGCGGGCGCAGCTCAACTAAAAATCGGCGGTGAATAAGGAGTGTGCATTTGTATTGTTATGACTTGCGCTCAGCTCGGTGCAGTGTTGACATGCACTAGCATAGCAACAACCCCATTATAAAAAAAAAAAAAATGTTTTTCATTTTGACTAAGGTTACTTCAACAGATACAGCCACTTCAGCATAGGTTACTAAGCACATAAGAATTACACCGGTATGAAAGGTATGCATCCACGCATACTTTCTTGTGAGTCGCTGCGACTGGTTCTTTAGCAGAGTTGCCACTGTCATCCTGACAATGTTTGGTATTCAGTAACTATGGTGAGAAGGGCAGAACAGGTCTAGCTAGCTTACGCTGGGTCGCAAGATCTTCACCTTCATGTAGTGAACCTGTTCGAAGAGCGCTATTCTGTAGATATTCCCTTTGTCGTATTCTTCTGGGCTTCTTGGCTCGATGTATCCATTAATCCAGCTGGCCACTGTTCAGGCTGAAACGATTCGGGCAGCAGCCGACAGACGCCGACGCGCATAGCGTCTGCCCTCGAGGCTGGAACTCCTCTTTGACTGACTGGGCTTAAACAAACCAAGCTTCCCACGACTTTGCATGTGTCAAAAGGGGCACTGAGAGCTAACAGCGCTGATAGCAGCAGCAATAGCGTAAGCAACAATACAGCTAGACAAGAACGGATCGGGCCGACAGGAATGAGAAGAGTTGAAAATTAAGCAAATCAGTCACAAGCTATTCGGCATTCGGCATCCAATCGTGAGACCTCCGATGCTGACCGAAATGATCGTATATCATATACAGCAAGAAGAGACGAACCTCGCACAGGAAGAAACAGAGCTGTCGCTATTTCAACCTCGCTTCGGCTACGTTGGTCGGCCGGAACGCCGCGCGCGCTTTGGCCGGGTCGTAGTGAAGTCTGCCCCCAGCACCACCCGCCACCCCGTCAGACGCTCGTTTTCTCGTTAAGCCTCTCGCAATTAGTCAAAATTAGTAGGTAGTTGGCTGGGAAAATCAATGAGGGCCAGAGCGAAGCAATGAAGCAACGGTAACTGAAGGACATCAATACGCCCTCCCTTGGCAGAGAAGATTCGGCAAATTGAGGAAACCTCCCCGGCAGCTCCTACTCCCAGCCTGCTTAACGTTGGACACTTCGATTTTTTGAGACCCGGCCATAGAAGTGGCTGGTTGTCGCTGTGGGCCAAGAGATTCACCTGACCCGATCCTCTATCTGGTACGACTGCCGCCACGATCTCCATCATTAAGCGCACACGAACAACATCCCTGGCAAGCAGCAATTGATCCGCGTTCGCACCGATGGACATCGCCATCAGCAATATTGACGGGGCCATATCAAACGTAGTTTCTCGTATCTGTAGGCTCGCATGAACCCGTGGCGAGGCAAGTTTGTCTCGAGGCGACAGGAAGCTCCGCACTTTTACATGTCATTGTTGGTTGCATGCTGCGATTTCGCCCAGACACGCTGATACTGTCTACCAGTCGTCTTTTCGACGCCGTTCACTTGAAACTAAACTCAATTTGTCGTGCACTGTATTCCTCGCTGCTGGCTTACGCCTGACCACCGGTTGGTACCTCAGCGAGAATTGCGAGCGACACTTCAGGCGCTTAATAACTTCGCTTTTTCTGCCCGCAAACACCTTCTCTCCACTGGCGTCTTCTGGCGTTGAACAGCCGACGTAAAGAACGGCTCGACGAGGAGCACGGCTCAGTTGTGACCAAAATCGCGAGACGGACCTTGAAATCGATGAAGACATGACAATTTCTCTAATTAGCAATTTGTTGTTATTGATTCTAAAGTAATCACCCAATATTGCATTTACAGGCTCGGCGGCGTAATGTGTGTGTGTGTGTATATATTGTGGCGAACAAACTGCTACAAGTTGTTACGTGTGAAATCTGCAACATGTTTAAATGATGTAATCGCAGCGATAGACGAATTCAATTATGGCGTCGGCGCGCCCCGAACGAATTATGATGAATCAGCTCAAGCTGTCTCGACTGAAGCGAAAGGACTTCCAACTCGAATGCGATCAGACGAAACCCAGAATTGAAAAAGAAAAACGCACATGCTCACACCCCATGCATCAGCGCATAATAATAATAATGATAATACCAAGTGACAAAACGAATATTTCATCTACTTCCGTGACGCGCACGAGGCAGCAGCAGCAGCAGCAGCCGCCCAATGAGCTCCACGCGAGACAACATGACAAAGTCACATTGGTCATGTCATACCAAGTGGCTGCACGACGAGGTGTGTGCTTGCTAAATAAATTTGAGGAGGGGGGCAATGCCAATACTATTATTAAAATGTGCTTTATTTGTAATTCGTTGTTGGGTGCAATGATGCGTTTCGATTCAAGCTCTAAAGACTAATCATCAGTAATGGAAAACATTAGCATCATTTGCGTATGTTTCCCTGCCACGGGGTCAGTTGCTGTGGCGGTGTACGGGCTCGGAAAAGAGCCGAGTCGCGAAGACAACGAATACTGTTGTTGATGTTGTTATTAGCGTTTCACAGGTCTCTTCATATTAATATGTGTGTTTGCAGATGGGGTGACAGTCTTGCCAGCCATCGAATATCACCTTCATCTATATCGATCTTTCGCATTTACTCAGCATTACTCGACAGAGTGGTCATGGTGCTCACTGAACCTATCAATCAGTGTCTGGCCGGTTCTCACGAGCATAAAAGCTCATATAAGCCCCACTCTTTGTCGACGGCTTTGGCGCGATTCTGCTGCTGCTGTTGTTGTTCGATAACGGGGACAAACTGCGGCACACGATGACGCCGTAGCGAAATGGCCGAATAGTGAAAGTTTCCTATCCCTCGATATAACTCAGATCACCAGCGTCGTTCGTGCGATAGCTAACGTAATGCTCGGAGCAAGGAGACACTGAAGCACAGCAGGCTAAGGCTGTGCTTTGCCAAGTAGACTGCTCATATCCCTGTAATGATATCTATATCTCACCTGTGTATCGGACAGTTCACGGGCGGCAGCCTCATTGATAACGGCAGTAGCGTTGTTCCTCATCAAAACGCCACCCACTCAACTGTATATATATATATATATATATATATATATGTATTTGTATCGTTCGGTGTATTTTTTTTTATCGCAAACACTGCTGCTGATTCTGCCTTGGGATTTTATGTAGCGCCGAAGCGTCAATAGCTTGTGGTGATTGATGGCCGTTGAAAGATAAATAAATTCCTTTAAAATAAAAAAATAAAGCACAAACAACAACGACGACAACAACAACAACAACATCGACAGCAAGTCCAACTTAATGTATCGTAAGCATTCAGCGAACGCATGTGATACACACAAGGTGGTGGGTGATAAAAATTGCTAGCGAGTAACAAAGTGGCCGCGGGCGAATGCTGTGTCTCGGTGCCGACGGCCACTTCAGATTGCTCACAAAGTTAAGCCATGCCCATGGCGATAGTAGTAGCAGGTTCACTTAATAGGGCCACTGACAGATGTTTTACTATAAAATACAATATATATATATATATATATATATATATATATATATATATATATATATATATATAAGTGGCGCAGTCGTGATAAGTATACAACATATAAGTGGGCTCTAATGTCGGTAATATATATATATATATATCATATCTATTTAGTATGTGCCAGCCAGGTAGTGGAATTTAACATATCATCTCGCCCGCACAAGAATCGGCAGACCGATTCATATGCGCGTCATCAGGCGGGCAAAATCGCTTGGGTACAGTTAGGAGACTGCTTGGACGCTTCATTTAACTTCTCTATAGCGTTCTATGTGGACATGCAGGTATCATAATATTATACTTAGATAGATATAATACTACCGGCATTTCAGTTCAAATACTGAACTCAGCTGTTGTTATTGTTATGACATTGGCTTTACTTACCACTGAAACTATTACAACTTTCCACGACTGTAACCGCGCTGTGGCCGGGCTGGTTCAAGCGGGAACACATTGTGACACGCGGTTAGTAGCACACTGCGAGTGGTTTCCGCTTAGCAGAACATTACTGGTCATTGCTGACAGCAGCTCGTAAGGCGTATTACTTTCGAATTTTTATGAGGACTCGATCGCTACCTCTACACCGGGATTGACACCCTGCATCATGCGTTTCGGGCTGCAGATACACCGGTGCTAATATATCGAGGCCAAATGTTTGTTGACCAGCCTGCTAATCTCAAACAGCCAAAGGGCCCAATTACATTCACGCTGGTTCCAACCTGTCGCCTGATTGTTTTCTGTTTGTTTGTTTGTCGACTCGTTGTTCCCCACCATTGTACGCAGAACGACCTCGATGTGGCGATGTGTGACGTCCGCGAGTTCTCGCGGCTTTCACCCTGCCTCCGATGGCTGGACCTTTTGACGCGGCAAACGGCCCCCGGGGGGTTGGAGCGAGCCGAGGTGTGTTTGCGCTTATTATCGGCTCGGGTGGTGGAGGGTTTGCGAACGAATCAAGCGGCAAAATGGTCACGAACTGAGGGGTTAAGCGACGTCTACGTCACGTACCGTGGAAGCAGCAGCGGCAGAAGCTGTTCAATGAGTCGCGCTGCGCGATGACGCCGGTGACGGTGGTCGAGGCGGCGGCGGCGGTGGCGGGGTTTTGTGCAGCAACTGTATCTGAAGCTGTCCGCATGCGAGACGGCGTGCTGCGCGCATCGCCGTGCGTGCAAATTATGCTCGAACCCGTTTGTTTTCGCTTGATCTTGCTCAACGTCCATTCAACTGGCTGTCGCTAGCGGTCGCGCGCTGACGGCGACGGATGGATGATCCGGTGCTTTGACACGACCTCACGTCTTGCTTCGTTTCTTACTCGAACGCTTTAGTTACCGCCGCTGCTGCTGCTGCTGTTGTCGTCGTCGTATTAATGCTGGTAGTAGCCCAGTTCTTTTATTTATCTTCGACACACACCATATCGCAGCATATCGTCGTCACCTGTCGACAAGAGCGAGCTGCTTGAGCAGCGCCAAATTCAAAGGCAACAACCGGTATCCGCAGTATTGGGACAGCACAACCTGCAACAGCGGCGGCAGCGATAGCAGTAGCAATCGACGCCGTCGCGGCCTCCGGTAACGTGGTGGCCCAGCGGCCAGCACACACATAAGGTTTCACACATCATCTCACTTCTGAGTCAACGATGCCATCGGCTCTGCTGTTATCCTTGTTGCTGGGCAGCGCCTGCAGCTGTTGTGTGTTATGATGGCCTGACAGAAAGTGCGATTCAGCGATGCAACAACACTGCGCCTCACCGAGCGGACACCACGGCTGCTGCTGCTGCTGTGATCGACAACGGTGACTGGAACGCCAACAGAGGGAAAAGCGTTGTCGAGGCGGCTGCCGTTTAGACGACAGGTGGAAAAATTGTCGAGTTATTGGAGCAAGGCGGCGGCGGCGGCGTGTCTCGTCGTAGGCCACTCGTCCCGAGATGAAAGCACTCGATGTATATCACAGCACGCGTACGGACCTATCCGGCGAGCGTTGTTTGGCCGAGCAGCATAAGCGGCGATGGACGAACAACGTGGCAACGTGCACCCCGGCAGAACGGGCGATCATCAGCGCGAGGCAGATCCATCAAAGTCCATCCGCAGACGACCCTCCCAGCAGACGTCGGATAGGCTAAAAGTGCAAACGGGCCGGCCTTTGCAAAAGGGGGCGTCACTTCCACGGACCCGCTCTCGGCTCGCAAAAAAAACGAAACGCGCACGGAACAACACAGCGCAGCGATTACCTGCGAAGCGGCACAATCGTGGTAGAGAACCTGTGTCGTGTCAAGCGAGAGTTCATTTTTCTTGACATTTCTCGACAACGGCAGCAGTGTGCACCTGGTCAGTGGTAGACCAATATATTCATATATGGGTATGTGGCCAGCGCATGCCAAGCGGTCTGCGCTACAGCCTAGCCTGTCGTGCGGTATGGTTCCACTTCTGTAGGTTGTTTAGGCTTGGGATGCAGGCCACGCCTACTTCGCCCAGGCTTACCGTCCACTTCATCCGTCGATAGGGTCGGTGGCATTGAACGGATTGCGAGGCACATCGGGTGTGTCGTTCCTCGCTGTATCGTTTTTATCGATTTTTGTCTCGAACAGTTCAGCCATTTCGAAGAGCTGACCGTAGCTGTTATGGTAACTAGCAAATGACGAACTGTATACGCAATACGTGCGTGATTGATTAGCTGTCGCGTGTCTATATGTACACGGACGTGTGCACGAATCTACGTATGATGTAGCAAGGTCATACGGGTGCCGTTCTCGTGTTTGCCTTTTGCTGCGGTTGGTATGAGAGTCACATCATTCTGAGTTCGCTGTTCGCCAATCTGCCAGCTAGCATTTATGAATGTGTGTGTGTGTGTGTCGCCGTCCATATAGTTAGTTACTTGTATATGCCCCGCTGTCGAACGCCCAATGATGTACGTCTCATAACTGTCGCTACAGAAAGGCGATCTCCGACAGCGACTTGCCTCCTTTAGCATAATCCCTTCTTATTGTCTTCTGTTGTGCATACGGACGGACCCTGTGTGCGCGAGTGCTTTTTGCCGCGTTTTTTCTTGCCTGAATAAAAACGTAAAAGTTCGACGTAAAACTTCGTTACGTCCTGCGTCGTTCGTCGGCGCCGTCGAATTGTTCATAGTGAAGCTTCCGCTCATTGGCTTTGCGGCGTACTCCGTGTGTGGTCCGAGGTCTGCGGCCCCCCTCCCCAGCTATTGCCACCACATCCACATACACTGCCGACTGAGCGTACCGCAATAGGCTCCGGCGGATCTCGCTGAGCTTGTTACTGCGCGGAGTGTCTCTGGGCAATCTATGAACAATCAAACGTGTATCTCTTCACTAAGCGAACGACAGGCCGACTGTGTACGCTGTGCTGTCTTTACAATATGCGCGCCCTTTACACTCAGGACAGACAGACAAACTCAAAGACGCACGTCCCCGGGCCACACACAGACAGATAGGTACATGGCCTCTCCCAGAAAAACAGCACATACAGGCATATATATACATGCGCGTATATGCACACACGTGTTTACTCGCACCCGTTACACGACACTACGCTACACTATGGTGAACAACATATGAGGGGACTATGGCCACCGGCGGTCGCCGACATCGAATGAATGACGTCCAGATCGTTGTAAAATTGCTACAACAGCAAACGAAAAAAAAAAAAATCCGAAAGAAAAAATCCAGAATGACCATTTCTCTGATACCCACAAAACCGTACTATGCTCGGCCCGTCTGCCCGCACCTGAGTGGGATTTTACTACCGGACGGTTCCCGCTACGGCTGCTGCGGCAACCTGCGTTGTCAACGGTTGACGTAGTCATTACGATGGCCGTTGTTGCTCGCATATTCTCTCTCGTATGCGACTGTTGCCGCTACAGGCTGTTACACGGGCGCAAATCTGCTGCGCCGCGTGGTGGATCGGCTGCTGTTCATCGCGCGGCTTTCATCGTTGTTTGTTGTTTGGTCTCCGTGCAACAGGACCCCGTTGGGCTAGCTAACAGGGTCTCTCTCTCATGGTGTCGCTCTTGGCTTCACTCTCGTGGCGTCTGAGGACAGACGTCTCCAACTCAGTTGGATTGGAGTTATGATGACCGCTATCTGCCCGTGGAGAAAAATCGGCAGAATAAAAATCGAGCAATAATTTGCTTTGTAGTTCATCTTGCCCGCACAACCATGAACATACACACCCGCACACTCAGAGAGGTACACACACACACATATATATAGATAGATAAATGTATATATATATATATATAGAGAGAGAGAGAGGCCGTAATCGACACGGTGGGATTTGTCCAGCGCTGTAGATCCCGCACAGTAAACGCACACAGCGGCAACCAACGGCCGTAGTAGCCATAGCCTAATGAGGCGATCTGTGGTGCAAGCGAACGGTGGCGACCCACTATATTAGCGGCAGCATGCAATTCGTCATACGCAAACTCAACGGAATGGACGAACTTGTCTAAACAAAACGATCAGATGGCTTGCGCACCCAACCCACTCTGTAGATGATCCACAACCAAGCGATAATAATCACACTCATTCGATTGGTCAACATCATCGAGCAGTTCGCATTGATCCATTCCCCCGCAGCGATTTTCCCCCAGACCACTGGCCTCTGGTGCCGCTGCTGTTACGATTGCGCAGCAGTGCTGCTCAGTTGACCATCCACCAACATATTTTGTCGTTTTTGTGTTCGTCAGCAACAGCGCCGAGTTGTCGCGCGGTTCGCGAACGGCATCGCAATGGGTGAATACACGAACGATGATCGTCGCACTCATATTGTTTCGCTCGCTGACGATTACAGCTAACGCATCAGTAGGCGAATGGCCGCCCGTGTCCGCGGGCAGGCCGAGCAGGGAAAATCGCCTTTAACCGACGACCGACATATGCCCATCCGCGGACACGAACGCGTGCATTACCCGTTGCGTTCCCAGTAATCGCCCATGGGGTTGTGTGCGGACGGACAGGCGTCGGGGTTCACCGCAACGGTCATTATCGTTGCTGTGCCGCTTAGTAGCCATTTATTGTACATTGGATGGACCCGCTTGGGAAGGGGGGCGACCAGCTGACCACGGACAAATTGCAATTTTTGTTCTTTTTGTAGCGGAACGAACGCCGAATTATGCTGCCGCTGGTTGCTGGGAAAAAGTTACCGCCATCAGCAACGCCGCCGCCGCCGCCGCCGAGCAGACGTACCCGACCATTTTGTTTGGGTAGGGATAGCAAAAAAATTGTGTCCCCAACAGCTCCGCAGCGGCGACGCTTTGCGAATAGTTTGTCAAACAACAAAACACGCACGGACACACACACGAGCGAGCTAACAAACACACAGATGCCGTTCGTTGACTGTACAAGCAAAATAACCGTCCTGATATAGTAACGGGCTGCTTTTCCCTAATAGGCTCATTAAGTCACGTTCACTTCCTACATCTTCTTTTGAATCTATCTCTCTCTCTCTCTCTCTCTCTCGCTTTCTCTTTCTGACTCGAGCTCCTGGCGCGTCTGGCAGGATATTAATTTGTTTTTTGGGTGTGATTTTCATTACAGCGCTCATCGGCCTCCTCTGCGTTTCTGCTATACGTGAACATTAGTATTGTCGCCAGCCGATTAGATTGTTGCCACCGTTGTTGATGGCAACGGTAGTTGGTAGTCGGTGGTCGTCGTTGTCGAGTGATTATTATTGTTATCACACGGGGATAGATAGTGAATTTTCATACAATAGCTTGGCGTGACCCCATCCACCGTCTCTGCTGGTGGGGCGCCTCGGAAGTGTATTGCACGATGCGTAAACTTTGATTGTTGCACAGCCGCCGCCGCTGCCGCCGGCACTGTAACACGGCGAAATACATCACAACTGCCGGCAACCTCCTGAGAAGCGCGAAACTTTCTTCTCTTGGCGCCGCGTCAGTGAGCGCCGATGGGATGGCTGTACCGTTTTTGTGTGCTCTATGTATATTCGCGTATAGCAGAGCGGTGTGTGTCGCTGGCCACTTTCAGTTCGCCGTATAGTGTCTCGCCGTGTATATGTGAACAGGCGAATGTGTTGCTTAGATGAGGTAATTTTTGTCATAGCCAGCCCGAACATGGACTTTTGCAAACAAACACATCTGATACAGTTAGCCGGTCGGTTTCGACGTTGCTTTTGGGTCACAGTAATGCCTGTAGGCCATATATATATAGGCTACTTTTTGCCATTTTGTAGAAAAGATAACAGAGAATGACCCAAACGTACTACCACTCTCGACCTTCAATGATTGGATACACATTTAGAGCATTAGGTGTCATTGGAACTAACAAGAAAGGGATTTAGTTATCGCTGTATTCTGTAATACAGTTATTACACCGTGTCATCCGTCAATTACTATTGTTGATAGTCGATTTTGGATCGATTTTTTACATGTGCTTTCTGTCCGATTCTGGAATCCGGTCTCATTTTGCAGATGGTGGAGAGGGGCCTCGGCGGCGAGCTGATCCACCTCGACCAGCGGCGCGCATGGACCAACCTCCGCGACATCAGACGCGTCCACGGGAACCGACTCGTCACAACCGGGAACAACTCTTCTTGCAATGGTACGTCGCGACACCGAAGCTAGAGGGGATTTCGGCAAGCACAATGTCTGAACGATCTCGCGAGGGGGAACTCGAAACGGGGCGAAACGGCTCGGAATAAGCTAAAGCTCGCCAATCGCAATCGGCGCTTCTCTGACGACGGCATTTCCTTCTATATATCAACATATTCGTACTGTATATGACACACGATCATTTTGTATAGGGAATTGTGGGACACAATGATTCTAAATGCTTGGCTGTCCACGGTACACTGCAGCGATGAAGCTACACGGAGAAATAGATCGGCATGAATCTGATACGGGACACCCCTGGCAATCCAACGAATCCCGTCCGAACGAATCGGTTTCCGCTATGAAAATACTAAAATATATGAGTAAAATTCATATATATATATATATACATATATATGAATTTTACTCAGTTGTCAGTCGGCTCCCTTGGCGGGGTGTTCGTTGTGGACGTGCTTCGCTCGCAGGGTAGCCATGCGTGTCAGCCGATCAGTTCAGCTAAGTTTTCTTGGTCACTTGTTGTTGGTCAGTCAGCAAAATCTGTTCGGTTTATGGACAGATAAATGTACACCTGGCAAGGGCGCCCATTCGAAGTAAAGATGAGTTTAGCGGGCGTGACGTACTTGGCCCCGCCGTTGTGTCTCGGCAATATTCGGGCCCATGCTCGATACAGGCGGTTTACAGGCTTCCGCCGCTAGGTTTCTTCTATCTGCCAAAGCCGACGAGTTACCAATGGCAAGCGCAGCAGAACGACCCGAACGATACAAACGCTGCGAGCAATGGCGCCGCCGGCAAACAGCAAACACTGGCGGCGAACGCGGCGCGACAACATTCGGTTGGTTCGTTGCTGCAGTGTATCTCCCGCTTCGGATCCGAGAGGCCTTGACGGCGCGGGCGGTGTCCCTCAGGGCGTAGGCCCTTCCCAAGATCGGCGAACATCACTGAACATCATCAGCATACATTGCCCTGCACGTTGTACCACACAGGCGCATTGGTCGCACTACGAAAGCGAGGAGAGCATGCCACGAGAAGGCAGACCACTCGGGGGATCTAAACAGTCACCAAATGCTGTGCCCTTCCGCTGTGTACATCACTATGCATGTGTTTGACTGGTCGCCGAAGTATTTCGTATACGCGCAAAGTTGGTCGGCAACGACCGCCGGACGACGCCTCGCTCCCTCGGTAATATCACAGATACACTTCCTTGTATTGTTAGCGAGCTGCGCGCCATATCGTCGAAGCCATTCGAATTCTGTTTCCGCGACAGCAGAAATCGCCGGCTGTCGTCGACGCAGGGCCTCGTCGACTGACTAGAATACGGACGCAGTATTAGACGTATATATATATATATGTATATATATATATATATATATATATATATATATACATCCTTATCCAACCACTCAGTTACTTCTGACACAGACGCACACACACTCAAACAAACACATGTCGTTCTCATGCTGCTCGCTCCGGGTCTCGCTCGTCGCCTTCATATTCATGTGTATTCATTGCGTATGTTCATTCGTTCGATGGATGAACGACCAGCGAGGATCTGTTGGTTGGAGCGGCGGAGACATGGCGAAGAAGCACACTTCGTCGGTGAAGACTTCTCTGGGTGAACACTTCTGATCACTATGTTGGCCGAGGACGTCGCCAATAGAGGAATAATAAAAATCGCAAGAGAAACCGAATGCGGCAACGGGCGTTGTGTTGTTTTTTGCCTCACATGCAGCGGTGTTGTTTATTGCAGTTTTCTATGGAAAAATAGCCTTTGCCCCCAACATCTCAGAGTGCTCCGAGCGGAATCATTCCATTAGCTGTACGGCGAGCACGTAAGAGCCACCTGATGGCCTTCCAAAGGCCACTTTCCCATAGGGAAGAGGGATTGCTATGGCTACGGGTTTAGTTTCCTTCGATTCCTTCGGCGGCACCCTTTCGTTCTTGTTTATTTTTCATCGGCGCGTTTTCTCCGTCAGTGGATCACCACGATACGATGGTACGACGACGATCAGCCACTCAATGAGCGACAATTCACCGATGACACCCACCGCGTGGATTACACCCTGCGTCAGCTTTGGCTTCGTCTCCGCAAAATGCCGAAGAGCGAGCAGATTAAGCGTCCCTAGAACCCTCTGCCTCCCCCCCCGGTAACAGATTGAACCAATCGAACATAGAAAATGCTAACGATACAATTAGTCATTGCGCACAACTCACGTGTGCCGCTGAAATGTAAATACAGCGTATAGTATCGAGCTGGGTAATCGTGTGACCATATCCATAGTAAGGACACTTCCCGCAGATTCTGTGAGTTATACCGCACGGCGCTGCTGCCTGTTGTCGCCCGACAGCCAGCACGCTCACTGGGCTGGGAACAACGATGACACATGTACTTTCTCAGTCTGTCGACCACGAATCGGACATGAAGCAATCGTCGCTATTATATGCATTTCCGCGACGAAATGCCCTGGGACAGAGATAGAGATGGACATCGACCACGCTGTGGTTCTTGCGCCAAGAAACTTGTGTATACACTTGTGTTGTTGTGGCAATTTCTCATAATGAGAATTATCGTTTTTTTTTCTTCTATCACCGCTCTTCTACTCGTACGTGTCACACCACTCGCATCGGAGATATCCACACGGCGCAGATAACATGAGATCCGAGCCCGGCCGGCCGGCTCGGCGGCGACAGGGGGGGGGGGAGGTTCCTGTGACCATGTGTGCGTACGGGGTTTACGATTCAGCATGATGACATCATATCAGGGCCCTATCGCGTCTGGTGCACACCGATCGATACGTGGAACCCTTGATCAAGAACGACGGACGGCGATGCCGGTATTTATGCCGGCACTTATGCTTGAAATCGCTTATTGATTACCTGCTCTCCCTCACGCTGCTGTCGCCACCCCCCCGAGCGCCCCCCAGGGCTGCTCGTACGACGTCGTCCATAGGCGACGCTTTACTCAAATCTTCTCGTTCTGTCGAAACGATAATAATATTCGATTGAAGAATGTGACTTTGTGTGTTTGTCCGTGTGTGTGTATATGACTATGGTTCGTCTCTGTATCAGTGTATTATTACATATAATATAAACTGAGATATATCGAAGTAAGTAAGTGCTATTTATCACCGATGATAGCCTGTGCTCATGATATTGATATCTGAAGACATCGGCGCCTCCTCCTGTGCTGCCGGCATGGCCGATGCGTGATTCTGGTGGACCCCCACTCTCTCTCTCTCACACACACTCTCTATCTGATTCATCTGATTCATTGTTGATTTATTTCGTTTCGATCTGTCTAATTTTGCTAAGGCCGTGCCATTGCGTTAGATATCGCAGCGATTTATCTTGTATGCCCTGTGTGTGTTGTGGGCTTTGTCAGTCAGCCGGTTACATTTATTGTAAATACCAAACGTGTCGATGTAATCTGCCGTGGAAGCTGATGATCCTATCTCCGACATTAGACTATTCAAGTTCGAGTTCGTTTTCACAATTTACCGACACCATGAGGGATCGTGCGCTTGCCAGAGGCCTTGCCGTTTGTCGCCGTCACCGTACCAAAGGTTGCGAGTGATTATTGGACCAATGCAGCAATGAGATGATGAAGGGAAGCACGCCACTAATTAGCACCAGCCTTAATCCAGCTGGGTATCGCGACGGTCGGTCCATCGACATTCATCGACGACAGAGATACTGATCGAAATGGCAGCAATTCGGGCTCGAGATTTCAGCAAAGGCCGAACGAGACCACAAACAACACGGACAAGCCAGATCAGCCAAGCGGTCATCGGATACCGCTTGCCTTTAGGGCGCTCGGGTATTTCGTTGGGTCTCGGTTTAACTTCCGGAGCTCCGCCACCACAAGTGTGGTGGCAGATACAGGTCCCCGTGCCTATACACACTATGCCAGAGGCACACTGTAGATAGACATACGGCCGGCAGGGAAGTGCTCTTGTTTCGCGTTCGACTTCGTCTTCTTCCGCAGAGCTGCTGCCGCCGCCGTAGTCGTCGTTCTTCTTTGGCCGTCGCTGATTCCGCCGCGACCACCGTTGTCACCAACGTCAACGCGGCTGCATTCCCGCAAGAGATAAGAGGCTCTCAAAAGCTCTCTGGCTTCAGTCAGCGTCACGCGGCAACCGGGGTTTTGCCGTTCGGGAATTTCGTTATTTTTATATTTTCGGTTTTATTTTGTGGGACTTGACGACCGCGTTGGCGCGTTGACTCCGCCGCGACGAAAGTCTGAGCGCGTCAGATCCCCATCCATTGACACTGTAGCCTACCGGACTCGTCGGTCCCCAGCTCGTCCGGCTCGTGCAGCTACGGCCAGATATGTACATATTGTACCCTGTGTACACCGGTGCATCGATGTCCCTACCCTCAGCAGGATACAGAGTCGGTAGGGCTCTAGTGTCCTACTGAATCGTCAACAAGATGCCCAAGTCGCCCGCCAAAAAGATCCTTCCTTCGCTCCCCTGGTCATGCTTCCCTCCGCTTCTTGGCTTCATCGCCTCATCTGCCCGTATCTCAGCTGCGGTCGGCTATGGCGGCTGTATGCGCCAGCAAGAATCCATGGAATGCCCCATTCGTTATCATGCAGGTATTATAGCTCTCGGTGGCGCTGCTTCGGTTTCTCAACCTTCTTAATACCCCTCCCCATCCCTCGTCTCTCTCTCGCTCGGGTCTCTCAGTCGTTCTCGGTCCGTCTGTGTTTCGTTCTGTGCGCCGGTGCTGTATAGCGCGGGCGGTATCCATACAACAACGACGAACGTGTGTTGAACTTCTGCCAGCCACTCGTCTCTTCGATGTCGATCCTACACAAATGAAAGGGGATGAAGGGAGCTGACAACCTTGTCCCTGTTCAACGCACGGAGGACACGCCGGGCGTAGGACAGAACGAATTGGGGGAGGGCGCGCGAGCCGGCGCAGGCGTCATTTTTTTCTGCTGCTCCTCCTCGAACGAGAACAACAAACGCGGGAACAGGGCTAAGATGAGAGGGATAGGACATATATATATATATATATATATATGTAAAGCTATCGTCGACGACTTATGAAACACGGGCAGTGTTCGTTCTGAGGAAGTATTTTCACATCCGCAAGCGCTTATGGAGGGAAATTCAGAGGGCTACTCAAGTTGTATATGATAATTCGAAGCGTTTTGCCAAGCCCAGAGCGACATTTTGCTTTGAGGGCGGCGTAGCCACGTAGGAGACTGGTCGGTAGGGACAACAACAAATGTTTACTAATTTTGTTCTAAGTTAACCCATGAACTCAGGCTGATTTGTCGGCTGGCTATGAGTTCACTGATGATAGTCCTTATTAGTATACTATATAGTTCAGTGGTCCTCTCGGGCGGCCGCTGCGTTTCGTATCACGCCTATTCGCATTGACCAATCCCGCGATTGACCATCCTCAAGCGATATTCTCGAATGCCTCTCATTCACTGTACCTCGTCCGCATCGTGCGGCCGTGTTGGCCATCAAATTAGTCCATAAAGCCTTCCCGGTTTCGGTTCCGGCCCATTCTATCGCAAATTTCTCCTCACTGACGTTTTGCTTTCGAGATAGCTCTGCTGTTCATGGTGTGTTCGGGCTGCGCGCATATAACGATACGAACAGCATATCCGTCGCTTCTACGAAGCACTCCGAAAGAACTCCAAAAAGGCTTAGCGGATAACTTTGTGCTGATAGATAAATAGATTGTGCCCTACCCTGCCGCGCAGCGGCACGATGGAAATCTCGTCTTTTTTTTCCTCTTCTTGTTTGCTGTGGTCTCCATGCAGTTGCCATTGTTATTGTTGGCATCGCTCGCGTTCGTCTGGCTGCATCAGTCAATCGGGCCGCGGGGCCCGTGTAGAGTCGCTCGGCCGGGACTAATCCGCGTTGTCTACCGGGGACATTCGCCGCAGCGGCCAACGATGGTCATAGCCACTCGTAGTGGTGCGTTGACGGCTCCGTCCTGTTTTCGAGGAGGGCCCAATTTTGTCTCAATTTTGCTCCGACAACGACGTCTCCGCTGCTGCGGCTGCCGCTGCCGCCGTAGTAGTCATAACCTCTCTTCTTTAGCGCTATATACCTTCATCGGCCGAAGTCGTCACGACCCGGAGCGAACAACAACGATACGCTTCACCAGTGGTGGCCGTACTGCGTAAAGTCCATGGCCGAACAATCGGCGAAGTGCCGCCGAACGGATGGACTAATAGAAAACCAATCCGAAGATGAGGATAACGACAACAATAGCAACAACTGCACCAACAACAGCAACAGCAGCAACAACAACAGCAACAGCCAATACGGTGAATTACACTGTCAACATCATTACTACGCTGGCGCGTTTTGTTGCCGAGTCGAACATCGTAACGGTGATGATCATCACCGCCGGCAGCCGTCGGTGGCGGTCAACGAAGTGGCTGGCTGCCCGCGGCAGCACCATAGTGAGGTCTTAGTGAACACGGACGACACTTTCCAGCTGACTTGAGCAGAAATAAAGAACGGCAATGGTAGTTGGTGAATCAAAGCGCCTTATCAATTGCGCTTGCGTTATTTTGCCGAGGTTTCGCGTAGCGTTTTTATTTCGCTGACTGCTAGATGTGTCCGTTGCCCGAGTGGTGGATTCTCATGCGATGTCGCTCACATATAGCCTGTTTATTGCTAGCTTGCCTGCTGCTGCTGCTGCTGGCGATGATATAGAATAGTTCGTCATTCGTTTCGTTATAATTATTGCTATTCTGCCGCAAGTGGCGATCGATTGTCGCAAGCGGCTGATGATAAATAGTAATTCGCACTAGGGCTACCCTCGGCTGGGTCTACGAGCATCTTAAGCTTTTATCTCTGTCGCTTTTATCAAGTTGTTGTTGCTGCTGCTGCTGCTGTTACTGTTGTTGTCGTGAACGATAACGATTCGCGTGATTCCGCTGATCATCGTCGTCGTCATGATGTGACCGTCCGATCATGCGGCCGCTGTAGAGTTTCGCTTGTTCGCTTTGTGGTGTAGCGCCTCAATTGTTGGTCTGCTCATCACTTTAACTTCATCTGCTGCTGGTGTTACTGCTTCTGCTGCTGCTGCTGCTGCAACTCCGCTTTGTTAAAATACAATGATTGTTTGTATTTCCCCCGGGTAAGGCAATCGCAGCAAAGCAGGCCCCGCCGTCGTTCCCACACTTGTCAATCAGGCCAGTAAGTGAGCTCCGACTGCCCCTGCCTATTGTGTAACTGTACTGGCGAGTGAGCAATGCTTGTATTTGAGCACCACCGACGACCTCATCACCTCCGTAAAACTCCAACAACAGCCAACAGTAAACCCGAACACAAAGCAGTAACAGCGATATGGCTATGTAGCGTGCTGGCGGCCTGGTGTTCGTGAGAGTTTGTCTACAGAGAATGGCATCAATCGCCAGAAATCGGTGTGCGCAAGCTGACCACTTCCCCACCGACTGAATTGACAGACGATGAACGGCAGGACCTCCTACGATCGGGATCGAGGCCTAGCTATTCAAGAGGGGGGAAGCCTATGCACACTGTATCCTTGTTCCTTGTAGAAGTAGAAACCCTCCATCCTCCTTGTGCGCGTAAGGAATTGGTGTAACACGAGTCCAACGGTCACATGCAGATATGACCGATTGTATTGTATCAGATACAATCTGTGTGACAACAGTATCTCTGTGATGACCAAAAAGCGGTGTCCTTGCCAACGGCATTCTAGATTGGTGTAACATGGCAGGGCACGATAGCCACGCGATGTTTGCCGTAAGAAGATATTTGTCGCCGTTGGCATGAAGCTTTGCAGAATCTGCTCTTATTTTTTCCAGCTGTATGCCCCTGTGCCCCTTTTACATTATAACTCCTATAGGATATTGACTTCGATTTTGAAATTCGATCATGGTTGCACCTATAGCTACAAAATATCGCTATTGATTGAAGAGACAGACTCAACTCGGCATTACTGTTTATTCAAACATACAGTAGGGCGGGATTTCTAGGGATTATGGGGGGGGGGTGAGGACGACAATGTTCCGAGGAAGGCGATGGCATTGCCTCTCTGCACGGCGAGGGACAGCCGCTGCAGGAGGAAAGAGCCAGCGCGCTTGTCCCCGGTGGCGCGGATCAGCCTATGGTAGAGCCCCTCGAGGAAGTTCGCAGTGAGAGGGCCGTGCCCGCCCAAGGTCTCAAAGGCAAGGGGGGAAAACAGGTGGGTTGCTTGGAGAGCGGCGTACTTCCTTAGCTTTGCCCGTTCCGCACGCGCTACTGCGTAACCGGGGATGGTTGCACAGAGGTTGACATAAGAGGGTGCTAGAGTGTCAACCACAGTGCCGTCCCAAACCAGGTGCTGCCCTCGATGGAAGGGGACAAGGGTGAGGCCGTCAGGGCGGCGGCCGTCAGAGGTGTCGAGGCCCTGTGGCTCCCTTGTGCAAGGAATACCGGCGGAGTGGAGGGCCCTCACGAGCGTGTCATTAAGCATCGTGTGTCGCGGATGGCGACCGGCGCTGCGTTCGCACGAAAGACCGTGATGGCCATTCGTTGCGACGGGGTCCCCGCAACGCTCGCAGCTGTGGGCCGCAACTACAGGGGCCCCGAGGCGAAGGCCCACACAGAAGCGGAGGGAGCGATCGTCTAGAGCAGTACCAAGGGACGAGGAGGGCAGCGCGTGGAGCCACGCCCCCGCACCAGGCCTGTCGACAGCCCGGAGGCGAGCTTGGTCAGCAGCGTGTGGCGCAGAGGCCAGGAGGGAGTCCCGCAGCTCCTGGTGCAGGGCATCGGACCATGCCCGCTGCTTGCTCTGTTTGTCCGGAGGGACCCGAGCGCGGGCGCCCGTCTGGTCAAGGGCAGCTTCCTGGGAGGCGGAGAAGTGGGCGAGCGCCTCGGGGGGGAGGACTGTAGCGACCATGTCGGCAACCGCCGTGAGCGACGCGGCGTAGCAAACGTCGGCCAAGCGGCGAACACTGAGAATGCCGAGGCCCCCGAAGCGGACTGGAAGGGTAGCCTGCGACGCCGCCTCCGGAGGGAGCTGGAGGTTCAGGATCGTCGTCAGCGCGTCCAACACCAAGTCGTCATAATCGTGAAGGGCTGAAGCCTCAGTGCCGGCCGGGCATGTCCTAAGCAAGTGCTGCATGCGTGCCGCCGAGAAACAGGACCGGAGGAGGAACAGCCCCTGGTGAGCCGATAACAGGGGCAGTCGGTCGAGCATCACGGCCGTCCTCTCGAGGCAACGGTCCAATAGCGGCCGGATGGCCTCGTCCGTGAGGCCTCGGCATTTGATCATTCTGACTCGATCAGTCGTTCGGTGTTCGGTAGGCACCAAACAAAACTTGTCGTAGTATCAATCGTAGAACTACTGCATTGATATGGTGAACTCACAGGAATCGATTTGCCCTGGTTCATAGCGACGGGACCAGGGAGGCGGCGGTGAATAGGTGCTATGTAAACACCTATTCACCGCTGGCTAACCATTGACAATGACGAAATATGGATAAATAAATAAATTGATAAATTGCACTGTGACTCGTGTACTGATAACCTGAGTAGAAAAATTGCCATGATTATGTAATAAAATAATATGCGTAGCGCTTATACGATACAAATCGCGTTCTGTATCAGTAATTCAGTAATCAGTAATTTACGATTTCTATAACAAAGTGTCATGTCGTCCTCGTTTGTGAATCAGTTCGGCTGTCCGCAGCAACAGCAGCAGTACAACGCTGCACTTACGTTGAGTTTAAAGAAATAGTAACCCAAATCACTTACTTCGCACAGCCGAAAGCCACTGACAATTCCAACCGATGGATACAATGATAATTAGTGTACATCCATGAAATCGATAGATTTCTTCATCAACAGTTATTTAGCCGCTAGATTCGTTCATGCCTTCTTCGTACATCACACCGGCAGCACCGGGTGCCGACGAAACGGTCGATCAATCGATCGATCTGTGTAATAGGCCTTTATTGGCTACTGGTCCACCCGTGTCGTGGTATATGGTGTTCCTTCGTTGGGCCTGCGAGCCTCCTTGAGATAAATGGATTGGTGCGAAAACATGGGCGCGGCCCAATCACAGTCCCGCGAGGAGGAACGTCGAAGAAGAAGAGACAGACTCTCTCTGTATATATATATATATATAATATATATATATAGAGAGAGAGAGAGAAAGTAGTCAAATGCGACCCAGCATATCCGAAGCGATGAGCCATTACACGCGAATAGGGATAGGCGCTTTGACACACGAACGGACGGACGGACGGACGGCTGTAGACAGATTGATATGTACGCCTTCGAAACCACAAGCAGCAGCAGCAGCGTCAAGCGGCGTGGCGGCCAAACACCGATGCTCCAGTGGTCGACCGAGTGCCGCGCGTGTGCCGGGGGGGTACCGTACTGCCTTCGCTTTGATAAAATGAATATATATTAAAAGGATCAAATAATCATTTGATTCACAGTAACACTAAGCCGTACGTCGTAGGCGAACACGATCACCTTGGTGTGTCGACAACGGGGCACGGCAACGACGAGGAGAACGCACAGGCCAACTGCATCTTCGCGAAACAACAGATGTTTCGATGTTCGCCACGCGCAGAGCGAACGCCCGGAGACACCCACACGCAGGTCGCACATCCACCACAGCCAAGACTCCGTGGAACTGGCGTCGATCCGTGCGTTGAATGCTCTCGCCGAGTCATTGACGAAGCTGTTGTTGTTTTTTTTTTTCGATAATGTAGATTGTTGTGAATTTTTTGTTTTACGTATGTTTTACGTTCTTATTGTCGTTCTTCATTTGACCTTCGTTACAAGTCGTCCGCTGTTCGCTATTTAGATGGGCGGGTGACCGGCTAGCTCGCTGGTTAAGAGGGCCACTTTGCCTGTTGTGGCGCGTGCGTTTCGACGTGAATTGGTCCATCGTCGGTGTCGGCGCCGACGATTTTGTTTTGCCTTGCTGATATCCGCGCGATATGACTCAACAGGCAGAAGGCACTGGCCCGCCGAGCAAGGTGACGATAGATTGATATCTATCTGATATAACATATATATATATATATATATATATATATATATATATATATATATATAGTCAGCCAGTAACCGAAAACAGCGGCAGCCGAGTGAGTGGCCGCTCGAAGACATCGCTCTCTCGAAGTGTTGTTTTTCTTCTCACTGATCGAGAACGACTCGTTGTTTGGATAGCTGAAGTCTTCGCGCCCCTACCGGGCCGCACCGCAAGGCCGCCACGGCCGCTGTCCGGTTCGCGTTGAGCGGCCGGTTGGACGGTTGGATTCGTTCATTGAGTGATTCAGCTCGCTTGCGGATGTCTGCTCTTCCCAATACTCGAATGCCCGCGGCCCAGCTATGGCTTGGGTTTACGACACTTTATTTTGGCGGCGGCGGCGGCGGCGATGACGGCCGTAGATCTCCACTCGACGCCGGCGCTGGCGCTGTTGCCGCCGCCATGCTCAACTACACCCCAACAATCGAATTCCAACAACAGCGTCGGCAGCGGCATCACTTCAGACATTGGCAGGGCATCGCTTCCATGATCAGTGTTGTTATTATTATTATTGTTATGATTTCACCACTCATCAGCGGCAGCAGCGGCCGCAGGGGTTTGGCTTGGAGCGGATTCGATATTCGACATCGGTTTGATTGGCCACTCTGCTCGCTAACACGCGCGCAACGTATTGTTCAACCTGCGTATACTATGCCATCGTATCTGCTACTGCCACGGGTATTGTATAACACTAGTAATATACATATATATATATATATATATATATATATATATACCTCTAGTTGTAAGTCATTGAACGCAAGGCATAAAACAAGAGCACAGATAAATCGAATCAAAGTGGACGCCACTGACAACCACATCTCTATAGAATAAACAATTTGTTCGCCAACAACAACAGCAGCAGCAGCAGTAGCAAGTTGTCGTGAGACGACACCGGCCGCCGAGTTTCACTGTCACAGAACAGAGCGAAGTCGAGGAAGCGAAAGGGATTTCCCCCCTACATTTTTCGGTTCCATCTCGTCGGCAAGAAAAATAATGAAGGCCTAAGGGAGGCTGCTGGTGTTGCTGTGTGTCGCTGCTCCAGCCGCTCGAGTTGTACACGGCCGTGTGAGGAATCTGCGTTTACGAAGAAAGCCGCTGGAACATGGATGAACACGATGATGTCTACTGCGGGGACGAGGCAGCAGAAACAAACGACGCCGGAGGAGAGCTGAACGATTTGTTGCCTGGCCATTTCTGGCTTTTCGGCTCGATCCGTGAGTCCGCAGTCGACCCACGACTGGTCGTTGCTGTTTCACTCCAGAGTGAAATTTTGCGAATTTCTGACAGAATACGATCGGTTCATCGGTCGACGATGGTGGGGCCGGTGTCGTGCTGACGCTGATTTGCTCGGCGGCGACGGCGGCGGCGGCCGCCACTTGCCGTGAATGTCCGCTCCACACCGCTAACGGGGTGTGGTCGCGGGCAAAATGTCCGCGAGCACAAATAACGATGAAAAATATCAATTTAAATTCAACATAGTCCACGAAGAGACCGAGAGACTGAGAGAGGAGAGACAATAGTGGAGGCAGAAACAGCCGTAACAAAAACAAAGTCTTCCAAATGTACGATGTGTTATTATTCGTTACTCGAAGTGTGTGGCATTCGATGACTCAGTGAAAGTACACCAAGCTCAGGCGAAAAAACAAAACAGATCGATCTTACGATCTGATGGTCGAGCTTAACATGTAGTTGTTGTTCATTTGATGGCATTGCGCCCCCACTCAGCATAAGCATCGCCTCTTGCCCCGCGTTGGTAAACGGCGGGGCCGGCTGACCGCCAACGGCAAAAACGGGGTTTGAACAGAAATAATAGTCGAACGTTGAGAGCAACCACGACTCGTTATTTAGTGAACGAGCGAGCACTCGACGAGCGAGATATATATATACATATATATATATATATATATAATATATCGTGTTTCGTGAGACGCACGCTGTTGAAAAAACTTTCATCGAAGTTTAACTACATTTATATTTTAACTAAAGCTACAAGTGCCACCGCTGCCACCACAGCCGGTGTTCGTCTCGTCGGTTCAACCCAATGAGAAAGTTTCAACAGGAAGGCAGATGATTTGTGTCGCTATTGCATTGGATCACTATTACAGCGGTCAATGACAAACTACGTCCATATGGCCATGGATGGTCACCAATGGTGTGCCGTTAATTACACGCTAATAGATTACATGTAAATCTACTTATGTCCTATATTATTATGAATGTCGCCACTTTCATGAGCAGCGATAAATACAAGGGACAATTGACATGCGCTTACCTGCACATGACCTGTACACATGTGTCCATATTGGTGAGGGTCGCCAGCGAGCATATAATGCCGAGGAAAGAATTCTACATGTATTCATATCGCAGCGAGCTACAAAATGACCAAAATGACAGTCTACAGAAACCATCGCGACGTCACGATAACAGCATATCATATGCATCCCTATTAAAATCCCGCTGCGAGCGGCACCCAACGATAATTTATGATTTGATTGCACAATATTCTATGTTTTTTCCTTTTCCTCCGTGGCACTTTTGTCTGATAAGAGACAAATAATAATAAAGTATCTATTGAATATTACGAACACGTTGGTGCTGATGATCGTGTCGCGCGTATTCACTGCGTCAGCAGGAGCCGTCAAACAGAGCGGCGTTGAGGGCAGCGAAATTTGTGAATTTCGTTATTATTTCCGTGTTTTTTATTATATTATATTATATATATATATATTTTTTTTTTCTATTTAGTGCTCAATTAGCGGTCAGGCAGAACGTCGATGGCAGTCGCATAATACGACATAATCTAATTATACAAAGCAGATGTAGAAGAATATACTCTTGATATTCGTATATGTCTATCTTAGCACTTCCTGCTATATTTGTTTCGGTGTGGGGAGGGTCAGCGATTGATGACAGTTTTGCTGCCGCTGGTAGTGGTCAGAGCAGATTAATTCGTTCATTTTCGAAATAATCTATCAGGGCGCAATTTAAACGGCGATAGGGTAGCGCGTCACGGTAGCGACGCCAATAGAGAAGCCAAGGGAACGATGCATTGGGGGCTTCGCGGTGCACCGGGGGGTTGCGACCTGTCAATTCTGAACGAGTGCTGGCTGATCCAATCGAATCGAATAACAGCAGGCAACAGTAAATATAGTAACGGCAATGGCTGACCGCCAGCAGCGTTCGACGCGAAGGAGACGAACGACCACACGATCGGCTGTGGTGGCTACGCTGGTGCCGCTTTATGGCAGGTGGTGCCCACGATAGGTGTCCACGGCTTCTTACGGCGCTCCCCCTGTGTGTTAACGTTATTTGATAAAATCAGCATCAGGACTGGCCCGGCCGGACCAAGCTGCAAGGATCAGCTAGGCGACAGAGCTAGTCAGATTCGGGATGGCGTCAGCTGGAGCTGACATAAGATGGATAGAGAGAGACAGAGAGAGAGAGAGGGTCTGCTGCATCGAAATATCTGTGACGGCCGCGGTTCACAGGGTTCTTTCGTCGGAATAGAGCCCGCCACCGGCGTCCATCAAAAAATAGGTGAACATAAAAAATATATATACATATATTCATTCAATACGGTATATAGATATATATATATATATATACATGCATTAAAGTACAGTATATATACAACTCACAGTGCGTATATATATATATATGTATATATACAATTGCTTGTACAACGGTAGCAATATTCACGTGTTGATAAAATTCACACACACACACACTGACTCCTACGCGTGTGCCTGATGCTTAATAGCGGACACCCCCGCTGACCTCAGCCTTTGCGCAGCTGCCAAAAACCTATTTCGGTGCGTGCTGTTGACCCCGCCACAACGGAGCTAATTAGCCGGTTGATGGCAGTCTCAAGCAGTCTCAATGCGTGTTGTTTCATTTCGACGCACCGGCCACAGTCATCATATCTCGCCGATCCTTACCCGTTTCGGCCCCACCTGTCGAAACACATTGGCCGTCGCTTGTGCCAACGACAGGCCGAAATCGCGAGAGGCAGCGAATCCGGAGACGGGACGGCTACCCATCACTGAGGAACTGCTCCTTCTAACTCAGACAGGCAATAACAGCGACAGGGATCTGTGGCCGGGGCGGGACGGGCGTATCGGAACGACAGATAAACATATTACAGACATAGATAGCGAGCATCGTCATCGGCCAAATCGGACAGATCGCGCCCGCAAACGCGTAGGTGGTAGGTGTTTGAATGGGGCGTTGTCGTTTGGTAGTGCGGCCGGATGGTGGCCAGCGGTGCCAGCGGCGGTAAGAATCAGCGGCGGAGATCGAGGGAGTAGCTGATAACAGTGAGGGCGTACACGGATACACTGCTATCTGTCTGGTAGGGTGGACATGGCGTGCATACAACGACAATATTCGGTCATTCATGCATTGGCTGCTGCTGCTGCTGCAGCCGCTGCTGCGAGTGGTGTATATGGGAGTTGTGTGGTGTATAGTGTCTTTGTTGGGGTACAGCCTATTGGAATAATAATAATAATAATCATATCAGGGTGTAATGATATGATAACCTGATGATGCAATGGTCAGAAGAACCGAAGCGACCCTTCCTAAGACGGTAGCTGATAGACACCTCGGCGAATTTCAGTAGTGAGATACTATCATAATGATGATGTCCGTCCGGCAAGCGTTTGTTCGAACACTCAGCGCTGAAACTGATTCAGTCCTCCTCTGTTCCGTTCAATTCGCCGCTGTTTCCGCTGTTTCTGGTGGCGTTGTGACGTCTCTAGCGACCACCACCACCACCACCAGTACTACTGCTGCTACTACTAGTACGCAAGCGATCGTACCAGATCTGATATCTTTTTCGGGGATGCTTTCGTCAGGCATCAGCAGCGGCAGCTATAGCAGCACACACATTGCATGATATGACGCTGAATGTCTCGGCAGACATTCTCAGAGTCGTCTAGGACCAGAGCGCCACCGCCTCCAACGCCTCCATTGGTGGCCGTGTTGGCGTCGGCTCTCTGCCGTGCTCTGGCAACAGTGTGCTGGTGTCGACCGGACAGATCTGCTCTGCCCTACTCAAACGGTGGCAACACAGAGAGATGATGGTGTGCTGCAGAGATGGACAGTGCAGAACAGACACACGCGCGCGCGCGCTCATGAACGCCCACATCTCCGGCGACGCCCTCCGGACAGCAGCGAACAGAGTGGCGCAGCAGATCAGATCACGGCGGCGCAGTCGGCCCCCGCTAAAACCAGCCATGATGACACGTCCCCGGCGGGAATCGACGCAACCCCGGCGGTAAGCCCGCGCGCGTTAGTAGTTCTCTGTTTCTTCCTTTCTCTCTCGCTAGCTAGCTTTGTGTCGTCTCTATCGATGCGTTCGTTTTGCTTCAGCAAAAGCGTGCGTTACTGGCGGGCGGGCGGGCGGGTTGGCGAGCGAGTGGTCTATCGGGCAGGCTGACTGACTACGGTGGCCTCGGGTATTGGCTCCGATCGCCCGACCGACCGGTACGGCCCGACGGGGAGACGATCAGAGACAAACTGACGTCTCGTGCGGCGCCGTAAAGCAGCATGAGCTTGCGAGCGGGGTCGATCAGAATCCATCTCAGAGGACGCCCGGCTGAGACAACGAAACAAACAACATGGATGAAGAGGTGAACTGTTGAAAATCGTGTTACAACCAGCTAGCAGGGGAGTAGTCGGTGTGTCTACTTTACAAAGAAACATGAAATTTCATGAAATGCCATTTTTTTCATATACACACAAACACACACGCACGCTTGTTATCAGCAAGCACGAGTGATTTTCGACAATTGAGAGATTTTTACTCGAGCATTTTTACCGAATCCAACCAACCAACCAACGCGTTCAGAATTTAGATGTAATTCCGATATTGTCACATTTCGAGTATGACAATTGCGCTCGGGATTGTCCTGCAAACGCAATTATATTCAATCACATTTCGAATACTAATTTATGTCTCGAAAACACGAGAAATCAAGAAATGCTGGCAACGCCACACGAACAAGTTCGTGTACAACGTTCACTAATTACCTCACCCTCGAAACGCCCCTTTTAGCTCAAGGCAGAACAATGCCGCTGACAGATGGATAACGGATCGACTTCCATTGGCATTGAGTGCCGCCTCATTGATTCCGAGAGCGAAGTGATCAACGAATGATTTAGCTCACGACGAACTGGACGTAAAGTGAATTTTTATTCCGTCTACTCGGCAGTGGGCCAAATTCGAATAATTAGTCAAATTAATAGGCAAAAATATTATTGTCACCGCAGTGTTTGGCCACTATGCTCGTGGTTAGCGAGGTTCTTAGGTGATATTCTCGTACGATGTGTTACCGGTATATTTATTGTGCGAGGCGGTTCTCTTTCTTTTATTTTGTATTCAATACACTAGTATAGTATCTCGACTGTGGGTCAGCCACAGGCCACTAATCACAGGCGAACTAATCTTCTAATAATGAGAACAGAAACAAGAACGATTGCCGAACGATTAATTAAATAAATAGTTTATAAAACAAATTACAAGGCTTAGTCGTTATTATCGTGTCTATAACGCGAAGATATTGGCAGCATTGCTGACTGATATACCATTGCTCGTATGATTCGTTCGTCTCCTTCGACGCTGTGTGAGTGCATCTTTTTTAACCGAGAGTGTATTTCGTGTGTCTGTGTTTCAGGTAAGCGTCAATAATCGTCGAAACGAAGCGGTGGGGTTTCACTGAAATCCGATTGCATCGATTGGCCTCGGAGAGGCTCAAATCAACAGGCATTTACAGTATAATCTTGAATTTATTCATCGAAATGAGACTGTATTATATTACGAGTCGAATGCTCGACTTGCTTTATTATTATTATTATTGTTATTGTACAATGGGAATGTCGAATAAACCCAACATACTCTTTCACATGTGATCCCTTCAAGCAGGTGATCGCCTATAAGAGAGCTAGCGTCACCGTTATCTATTATGCTGATATAGAACTACTTGAGTGACGGAGCCATCCACCGCTGATCTCCACACCGCCGCACTGCGATCGGTGCACCCAGAACGAACGATGATTATTGACACTAAATAAGATCATTCATGCGGCAATTTTCACAGTCATTTTCTCCAGCGGATCTCCAGTCATCTCGCGGGAACTTCCAAGAATTTCACTCACCTGTCTCCACAAATTGTTTTCGTATACTTCGCCGAACAATTATGCCAACCACGCCGCCGCTATGTCTCGCGTCGGATAGCAGCGGTTCGACCGTCCATTCTCCATCGTATCTGCATTATTCATTTTAACAAATCAATCAATGACAGGCAATCAACCAGCACCGCAATGCGCCCCTTGGCCAGTCTCGCGCCCTGTCGTCGTTAGCGTGTGTGATGTCGTGCGCAGGTTCGTTTTCGATTCGAATTTTCGCGCCCGTGTTTCAGTCCGTCCGCGCATCCGCGGCGTGATAATGTCCACGGAGCTCGACGGTGGAAGCAGCGCGCGGCGCGTCAGCGGTTGTTGTTTCAATTTAGCGCCGGCTGTGAGCATCGCGCAGTTAATTATCTTGTTCGCGAAGCAAGTTCACATAGGCACGCATTGACCGACCCGAAGGAACATGTGTACATGAGCCAACGGCGGTCACAGCAGCGACAGCGCGAATCGGATTGGGTTTAGCCGTGTGTTTAGCTCACGGTGGAAATGATGATATGACGACTGGTGGTGGCCGGCGGCGGGTGGCATTAGGTAGCTGATGTCGGTCTTTGGTGTGACTTCGATTCGGTTGCCTCCGAACGGATGGCGGCCGCCATGAATTCGCCTTTCTTCGTAAGATGCTTATTATTGTTGTTGTTGTCGTTGTTTTTATTATCTTGGCAGAATATCAGACGTAATGAAAATCGGACAGAAGCTAGCAAGCTTGCTGAAGTGCCGCCGTTGATTGCAGCCGTCAACGAGCAACGCAGCCAGCCCGTCCTCGGTTGTATAACGCAATCGGCATCGCAGAGGGCGCGGCGCAAGGTCCGCAGCGCCAGACTCTGCCGCAAACGCGACAGGAATCGCGAAGACCTCAAAATGTCTCCACACCTCGGCTCGCCTCAGCTCTCGAGCGAGCGAAATCGCAACCGCGTCAATGAGGACGTGCACACGCGAAGAACCAAACGAAGTACGAAGACTCGAGTCGTCGCAAGTTGACGTAGAAGCACTTCGGGGCAAGTGACTTCACTCTCCCCTCACTCGCGCCGCTTCGTTCCCGTTCGGTCTTCATCGTACTTGATTTTTGGCCAATAGACGACCCATTCTGGCGTTCAGTAGTTTATCTTCGGCTGGTCACTTGCTTTGCTGGTGATGTGACTCAACGGTGAGACACTACCACCGTGTTAATTCTCGCCTGGACAACGCGTCAACGCTGGATAGTTATCGTAGATAGGGCCGTGCTTGTCGTCACCTGAATTGCGCACTGCGTTGCAGAAGAAGCTCCGCAGCTTGCGAGCTCTTATCTGTGAAAATTGCTCACGACGCGCACGGCGGGGCGAACTCAGATAAACAACATATAGAAAATAGTTGAAATCCGCTATATTCGACGTAATACGCCATTCGAATTCTATGGTGGTAGATATACATATGTACCTTCCTGTTCGCCAATAGTTGACGTGAGCAGAATCAATCCTCGGCTGAATCTGAAATTCGCCGTGGTGCGACTCAATCGCACCCCAATCGAAGTCGCCTGCCTGATGCCGATGGCAATCCGCGATCCTAACGGTGGCAGTGCTACCAGTGTCAGCTGTTAGCAGTAGCGGCAACAGGGATGCAACAGTAACAAGCACAAGTTGTAATGACCAACATCTTTACGACGGGTCGGGCTGCAGTGTGAAACTTGCATAATGAATGCCGATAGATCGATGTGTGAATGCTGAATGTGCGCCGAACAGTGGCCGTGTTGTGGAGCGAACGACGATAGCGGCGATTGATTAGATCGGACGGACCTCCGACACCAGAAGTAAACTCAGAATAGAAAAGTAGATTCGATCATCTGGCGGGGCCAATTTAAATTACCGCGGAAATTATCACCCGCCGACCGACTCGCGCCTGTGTGTCCGGCGGCATCGTTGACCGACAACGTCATGGTTAGCTCATACGCTCGACCAGAGGCCGAATGAACAAGCCAAAATCCACCACCAAACATAACACGAGCACATACAAGGCAAAGATTGAACAGAACTTCCCCTCCGCGCGCGTCAACTTCTCCGTCGAACCACAGAGGAGAAATGGCGAATAGCGTCTGAGACCCGCAATGTCCTCACGAGTGGCAGGCGGAGAACGCCGAGTGTGAGCGCGAGATTTCAGCACGTGCTGATGTTGTGTTGACAATTTATTACCGTCTCGTTTTTCTGATAACTCCTGTTTTTTTTTGTGAACGTCGTCGTGCGGAGGTGCGTTTTGTTTCTCTTCTTTGTTCTGCGATTTCGGTGGCTAACGACGGGGAGGAGCTGTGCGTATTGGTGGCGGCGCCGGGTGAAACTGATGGCGGCGAAGCAGAAATTCGCGAAGCAGAAATGTTCTTAAGGGTGTGTGCCTTTAATTGAGATGTGGTTTCGTCTGTAACGAGCACAGCCATTTGGCGAGCCCCAACACCTACCCACAGCAACACTTCTCCATGTTATATACTATACGTGGTCGATAGCGCGCGTTGCTGCCCTCCCCCCACACACCCAGTGGGCATTTATTCTTTCATCGTCTTCATCTTGGAGCAGGATGGAATACGCTGCTGCGGCTGCTGCATCGGTTGTCGACGCTGATATGTACGCGTGAGCTAATATTTGCCAAAGAATAAACCGGAGAGATACATAGTGGACAGGCAAACAGCGGCAGCAGCAGCAGCAGTAAAAACGAATTCGTCGATGGTCGTCGTGGCAGCCGCCGCAGTGGACAAAATGGCGTTTTTTTTTCCTTCCCGGCAAAATGAGACGAACGAAGATTGCTGCCCATCGCTTTGCTTCGCTATGGGTACACGTTCGATACTCGCGTACCGTCCGTTAGCGATCGCGCGCCAGCTCCCGGGTGTGATTAATGCGATTGCTAAATACACACGGGCGAACCGAGCCAGCCGGTGACTCAAGCCCCAGCCGGACGGCGAACGAGCATAGGAGGCGGGTATCCCATCTACGCGACGACGGGTTTGTCTGCCCTTGTTTGATAATACGATATATATATATATATATATATATAGTGTATTAATTAATTTGAAGAGCGGATGATTGCGAGCGAGTGCGAAGCCGCCACTGGCGGCGGCCGAACGCGCAGTTCTGGCGATGCTGCACGCCGACAAATGATCACTAGCCGTAACATAATTGTTCGATAATTATTTATGTAATCGATTGTTTGCATTATGTAATTATTGTTATTGTTGACGGACGAGGCCGCGATGTGGCGCGCATGAGAACGATCGAGCCGCACGTCGATCGAGTGCCATGCTGATACTTGAACGCGTACACGAGCGTATTCGAAGGGGTGCGGCGAAACAGGCGCAATTCGAGACAATTATTGTCTCGAAATTATTGCTGAGAAATCCAGAAACCCAAGAACAGAAGGGTTTGCTTAGGAAAGCAGAAATCCTTACAAACGATGTGTGTGTCTCTGCCTACCGCTTGGTGACCTTTTTGTGTCCGTCGGTGTTTGCAAATGACACGGCAAACCGAGGAAGGTGGAAGTGCGCTTGAGGACGACTGGCCATGTTCTGTGTATAGAGATCGATATGAATTGACAATGTTTCCTAAAGAAGTTCACGCCGGGGAGCACGGTTTGCTGACCTGTGGTGTCCGAGGGTCGACCTGATCTGTATTGATATTTAGGCTGTCCTGGCTTGCTATTAGTATTTAGTATTCGTTAGCTGCTATTAGCAGCATGGGTTCGATGCCCGCCGTTGAACATTTGCATTTAAAGGAGTCCGAATTTATGAAGCAACGTCGAATGAGCAGTTGTACCGTGGACGTTAAATGTTGGCTGTGAGTCTGACCGGTTCGAATCCCGCAGAACAAATAGAACTATGCCCAATTAAAAAACCAACATAAAAAATATACATAATTTGTAGCCGTTAGCTATTATCGATATCGAGTTAGTTGGCAATACAATTTTTACTCAAAGCACTATTCAAGTTGTTGTAAAACAATTGTGTTGTGCCATTGCGTGTACGATTGTGGGTGACAATACTTTGGTCACTATTATTATTATTATGGAGTGTCATGCGGCGCGTGTGCGTCCCGTATGCCTATTGGATATCTGTTCGAGACGATCGTACTTCTTTCTCCATTTCGAGTCGAACGGACCCCAGAATTGCCGTCGTACGAGAATACCGAGGCTGAATGTTAATCCTTTAACTAGTTTCCGATGCGTAACCTTCCCCGCAGAGGTTTGAGATCAAATGCCAAACGCGAAACACGAAGTTGAGACGGCGAACGAAGCGCCCCGATGGGCAGTAAACCTCTCCTCACTTCAGTCTGGGGCTACGAGGCAAAATTGCTGTGAAAGGCTAATCATAATCTTAGAGACACGAAGCGAATTGCCGCAAGGCACGCAGCCGTATGGGTCACGCAACCCATTCAAACTAAGTCGTCACCTAACGCGCAAAGAAACTCTAACAAAATTTCTCGGCAGAAAAACAAACGCCGACCATCCTGCTCTGTGTGTTGTATATTATTGTTCTATAGTTTTGCCGTATTTGACCGCAAAGACCATTCATGCAATTCGCATTGCGGTTTATTGACGGAACTGCAAGTAAGTTTAAGTTGTTATAGTTGCTACAAATAGCCTCGAATAGGGTCTCGATTGTACTGCGAGATAACAAGTGATAATTAGCAATCTTAAGACAGATTAGCGCATTACGTTGCCTTTTGCAGATACCCAACCTAATTTCTCCCCAGTAGCAGCAGCAGCAGTAACAAGCGTTCGATCACAACACGTTGCAACGAAATGACCGAGCGGAATTGTCAACTGCCTCCTTAGGTTGCGTTTCATCTGCCCTTTGTCCATCCGCTCATTTTATTACGATGAAGTTTATATCGGCGGCAGCAACAACGACAACAACAATAGCGGCAGAACCAGCGGGCAGAAACACGACGGACAGCGGTGATGCGGCTCCTGCTGCTACTGCTCGCCGTAGTCGTGGCGGCGTCCGTGAACAGCAGGTTAGGCTCAGGGCGGAGGATAGATGAGGTGAACTGACGCTCAGCTCGGTTCGTCGAGGTCCGGGAGGCGCCCCAGAGGTCCTCTTTCAGCTCTTCTCTATGACAGTTCGCCTGGGTCGGCGGTGCACGGCCGGGTTCTCAGGCTCCGTGCAGGCTCTACGCACAGTCGAGGCAGGGCCGTATCGAGCCCGTACCTGTCGACTTTTACTTTCGCTGCCTTCACCGCCGGATTGTGCAGACGACGTCGCTTGTGGTTTTCTTTTTTGAGACTCGGCGTATGTGTGCTTCACTTGTTTCTTTCGGTCGTTCCCTCGCTGTGTCTTCTTGATCTTCGTCCTCGCCGTCTTTTTCTCCGTGCGACCGATGGCGCTGCTGATCAGCTGGTGAGTCAAGCCGGGGAACTAGGTTGGCGTTTCAAGCGCAGCTTTAAGCCGTTTTTGTGCTCGGTGCCGACCTGCTCCGCAGTGTCCAGCAGCGGCGTAACCCGAGACGGGGCCAGATCTTCGTGGTAGCTACGGAGCAACGAGACTCTCGTTCTGGATCTCGCTCCTATCCTATCCTAGCGTCGTCCCCTCCCCCCGCGCCTGTCGATGTCGACCACCTCGGTCTGCAGCCGCCACACTTTACTAGCCTTGTCTTTGACTGATTCCCCCCTCTCGTGCAGCCCGCAATACGCTTAGGCGTAAGTGGTGTATGACTGGCAGCCCGTTGTCGTCGTGCCCGTTTCGGTCGTGTCGTGAGCTCGTAGACGAACGCCGCCGGCATCCGTGTATGCGGTCGCGAAGGCGCTGCCGATCTTAACATGACAGCGGTAGCGGTGGTGGCGGCAGCAACAACAGAACTGCCGTGCTGCTCTCGACGATTGTCGCTGTTGACGCAATGGGGTCGGGTCAGTCGCGCTCAGATCGACGCTAGCGGATCCCCGGGGCGGGAGGTCAACGCTGTGGGCGACTGACTATCCGGCGCGGACGACAGGGTCCTGAGCAAAGGACAAACAACATGAACGCCGGCCACTGCCTGCCAACAGGGTCGTGCGAGTGGGGTCGACATCATGTGGCGACTGCGCGACACATCTTCGGCGTCGACGCCACCGCCGCAATCGAGTGAGTCAGCGCATCGCTTGCCGCCGTCGTAGCTGGCCGCGTAGCGACGGCAGCAGCTGAGACGCTGAGCTCCGACGATGAAGAACGAATCGCTCGTTTGAAAGATTAGGTTAGGTTAGATCACTGTGCGCAGTGAAGGAACAGAGGTACGAGTTGGCCAGGACCCCCGGTAGGCAGCAGGCAGGCATAGATTCCCGGTGAGACAAAGTGTCTCAGCCAGTTGAGCGTTCATGGTTCATCAATCTGAACTATCTGCGCCTTCTTTAACTCGGCTGAGTGTGAGTTTGTTCACGCAATGCCTCTCCTCGCTTCTTTCGATTGGAATGTCGTTCGTGTCGTCTTCGTGGCTGTAGCTCTCGAGCGATGAAGTGCCTTGTCGTGTGTAGAGATATATATATATATATATACATATATACATATCCTGTCCGGAGGTGGCCATAAGGCGGCATCAGACCGTAGTAGGACACAAGTATTATAGGATCCAAGTAGCTCTCCTCTGTGAAGGAGGACCTGATCACAGGGTGACCTGATCGCAGATACACGCATCTAAATAGTTCAAGCGACCTCCTGGGACGGTCTCAGGCGGGGGCGATCGCCGCCAGCCACTGGTCGACCTGAGCGTCAGCCATGCCCTTTGAATAGTTCTCACACGGACACAGAGTGGTGCGCTGAAAGATGACCAGCCAAAAGTATTCGATATATTCTGGTGTGTCTGTGCGCTGTGGTCAGCCCCACCAAGCAACGAACGGTTTGTCCGCGATTCGATTACACGATCGAACATCGGCATACGTAAGACGAGGCTCGACGATGACCCAAGGCCCAATGACAATGAGAAACTGAACAAGCGTAGACCCAACCCGAGGACTATCGCCTCGTCGAAAGTTAACCTCGACTGAGACTGAATAAATACGCCCGAAGGAGCAGGCAAAGTCAAAAGCGCGCGGGTCAAAAGTAGCCCAAGGGAGCAGAACAACAATGAGGATGCTGACGGCCGGGACAAAACCCTCGACGAGGAGACACCGCCAAAAGATGGCCCATCTACCACCACGCGACGACAGAATAGCCACTCGAAGGGACGTGACGAGCAGTCAGTGCCATAGACGAGAGACAACGGCGAGGCGAAGTCACAAACGAACAATCAACGCTGAAGGTCATCACAGCCCTCGATCTCTCGCAGCGTCGCGGGATGATCATGATGATGATGAGTCACTACTGACAAAAGACACTGTTTGTTATCCTGTTTGTAGCCCCTTTCTCATACATATGCTGTATTCGCCTACTCCAGAGACTCGTAACTGGCAACTGGCTTTTATGGATGCGAAAGCTGAAACCGTTCTTTCCTAGCCTAAACGAAGATGGAGTTAGGTCGATCAAGCGAGGGGTTTTCAGGCTCCGGGCGTTCGAGGGTGTCTCTTGGCCGGCGGCGGGCGGCGGCGGCGCCGCTAGGTGTGATATTTGCTGCTGCTGCTGCCGCCGCTGCTGTCTGCAGTTACTGCCGCTGTTGTTGATTGCAACGACACTGACGGTGACAATGATGATATTGATAATGTCGATGGGTGTTGCTCCGTTGAATCGTCAGCCGCGATCGTTCCACCGTTTTCCCTAAGCCTGCAGGCCATATACTCTGTACATAGGCCGGCTGGGACCTGGGAACGAGTTAACGCGACTTCAACTTCACTTTCTCCTTGCAGTGTGTCACCCAGTCGAGCGACCGTCCCAGAACAAACGACGCCATGTTCATTTTCTACCCACGAGCCAACGGTAGAACGACACCCATTGGATCCCCTTTTTTTTGTTCTGCAAGTGGCAGCCGTTTCAGCTACCGGCTGCCGCCCGTGGCAGCGCTGCAAGCCAATGGTGCAAGTCGTTCGTAGCCGCTCGACCTGCAGCTGCTTCGCGCGTGGCGACCGTCCTCGACGCTCTGACAGACAGACCGAGAGCCAACTAGCCTTGCCTAGCTAGCCGAGTATAACCCGCTCTAGTCTAGAGACGACGACCCGCAGACGGCGCGTGGTTGTTGTTCGCGTCATAAGTCAAAGTTGACAGCCCCAACACAGCCCCCGAATTTCTCTCTCTCCCTCTCTCTCCTTTCTTTCCCTCCCTCGGGCAGAGAAACAGAGAGACAGAGAGAGCGAGAGGTGACTAAAGAAGTAAGTTGCTCTCGCTAAAGTTGCTTACTGTAATATGCATACCGCTGTGACAATGACTCTCGATGGCGGGCGGGCGGGCCGGCCGTGCGCCAAGGCCAAGGATGCATCGGGTTTCTCCCATCTCGGCCGTTCAGCCAGGCCCACTGTGTTGCAATGTGCGCCTATCGCACCGCCTTGCAGTGGAGACATCTCAGGCTGTGGCACATACAAACAGCTCTCAGCTGAGCTCAGCTGAGCAGCGTCATTGCTGCCTGCGCTGCGTGCTACTGAGCGGTGTCACCGCTGCCATCACAACGTTCGTCTCATCGTTTTGCATTAGTCAATCGCGGCGGCATCGGCGGTGGCGGGAGCGGCGATGGCATTTGAGCTCGCAAAGGCGCAAGACAAACCCTTGCGGTGTACGACATCACCCGGTGCTCCCCGCCTCGTCCTCGACTTCGCCGCCGTAGACCTCTGGGTGTCCTGGGTGACTTTGCTGTACGGCCATACGCCGCCGCCGCCTGCTCTGAAGAACGCGCTCGGCCCGATCGGTTGTTCGTGTGGATGAAGCCTCGGCGGCGGCACATCTCGCAGTTGCCGAACTGGGCTCGAGGGCCATGCTCTGCGCGGTGCTGTGAACTCGGCCGCCGCTAGTCGTGTCTCGCTGTCGCGGCGAAGAAAGCGGCTCTGATCGAGGAGCAGGTGAAGTCTCTCCTGGGTCATGGTCTTCAGATGGCGGCTCGCTCTATATGTTTCGTTGGCGCTAGACCTCTCTCGCTAGTCCTCTCTCTCTCGATCGACGTTGCCTATCGCGCTGTTTAGTGCTACCCATTTGTGGGTAGAAGTTCGCGGAGAACGGGCCAGAGAAGCTGTTCTACTTTATTTATCGATGTAGTATGCTCTGGTCGTCTGACGACGCCTCGAACGATCGGGGAGCACCGCAACTAGAATCTCAGCTTCGGCTCACTCAGGGCAGCACCATCCTCCGACAGAAGTTTACGAACTGTTCGGACTACACAATGTTAGTAGCATTCGTAATTAAATTGACTGTCTAAATGGCACTATGCTGCCCTGGCATTGCAATATAACAGGATTATGCCGTCACCTCGGGTTCGATATTCCTTCGAATACTGTTATGTCCGACAAATCACCGATGAACTGAATCATCATCGAGAGAGCAAGGTATTGATGGGCGAGTTTACTTATAGCCGCTCTGATTTTTGCTAAGATAAGCTCGTTACTGCCTGACTACAAGTGAAAACTACCAGACCATGGGGGATTGCAATGCGGCAACGATCTCTTCCGCCCAGTGTCATTTAATAACTATTTTATGGAAGGTCCTATTTCGAAAACTTGTGATTTACATTAACCACGGAACGCTAGTGCAGCCCTCGTAAAAAGAAAGCGTGTATGTTCTGGACACAGTAATTAATTCTGTGTAATAGCCAATTAGCGGAACCATGCGGCTCTGCGGGAATCTCCCGTCAGGTTCCACCCTATAATCAATACGAGTTTAACCGCAGACATTCACACCAGGAAAATATGCATCGAATAGGAAGGTGAAATCGTTGTTTTAAAATCATCTGATTTATTCTTTACCTCTTCCCGGTTCCGAGGTCGTTCTGTGATTAGCTCAAACATCAGAACAGAACGTCAGTTTATCGTCGAGGTGAACTGCGCCGGTTGAATTCGATCTTCCGCCGGATAGCCGAAGATGATGAGAAATGCTATTCTGAGACAGCCCACCGTTAGTGACGCCACCGGTCGAAGAGAGCATCGCGCTCGAAAACCCGTTACTCGAGGAGGCCGTCCCGACGAACGCGTGCACCCGGTAACCTCGTGCGGAGCACGCGTCGGCAGGTGCTCGAAAACCGAGACGTGGCCGAGGCGGGGGGTCGCGATGAGGCCTCGATCGACGAACGACATGAACTCTTGGCTGTCGATCAAAGCGGATCCGATCTGGTGGGCTGGGTTCGGGTTTTGGTTACCGTTCGATTCTGCAGGTTCACAGGCGGTTGCATTGACCGAAGGGGTGCTCTCTTCGAGGAATACAGACGCCTCTTCATGGGGTTGCCGCACAGTAGCCAGCGAACAGCGCGAGCCAGACAGATTTGCAGGCGCATAGGTAGATCGAGCGGCAGCCTACCTAGAGCGCGTAAGCTGTTCGGCTCTTCAGTTGCTGAAGGAGATGAAAGAAATGGCAGGTTAAGCAGTGAAAAGTTGACGCTGGAGAGGCTCAGAGAAAGGCTGATATGTAGAACACTGCGTTCATGTGGCTCGACGATTGTAAGCAGGTCACACCCGGCCGGCATTTGGCGGCATTGGCTCAGCGATAGCAACAAATAAACTGATGGGCTTCATCATCCACGATGAGTTGCGCGGCTAACGGTAACAGTCAGACGGTGCGTCGTGCAAGTCAATGTTGGGCAATACTACTATGCTGGGAGTCTTCGTGTTTCCATGGGTCAGAGCGAATGTGCCATTAATGCTAAACCTGATCGCTACCGTTACTCTTGTGAAGATATCGCCGAGACGCGCCAAGCATCATTGTGGACTCTGCCCGCTAATATAGCTTAATAATAATTATTGTTCTTTCTTATTCTAATCATGAGTGTTTGTCGTTTTGCGAACTCTTCATTAGTTTCATATTTACGCTGGTAGAATAATTTGCTAATTTTGCATGATCTGCTTAAGGGGCAATGCAGGACCCTGTGGGCAGTCGAGTACGGACTGAAAACACATGAAAATGACAAATTATTGTCGAATTTCGACGTTTAGCAAAACGATGAAAGATAAGCCGAAGCGTCCAAATGATCGGTCACAAGAATTTGCCACAGCGATGCCGCCTATGACGACTCTCTCCGATAGCTCTTCAGTGATATCAACTTTGGTGAAGCCGAACCTTTGTTTCCTTCGTGGAAATCACAATGTTCTCGTGAGTCGTTTGATCTCGAACTGATACCTTCTCCCTCTATCATCGTTATCATCACATAGCGTACACATGTGGCCATGGAAGCGGTGTACATTAGATCTTCGCAATCGGCAGTTATCCATTCAAATCGAAATATGTGAACAGTGTCTCCGACGAGTCGCGAGGCCGCGGCTTCTCTCTACTCCCTAATTATGACTGAAAGTGAATCTGCTGCCGATGCCGCCACCGCCACCGCCGGGGCGCTGCACGCGGTGGTTTGTGCAACTGCTTTCGGCTCCGATCTGGCTGCACCTCACTATGAGTCATACCTATTCGGGCAGAGGAACGACCCCTTTTCCTCTCTCGTTCTTCGTTTGTAGATTCGTTCTCGCTTGCTTTCTCTCGAGAGTGAAACTTTTGCGAATCTTGCCAGCCAGCCAGCCAACGGCATGAGCGGCCGCCATAGCGATAGTCAGCCTACAGCACCACCCCCGCAGATCGTGCAGTGCCTCCGCGCGGATCACTTTGGGTGGGTTTGCTCGTTCGCTTTCCTGTCTGCTTTCGCAACGCCCCCAGCTTTACCCCGTTGTCTCTACACTTGCATACTCTCTGCTGTCACCCGTCAGCTCGCTCGCTCGCCAGACTTCGTTTAAGCGAGAGAGAGAGAGAGAGAGAGAGAGATATCGAGAAAGAGAAGATCGGTGCAGGCAGGCGAGCGTTTCCATTCGCCCCCAAGGAGCTGCTTTAACATGGGAACTCGCACAGCACGTTCTAGTGCAAAGCTAGTCTGAGCGAGCTGGCAGCAGCTAGCCGAGCCTAAGCAGTAGGTGGACGCTCGCTGTGTAGAGGAGTTTCAGGGGGAACGCTGGGGTGGCAGTTGGCTCTGATGGGGTGGATCAAGGTGGGGCACGTGCCCACCGCGTTAGACCAACCCAGCCGAGAAGAGCGTCTGGCCCATTTTCCCCGACGACCTCGCAACGGCTCTACCAGCAGCAGATTCCTCAAAAAAAGAGCACATTATGCACACGACACCCTTTACACACAGATAGCCAGCGTACTGTGCGGAGAGAGTCGCCCATTGGCAAGACCCAAATCGACCCTCGGAGTCGCGCGCATACAGAGAGAGAGAGAGAGACCCGGAGAGACTGGAGCACATATTTAGACGAAGCCTACTGCTAAATCCCTTTGAAGGGTAAGCGGAGGCGGGGTTAAAAATAGCCACATTATAATAGAAGCTGGTTAGTATCGCGTCGATCTCTCTCCCTTCGCACTCTATCCTCAGACGCGATGCTTATAAAACGAGTTGTCTCTATGTGCGTTATATGTATCGTACAATAAGCTAAATCGTCACAATGTAAGCTATTATACTTTATATGTGAGTCTGTATAGGAGAAAGGAACTGTCGCTTTACAACTCCGTATGCAACAGTGACTACCACGAGATGATACGGCGTCTAACAATATCACGCAGCATAACATGTGATTATAACATGATCATAATCATATGATATTACAGTAGGTGCGCTAATTAGTGCTGTCACAGTGGCTCAAAGTATGTTTTTGTCTCAAATGACGAACCACATGAGCGGCGCTAGCGGAACCACACCTGACGCATCGTTGCTACTCAATGTTGCTAGGTGGCGGCCGAACCCCCGGCTTCAGCTCGCCTGTCAGTCAATCAGCGAGAGGTATCAGCCGCAACAGCCGGCAATAGTCGTTGCTGTACTAGTTGCCGTTGTTCTACGTAGCGCCAATAGGAAGAGCGGGCCAGATAGCCCCGTTTCAAGGAGCCGCTAACGAGCGTTCGATTCTTCTGGGTTGTCCACGGCGGAGACATCCGTCGACCATCGAACGTTGTCGATCTCACCTGGATGAAGCCACGAACGAACTAACTCACTCTCTCTCTCTCTCTGTCTCTCTCGCTCGCTCGCTCGTTCTCTGAGATCATCAGCGTCATCGGTGGTACGCGAGGCGGGCGATCCGCGGGGCGAATTTCGCCCGATTTCGTGACGAGCAGATCGAATTTGATACATTTTGTCAAAAGCATCAGAATGGCAGATAACGGTGACGATGGACACCGCAAACGCCCGGGAGTCCGACCGCGCGAAACGCCTGCTCAAGATGAAGTCCGAGCCACGGCCCGTGTTGCCGTGGGTCTTGACATCACTGATCATCACGAGTTGAACCGGCGGAGCCTGACGGAGCGGCTGACGAGGAGTAATCGCTTCGGGTTCCGATCACCGAGTTCCGTGGGTCCAGATGACTGCCTCGTCCCGTTTCTCCTTTAAAGATGGACACTGTGATTGATTCCGTAGTGCGCGTTTTAATAACACCCAGCGCACAGCTTTTTTGGGTTCGTCTGCACGAACTGTGTGTATATTCCTGGTTCGCGCGCCGGTTTGAATTCGCTGTGAATGAAGTCTGCGCGAAGTTGTTGGTACGTTCAGATCGACCAGCGTCGAGCGACTGCGACAAGAGCCCCTGGAAACCGGGTGTGATTTCGACACAGTTTGAAATTAGCCTTGCCACTATTATTATTATTATTTTTATTCGCTGATATCGCCGCCGCTGTTTTATCTTCGTTATTCTTATTATTATAATTATTAATCGAAATATTATTGTCAGTGCGACGACACGCTTCGACTAATTAGTCGACATGGATATGATATCTGAAATGATGGCGGGCGACTCACATTTCGTAGCTCTAGAGACGAGCGGCGTTTTGACAGGCAAGTGCCTGCGAAGCGTAGTGACACGCACCGTGAGTGATACAGTAACAAGCTGAAATCTAACGTCCGAAGTCGATTATCTGATACGTTGGTCTCAGCAAGAGACGGTAACTCTCACCTGTTGAGCAGTCAGTCGGTTGTGCTACAATGCCTGTGTATTAGTGTAATCCTGCCTTGTATCCAACAGCAAATACGTCGAAACAAGTTGCCAGTGAGCAGCACGCAACAAACTACCACTTCGTTAGCGTTGGCAGGCAATCTAGCTCCAAAATCAACCTCTAAGCGATATATATATATATATATATATATATATACATATATGTGGTATTATTATGAACATATTCTATGTCTTGATGCTTAGTGGATATAGTATTTTCGTCCGCCTGTCTATCTGTGTGGTTTTCTGTTGATCATCGAATGTTTGTACGTCTGTTTGTTGCTGGTCATCAGAGACGATCGGTTGCGGTTGCCGCCGCCGTCGGTACGAACGGATTGTGTCGGATTTTGCCTTTTCTACCTCTTCTATACAGTCAGTTCTGCACAGGGACAGGGCGTTTCACAGCGCCATCAGTGGTGCTGACGTATAGTGCTGCTGATCAGAAATAATAGTGCTTCTGCGGTCGCTGCCAAGTGCTAACCAGAAGGAGGGTCGACCGTTTGGTCATTTGGCAAAGTGGACATTGTCCTGTACTTCGCTGTTGCTATTGTCGACAACGAGCGACCAAACGAAGAAGGTTTCTGTTGTCGGGCGCCTCCCTCTCAGTCTGCCAGTATCTCTGGATGTCTCTGCTGCTCCTCACCGAGAGAGAGAGAGAGGCAGAGAGAGAGGGAGAGAGTGGCGTCTTGGTGATATCTGCTCAGTTTTTTTTTCGTGGAGGCGTTGCTGGTGTTGTTGTTGCTGTTGCTGCTGCCTTTGTCGTCGTCGTCCCCTCATCCTCACCATCGCATCCAGCAGCTAGCACAGACGATCAACAGCTGTAGTAGCCGTGGAACGGCACACACCGGGTCACAAACGATTATGTGACCGGCGACGTAACGCCAGTCCCGGCTTCGTCGTGGAGTATTCCTCGCTGTCCAGGAAATATCCAACCAGTCACATTTCGATAGCTGTCGAAGCCATCTGAGGTGAAGAGCAGGGAAGACGTGCCAACAAGAAGAAGTGTCACTTGTTGCTTGCCTCACCCTTGCTTTCCTTGCCTGGCTGTTCGATGTGTCTCGCTCGTCTTGAGCCGCCGGCACCCGTGTGTGCACGATGTAGCTAGGGCGTAGCTTACACTGTCGAGAGATGCAGCTTGACTTAGAGAACAAGAGCCAAATCTGACCGCAGCAACGGTGACACCTGGCGAAAGCGGGTGCACAGAGGGAGAGAGAGAGAGAGAGAGAGTCGCAGTCATCGACGGTCATCATGTTCCGCCATCGCCCAAAGCCCACAGAGTTCACGAGCCCACAGGAACGCGGCCGTACGCCAAACGCTTATGCCAGAACGCATGTCTCTATCCGCCTGTGTCCCTCGTGATCGGCGTCACCCGATCGTCCTTCTAGGCCGGCTCTGTCCCCGTGACAAGACACACCGCCTTGCCTGCCGATCTTCACGATATTCCTGGCGAGAATAATTTCTGCTGTGGCGAGTTGTGCTTCGCGAGGATTTCTTCACAAATCAAGTGGCGCGGGCGAACTCGGGTGCGGCATTGCGAATGAGTCAGTCACATCTGCGTATAGATCGACCATTGCGTATATGGAACTGCCGACAGGCTACGACTGCTGTCATGTCCGTCTTGCGTTATTGTCGTGGAGGCCTACCCCGAGGTATAGAGGGGTCATCACACAGAGGCGCTAACTGCTACAACGGTTGCCACGATCGCACGTCGACTAAACAACCGCTGAAAGCTGATCTGAGCCTTATTTGTCCGTTCGAAGGGTTCTACCTACATGTGGTTGCTACCGACGGCATGATGCTGCTGCAGCCGCCACCCTCCGCCCTGTGTAGGATAGAACAACCGGTGACCCATGTCAGTCCCGGGAGGGTGGCTCCCCGGTTCTGGTGTCCGATCGTCGTCAGCAGCGACACCATCCTGCAGTTGACCGTCCTCCGCCAGTTGCACTGACGGGCTTGGCGTGCCAACAGCGTGTCCATGTTCGACAGCTCATTCCATGCCATCATCGACTCCCATCGGAGTCGACCGCCATCGTCTATGGCCGCCAAAGCGTCCCAGCCCATGAACCCAGCAGTCACACTGCACTGCGTCATTGCGATGATATTACAACTGCTGCTGCTGATGCTGTTGCAGATGACGAGACGAGCCACAAATACCACATCTATCACTTCGGTGTTGTCCGATCGCGGACGGTTACGGAGCTGCGGCCACGACAGCGATGCTAAGGAAATTGCGGCCAATGAAAGACTTGCCGCCATCGTCGGCTCCTTGGTGACGAGTGGAACTTCTCGTCTTCTCGACGCAGCTGCGTGACGCTTACGGCCGTTGAGGGCGTCAGGGTGCCTCGGCCGCGTTCGGCTGTCGGCACAGCTCGGCACCTACAATACATATCAACATGATAGCATGCGTGGCCGTGGGAGTATTCGAGCGGAAGATGCCGACAATTCCCAGGGAATCGTTTACCCGTAATACGATAGTGGGCGCGCGGCAATGCAAACGCGTCTCGCGCGAAGTCGCGCCGCATTGCGTCTGCAGTGTCGCCGACAAACTTCTGTAGCCACCGCCTCCACCGGCGGCGTTGTTGTGCCGTCAGTCGGCTCACGGTGGTGCTCTTCCCCAGCCATCGGTCCCGTCGCGGTTGTGAGGTCCGAGCCGACTCGATCCGAAGTCAAGTGCAGCGAGCTAGGAGTTTGCTAGCGCGTCAACGAGCGGAAATTACGGTGCAGCAGATGGTCAGGCGGGTCACACCTTCTTGGCCATGCCGCCGCATCTCGTTGCCGGCGGCTCCCACCGCAGACGGCGACTGATCGCGACCCTGCGGGGAGGGCCGCCTCTGTTCAGTACACACGATCGAGTCCGTCAAAAACTACCCATGCTAACCGGCAAACCTCGACGCTGCAACCAGCAAATCACACTGATCTGTTCCAGTTGTTTGGGTTTCGGCGCGAATTGTAATTGCAATCTCCGTTAGATTCACGTTCGGGCCGAGCCGTCACGGCTTAGGTCACCGGCGTGGAATGGATTTTTGCTTCGTCGCCTCCTGCTGCTCTACCCGAGCTTTCTGATGCCTATTTGTGACCTGATAGTTATTGGTCGTCTTTTGTATACGCTCGTACCGATTTCGTTTCCTGTCTTGAATATTGACTCGAGTTTGTGTCATGTCGTGTGCACATTTTTTTATTTGATATTATATATAATCGATATCAACAATTGGAGCATTTATTATGAGCAATTGTTCCTGCGTATTTCGGCCAGTGGATTGCGACGAAAGGCTTGGACGAATCGTACATGATTCGCTATTTCTTAAAGTTACTTCGATATAAAAACGCAGCACTACAACTCTTTTGGATGAATATACATAAGACGAGACATATGTGGTTCATATCTAGCCCGAAGTGTGTTTGGCAAAACGTGAGCCCTACATATCATTGCGCCCAGTGAATTCTCCAGCCAAGGTCAACACAGAGTAATTTGTGATTGTCTCATCCGCCTCTTCGAAGGTGCGAAATACGCCAAGAGGTCACCCGGTCCACGTGTGAGTACTCTGAAATGATACGCGGTCCGCTAACGGTGGAATACCGCGTGCACCAGAACAGAAATATAGCCTGAGCAGCTTCGGCGCTGGGCAGCAGCCAACAGCTAGACGATGCCGACGACATCGCTCGATTAACCGGCCCAACGAATTGCACCGGATCCGGAACTCCTACACAACAACAGATTCGCCTATCGAGAAACGATTGTATTATATCCACAGATATAACAGAGTATTATCACGTTTACAAACCGAGACCCGTTTAGACGACAGTGTCTCGGAACAATGCAGGCTGAGCATCTGTTCTTGGCAAAGACGTGAAGGTTATCCGAATTGCAGTTCTCAATATCATTCGCTGTCGGTGAGCTAGCTGCCAGTCTGACGAATGGAAAAAACACCGAGCAGATCGTATATGGACGAGGATGTCTAGTCCGGCCTGTGGCGCCGATGCGTGTCCGCCGTGGACGCAATCAACGATCAATTCTCGTTGTGGAGAACAATTGGGCCGGCTTGCCCATCATTCAGAAGAAATATCGCAGGAGATGGGCGTCAGGGCGGGGGGGGGGCTGATTACGATAATTCGGATGATTTATTAGTAGATCTATTAAACAGAAGCCTTCGGTGAAGTTCACTTTACCTCAGGATGAAGTTGTCCGTATGAGTCATGAGTATGGAATCGTTTCGTCCTCGACTTTGTGACCAAACGATCATGAGTCACTTGACCGAAGCTTTTCTTTTTTTTATTCACGTTTCATTTATTATCATTTTTTAAATTTATTTATTATTATTTTATTCACGTTCATTTATTACTTTTCAACAATCAAAGGGGAGGAACGCATTAAATTAGTCAATTGGAGTTGACAAACAGTGGGTTCATTGAAAAGTTGCTACTCTTGCTAGCGATCATATATAAATAGTATGACCGTACGCAGCTGACCACGATACAGTCAGTTGCAAAACTCGCTTGCTTCGCAACACATGTGATCTGACACGATAGATGACAGCAGCGAGTTAGAGAAATTAATTAATAATTATGTCGTGACACCTTTGGTGTCATGTACACGATGTCGTGGTAAGTAAAGACGTAATATGGAATGGTTCGAACCAGATCAAGATTACGGAGTAATGAAGATACCCCAGTGTAACATATCTAATGAGAAGATAGAGAGATCTCGGTTTCCAACTATAGCAGCAGCAACAACAACAACAAAAAAGCCTGGCCCAAGGCCCATTTTTTCTATTTTCCTAACAAAGCAGTACCACGAACGCGTTCAGTGCGAGAAGACCAAGAGCGAGCAGGTCCCTCTTGACTATACTCGAACCAAGTGTATCGTGGTACCCTTTGTACTGCTTCAATTCCCGACATCAAATATGGGAAGACTCAGATTGCGTTCACAGTCCGCCAGCCCCCCCCTCTTTCTCTCCCTTGATCTTCCTCTATGTTTGCCTGAGAATAGTACCATCGCATCGTGCTGATGCGGCTCGCCTGTGACTCCACTAATGTGATTCCGGGGTGGATAGACAAATCGTTACGGCGCTCACGTCCGCAGCGCCCAGCCACGCTCGCGCAGTCGCCAGCGACGCTCGTTGTGCTCGGAGCGAGCAGGCAGCCAAACGGAAGGAAGAAAATGGGAATTTTGCCACAAATTTCACGAACATTTTCTGTCTCTGAAAGCGGCTTCGCGGCCGCCGCCGCCGCAGCAGGAACAACAACAAAAGACGCCCAATAACGACTCCATCCGTCGGTGGTGGCATTGGCGTGGCCGTTCGACGATACTCCGCCCGAGCGGCGATGGGCAGCGAGCAGAAGCAACAACATCATCAAGCTACAACAGCAACAACAACAGCAACAACTACTATGACTATTATAATATACTAAGTGCCTTGTAGCTATTGTCATTGTAGTGAACAGTGTCTAGGACGCAACGAATTTCGTTACACCAGCGCGAACGAACGGGGGGGGGGGGTGGTGGTGGCCGCGGAGCAGTCATCGTTGCGTTCATGTATGCGCAAGTGATACGAGTCATATTAGCGGAGAGTGAAATGAAATACAGATGGCGGAGAGGTGCGACTCGGTGTTGGCGGACGCTTGGCCCTTGGAAGTCATCGGCCGGAGGTGCGCCAATAGTCGTCAGAATACAACGACTATTATTACAACTATAATATATATATATATATACATATAAATATACTATAAACTACTAGAATTTGTGTACCGCCAACGTCAGCACTTTCTGTTTTCTTTATCACCCGAACCGCTTTGCGGCTTTCCGATGACGATGATGATGATCGGCTGGGTGTGATCACCACGGTCAAGTTCGCTGTTCGTCGGCGTCCGATTGATTGGTCGGTGTCGGCGTTGCCGTCGATTAAAACATGTTGCCATTAACCAATAGTAACGAGCCAATAGGAGCATGATGTCCCGACCTGTTTTTTTGTCCGGCCGTTGTTGTTGAACCAGTGGATCGCGTTGTTGCTAAATAACAGCCAATTCGTTCCGTCGTTGAAGATTGGTTTGCATCAGCTCTCCCGATATGTGTTCGCTCAAGCCACCGGCACGAAGAGGTGGTTCCACCCGACTCCAAAAGGATAGGTGCATTTGGAAAGATCGATTTGTTAGCCCATAGTAATATGGCATGATTCACAGCACTCCATAGCTCGTTCATATTCCATGTTGCTCTATGGCCGCCGCTGCCAGCGAAGAAGGGTAGCAGTATCCGATGCTCCCGATGATGACGGTACGAGGCTGCACGTAGCTCGTTCCAGCGCACTCATGCTATTGTAGTGCGATCTGTATCGAGACGACACCGGTCCGTTGACAATAGTGAAGGACGCTCGAGCGCAAATCAGACAGCGACAGTGACAGCAGCAGAGTAACGCATAAACGTACACAATGCTCAAGGTCGGTCGACTGCTGCGAAGAATGACGCCGCTTGGTGCTACCTCCCCCGCACACGGACATGTATAGGCCCCGATAGGCTACGAGGTCTCGTAGGCCAGCCTGCTAAGGGGCCACGCGACCAAGTGCACTTAGCGCAGCTCATGGTTAGGGGCCGCTGCGGCATGGTGCTGATGATGCAGTGATCGGCGCATTGACAAAGGCGCGCCTCCGATCGAGACAGAGGTATAACGAGATCTAACGGATCGGATCAGACTGTGTCATCCCCCGCCGGAGGAAATCGGCCGGTTCCTCTCTCCATTTATATCTGTTTTGTATTGTGCAACGCGAACGGGGTCACAACAATAACAACAACCTTCCCTCAGCAACAATAGCAACACGCTCGAGCATCACGCGTGGTGTGGGGGTGTATCCAGCGATCGGGGTTAAGCAAATGTCGTGGCGTAGTCTTGCTGCAGAAAATCGAGCGAGGATAGAGGAACGAACGGGGGAGACAAGATAATAGTGCAATTCAACAATTACATTGAACGAACGCTCGAACGATATCCTGCTGCAGGGCCGGTGTTGGCGTTCGGCACCGTTTCGCCGCCTACCATAACTGTCTGATGATGGGCCCTTATTATTGTCATCGTCCTCGTCGTCGACATCCACCGATCAGCGACGCGTTGAAGAGGCTCTCGCGAGCTCTTCTGTTCGACTATCGGACACAAAACAACCATGCGCAATGCACAACCAGACAATACTACTTATACAATGGTCCGCGCGCCCGCTCTCTCTCTCTCTCTCTCTCTCTCTCTCTCTCCACCACCTACAACTTTCCTAACGGTACTCAGTGAGGTTTCCCGCTAGACCTCCAGGATTTCTGCCGCACTCTTCTAAATGCGCTGCCGCCGTGTTGCTGATATCGGCGGTCGAGAATGATGTCAGTGAGACAGCCACTGGCTGTGTAGCCAACGATACCTGAAGCGAACTCTCCGTCTCGTGAATGGAGAAGACAAAAAGAGGTCGGTGCACCTCACCGTCAGCATCACTCGCGTCGAGTGGAGATCCGAGTTGAAGTAGAGTTGGCTAACTCGCTGTTTAGCACAGTGCATCTCTCTCTCTCTCTCTCTCTCTCTCTCTTTCTCTTTCTCCCTCCTGATTCGTATGCGGTGAGACTGATCTTTAAGGATAGCCAACCAGAGCCAGATCCAACGCCAGCGCGTGCCTCGACTCGGCATGGGGCGCCACGCGCGTGGGCTTTGCAGTGTGTGTTGTGCGCAGTGTCCCGGACGCACAAAGGACTTCCGTCGACCTTCGGCGACCTCCAGAGGTGAAGGTGGAGTGGGAGTTCGCGGTAGAGCATACGAGTTGTTGGTGGTGGTCCTCGGCGACAACAACGCCCGCCGTGGTTCGGAAATCGAGCGTCCCCAGCACATTAGCCGATAAAGGCTTAACGCGCTCACAACGCCGCTGGTCCGCTAAAAAACCTTGGTTGTATTCTTGGAACAAACAAGCAAACCGCTTCTGTTAGCGAAAGCAATGCTTGTTGAGACTGATAGAGGGTTTCGAAGCTCAGTTTCGAGCTTCGAAATGCTGGTGGAGTCTGCGGTTCAAGGGGACCCGAGAGGTCGGAGAGGTGCGGCATGCGCGCAGTTGTAATACATGCTCGAGTCCTAGCAGCGAGCGCGAGTCCTCGTTGCTCGTGACCCGGTAAAGAGCAATGGCGGAAGAAGGATCTCCGACGCGCGGGCGGCGGACAAGAGCATTGTGATTTCATTGCCGACGAACCCGTAGCTAGGTCGACGTTCGACTGTCGATCGTGGTGTGGCTTCCGCTTTCTCTTCTCGTCTGATGCATGCAGGAATTGTTCTCGAAATTCTCGGACCTCATTCGAGCGAGTTCGCGCTGTCTAGCCGGCTGGGCGGTGGCCTCTACAGCGCAAGCAACAGCTAAGGCAGGTTAGCAGTTCGGATGAAGGCTACGAACTAGTCGCATGGCGGAGAGGTAAAGGATATAGAATTATTTGGGATTACTTCTCGTTGTGAGGGTGCAGTGGCATTAATCGTCCGGGAGGCTGAACAACCAAAGACAGAAAGTCGAGTGGTGCTATGGAGGAGGATTGCCGACGCTGCTGTAATTCTGAAACGCCTTGTCAGTCCACGCATGAGCAAGTGCAAGGCGGTTGTTCCCAGTGCAGCATAAATTGCGATATAGTAATATATACCGTAGATATTATCCGTGCGAGAGGCGAGAATGACTATCGTTGTTATCTGAATACGCGTTGGTTTTTCTTGTCACTACCGATTTGGATAACCACCCCCCGGGGGGCTGGATGCGCTACGTTTAATTTGGTTATATTTTAACAGTCGAAACCTTTTACATGAAGTTGCAGCTAAGTGCAGTAGTCCTATAGAATAAGTAATTGAATAATAATAATGATCATATTATTGTAGATGGATGAAGCGCAACGGTAGGCCTCGTGAATACAAGGTTTGATTATGCCTACCTCTAAAAACACATACAGTGTCTCTTTACATGCCTCTTTGGATGATGAACTGTTATTAGGAATTACAATTTTCGGCCAGTCGATATTCCTAACGTTGAAGTAGCCATAGATGACGCTAGAGGATCGTGTTGTCAAAGGGCTGTGCACAGCCGTGGAGTCTATGTAAGAAGAGTTCAGAATTGTTTGTTAACAGTCGAAATGCTCCTCCGCTGGGTGGCAAGTGTCGTTACGAGATGCACTGAATAGTAGCGCCCGCACAGAACGAACGTGCCACAAGGCTTATGCTGCTGAGCGCCTGTCAAGATGAGAACAGGAGCGAATGTAGCCCTTACTCCTGTCTTCCTCGAGTCGACCTACCGTGCTGACGAATCGACGCCCCTAAGGACAGCCCAGCAAACCAATCCCCGCTGCTGCCCATGGCTGGTAGAGTTTAGACATAGCAACCCTTCGGTGGTAGCAGTGAAAGTAGCAAAAACAGTCCCCGCCGGCCGGACGGCCGGTCGGTCTCATTCGCCATAATAGACACATGCACACACATAGGCACATCCATGCACAGAGTTTTTCCTATTTTTGCAGAAAGGGAAAAGAAATCGCACCGCCGCTGCGAGTCCACAGGCGAGAGCTTTGAAGGGAACGCTGGGAAGAGCGTGCCCCCCGCACCGCTGAACTCCTTCGCAGGAACTCCTGCCACCCTGAAAGCCTTTCTCACTGGCACGCAGGATGGCTGGGCCTGGCAGGTACACTTTGCCTAGCAGGACTCGACTTGACGGCCTGCCCTGTACGCGTCACCCTCTGAGACCATCCACGAACGCGTACACCTTTCGCCGCCACTACATCACCTCCTGCCTCGGATATTCCTTCTTTGCCCAATCGCCACTCCGATATCGTCAGCGCCATGGCGTTCTTAGTGGATCTCCGGCCAGCGTCAGTTTGACTAGCCGGGTCTGGCTAGATGTGTACAGACCGGCACCAATGTGTATTTCACTGCGTGGGCGAATTTGTGGGAGGGTGTGTGTGTGTGTCTGCGCCTATGTCGCTCTGTAATCGGAAGAGCTTTTCTCTCTTGAGCCATCGTCCACGACATTGCCTAGCGCCGAGACGAGGTTACTCTCGCGGTCTTCTCCTGTTTGATCCACACATGGCCACGCTCGGCTCGACACCGGGATCCGCCGAGCATGGCCGAATAACGAGAGAGAGAGAGAGAGAGATAGCGAGAGGGAGATACATTGAGAAAGACGAAGCAGAGACTCGAGGTAGTATAAGGGAAATGGAGAGAAAAAGGGTACAGTTGTTGGATAGAAATCGCTCGGAGGTCGGAGAAGCGGCTCGACCCGACGACTCGGCTCATGTGCGCCTCGAACAGACCGAATCAGCGCGCACCGGGCCGCGCGAATCCGCATGCGACCCCTTCACAACCAGCACTGCTACTTCCACTTCTAGTACGACGACTTCGAACTAGCCGAATTCAATGGAATTCTTATTTGCGGGGGAGGAAACGGCGGAGGAGCAGTAGCGGATGGAGAGCGGCTGGCCGATGCGACATGATTTGGCGATTCTGAATGTGCAGCCGAACGGGTTTAAGCATCGTGGCTGGCTGCTATCCGATGTAGCACTGCCGCATCGTCGATTAGATGATCAGTGATAGTTCGAATTCGAAAAAAAAAATAAGAGAAGAACGAAGGGTGCGTTTGGGGGGGGGGACGAGGGCAGAGCAAAGCAGAGCTCTTCGTCGACGGGACGGGGAATCGAGAGGAGGATTCGAGAACGAAGAAAGGGGTGCGGGTCTATATTTCTGAATCCCTCAGCCGGTCGTATTCGGCCGCCATCGCCGCCGCTCCACTTCGTACGAACTGTACAATGAAACGTGTAGCAGGAAGAGAGGACGAGAGAGAGCGAATGTCTAAGCTAAGAGAGTCGTGGTTGTGAAATAGCCTCAAATGGCCGCCGCGTACAGCCGATAGCATATAACAGCAGAGTAGCCTCTCGTCGAAAAACATGAAATAGTGACTAGAAAATGAGGACATGGTTTTCACTATATTTCCCCTTTATCCTCGCCTCTAGCCTGCTCCCCGCTCGCCACACTTCGAACTGGCTGACGGCAACGAGTGATCGCGCCCGGCTGACTAACGCGCAGCAGCTGACTTTGCTGCCGTGAGCCGAGAAGGAATATCAGGAATTCTTTGTCGTTGCTGGCTTGATGTCTCGGCGAGTCCATTGCTGGCTGCTGTGTTCGTTGACTGGGTCGGTGATCTCGAGTTGAGTAGGTGGGATTTCTGGAGGACATCCAGCCGACTAGTGAGTGAGTGAGGCCTTCGTCGTACTATGGCCGTACGAATCCTGCCTATAGGACTTAGTCGAGAGAATCTCCAGGAACTCCGAGCGTTGCGGATGTGTGCGACAGGAAGCATTGCTCCTGAAGACGTGGACTAGAAGGCGGATCTGTCCACCGCCTACGACGGGCGGATAACGATCCTCCACGTTGAATGGGGCGCAGAGAGCTCCGGCTATGTTAGCATCGTTCGTTTGAGTTCTCTCGAGCTAGTCATGGTCGAGGTCTCTGCCGCAGCAGGAGGTGGTGGTCGTCACTGTCGACGCCATCAAACTGGCCAATTGGGAAACTGTAGAAATATCCCCTGAAGGAGAGGAAACATGGAAGATCCGGCGGCAGTGGTTGTTGCAAAGGATGTTTGAGTTCAGAAATGCTACACCCTTTGGGGGAAGTCACACTAGGTTCGTGTCATTCGTTGCTCGGTGAGATGACACGAACGGGATTGCGTGGGACCACGTTGTTCCTATATGCCACTATTGCGGTACAGAGATCGAGGTTCCGAGCAGACTACAAAGTATGCATGCCCCACGCGAAACAAGATCACTCGTAATTCAAGTCAAAGCTGCTGTGGCAGTGCGGTACATTTGCTTTGAGTGCATGCCCACGTCATGGGTGTCAAGCAAAGAAAAATTCGTTTTCATTTTTACGGTTGAAAAACTACCCCAGCAGGAGGTCCAGCGTCATCAATTATCTTCGCGCGCATATACAATCAAAGTCCTTTTGTTCTGAGTATCGCCAAGTGAGAGTGAACGTGTATCAGTGTGTATAAGCAGCATGTATTATATCTATATAGCCGACCGTCGATCATACCACCAGGGTGGGATAGAGGCAGAGAGAGAGAGAGACCCTGCTACCATCGGGAACATTGCAGGAGTTTTGAGAGCCGAGACATCACCGGGATGAAGGGAGGGGCGAGTGGCACCCACCGGCCGTAGCGACGCCCATTGGAGACACGAGGCGATAGGAACACAACGCTCTGGGGAAGTTGCAGATCGCACCCCGAGGGCGGAGCTTGTGGGAGCCTGCTTTCGGAGGAAAGGAGCCATCCTTATGCCGTCCTTAGCATCGACAGTCGTTTCGGGCATCGTTAACATAACAATATAACAGTCGTGGTAGTTATGTTGCCGGCAAACCCAATGCACGAACAACAATATGCTAGCTAGCAGGCGCCGAGCGGACGACACCGAATACCGGATTAAATACTGTGTTGTCTGTGAATTTTATTCGTCTAAAATGTGCCTTCCGAAGGCATGACACATAAGAGCGGCACACGCATCTCTAGTGGACACAGATTGCAGAAATCCATATGCAGGTTCGTTTTTCATCTGGACTCGGCCCATATCGTGCGTTGCTGCGCAGCTTGAGCTTCGAGCGGATCGAGACGATTTTGCGCAGTGATACCGGCTCGGTCAGGCCAGCTTCGCCAATTTTGCGATGTAGCACATATCTCTATAAAAACGTCTACCGTCGAAAAACTCATATAACAAGGCTACTCGTTCTCTCGCATGGCTAAGCCGGCTTCCAATCCATCGACGAGGCTATGTCCATTGGCGGCCACCGCCGCCGTGCGAGTGATGAGCTATTCTATGCCTCCGTGGTGGATTAGATGCCGTGGTCGCTGATTGTCGCCCTAGTCGTCGTTGTTGTTGCTGGTGCCGCAGCAGCCGCTGCTGCCGCCGCTGGCGCGTCGAAAAAACAAGCTCCGTAACATCATCTGCACCGGCTTCTCTCATCTTTCTTCGCCGTACACTTTTCGCTTTCTGTATCGCCGCCGCCGCCGCCACCGTCGTCGTCCGAAGCGGCGGCGGCGGCGCCAGCTAATTGTCGTTTGTTGCTATGGCTATTAGCAAGAGCATAGCGCGACGCAGGAAGGCTTGCCACAGCGTCGTTGCTAGCTCAATGATCATCAATCTATTGCCGTGTGTTGCCGAGGTGACACGGAGTCGATATGAGACGCGATGAGGCTGCTCAATGAGCTGCTCAGCTACGGCGGCATCGATTATTATAATACTATTAGATGAGCAAGGCTATCACGCCGAGATGATCTGATTTCGGGATGTGATTTCATGATAATGCTCTTTTGGGTGGTTGTAGCAGCAGCAGCAGCTGCCACAACAGAAGCTAGTGTAGTAGCGATGCTAGCTGCACCACCATCAACAACAATAACGACCCTTAGCAACGACGTGAAGATCAACGACTACCATAGTCACAAAACTGTATGGATAACTTGATGGTCGATGCTCGATGGAAATTACGATGTTATGTAGGCATAGCGGACACACACATACGCCGCCACTGTTACTTGTGCCGTAGTTGTTGTTGTTGCTGCTGCTGCTGCTGCTGCTGTTGTGGTTGTTATTGTTTTTGTTGAGTTCTTACGAGCACGTCTCGTGCCTGCGTCTACACGAGGACAGGATACACACGCAGAGGCGTGCGAACGTTTGCGTTTCAGCGTGCCACCACGTATTTCTCTCACAGATAATAGAAGATCGCTTCAACTGTGTATGCCCATGTATTGTATAATACAGATTGACCACCTAAATCAATCAATCACGTTGACTCGTGCAGTATCTAGGCTTTTCGACTTTCGGCCCTGTCACTCGGCTGCTCTTTGCTCCCGGGCAGGGGCAGGGGCTCATTGAAATGACAGCAAACAGTAACGAACACGGGTGTCGAGAATTAGGATCATCGTTCAGCTGGTCTACCCTCCTTCTTGAGCCATTCAATGCCAACTAAAATCATTACCTACCAATCTCACACACACACAGCATATACCATAGGTTATCATTATTATTATTATTATCATCATTATCTTCCTCTATATCTCTCTGGAGCGAACTCGCTCGCGTTTCTGTTCTTCGCCTTTATCGGCTTCGTTCCTCAATTTCTCTTAATGTCTCGCTGTCCGTCGTCGGCCGTCCATCCAATTTATTGATGTCGTAACCGCTGCCCTCTCGCCTTATTCAGATATATATATATTCAGTCTGGATCTATTCCCCCGCCCCCATCTCCTATCAAGAGTATCTCTTCCATTATGTTTCTGCGCTCTGCTCCGTACAGATCCAGCTCGTCGGTAGGTCAGACGTTGCAGCCGTCGGTCAAGCGCCCAGTGCAGTTTGTTCAGGGTTGCTAAGGCGTCTTAGCCCATTGCTCGCTCGCTCCGTCGTTCGTATCCATCCTACCGATCATCTCAATACGTATTTCCGTCGCCACCGTCGATGAAGGCGGCAGCAGCACCAGCAGCAGCAGCAGTAGATCGTTCATCATTGATTCGTTCCTTCAATCCATTTGTTGTCAGATGTTCTGATGTCCTTGCCACTAAAGTTCTCGTTGCCGGCGCCGTCGCCGCTATTGTTGTCGCTGTTGACGCTTTCGTCCCTGTTACTGCTGCTGCTGCTGCGGCGGCGGCTCCTATAGACACTGTAGCTACTGTCGTTGTTTTAAGTATGATTATTGTGTATGTACTACTTTGCCAGTCGGCGGTACCAGCCCCAGCAGCGGCGGCGGCGGTGGCGGCGATGCTGTTCCCACAAGGAGACTCTTTAGCTCTCTGTGTTAGCTGCTGCTCGCTAGCGCAGCCATTAGAATGGGTCATATAATATAATCATAGTGGCGGTAGCCGTCCTGGGTATGCCAGTTGTCCTCGTCGTCGACGTCGAGAAGCAGTTGACGACAACGAATACCTACGAAGTAGACGGCGTCAACAGCAACAACGACGACGTGACGATGTCGTTGTTGTGTTGCGTTGTCATTCAGTGGACGTTCTGCACGTTCAGGGGCGGTGGCACCCGTTTCGTCTTACCGGACGGGGGGCGTTTGGGGTCCAGAAGTTCCCATGCAAAGAGCAAAGCTCTCCCACCGGTGAACTGTAGCCGCGGAAATCTCTGCTCCCGCTCCCAAACGTTAGCATATTAGTAGCAGTACAACAAGTACTGCTGTTGTTCAACGTTCAGGGTCTCGGGCAGCCGGCGAGCGTCACAGATTGCCGTCAGCTTTGGACAGATCAGACCAAGCAGAGCAGTTGAATGGTAGAGATAGATTTCTTGCTAACTTCTCGTGGCTTGTTCAAGACAACATTTATATATATGTATATATATATATTTTTTTTTATAGTGAAGAAATATAAAAAAATATATATGCCGTACAAGCTCAGCAGAAGCAAGCACTCAGATTTCTCCTTACACACATAATCATTCTGTTGTAACGATAACTAATTCAGGTTATAACTTAACAGTGCATTCGTTCAGCTGGTGCACCACCATCGTATGATTACATTGTATGCGACAATACGATGGTCCTATGAACTCTTGCTTTTTTTTCGTTCTCAACCCTCGGTGCTTTTCGGTAGTTGTCCCTTGGGGTGATCCAATGGGTGAACACTTAAAAGTACCATTTTTGTCGCACGGTCGACAGCGTATTCATTTGAAACGAGTGAATATATGTATTAGTCTAATTTCGACGATATTGACTCGACCACACACGATGGACATGCTCGGGCAAGGAATCGAACCCAGTCTCAGCTCGCCTCCTCGAGTCAGTGTCCTCGAAACGTTGCTCATGTTATCCCAATGCCGAGATACAATTCCCTTCAAGCAGCAAGAGCCGCACAGCGATTTGCCTTGTGGCAATTCTCACACACGATAACGAGTTCGAGCTTGATAATGCCCACTCCTATTACGCCATGGTACAATGGCGATAGTCACAATCACGCTAATCGAGATCGGCCTAATAAAGATTAATGAAAGAGACGAAGTCCGGCCGAGAACAGCCACCACCGCCGCCGCCGCCGTCGCCGTGACGCAGCAAACGTCGATGGCAGAAAAGTCGTTAATAGATCAACTTCGTCTCCGCCTCGTCCGTTTGTTGTTGCTTGTTAATTCGGTCTTCTTCTTTTTCGTCACCTGCACCACCGAGTCCCGTCCCGTAAATTGATCTATGAGGTGTTTCACTTGAAATGAATGCTTTTTTCTTGCTGTCATTTCATACCCGTGAATCTGTCGATGAATGATGAACGTGAGCCAGTCGACTGTAAGAATTACTTGCATAGGGGAATTGCATTGGAAAGGTTGACAAGCAGTTCATGATCTCAGTCGGACCTTCTCGTTCCAACTATCGTCCACCTTGCTGGAACAATACCCGCGAGGGGTCGAGTCTCGGAACACTCGAGAGCCAATATGTCAATACAATATGTACGTTTGGACCAATTTTATTCACTCCCGATATACGAGAACTCATTAGATACTGTATCACGCCACGGGTCGAATGCCACAATATCTATATAATGATATCATGTCATGCTTGATACAGCGACCAATAGGTGGAAGCTGTATGACACAAGCATACACGGCGAAGCACATGCTCAGCACAAGTTCCAGCCAAGTGAGTTTTGCGGTCAAGTCGAAAGCAACCCCGTAGGGACACTCAACCAACCGCTCCTTGGCCCCCTGTAAATCGTTTAGGCCAACAACTACTCGGCACGAGAAACGGAACAACGTCACCAACTACTGAACGGTTGTCCACTTCGATGTCTGATTACACCACCACAAATCAAATTCGATAATACCATCGCCGTGACTCGTATCACGATTGTAACTAAACGACTATTGATTAGAATATATATATATATATATATAATATATATATATACATAGATATATATATGCGTGTCGTGGCTAACCGTTCGTAGATCCAACACGTTAATGACGTTGTTCCCACCTTACCCGCGCAGGATGGACGCGCCATATATATGATAAATGTATTTATTTATTTATTTCGATACAATACATTCATCTGCATCGGGTGGTCACCGAGCACGTTCGCACGTTGACGTCATCCTCATCGTGCCGTCACCGTCACGGTCGCCCTTGCAATCGCGTTTGTTCCCGCAAAGTGTATATCTATTGTAACATAATCATCATCACCACCATCATTATCATCACATCAACAATAAGAAAATAATATTCGCCTAATAGCCGTACCATCGGAATCAGCAAGATCAACATCAGTGGCATCATCAACAATGTTACATCGCGACGACGACGACAACAGCAGCAGCAGCAGCCGTAGCAGCAGCAGCAACGAGAAGCTGAAACGCAGGCGGCGATTGCGACTGCGGCAACAGCAGCAGCAGCAACAGAAGCAGAGCGCGGTTACGAAAATCGAATCAACCTCGCCGCCGCCGCCTCCGCCGCTGCTGCTCCGCCGGAGACGGCGGGTAAACAATACCTGGGAGCTGCTGTCACGGCGGCCATCTCTGCGTCCATTAATGTGTGCCCTTAAGACGCCGACCAGCTTGGCCAGCCAGCCAGATAATATCGTCTGCGATCGAAGTACATCATCAGCAGCGAGCAGTGCGACAAAGCGCGAGAGATAGAAGGCTATAGAGAGAGAGAGAGAGATAGAGAACGCATCGGTGAGGAATACAGTCGTTGCCAGTTGTTGCTGCTGCTGCTGCTGCTGCTGCTTGCTCTTATTGTTGCTGCCGATGTGCCGAGCCCGGACGCGACCATTTATCGATCGAGTAGTTCGGGGTGTTGCTTCTCGGCTACTTTTTGCTGTCTTGTTGTTGTCGCTGCTGCTGCTACTGCTGTTGTTGTTGTTGCTGCTGCCGTTGTCGTTGACGTCGGCATTGCCTCTCCTGTTGTCGCTGCTATCGCATCGTCGTCCAGCCTTCAACGGGATCCCGTTTGCAATCGATGTTATCCTACGCGACGTCCAGCCGCCGGCCTGACGAGGGCAATAACGATGCGTCGCCAATGTCCTCCTCGGTTTCTTCGGGCTCTCGTTGGCCGGTGGACATCGGGTGGCGATGTCCGAACGCTAGATCGAATTGGTGCGCTGCTTCTACAGGGAGCACCGTCCATAGCCGCCTATGCTGTTGTCTTGCAGTGGTGTTGTGCGAAGTCGCTGACTACAGCGGACAGTAGCGGTCACTCCTTCATCGACTTCTGTTCTTCGGCTAAACAGAACGGTAATGACAGGCTTCGCGTAGCATCCGTTTTGCCAACGCAGAACGACTCGAGTGAGAGAGAGCGAGAGAGAGACTCAGATAGGAGGAGGATTCGACGAGGCCGGCGGCTCCTGTTACAGCGAGACCAACGGCAGAGATGAGGGGTACCGCGATCTTCAGATGCGCGCCAACCGTGCACTTCTGCGCTATGGGCTGCTTCACGTTTGGAGTGTTCCACCTCCCGTTACTGCTGGTGTCGTTGCCGTTGTTGCTGTTTCCGTCGTTATTTGGGCTGAAGATGCCACTGTCATCTTAACTCACCGTATTACCGATACCTCTCTCAAGGTGTCTACCGTTGTTGCGTAACGCTGAGTGTGGTCTGAATTTCCGTGAGCTTGCCGTCGTATAGTCTCGGTTGGGTATTGCGCGTTCGATGATGGCTCTCTCTCTCGTCAGATCTCGTGGAGCTTGCCAACTCTAACACTTGTTAGATAGATATATATATATATATATATATATATATATATATACAATGGACACCCCCGTTCTCACCAAGGCGAGTCACTGCTAATTACGCACGTGTCTGCTATACACTGCAGAGAAAGAGGAACATTTTTCGAAAGCCTACCGATTGACTAACACCTCAGCAACCTTCATGCCAGTGTCTTTCATGGCGTCGAAAACAAAAACATACCTCCTCATTAATGGGCGTTCATCGGACCTTGCTCATCCTGTAAAACTTTCCCTTTTGTAAAGCGCGTCCGAGTGTGCGTCAGCAAGCAGCGATATTTGATAAACGTCCGACAATGATTCTTGTTGCGCTCGCCAATGCGCCGTGTGTATCGATGTATCTAATCAGTGGTGTCCACGATTTTATTTGTACGACAAAAACTGAACACAGAAATTTATCTATGCAAACAAGCCATCAATCTTTCCGGTCGTGTATCAGCAATTGGCGAGACTGTAAAATATAAAAACGAGCAAAATGCAACGCGATTCGTCAAAGCGAACTGTAGCCAGCCAGCCACTGTCCAGTGAAGTCGTAACCCTTGTGCAGCAATCGCTGAAGTTCATTAACGATCTTGTGATGGCGACTGAGCGAAATTCGCCGCCGGTATTTTATGTTTATTGAGCACTCAATAACACTGCAGATATATATATATTGACACAACAATGACATCTAGTGTAATATAACTATAATATAACTAATAATAATCTAATGATTGCGTTGAATAACATTATCGAACCACCCCGCGCGCGCTTCAGCTGGCTCGACCGGCGCCAGTCAAATCTCACACTACTGAGGCAAATTCGCTCTGGTCGTCAAACATTTCGTTATCTCCTCTGGTTTCACTTCTGGTCGAACACTTCGGTCGAAATTTCACGTAACGCTGCTGTGTAGACATGAATCTATATGTTAAGATATACAATATATATATATATATATATATATATATATATATATATATACATATATATACCGACGACGACTGCTCCTACTGTTTGTTCCATCCTCTCGAAGGCTCAGCAGATCACGCGTGTCAGCTTTATGAGCAAACGGCTTTCACGCGGAACTGCACCACGCCACTTACGTTGGAACTGGTGGACGCCGAGCACAGACGTGGATAGCGGTGCAGCGAAATTGCCAAGCGGCAAACAGAAACTTGAGAAGCTTATCGAAAGGGCACTGTCGCCAATAAAATCGATTGACTCGTGACGCTGGTGCGTCGTCGGTAGACACGTTCGGCTTTTTAAACTGTTCGACGCATGTTGAAGAAAAACTTGGAGTGAGTTGTATTTTGGCGCCTGTTTACGTTCGCGCGCCTCTCCTGACAGAAAGCGCTTATTAGCCTAGTGGCACTATTGGATTTATGTGTTCGTCGCGTTGACGCGATCTGACTGATTTCATCTGGTCATGGACGGCAGAAGCCGAAAGGTTTTCGAGAGAAAATCAGTGTTGTGGCCGCCTCTGCCATTTGTCGTGAAATCGAAACAGCGATTTGTTATGTTTTTGAGTCGTTTTCGATTTTTTTCGTGGTCATCTATTTATCTCGGTGTCATTTATGCACAGGCGCCAGACGGTGGCTGGCCGGGCAAGCCAGGGAGTAGTCGAATGCCTTTGAGATGTCGATGAAGTTTTGTCGAAAGACATAATTTCTCATTTATTCTGCTAAATCGAAAAATTCTGATTTACCAGATTAATTCCTGATTGTTGGCGTGCACACGATTGTAACGAGCTGTTTGTGTGCCATATGATCGGGACACGGAAGCTGGTGGTTCTGAGCGCTTCACGTGAAGAGATCCTTCCCTAGGAGTGTTCGCGACAACGTTGGACAAACTCGGGGCCTTCCGACTTGGGTCGTGTAAGATTAACGAATAGTTGTTGTGTTTTTGGCTCGGTAATATTTATGTTTTAAACGAATAGTTTGTGTTATCGACACAGGACCGGTTTCACATGTGGAACAGCCGGACGAAACATACTTATCGTCCTAAATAAGAGAAAATTCACCCGTCATCAACTACCAACAGGACAAATGTGTCTCTAAGCCCTTCCGATACGTAGGTACCACCCAGTGCTAGGTGACTGTGGCCCGACACACCATGATTACTTTCTAAGAAAATTGCTCGTTAACCGTGATTAGCTTAATTCTATATGTCCGCGATGTTCGATGAGTCTGAATATTGTTCTATATCAATTCGTCAATTCGCGATACCACTCACCTCTCTCTCTCTCTCTCTCTCAGACGGGCGCACACAGATGCACTCGTTCTGCCCCTGGCTGGAAGGCCAAAACATCTGCCGACCTAGTGGACATAAAGGTGGTACCGCTTCTGGCAATGATACCGATGTTCGGGGTATTATCTCTGCGATTGGTCAATCTATTATAGTGTCCATTTCTCTCTCATTCTTTCGCATTTTAACGAGAGCAACACGTCGAACCACTGTCGCCCGAATGGCCACCGACCAACCCGTCTCCCTTCGATGGACGAGAACTATCAACGGGGATGAACGTCGCCGGGGACCAGGGCGCCGGCTACCGCAGAGTCTAGATAGTGGCCAATAACAATATATATACATATATATATATATATAGTATTGATAGAAATCGATACCCGTCGCCTATGATTATAATATTTTATCTATAGTATGACATATCGTGTTATAATATTGTATTATATGTATATTATTATTATTACTACATTACAGTATCGGTAGATGTCTATCATTTCTATAACGGTGATGATTATGACTGTGCTTTTGTATCGCACGGCTCCACAGCGGCCGTCAAAATCAGAATGACTCAATATTGCGCATAGCAGCGATATTGCAGGTCGACCAGATCCGCCATCATCATCATCATCGTCAATATGCCTCGTTGTTTCAACCGACTCTTTCTGTGGTCGTCAATATCGTCGGCCCACCATTGACAGCGTCCGCGTTGATGCCGGCGTTCGATGCAGCAGCAGCAGCAACACCAGCAGATTTCGCGTCTTTAGCACGGGCTCGAGCTTCAGGCTTGCTTTAGAGTGTCACAAATGGTAGCGGGCAACGCTATCGAAACAGCGAGCTAGAGAATCAGTGATTCACAAATCGCACAATCGTTCCGGTTGCAGCTACATGACAGCAACAGGAGCAGCAATGGTAGTCATAGTATCAATATCAGCAGTAGCAGCAGCCGCAGAAGTTGTTGTTGTCGTCGTCGTGGTGGAAGCATTCTCGTCCGTTCGCGGTGGGCCGGTCGCCGAAACGCTTTGTTCTGGCCCCCGGGCCCGGACCGGTCGATGTCGGCTGACTCCTTGTGCCGTCCGCCGCCGCCCATCTCTTGTACCTCGTCTCCGGTGCACCGCGTATACGTCACCCGATTGATTCCCTTATTGTCTTTTGCGTAGCGTTGTTTCTATCGTATTGGCGCTATTCGGCGTCCCTTGACTTGTTCGGGGTTCGGGGTTCGCTTTTCAACGGGCGACAACAACGACGACCATGGCGACAACAACTGCGACGACAACTGCGCCGCTAAACATCTCGACGGACGCAATTACGGCGTGGAGACGACGCGAATGACGGAGAGAGGCCGGTGAACATCGCGAGGAGTCAGCCGTACATTGATGCGGAGCGGGGCGTGGAAGTAGGGGTTGGATACAGCGGTACTCGCACTTCATTCTGTTCACTTCGTAACGGGGGGGGACACTTCGGAAGCGACGACGCAGACGATGACGAGACAGAAATGCGAGCTGCGAAGCGCCAATGGCCGTAATGGTGACGATAGCCGGTGCTGGCAAATGCCTGCCTGCCGACTGTTGGCGAATCGGCAGCAACGTCGAGGAGGGCCGTGAACACTGATTCAGCCCGACCTGCACCATCACCTTGTCGCCGTGGTTTACCCTGTTCGGCTGCTGGTCGCCGTTCGCCGGCTGCGAGTCGACATTGACGCGACGGCGCGAGCCGGCGGCGGTGCCGGGTAACACTGTGTAATGTTAGACGCGCCTGCTCACGTTTGACAATGGACCATTTATTCAGTTCGGAGATGTAGATGGACACGCACGATGTCATCATCGAGCGTCGGCTGCTGCTGCTGTCGAGACCAGCATCATGTCGTTACCGGTCGATATACGAATCGCCGCCGCCGCCGCCGCCACCGCCGCCACCGCCGCCGCTGCTGTTGTCGCCGCGATCGTCATCGCCGTCACAGACATCCACATCGAGCTCGGCACCAACAAGCTTAGCAAGCCGTGGGGTTGTACGTAGCGAATCTGCCCTCATATATTAGAATACGCAGATACCTCGAGGGCTCGAAGTGGCATTTTTCAATCCTCTCGAAGCCTCGATTTCTTTATCTCTATATGATGATTTTCTTCATCATTATCATCATCACCATCATCATCTTCGCTCAATCTCTTTCTCCCCCTCCCCATAGTAATTCGCGCTAACGTTTTAATATCGTATGATAATGTTGTCATTGCTGCTGCCAGCGGGCCATCGATGATATAACGACATGCGACAGTGTGCCGCTAGCGAAAATGCTATTTACCAGCGCAGGCGGCGACGATGCAATGGGATGACGATGATGATGATAATGAGATGAATTTGTCGACGCACCATCCGCTAGCTGCTGGGCGGGCGAGCTGTTCTCTCTTGGTTAACGCGCGCGTTCGTCGTATTTCTTGCGTGAGATGCAGATCAACGCAATGAAATGGGCTGCTGCAGCAGCAGCAGCAGCAACGACACGCTGGGCTGCCAATGGGTCGGACGCATCAGGAGGGTTGCAAAGGCGGCATTGCCTCGTTGACTGTCATAGGACTGTTGTTGTTGCTGTGCGATGTTCTCGGAACATCGGCTGCTTGCGAGCATTAGACAACGTTTGGAACATAGTATCAACATAGAGTCTGCGGGTGCCTTGCGGACAACGATGGAACTCCCCGTACAACGATTGACGACGAACTACTTAGCCTCGCGACTACGATTAGCAGAGGTTCGATCAGGTGCCCTACGCGAATATGCTACAGCTTCTATATGATTTAATAGACGGTGCAAGCGCACTGATAGAGCATATATGCTCCGGGGAGGGCAGCTTATATATATATATATATATATAAAGAGTGTATATAGAGCCTTTTTGTGTCCGCCTCTAGATAAATGTACAATACATATATTCGTTCAAAGTTCGCTGGTTGTGCCTGTCGCGAAACCCGTGGACAAGGTGTCATCGCATGCCTTTGACAGTGGCTCTACTATGATCATTGCCAGCTTAGTGTTGACGCCATCGTCGTCAAGGGTCATGTGCCTCTCTGCGTAACTCTCTACCTACGTTGATTCCCTGCGTTCGTTCGATTTGTATTCAGTCTACTAACAATGAAGGATGACCCCTAATACAACAAACGTGTAGTACACCGCTGTCCAATCAATGTCGTCGGGGCCATTCGTTGATACGGAGAATCGCGAAATGGAAAATCGCGCCACTGCGACACTATGCGCGTTGGCCTTTCTAGCCGAATTCGGGGAGATCCGCCTGGCGCTATTCTCGACGCTGATTCGGGATTTTCGATCACGAACAGCTTACCTCCGTCTCGGAGCGATGACGTATCGGCTGCCGGTCGCTTTCAACAGGCGAGTCCGGCCTCATTAAGACGAGGATGCACCATGGACGGGGCCGATGGTTCCCGTGGCGCCGCGACGAACATGTTCGATTTGTTCGTCGGTGAATGACTCAGACGATCGGCAAGGAATCGGAGGACCCCGATGCTGTGGCGCAGTCAACCGGATCAATCTTCATGGCTTGCATTATAATTTGCTTGGCTGCTTCGCTGTCCGAGGTAAACTAGTGAACTCATCATTGAACAACGGCAACAACTATATAAACTGTATTTTATAGTAGTAGCTCTGGTTCGTGGAAGCATTCACCCTCAATCTCGCGCGGAGCATGCGACACGGGCATCTGGTGGACGTCGACTCTGATCAACCATTGACATCTATCGTAATCGCCATTTCTTCACGGTACTTGCCGCTGGTTTCCGAACATTTTTATGGCCTCTATCACGGTGATATCCAATCATCTGCCGGCTTGCTGTATCGAGACGTGGTCAAACGGGATGACTTTATAGCGAGCCATTTTCGTTAATTTACTAATTACTCGTGTGTGGGCGTTGGGGCCGATTTACACACGATCGAGTCATATTGCTCGCCAGTGAATGGCACAGAGACTTATCGCACATTATATTTGAGGGGGTATTTGGCCATTTGCGATTTTGCCAAATTGCCGACATGTTACCTTAACTGGGGTGTACAACGTCGAAGCCGTTGTCCACCCGTTATTATTTGTCAAGTTCGCTCATTAGCGAGCTCTTTGTATCGCTCCTCCTAATCAACTTGTTCGTTTCACTGATTTCGTACACTGCTGCCTACACCTACGATTGCGTACTGGCCAAAGACGTCTTCACTTCAAATCCCTCCGTCAACCACGATCCGAGGCCGTCTTTGGCCCGCAACACGCAACGCGGATGCTCAATCAGGCTGCTCGGTCACATGCCGAATCAGATTGCTCGCGCACGCCGCCTACATATTGTGTTATAGTGGATAGGCATACCTTCCCCCATTCTTGTCTTCGATCTGTCGTCGCCTCTCGTGGTTCCTCTCGCGCGGGGGGGGCGGGCACCTTCATGATATGAAGATTTCGAGCAAATATTGACCGCAGCATTTATTGTTCTACGTTTCTGTCGCCGGCAACAGCAGCGGTGGTGGCGAACGACGCCGAGGCGGTTCACCGCCGCTGCCGCCGCCGCCGCCACTGCAAGTTTTCTGCAGTTTCTGCATAGATCCGCAGGTTGCAGATTCGGGCAGTCCATTCACCGCTCGATTTGTCAGTCTCTCGCTCGTCTCGCTATCTGGCGGCTGTCTTTCTCAGCCTTTCTCAGTTCATGCACGACGCGCTCAATGTGTTCAGTTCACAATTTCATTCTTGGCAGCGCCAACAGCAGCGCCAACGTGTACGGCCCCGAATCTAGTGCTGCTGCCACTACGACTTCTAAGATCAGCATCGTCACAATAACAACGACAAGACGATCAGCAGCAACGGGGAGGGAAGATGCTCCTCGACGTCGTCATCGCCGTCGTCGATTGAACAAACGAATGGACGCAAATCGAATCTGCGAGTGAGGTATTGAGCGGGGCAGCGAGCGGACCAGCCTCGTTCAGTCGAAGCGAGACTCAGCTTCGAGGCAGTTGTAATCACAGCAATAACAGCAACGGCCATTGCTTTTGTAGCTTCGGCGTGGCCCCCATCGCACTGCTATGACGGCTATTACTATTGTAGCGGTCAATATTCACCGTACTGCTGCTGCTGCCGCCGCCGCCACCGTCCGCTATTCAATCAACCATAAAGTCCATTGGTGGAGGCGATACCGCCAGCGACAGCAGCATCAGCAGCAGCAGCAACGTTAGCTATGGTGCCTTCAGCTGGTGCAAGACGAGACGCATATGGCGGCTGCTGCTGCTCCTGCTGTTGCTGCTATGACGAAGCAGACGCTGTCCATTAGCTGCGTGCGGCGTTCTACCAGGCGAAGAGATCGAGGGATAGAGACAGTGAGCGAGTCTACGACGCACTGCATCGGCCGACTGACTGGCTCAGCCGTCCGCTGCTGCTGCTGCTGCCGCTGCAGGACGCGGTTATCTACAGCGGCGGACCAGTGCCGACCAGTATACCCCGAACAGGGCTCTGACACTCGCTCGTTCCGCTAGCAACAGCAGCAGCATCAGCAGCACCGCACTGTTATGGCGCTTCAGCGTGGTGAAGAGTCCCCGCGAAGATGTCAGGGCGCGCCCCCTTTATTTACTTTGCTCCGACGTTCATCCATCGGTGCTGCATCGGTTCGTCCGTCGCGTCGGACGGTGCTGGCTCGACGGTGCACTGCGCCGCCGCCGCTGCTGCGATCCCTCTGCTGCGGACGCCGCGCGTACAAACCGACCGGATTGACGATGCTCGATGGACTCGCGCGTAACGGACGGGGCGCGATGGTTCCGCGAAGGGGAACTCTTTTTCGTTTTTTTTTTCTGCCTCTTTTGCTGCCCGCTGCAGCAGACAGCGCCAGCAGCAGCTCGTCGTAACGTAACAGCCGCCGTCTCTCGTAGAGCCGCCGTCCTCGTCTTGAGCCCCCGTCAGACAGCCCTCCCCATCCGTCTCCTCCCCCAGCGTCATCAGAAAACGTCGGCTGAGAAGTCGAAGAAATAAAAAGGTTAGACAGATACCCTTTGACCAAGAAGACGCTGTGGTGGACGCAGTCAGATCGTCGAAGCGGTGGCAGCTGTGGTGGCGGTGGCGGCGGTTACGGGACAAAAGTTTACAGATCAGATCGAATCGCACCGCGGACACTGTCATAGTCATCGCGGGTGAGCAAGGCAAGCTAGCGCAACAGAGCAGCAGCCGCCACCGAGAGCCTAGATGGATCGACTGATTCGGAGCACTTTTGTTGCACTGACGAGGCATAAATGGGGTAAAGGCAACGATAACGTGCGCGGCCCATGAGAGTAATGCATGTTCGCCTCAGTGCTGTGACACGCTGCTTAGATTGGACAGCGACACTTCATTATTGGATTTATTTACTTCGGAATAAAAAGAGCTGAGGCTGAGAGCCGAGCTAGGTGTACGCCTTTTTCTACGTCCATTATATAGTAATAGTAGTACCCCAAGGGATACTAAAATTCTCGTCTTGTTTGAGCCACCTGCTACACATGTTTTGACTCGAATCGAAAAGCTCAGAAAATCAACACGCTCGCAAGCGAACGTAAAATACGTGTATTTGATTATAGGATAACTGTATATATATATATATATATATATATATATATATATATATATATATATATATGTTGCGTATCCGCTGGCGGCTTATAATAGTTCGCACCTATAACTTGTGCTGTTGCGCGGGCTGAGTCTTGTTTGCTGACGCCACCGTCCACTAGGGCTTTACTGCTGGCAAGCTTCTTCAAAAAACCCTGTGCAGCCCTTATGCGACAATTACACACGTGACCTAGAAGCAAGAAAAGAAGCCAGTGCCAGATGTTGACCGACAGCTTTATCATAGATACCATGAACCGGGCACTCTACAATCAGAAGAAACAGCAAAATCTACATGTTATCATCATCACCATCGCAGATAGTACAGGGCGACGGTCGTAGACCGTAGTGGGCATTGGTGGTCATGTCGCATTTTACTACGTATGTATGCGCTCAACTACGAGATACTGGTTGCTGCATCTTAAAAAATGAATTCATGACGAATAGCCTCGATCGAGCTAAATAATAAATCCCTGCCAGCCGTGTGCTCCTTGTGCTTCTGTAGTTGTAGTATAGGACAACATCTCTGATATGCGGACCGACCGCATGCCGATAAATATATGGTACTAGCGTGCATTAATTATCGCTCGTGAGTAATTTCAATCATGTAGGGATTACTATGCTCGACGTTAATGGTGGTAAATAATTCCCTCCCAGGCGAGAGTGGCAGCATCGACGAGATATATAATGCTAATAATTAATAAAGAACATTTTAGACACTACCCATAATATATCATAGAAATGTTACTATGTCGACAAATATCGTTATAATTGAAGTCGTGAGTAATTTTGCACTTCCAAAATACACAAATATATATATATATATATATATATATGTATATATATTCTGTGGTGGCTACAGATTTTTGATTGTTTGGTTGAGTCGACATAATAATCACGGCTTGGAAACAGTTCTTTGATTTCCTTACTAATAAATCGGGTTTTGCCATCAACGAACAATTCGCCAACCACGAGAGCTCGAATATGCTCCATGTAATATCCAAATCATACCATAAGTCGTGAAATTCACACAAGTGGTGGTGTGTGATTTTCCATTGTTGTTCCACAATTGTTCCACAAAAACAAGCGATTTTCCATTGTTGTTCCAATGTTGCTACTTTTCATAGTTTGTATAACTCAATCAAGCGGTAATAATACACGACATTGTAGGATACTGTGATGCAACTGTCCACATTGGTACTCGTCGACGGCAGAGTACCTTGAAATTATCGAGGGTGTGATCCCGATAATGCTCCAGTGTAGCAATGTTCCGGCCAAGCCAATTGGTATCGTGCAGTCAGCCGACAGTGGCATACTTGAACAATGAATTGATATCATTATCATATTGCAATAGAGTGCATAGTGAACTGATAATATTGAGTAGCCATGGAACGTGTCTATCGCACCGAGATGTAACAGTCTTATTTAATGGTCTTTTTTGTTTAACTCAAGCATTGTGGAAACTGTAGTTCCGTCAATAAACAACAATTTGAATTGAATTAAAAATGGTCTACACAAAATGAGTGATACAATATATAAGGGGGAATATTGGATAGTTCGTCGTCCTCGTCGTCAAGAGCAATGCACTTTTAACATGTATGTAAACTGTGTCAAAGCTTGTAAAGGATCACATTTTTTTAGCGTTTTGCGCAAGCAATTTCGGAAACGCGTTCTGGACCGGTGGCGATTTTTCGTTAAATTTCATTCGCTGGTCATTTTCGACGCAGTGAGCCGAATACCGATCAGACGCATCCATTGAAAATGGCTTACTAATCATTATTATCGCTGGGTGTTTCGGTGTTTGATGCAGGTTCGACTTTAATTGTTCAAGCTGAGGTAGACAGAGAATATGGGAGTCATCCAACGATGTCGAATTGGTCAGAACGAATTAATTGCGAGTTCACTCAGGACCTCAAGAGGCGTTGGCCTTTTGCAGATCCAAGCGAAAAACAAGATCAGACTGAAACAAGCTTCGAAAATACTATTCCGATTTCACAGCGTCTTGTTGATCATTCCACAGTGATTCGTTTGTCCCTTAGACAAGATGTCGCTCGTCTGCACGACATATTTAACAGCGCGTCAGGCTGCTCGCGTATAGGCGTCTGTTTACAGAAACGGCGCACTGAAGTGTCGCAGACAAATGTGACAGCTTGGCAAAAATGGGTAGACAATCTCGCCACGAGCTCCGCCCGCTGAAGATTTTTCTTCTTTCTTCATTATTACGTGAACTGGTCCACCATCTGCTAGTTTGTTGTCGGGTGTGCTGCCTCGTTCAATGATCTCGTGTAAGACGGCTAGTACTGACGAGATATTCGGCAATGAGCTCCAAGTGGCGGCGAGTTAAATGGACGATTCGTTTCAGCCGGCGCCATTGCTGCTGATTGAGCGATCATCGATATGTTCAAGTACGGCATAATCGACCTGTTGGCCATACGAGATGATGGCGTGCACCCAACGAAACGATCAGTGAACTGATTCACAGGCGAATCGCACATCGATGATGGCTAACTACCGTTCCCTGGTCGGGCCGGCCGGGTTACGGACGCGTTGTCCATTTTAGTGCAACGATGGAAATTCGACAATGGCAACGCATCCATTGGATCCACGCCTTACGTCGAATCGAACGCTCTGCAATATCACACTGCAAAGCGACGTGATATCGAAGTGTCTACCTGTCAGCGCATTACGAGACTCGTTGAGCAGGTGACACACGACGTTTCGGGGTAGGTGTCCTCAATTCTGTGTTGGCCAATAAAATATTTTTAAATGTCCAAATTTGTCTTTGAAAATCTGTGGACGCGCATATATTACTTACTAGCATCATTATATCGTCGTGGTTCTCGTTGCCGCCGCCGCCGCCGCCATCGTCACCGGTCGCATTCGTGGCTCACAAAATTTCCGTCCATTGACCATACATATAATCTTGTCGCGTATGTCGGATATGTTCGCGTCCAGCCTCCCTTCGGCTCGTGACTATTGCCAAATTGTGCCCCATCGTGATGCAGGTGTTATATAGTTCTGATTGCTGAAGGGGTAATGCACGATTTTGCCTTTTTCGTTTTTTTTTTGTCACAGCTGCGACACCGCCAGCTTGGTACAGCTTGAACGAGCCTCGCGGCGCCCAGCCGTTATCATCCCAGTACGTCGACGCTGACTGTTGCAGTGTCACAGGATGACACAGGGGGTCGAGCGGGTGGCACGTTTTGTCATTTATATTTTGTTCGGCGAAGACAGATATATTTGTCCCCTTCATATCTTCGCGTGTTTTTTCTTTTTTTCCCCTCGCGCGCGCGCCACTCCGGCGGCATCAAATGAATTGAAACTCTCCGCAAAATCGCAGCGCCGGCGGCGGCAGCAGCAGCAAGCACAGCGACGAAAAATGAAACCAAGCGTGAGCGAGCACCCGCCGCGATGATTTGATAATGGCGCGACAACAGCAGCGGCACCAGCAGCAGCAACAACAACAATAATAACAGCAGAGCGCAGCAACGATGATATGGGCAGTACAGCGAGAAGACTGAAGAGAGGCACTTTGCCTTCTTCCCATAACAAACAAACAAACCAAAACAACAACAAAATAACCCCCGGGGGCGACGGACCGGAGGGGGGAGGGGGGGGGGTAATGCGACTGTCGTTTTGTCGCGTTGGATGGTAACAATCCATTTCGAATGCAAAGGTGAGCCTCGGTGAGCTCTGCGGCGGGCTCACCTACGTTCGGCTCCTATCATTGCTGATTCTTGCGCCGTCAAGTTGATTGCGTGATGCTGCCATGATTCATGCCTGAACAGGCGTTTTTTTTTGTGATCTGCAGCCACAACGAATGCGTCGGCGAGTGCGTGCGTTCGTTCGTTCGTTCGTAGTGCACAGTGTGATGTTGTGTCGGTGTAACGTAATGTGGCATGTTTAGTTCGGCGTCGCGATTCGAGTCGGTCGTCTCACGCGTGCCCAACCGATCGGAGTTCACGATAGATGCTTAACTGACCACAGCTGTAAAGAGACAATGTTGGTTGTATTAGCGATGCGCGATCTCGGAAGGTATTAGATTTTATTATATTTATGGCACAATTAGCCATCAATCACTAGCCAGCAATGCTGCTTTCTTGAACAGAGTGTTGACAATGTAACACTCTTCGATTCAGCAACAATCCTCGTCATCGCTGCACAATCCGGTCGATATTAAATATTCCAACGTAGACATTATATATATATATATATATATATATATTTATATATAAGCTGCTTACTTAACTGCTTGTGTTGTTCTGCTGAGCGAATGTGTTTCTGTATGAGTTTAACTTTGTTTCTATTGTACAGATACAAGGATCTATTTTGTGTTGTTAAATTTGTGCGAATCCTTTCTGCCCTCGCCTCACCACTATCCGAGCTCGTAGCTCTGTGGCCGCTGTCGTCCCACGGGTGCGGGTCGAACACGCCCAAGTTGACTTTTATTGCGCGTTTTTTCCTATGCTGTTTGATTTTTAAATTGTCTGCATCATGTGTAGCCTGTCACACCTGATGCTAGTTGATAGTATCTACGGCTCGAATCGTGATCCAGCTTGGGTAGAGTTACCGGGAGTGGCCGTAAATGACATTCGGAGATATGTCAAGATCGCGTGCTTTACCGCTTGTGGCCAGAGACGATTTTATAGCCACATGCACACAAATACACACACAGGGACATTCGTCGGATGCTTCTACCAAAACTGTCTCCCCCTCTCCACCAATCGAAGAAGCATTCTCAGGCCTCTATTTTAAATGCGATACTCGTAGATTTGCCTTGACGTTCTGTTGGCACTGTCGCTCGTGCTAAGAGAAGTAGTCCTATATGTACGTATCATTATACTACTCGTTTGCCCTAGACTAGAATGACCTCGTGTTTTGATACCTCCGTTTGAGTCGACCCGGACAGTCCTCGTAAGACAGCTTGATTTAAGCGATTCGCTTCTGCGGATCCACTCTACCAATATATATATATATATATATAGATATATATGGCTAGACTAACAGCGGTAAGTAGCACATACGGCAAGCAGTGGCATACGACATTTTGCAACGGCCTAATCGTTTAATCGTTATCAATGCATGACCATTTCAGTGCCCTGTCGATACTGCAGCAACAACACCAGCAGCAGCAGCAACAGCAGCATCAGCAAACGCCGAAAGGCGGGGCGCTGTCGAACCTGTTCCTCAGCCAATCGATCTTTGCGGCGGCCGCCGCTGCGGTTGCCGCCCAACACCCGCTCGGGGCTCTCAGTCCTTTGCGGTTGGCATCCGGCGCTGGGGGTCTCGCGCTTGGACCGGCCGGACTCGCCGCGGGGGTGGGACCTGCGGCCGGACTCAGCGCAGGACTCGCAGGACTTCCCGGACTATCCGGCCTTCCAGCCGCACCTCCTGTGCAGCCGTCGGCAGCGTCACCGGCACCTCTCGATGGATCGGCGCTCGACCTCAGCCTCAGCAGATCGAGTTCCGTCTCGAGTCATGGCTCCGTGTCACCCGGTAAGCTATACTTGGCGAAGAGCTGAGTTTCGTTAGTTTAAACTGAAAGAAAAATTAAGTTGAAGTTGGCAGTTGGTCGACAAAGAATATTGGATCGTTTCACCAGTGGTAGGTAAATGCTTAAGCTCTCTTATGTGTCACACAGCGGAGTAATAGTATTTTAGAAGTCGTACGAGTATTGGGTAGATGAAGATCCGGGCTGGCAGAGGGAACCGTAATGATGAGGGGGTCTCAGCAGAACCATGATCTCTCATCATCGAAGTCGAGTCTCACATTGCCGTAAATCTGATAGCTCTCTCCATTCTAGTAGCATTACTGGTTCGTTACTTGCAGTTTACCCTCGGCCAGAAACACAATAAACACAGGGTAGTAAGCGGCGATATATGCACTCGGTAAAAGTGTAGCTGTTAGGTCTACGCGTACTACTGGGGCATCATTAGCAGCTGTCCACAGCTGTCATTTATTGACATCTCCTCATACGGATGTTGCCTCTTACAGGCATCACTCCTTTGGGGCTTTTACCAGGAGGCGCCTTGGCCGCAGTCGCCCCTATAGTGTCAGCACCTCCGTCGTCTCTTGGCGGTTCAACCACCTCGGCCACGCCCGCGTCGCCATCCTCGTCGTCGCTTGCACTTCCGTCCTCACCAACCTCATCGCCAACGTCGACCACCCCACTCGACTATCGTGTCGATTCACTCAAGCGGCGAAAAATACACAAATGCGACTTCGAGGGCTGCGAAAAGGTGTACACCAAAAGCAGTCATCTCAAGGCACACAAGCGAACTCACACAGGTAAGTGCCGACAAGAGAAGGCCGAGAAAATGACGCCAACAACACGAACAGGCGTTCGCTCGGCTCGAAAAACGCGTGACACTTACTCCACGCACAGTTTTAAGGAAACTAGCTCCGCGCATGCAAGCTAACGGCTGAGTAACTTGCTTAAATGAAAACACATCGAACTTACTAGACACTGACAAGTTAAAACGCAACGCACATCGAGGCGTACCTCCCGCTAGTTTGTGTTTCACGATGTGCGTCTACTGTTGGTTTCACAGGCGAAAAACCCTACACGTGCACGTGGGAATCCTGCACGTGGAAGTTCGCCCGGTCGGACGAGCTGACGCGGCACTACCGGAAGCACACAGGTCAAAAACCATTCAAGTGCCACCTCTGCCAAAGGTCCTTCTCGAGATCCGATCATCTATCGCTCCACATGAAGAGACATTAGCTATGCGAACGGCGACTACGTCCACTAACGCAGCGGCGGCGGCGGCTTAATTTCGAGGTTTGTACGTCTGTGAGACGCTCTCGCTAGCAGCAGTGGCCATAAGATCGAAGATGGCAATTCCTTCGTTGCTGATCGACTATCGTGCCCCTCGAGATAGGAATGATACGTTCCTGCTGTCCGGAGAGTTCCGAGTTGGTCGTTCTGACAGCTGTATTCGCCAATTCGCGGGTGGAAGCATAACTGCGACGATCAACGGGACGCCGACGAGGCCGATCTACGGATGCTGAAGTTTGTCGCGCGCAGCACGCTAGCACTGGAGTGACAAATGTATTAGAACATGATGTCGGATGTTGATGGTCTGACAGCACACTTCGATTGAAACAGCGAGAACAACGGGAAGGAAAGGTTTCAACAGCGGCCGCGATCAGTGGTCGAAGACCTGAGTGTGACGGAGCTTGTTCTCAGTTTGCGTGATATCTGAGGCTAAATGATGCGGCATTGCCGGGACACGGCTATGCTGTACCGGCTATCCCTAAATCAATTAACCTCAACAGCTAAAGATAGTCAGGCGGTGACGATGGCGGATGAGTGCCGGTCTCAATAAATTCAAAGCTCACTCCACTCTGTGGGTCTCTCGTACCGCGAACGGGGTCGGGCGTGTCAGTTCATAATACATGCGACCATCATGGCGATAATTCTCATATTTTGTGTCTATATAGTGTACATACGATTAAATACCAAGAACGATCGGCAGCAGCGGCAAGAACAGCAGTAGGCCAGCAGCATGGTCTGTCATCAAATATCAATGGCTGCTGTAATGTGTATTCATGTTGAAACGAGTCGGCGATGGGAGCCCAGATGTCTGGTGGTATTGCGGTTGAGATGTGGAAAAAACCCAGCTGGGTCTATAACCCAGCAAGCATTCTCTAGTTGGGCTTCATGTATTCTTGCCATGTACAAGATACGAATATATATATACCAGCATATCAGTTAAGGCAAACAAAGCTTTCTGCCAGCAGACCTCGTTGTCGTTGTTCTTTCGCCAGTCAGCAGATTTGAATGTCTCTTGTACGGCGTCTCGGCTCCCACCCCGTCGCGACTTGAGTTGAGCGCCAACCCGTGATGATTTTTTTTTTTTGAAAATAGAGAATCAATTTTATATATGAAATAGAGAGATAAATGATATCGTTTTGTGAACGTCCTAGTCCCCTGTTGCAAGTGGGTTGGCCTCTTCTTTGTACAGTCAAATATATATAAATATATAAGCAACAATGCAAAGGAGAGAAAATTTCAGGAAGATAAAAAATAATTAATATAAATACGATCGATTCCGGAGGAGTTGACCATCTCCAGATCCTCTCGTCTCGAATCGATCAACCCATGGATATACTCAACAGTGGAGCAAGCACAAGCTGCGTAAGAGACGGTTGTGGTCGCATTCATTGTGTATACAATTCAAAAGAGAGAGAGAGAAAGAGAGACAGAGAGTATAATATCGATATCGTAATATTACCAGTGTTTGTGTCGGGTCGTGAACTGCGTGACTGGGGGCGAATTATTGCACTTACTATAATGGAAAGACGTGATTAACGCTGGGTAGAACGAGGGCACGTGAGTACCGCGTCAAATTCAAGCCAACCCATTCCTTTACTGTACTACCAGCTGCGGTGGTCTCGTCTTCCGGTGATAGACTAGTGAGTGGTCTTGTGCGGTTGCAGCAAACACAAACGCCGTTCGCTAGATGGGACGACAGGTGAGATCGCAATTGATGTTCGGAAGTGCCCATTGATTATAGAAAGCTATAAGAAGAAGTGTATCGATGCCCCCTTGAAGAGTACAAATGAATGTCAACAGAGACAAACCATCTAGCGTGAGAAACGAAGCCTGAACAAAAGCTGTCACATTGAACAGCTGATGCTGAAGTGAATGAATGCAACAAATTGATGATATATATATATATATACAAATTTGAATGCAGAGATATGTAAACTGTATATTATACAACTTCTTATAGATATAAATGTATTAGTTAAATAATAAACAAGAAATAAGCGTATGCAGTTGTAGTAAACGGCTCGCACGAGGACCAATATATGTGGGAGGGACAGATATCGAAGCCTAATTTGTTGGCGGGCAGTGTGAACGAAGCATAAGAAGCTGCAGACCTGCCACGTTGAATGCGCACTATAGCGCAGTTCACTTGGAGGCTTAGCCGAACCATGCGGGCCGGTGTGGCCACCTGGAAAACCGAATGTATTTTATTTATACAAAAATTGAAACACAGACAAGACACAGACAAAGAGAGGCAAAAAAACACAACAAGAGTGGGAAATAATAAATTGATGAACGGTGTGTTGATAAGAAACAAAAACAACAACAGAGCCTGTGTGCTTTTTTCAACGAACCCCGTGTGAACGGACCACTTTGTTGGATTTTGTTATACAACGTTAACTAAGCAATAATTAGAGAACGTAGTTGGGTATGGTAAATCTAAGAGCAGGAATAGCAAAAATGACGAAAAATCGGCCAGTTTTACCCTTTAGTGCGAGGCGTCCCATCGTTACCGTGTACGGCCGATTCTATGCGTTGATGTCTCTGAGGATGCGGGTCGCAAACGAACACTTATAAACTATTGTAAAACGTCCTATGATTGTAAATATCCTCGCATTGACAAGATCCCACTAATGTAGTGATACTATAAGAACAGCTAATGAGGATTAGATCAGAGCTGCTGATATTCATTGTAGGCTCTCTCACCCCAGGGAACCAAGGAGACTCTCTTAGTTTAAGAACTTGCTCCTTTACTGTGCTCCATATTCTGAAGGCCTCGCGAGAGGTTTTCGTTCAGAAAAAAATAGACACGGTCGAAGAGGGGTAATGGCACGTAGGTCTTACCTTGGGGCAGAATCCCTGCGCATGCAGAAAAATATATTACATTTATTAATTAACACCCCGTTTAGGTAGGTTCACACATATATGTATCTTACAGTTTATTTATTTTATATTCATATCTAGTATATATATCTACTAGATGTGAATATAAAATAAATAAACTGTAAGATACTATAAATTATTATTGCCAACGATTCTCAGAACATAATGAATTGCAATGTTCTACAGATATACGTATGTGTATCTCAAAGATATTTTTACAAACGAGCGTGCGCAGTGCTTATGTACGCTCCTGCTGGATGTCCCATAGAGAGCTAATAGGAACTCTGTTTTCTCTATGAATCTGTCTGTTACGCCGAGGAGCTCACAAATGGGTTAAACCTACCTATCGTTCACTGAAATAACAAACAGGTTAAGTATGATACGCAACCCTAATTAAGCATGATCGTCGATCGAGGACAATACCCATCTGTAATATACATTCATAATGCAGATTTTGTAGTATTCCGGTAAATCTGGCCTAATAAATCCATGCGTTGCCAGTCAGCGTCTGTTAGTTCAAGCCTCAGCGAAAGCGGCACCGACGAACAGTCGAAATCAATGTCGGTCTTCGAAATCAAGCGCAATCTCGCCCTGTTTTCGCCGACAAATCGCTTGGCCTCGTCGTAATCGTCATTCTAATAAAACACTGCGGCCATCATTTAGGCAAGTCACACTGTCAACGTGCGAACTCCAACTGTGTTTAAACAGCTCTGCTCCACTGACAGGATCAGTGGCAACGAACCCTTGTGAGTGCGGGTGTGCTCTTTGCTTGCTCGTACGGACCGACGGACTGAGAGCTAGCGCGATACTCGACCTCGGGAAAGTCGTCCCATTCAGCAGCAGCAGCAGCAAGAACAACAGCACCAGTAGTGACAGCCGAGAAGAGAAGCCTATCTATCTGCAGTATCTGCAGCGTCCCGTCGCTCGAAGCGCGGCTGCCAGCGAGGTTGCTCCATGTCTCCCATTTTTCGGGCGGGTTCCAGTACATTGCACGGCTGCCTTTGCCTCTCTTTCTCTTCCTCTCTCTCTCGTGAGCCAGATGAACTCCAGTCTTCAACACCCGAACCGCTGCTAGAATCAACAACAATAACAGGAGTGTCACATCTCGGCCATGCCGCGGGTGATGATGTTATTGATGTTGCTGCGGCTGCTGATGTTAGCCGATGTCGGCAGGCGAGAGTCAGCGGCGGCAGACGGCGCCCGCGGTTATCATTTGTCGGGTTACTGGTGTTTTCCAAAACAAAAAAAAAAACAACACGCATTTGCCACTTTCGGCTGATGAGGGAATCGTACACGCCAGAAGAAAAAAAGGCGGCTCGCATCGAGGCGCCTATTCGCAAAAGGATGAAATTGAGAGATTAGAGTGAGAGAGCCCAGAAGTACACTAACTGTAGCACATCCACGATCCGCGTTCCCTGCCACAGGTTGGGGATCGCCGCGATCACATCGAGATGAAGAAATCCACGCTCGCGCTGCCATGATTGCGGGTTCGCCTCCAGCGAGTGCGCCGGTGGTAAGCTTGTCGTCGCTCGCTGTATTTCCCTCAGCCGGGGCCGAGTCGATGGCCGGCTGGATGGCAGCCAGTTTAGCTGACCCAGTTGAAAACTGAGTCGAAGGAGACGAACAGCCGGCAGCGGATCAAGTTTTGTCGCCGTGCGTTCGTTCGTTAACATGTCGTCATTGAATATTGTTCGGTGTGTGGGTCAGCTCGCTGGGGAGCCCTCAAGTCAGCGGGCCCGCGACTGGATCGCCGAGAATCAACGAGGTGGATATCATGTGGATAATCAAAGGATATCCTTAATACGCTGCGGGGGCGATATGGGCCCTGAGGCAATGAGGGCCACGGGTGAGACGAGACTCTCATTTCTAGCGCACAGCAAAACGAACGCTATCTCAATAGCAATGAGGAGACACAATAGATGCATGGGTGTTGTCACTCTTGCTGTGCTTAGTGTGTATGCCACTGGGTGAAATTAAGGAATTATTTTGCGTGTCGCGGCTAATCGAACGTCCAGGTTGTAAATGACGGTAAGTTAAGTCTCATTTCACAAACAAACCTGCATATGTAGTTTTGGATGAGCTTGAATGGTACATTGGCAGATATCTCGTACAAATACAATATTACCTACTGAGACAAAAATTGATTTATTTTTCATAACCACTAATCGCATTGTATTGTATAGTGTAAGAAAATAATTCATAATAATAAGGTCTATTTTACAAGATTCACTTTTTGCTAAAGACGACGGCCAGTGCCTTTTTTATGATTTACCAGTAAATCAACTATCCTCGTTTCTTCATTGAAAAGTCTAAGTACAATAGTTCAATTGGCAGTATACATTGTATCATCATACATCGCTTGTCCTGATTGGCACTGATTTCTCGAGTTGTCTTTGTAACTGTTAGTTGATAGTTAACTAGCTAGCTAGTTCGTTTGTTTGTTTGGTTGCTTGCAATTTGCCTGTCAAGTCAAGGCTGCTCGCATCAAAGTCGGATCGGATCCGAACGTCGACCGTGACCGTCGTCGCGGTAAGCGCTGATTCCAATTTTATGCCGCTGTGCTATCGAACGTTCGCAACTCTTCAACTCGATGAAGCGAATTGCGAATTTCTGCGGTGGCGGACCATCACCAGGCGAAAATCATAAGCGCACAAAGTCGACGACTGCCCCCAAAGTGAATCCCTTCAAGTGATTGATTGACTGACTAATTCACCAGCGACCGGCGAATCGGCGCAATCATCGAATCAACCGACAGGGAAGACCGCTGTCGATCATCTCCCATCAACAAAACTCCAATTGACGATGACGACCAACAAAAAGCGGACATTTTTTAATCAAACAGATGAGCAAGCAGGCGCGCGAATCCAAATCGCATGTGCCCGGTTATCACTATTATTATTACTACTACAACTATTTGATTAGTATATACCGTTCGTTAGGGACAATCGCAACGGCTGCAGACGGCATTATAACCCTTGGAACACAACGCGCTGCAACGCACGGTGTCGTTCGGGTGTCGGTTGTTCACGGTTTACCGTCAGGACAGATAAGTCACTCTTTGACGAAAGCAAGCGGGGGCTCTCGTCCCCGTCGATGGTTGAGGTCTGATCGTCCGATCTGGCAGTAGCATTGCCTTGTTGTCTTCGCACGCGTGCGGTGCCGCCAACGCGTGGTTGGTTAGCAAACGCTAACTGTGAACTTGGACTATCGTCAGCAATGTCGACAATTGTCGTACCCATCGCAATGGTGCTTAGCCTCGTGTCGTTGTGTATAAACGATCGGTGGTGCCTGTGTGTGTGTATGGATTGCTCATCTGTGACTGTGTGTTAGACACGACCACGAAGCGAGACAGAATCGTGAACGAAGAACGAGTTGTACGGGCCGACGGCAACGCTGTGCAACAACAACGGCATTAGTGCACGCGAGGCCGGCGCAGGCGCCCCGGGGACCCCGCAGTGATCCCGGAACATTGATCCGCGCAGCGGCAGCATCGCTTGCGGTGTGTCGCTCCGTCGCCCGGCCGCTTATGACCTATAGCCAGCACTGGCGACGACAACGCACATCGTTGCCAACCGGCCATCCAGCAGGGTAGGCTGGTAGATCTGCTGCTGCTGCTGCTGTTACGGCTATGCGGCAGTAAATCGACAACGATCCGGCGAGGAATAGCAGTGGTACCCACCAACGGCGGCAGCAGCAGCCGCAGCACCGGGTGCTGTTCTGGGTGCACATTTCGACTACTCGCAGTCACTACTTGCCTCCCGTGCCAATATATCCACCACAATCTATCCAGCCGTAGCCAGCCACAGCCTCCGTGGTTTGGTCGCTGATCGTAACGCGATTCGTTGCTCGTTGAGACCGAGGGCAAATGCCGAACGCCGCAGTCGAGCAGCCGTTCCACCGTCGACGCCGTCGTCATCTCGATCAACGAACGAAACAACGAGCGCCAACCGAAGACCCCCAACCAGCGTCAAACGACCACAAACTGAAGCCAAAAAGTGGCTTCACCTGAACAACGGCAGGAACAGCAACGACACTACCACCACCATTACAATAACACCATCGTGCACCTCACAACGTCGCGACAGACCGAGTCAAGGCGGTCTTCCGCAGACCATGAATCTGCTGTGAAAAGGAAAACGGGGGGGAGGGATTGGGGGTTGGATCTGCAGACAAAACGTCGGTGACAAAGAGATTCAAAACAAGAAAGTTCTTCTTGCGGCCAGCTGACGGCCCATGGTAAGCGGGCACCCCATGGCATCTGCTTGGCACTCCATGGCCAGCAGATGCCGATGATGATGACGTTGTGGTAACAGCCGACAAGATCAACATGAGCAGTAATCACTTAGTAGAATTTTGCTCGCCAGCAAAATCAAATCCGGGTCGGACGATGAGGTTTGCATGCTTTCCGCGTGGCTTCGGAACTTTCTGTGCAAGGATTCGCGAGCGATCCTGAGGGGATTGACGCGCAATGATTGCAATTGCACCGATTCATTGATGGCTTTATGCGGCGAGGCGGTGGGTTTCGGGGTACTGTCAGAACGTATGTAACAACAACGACCCTAAGCCGATTGGGTAGAGATGTGTAGATCCGTTCGGAGGATCGGGTCCGGAACACCAGAGCGGCGTCAGCAATTTCGAGCTGCTGTGTCGACAGGGTATCACTAGCCCAGACGAAACTGCAAAAGTTATGCAGAGTTAGGTTTGGCGAGGGCGTGCATGAGTACTGCTCATTTGCATGTAGTCGAGCATACAAGGACGTCGGGCAAGGGATGACTCACGGCCACGAGGCACGGTGGGCCCATCGTCGATATCGACAGCATCGCTGGCAACGGGGTGGTGCCAGGTCTCGGCGCAGATTCACGAAAATATATATATATATATGATATTCGCACCCACCTATACATATATATATATATATATATATAGATATATATATATATAGGCTCTTTTTATAATTCGTTACTCATATCAGTCGGATGTCGCACGAACACGGCGGCCATCAGACTTCAGAGCGGCTCCGTCCCCCGAAACGCTTCGGCTGGCACCGCCGTCCGACGCGGCTGCCTGTGAAGGATCTCAAACCGCTGATCGGCAGTGACAATTTGCCGTCGCGTCTGCGCCTGCGTCTGAGATGGCTAATGGGGCGGAGTGGGGGCAACTAAGAAATGTTGCCAATAAACCACCACGGACGCCGGACGTAAGCGCACAGGGCAGGGACTCCCCGCAAAACGCCGACACACACAAACGCCATTAACAAGCAAATAATGTTCGTCGTTATTACCCTCGAAGAAGGCCGCCACCACCGCCACCACCACGTGCCGCGGTCCTTCCCCTGGTGACGTCTGCCGTCGCCGAGAGATAGCTCCTCCATTCAACCAAGTCAGTTGCCGGGAGAGTGGAAGACGCCACACGGAGCTGGATCTCGATAGATTCCCGCTGGAAGAACGAAAAAGGTGATGGGGAGAGATGAATTGGCTGGCCACTTCAACTTTGACTTTTGCACAGCTTTACGTTTTGCCTTCGCGCAGCCAGCAGCGGCGGGAACAAAATGATGATACCGAAACGGACGCATATGCGATTCTCGCTTTTTGGCGCTTTTTCGGTGGGTCTATTTGTGAACCAAGGAACTCGTTACTATTTTTTTTTTTTTTTTTTAGCTATATCCGAGCTACATATATTGCGTGTTTTTTTCTTCCAGCGCCGAAAACGGCTGGATGCGACGCCGACGCTGCCGCCTAATAAGGGTGAGAGTGTAGCAGGGTCTGTCAACGACTATTACTACCGAAGCCACTACCAAGCGCCTAATGTAATACTTACTTCTGTTGCGTCTACAACTGAAAGCGGTGCTATTGAGATGAATATTTTTACCTTATATATATATATATATAATAAATAAAGTGGGCAGATGTAGGAATATAGCGAAACGCATCGAGGTGAGCGAAAAAGAAATGTGTTATGGCAAAGCTGATTCTACGTCTAATGGATTATTATCGCGGGGCGAAGCACGTCGTCAACTTTATTCAATAAATAATCGTAGTCCACAACTGTATTACCCTATATCTAGTAAGTGATGCGTACATATAATATCATATATGTATACGCATACATTTGCATTAAACCTTGGCAGCGATTAGCCTACAGCGCCTATGATGGACGCTGTATTCCCTCTGTAAACGAGCATAAATAATCGTCCCTCCCTCTTGTATTCCCGTAAAGGATGCGAATTATGGCGTTGCGTGCCTTGGGGGATTCAAGTCGAGTTACAATGTGACACCTGGAAGTATCGAGTGAATATTGTCCTCGTCATTCCTAACTAGGTCCGCGTCAATATCTGCCCTTATCCTGTAGAGTGTCTCTCGTCTGTAGTCTCACCGATAACTGGGTGGACCTGATCTCGTAGCAGAGTATCCGCCAGGTGACCAAACGCCAGAAGGTGAATGGCGTAGCAGATAGGATCTAATAGCCCCACCCTCTTGGGTGGTCGGGGAGGTATGCCGTATAGCGTGTAACTGAACCTCGGTAAAGCTCTACAATATATCGTGGTGCACGGGGCTGCCTGCGTGTGAATAGTTATCCACTTCGGTACCAGGCACAGGGCCGTCGCATTCGCTTGATTAAAATGTTTCATTGCATTGTTCTAACAAGCAAGATGTAACAGCAGCGACGTGACTGATCCTGAACGAGTCCTGGTACCGATACCAGCGACGTGACTGATCCTGAACGAGTCCTGGTACCGATACCAGCGACGTGACTGATTCTGAACGAGTCCTGGCCGAAACCGGCTCGTTTGTGAGTTGCAGCCGAATTACCTCGTTGCATTCAAGGCTGAAGGAACCTTCCTAAGACTGAGAATGCGATTGACTCAATCAATGTTCCCAATGATCATTAAGCCTGTCAGTGAATAGTTCGTTACGCGCAATCATCAGAGGATAGAACGATAACACTCGTCGAAACTCCAGGAGTATGTGCCGCAATGGTGTCATACACTGCTTGCGGGAGTCTCCCGACAGCGCGTAAGCCTCAGACATTGTACCGGAAGATTGCGGTTAGTGAAATTATTGCTAGTTCCCGGGCACACGCGGTGGGTGGGACAAAACTTGACGATTTGTGCACCCGAAGGTGTCTTTGATCACCGTGCTACGCTCTTCTACGATAATCACTCAGTTAAAGCTTCTTGGTGATTCCATCTATTTGGGCTGTCATATCGACGCCGCGTTCGAAATTGCAAGTTGCGATCGCAACAGATTTTCGGCTCCATTACTTCACGTCTATTTTGTCCTGCTATCTTTTCTCGGTCCTTGCGCCAGAGATGACCACAGTTGACGACAGGAACAACAACAGCAGCAGCAGCAGCCACAACACCAGGATGTTGATTTCTTGCTGTTGGACATGTTATCGTACGGATATGATAGAAGGTGCAGGTAAAGCACCTCATCTGTATCTATCCTACTGTAATCTGTAAGACCCTTATGGTTGTTGTGCGAATCCCAAGCAAGAGTCACTCACCACCACCATAAGAACAGCAGCAGCAGCAGCAACTACTACTGCTATGATCGAATCCCTAACATCATCGGCGGACGGGGGTCGCCACACCTCGATTCCAGAAGGCCAGGAGCATTAGAGGTAGCAGCTATCATAGCGGCCTACCTACGACGGCAGCACGGTGGCTACTGTCGCGCTAGCAACGAGAGACAACATCAAGAAGTCACAACTCACGTCGCTGAACGTCACTGCCGCCAAACCCGTAATGTTCGTCTGCCTAAGATGATAACGAGCACATTGCATTGCCACCGCCGCAGCCGCCACCGCCGCCGCAGCCACCACCGCTGCTTCAGTTGTCATTCCGTTGTTCGGATCGAGACACGAGCGTGGGGATGTTGACGAAGAAGAAACGAACAGGCCAGGCCAAACCCAGCCGGCTCGGTACCGTCCCCCGGCCGACATCGGCATCGAACAGAGGAGATAAGGGCTGTTGCCGGCGGCTTCGTCGAGTCGACCGGCGCGGTCTTCGAAGAGAGTTGCCTTGCTAGCAACATCCAGACCGGCATCGAGAGATAAGGCGCCAACCACGTGGCTGCGCCACAGCGCGCTATCCACTGCTGCACCAGCTCGACGTCACCGAGACACTCTCATCGGACTCGGGATACCTGCTTATACACGTTCGGTGGTACAGTTGGCCGCCGGCTGTACAATCGGAAAGAATGGCGATGGCAACCAGCGACTGGTCCTGCGGCTCCGCGGCGATTCGGCGACGCTTCGACTGAAAGACGATTTGAAAATCTCGCCAATCCTGTCTGGAAGTGCCTTGCCTTGGCATTCCCGGCTTCTTAATGTAACGCCGCGCCACAGACACACGGATCATCGAAGGGCCCGCAACAACACGTGCCGTCGCAGCAGCAGCGCTACGAGTATCAGCAACAGCAATACCGACATGAACAGTGATGTGAGGTCCGGAAACACGGTACGAGGTTGGCATATTCACACGTACATGGATTGGCCGGTTGTCGATTTTAAGGGGTCTGATTGGCTGGCAGCCGGAGACGGACTCAAGTCGCCATACGTTACATCAGAGGGTCTATGGCGAGCGTTGTGCCCTTAGCGTCGGACCATGTGAGGAGGGGAGTCACTAGTCGTGACATTAATCATTGATTGAATTAGTTCGGGTAGCAGCCAATCGCTGCATTTACTAGATGAGAAAAACGAGGCGATCCGAGCGAAACTACTTTCTCTTATTTGAGCTTCGAAATCATGAGGGCCCTGTGGTCGTCTCTAGATGATGACCAGCTCCCTCCTCATATTGACCGTTACTTCTGTGGTTTCCTCTCTCTCTCTCTCTCTCTCTCTCTCTCTCTGTATGTGTGTGTGTGTGTGAGCCTAAATACATTTTCCGGGCTGACCCACAGCCTTAAACATTTAACGTCCACGGTACAACTGCTTTCGGCCTTGCTTCTGAAGACGGATTCATTGTCTGTGTGAGCTGCAAGCGCGTATCCAAACTTCAAAATAGTGCCGCCGTCTTCACACACCAACTAAGCGATAGCGAGCCGTACCACACAAATATCTAATAGTAGTATGTATGTATGTATTTATTATATTATATTATATTATAGCGGTCATACGTGACAGGTAGACACGTGAATCCAGTTGAACGTTGAACGGATGGGCGGCGTCTATCGCTCGCGTCTCCGTTCCTCAGCTACTGGGGCGTGGCTACTGGGGGCGTGGAATTCAGACCGTCTTCTACCAAAACGGTCTATGTGTCGTTCTACCGAAACGGTAGTGCAAACCACCGTCTATGTTCATTGGGGACCTTCGTCGACGACGACGTCTCACCTCGCGGCCCGTCCGTCTGTCAGTCATTCAAAATGCTCCTCTTTCAAAATCGCACCCGCTCATACATCCCTTCCCGTATTTGCCCACGTCCCGCTTCCACTATCCACGCAGCAAGCGATGGTCATCTTCATATCGTTGCTGTTGTCGTTGTTGTTGAACGGAGCCAGATGCCATGGGAGGGCGCGCAGAACCCCGAGGTAGACACCGTCCGTTAGCCCCGCTGTGAAATCTCTCACAATTGACGGAAGAAGCTTTCCACCGTTCATGTGGTGTTTTTGCCTTTCGTCCAAAGTGACGTCGCGGCTGCCGTAGCCGCTAGTGCTGCTGTTGCTGCTGCTGCTGTTGTTGCTGGGCGATGTGCGGACGAGCCCGTTGATCTCCAGCGTCCAGCGGGGCGGCATCGTCGTCCAATAGCGTGCTCCTCCTGCTCGTGCCTTGCATCACTGATTCCGCTGAGGTGTCCGGTTGCCTCAGTTCTTGACCAGCGAGCTGCGCGACGCTCACGGGAGAGGTTAAGGTTACGCTGCTATGGCCGCTGCTGCGGCCTGTGTTCGCTCCACTCCGCTCCATAACGACAACAGCCTACCAACAATCGGCAATCGACGCTCCCGTTACCGCTACCGCCACAACAACAGCAGCAGCAGCAGCAGCAGCAGCAAGCCAGCCAGTAACGTCATATGCTAGTCAGCTGGCACAGCTGGCCGAATGCATCAGCGGAGTCTGTACATAAGGCGGGGCGGCAGCCGTATCGGCAATGAGTGTAGTAATGGTGGAAATGGCTTCCACCAGCAACGGCCACAACTCGGTCGACGCTGGTATGGGCGCCACACGCGCTGTGCCCATATGCCAACGGAATCAATCTCTACGACACACACCCACGCACAAGAGTCGTACTCGGTTAACTGATAACCATCGCCGTAACAAGCGCCGGCGGAGCTCGGCCACACCGGGATATGTCTCACTCCCATAGGCCATAAGTGATAGATACAGAGGTGCGGCAGATTGTGCCGGCGGCGGCGGCGAGATGACAGACACACCGACAGACTGACCACCACCACCACTGCCCGCACGGCTTCCTCCCTTGAACCAGCCTTACCAGCCGTAGGCACACACAGCGGCAGGAGAGTCCGACGATGTACAACACAGAGAAGCCATCGTACCCGGCCGGTTTAGACGTCAAGTTTAGCCGAATGGCCAGACCTGGTGGCTAGATTAGCTGGCGCCCGACGGCTGCTACTCAGCACGCGAGATTCCTAGCGACGGGAACTGTCCTTAAGACCAGCCCCAGGTAGTTATGCTTGCGCATGCTGGATTGTGCATTTATAAAGGATATGACGAACTTAGCCAGCGAAGGTTAGCCATCTGCAGTATCCTTCCGGTTCGTTTCAGCGTACGACTTGCTTGCCTTGTATGCATTACGTGATACGATACTTTTTCCAGTATACATGGACAATGCTTGTGTGATTGTCCACGCCACCGTTTCGGCTTCGGCTGAGAACACTGCAAGGAGAACAAGCAAACACGCTATCTGGCAGAGTTTGTAATTCAACCAGCGTACCCGCCGTAACCGATGACCAGTCGACGCAATCGGTGCTGTCTTGACAGCACGATTGTTCGGCCGGCCAGCCGATTAGAGTTGGGGCTTGGCTCAGTTCCGTTCTGTGTTCAAGTTTCCCTTGCCCGCACACCTGTGTATGTACGTATGCTTGCGTGTGTTCAACTCTGCTGTAACGAACGACGGCGAGGAGAAGATCCTGCCTGGTCCTGGCCTTGATTAAGGGGATACGCACGCATAATAATGAGATTCTCCGTGCATAATGCCAAGCCCGCTTACCGAATAGCCAGCGACGAGATACGGGGCTCTATGCATTGTGGAGGGAGACAGTTTTATCGGCAATTGGCATATTAGATCAACGACGTCCGTTGTAGATGAGAAATTATATAATCAACGGAAACACTCGAGGGCGGGATAGAAGAGAATTATCACTGTCGGCAAATCGCTACCGCTCGACGGATGGTGAATGGGCTCCCTGTTGCGAAAAACGGGTACCCGATTCCGTCGTCTTTGCTGTATTTCACACCTGCGTATACCTCGCCTGGTTGTTAATAATGAAGGTGTTTTTGAATTGAAATTGAATTATTTGTTGGCCGATCCCCTGCGCTGCAGAGAAGCGATTCCATCGGTGATGCGATACATGACGAAGCCACGTGATAGCTGGGCCGGCTCAAATGAATAACACCGGGAGTACGCTGTCAATATCTCGCTGAAGGTCTTACTGACAGCAAAGTTTCAGCTAAACACAGCTGTTTTTTGGTTTTTGAGATTGCCGGTGGCATGTTGCCGCATGTGAAGCATAGCTTCGAGTTTGTTGTCGTTGTTCGTTAATGAGCGATTATGATCATTTATTTCGCTGGTCTGACAGTGGCAAGCGCTGGAATTGATTCGGAAAACTTTTAGGAAAAAATAACAAGCTTCGAAAATAATTTTCGAAATGTTGCGAATTTAGAAATCGTTGGAAGATACAAAACAGGAACTAAGAAAGGCAAAGAACCGGTGAGAATATTCGAATTTCATCGAACAGTCCCATCGTCTGTTATTTTTACGCAGAAACCCTTCACCGTCAAGCCACATCTTTCGTAGCCACATTTAAAATAATGTTTGCCTCTGGAAACAGTGTTTAGAATCAGATCGGATTTAACTCCGATGAGATTTTAGTAGAGAGGCGTGGTTTTCGAATGACAATTCATTCGGGACTAACTTTAACAGGGAGCCAATTTCGGCAAAAAAAAAACTGTCGGGACACGGTATATGTATATGCCGTTGAATTGTATCGGCTAACGCTAAAAGCTGTGTCAAATAAGGGTTAACAATTCATGCTGCCCGCGTCATAGTATTTGCCTATAATTACAAGGATTGTCTTTTAAGGGAACAAAATGATGTGGGTGGGATGCGTTATAGCTATTGTTGTCGTGCCTCCCAAGTCCCAAAGCCATCGAGGAGTTGGGCTCACCTCATCCAGCCAGTGTCCGGGATATCAAGAAAATTAATGTGATTATTCATTATAGACTAATTGCTACTGTTCTCCTATCACTGCGTCCACGAATCAAAATCGTGACGTTCTTGTTAATCGGCAAGTCCAACGTGAACGTTCATTTTCGTCTAATTTTTATACGAAATCAAGGAAGCTCAAGATATTTCCTCCCAAACAAAGCCCAGCATATTCCATAATTGCGGGCGTGGGGGAGATGTCTTCCAATGTCAGATTCCAGTCGCAAAACACAGGAAAATGGACAAGGCCGCTAGTGTGCCGGCAACACAACAGCCGGCACACCCGAAGATAGCCTGGGTGTGCCGTTCCAGCGGCGTCGACGGATTTCACGACCCGTCCCTCTCTAAACCTAAACCACGCGCGATTCACGGATCTTGCCAAATCGAAACAACGAAACGCGAACAACTTTACCCCGCCTCTGTCCGCTCGCTCGACTCAACTCGTTCGGGCTGTAAATGACATCCATCCACCGGCGGGCTTAAGCATACTCGTAAATGGTCAACCTCCTCCACTATGGAAAGCTTCCAGAGGGTCCGTTGACATATAGATCGTCTTCGAGATGCTGCCCAGCCCGCATGATACCATCGCGCTAATTTGGCTCAAATATCCGCTCTGTCTAGCCGGTAGCATTCGCATGGCGGCTGACGACCGAGAGAGATGACCTATCAGATGTCGACCAGGTAAATATACATGGCAGGACTGATTTGGCTGGAGAGAAATAAAACAGGAGAGATTTCATTGCACGATTTTGCTTTTGTTGAACAGCAACAACAGCAGCAGCATCAGCGTAGATAGCAGTAGTAGGGTCTCGTCGGTTGTGGCTTTATTTCAATATTGTTTTTCTATCATTGTATTATAGCAGCTCGCGCATCATACCTCGAAGCTAGTAATGCTCTACATATAATGATAAAAATAATGATGCCGGTATTAAAAATGATAATAATTTTTATTATTATTATGATTATTGGTATTATCATGTCATGCATGGGTCAGTACATACTGGCCAACCTAAGGTGACATTTGGGTTGCCCTATATATCTAGCGGAAATCGCTTCGGCGGACGACCCTCCGCTTAATATTCTTTCGTTCAAGTTCGTATTTCTCGTCAACATACATATGAGCTGTCACCGGAACTGCTGGCTTCTTGAAGCGTACTATAACAATGGAAGGCTTCAATAAGCTTTTAATTTTAATAATAGGCTTTTATTACTTTTTTTTTATTATTATTCGTGTTGGTCATGTCACGTACGCATTTCATTGACGTCCGACTGATTAGATTTTCCTTTCAATTCTTTCTGAATTGAAAAATACACACATGAAATATTCTTCTTTTAAAAATCTAAACCCTGAAAACGTTTGGGTTAGAAAGATTAGCCTTTTTTTTTGTTGCTCAGTCTTAATGATATTATCGAGCTTCCTTCAAACGAATAGAAAATACTTATGACAAGCTAACTTCAGAGGCAATTTCTTCTGGCAATTTGCCTACGAGGGCATGGTTCAAGCTGTCCAACAAATACAGTTGGACGTCCCCTCAATCACACAGATACCTAATAGCAGGAAGCTCGGGCCTCCTCGCGTGTGATGATCTTAATCATCATTATGCTTTTGATAATCTTCATTATGAATTAACGTTCGTTTTTTGGCGTTATTCTACAACGCAACGAGTCTCACATCCCGCAGGGTGGACCTCTTTGAAATTGATTTCCTCAGCCTTCATCTAGCCTTTCGCATGGGCTTGCCTGCCGCATTGTCGTGTGTAGCTCGTCGACATGGCACTCACGTTCATTATCGCACAAAACGTAACCGTTAATAGAGACACAAATTAACTGCTGCTATTGTTATCGCTGCATTCGCCACTGATCTGACGACGCCGTCACTCCCACCCCCTGATGTGTCGCCGTTAGCCGATTCTGCCGAGCAGAACTCAATATCGGCGACACGTGGTCGTTTTCGCCATGGGCAAATCGCTGCATGGCGTGCGCCGCGACCACGGCATGTCCAGGTTAAGTTGTGTAGGATACACCACGTATATTCTGCGATTCGATCTGGTTAACTCGCGATTGATTCGTTCGTGCCACTGGTGCTGGTAGAGACAGCAGCTGCAAGCAGCGGCGAACGTTTGATCCACCTTACGATATATCTCATTCGATATTTCGATACAGCGTGTGTCTCTCTGTGTGTATGAGTCGATCGTGTCTGTATGGGTGGTGAGCGCTCGCGTTGGCTTCCTGCTCGAGCGTTTTGCCGTCGGACAGATCGTCAGAGGCAGGGACGGGCGACTATTGCTATTAGGCATTTTTCGATTGATAGTTTTTGCAATAAGGGCCTGCTCTTATTGCTCTCTCTTTCTCTCTCTCTCTCTCTCTCTCTCTCTCTCCTGTGGCTCGCGAAACCCCACCTTTGGCGTTCAAGCGCAGAAATAGGCGCCAAGATTGCTGGTGCCGCGACGATGGCGGCTGCTGCTGCTGCTGCCCACAACTGTGGCCAATTAACAGAGTGTTTGGGAACAACAACAACAACTGGAAAACGCAGTCGGCTAAGTTATAGTACCTAGCAGCTACTATAAGGTAATTAGCTGCCTGGCTCAACGGTGACGACCATGAGGGCGTATGGGTGCTAGGAAATGATCGAAAATACGGGAAACCAGACCCCAACGCGAATCAAGCGTATGTCAGTTGTGCTAGAAACACAAGGTATTACATTATATAATATAATATAAGTATAGTGTATGCGTAGCGTTCTCCCCATCCTCCTCTTCGATGTGTGGGCCAGATCATACAGGAAGCGTCGAGCACTCAGCTCAGCGACGAGTCGACCACGCCGAGAGGGTATGGGCCAGATACAAGGGTAGATCGAGAGAGAGCGAGAGAGAGAAGTGGATTGCCGGACGGGTTCGTGTACATTTTGCGCGCATAGTGTGGCGTTGGGAGAAAGTAGAATAATTGTTGTGTCAATGTTTGCAGCAGTAGTCACGGTGACAGGCTACCGACGCCACTGCCGACCGCCGCCGCCGTCGCCACCACCATGGGCAAATCGACAGCCGACAAGAAGAGCAAACACAGAACACGCAATACACGGGAGGAAACCGGGCGAAACAGGGTCCCTGCCAACAAATGACCAGTCGAGAGATAGTCGCGAAGACCTGCTGCCTGCCGCACGGCGGGGGCAAATCATCGCGACTCGGCCGCTGCTGCTGCAGTCAAGACGTCGAGGGCGTTGAAACTGAATTGAAACTGAATTGATGGAAATTGGTGTTCGCAGTAGCGCACGGGCAGACGTCATGCAGACGGTCGGCCCTCAGAAGAAATCTAGAAAAACAGAGAAGAACGAAGGAAGACACAGGAGCAGATCTCGATAGAAAGAGAGAGAGAGAGAGGGAGAGAGAGAGAGGAACAGAGATCGTCATCGGGAAAGAATCGTCCGTTGATCGGTCTGTTTAACCTTCGGGCAGTGACGTCGCCCATGGTGCCACGATTCTGTCGATATCCATCTAAGCGGAAACAACACGAAGAACAGGTAATATTATTGTTGTTATTGTTTCTGTTGTCGACGCTGTTGTTGTTGCTGCTGTTGTTGTTAACCTGCCGGCTGATCGGGAGGTAACGCGAATGGGAACACAAACAGAGATTCACAGCGAGACAGAAAATCGCTAGAAAATAAATAGAATGAACAAGGAGGGGGCGCGCAAAACAGGACTGGACACCACCATATATATATATATATATATATATATATATATTATATATAAGCAAATGAGAAGACGACGAGGAACGCCGCCACTGAGGGGCGAAATAGAGGTGGGGGAATTTCTTAGCGTAACAATATGAAATGTTGTTCAGAATTATCATGTCATTACGTCGTGAGCGGATGCTGTTGCCGACATCATCGTCGTCATTACTAGCGTTTTCGTTGTCGCTCCGCTGTTGTGTTGCTGTCGATAAGAACAAGGCAGGATGAATCTATACAAAATGAAAGAGAGAGAGAGAGAAGAAAAGCATATGACTAAGAAATTCTAGCATATGACAGTATATATATATATATATATATATTGCTAATGTTAATCGTGATCGTCGAATGTGATGGCAATGTTCGACGGGTCGACGAGCACGGCCTGCCTCTTGGCAGAATTCGAAAGTCAACATGGAGGCTATTGCTGAAGACGTTGATCGAGTAACGGCCGGGGCGGGGCGGGTGGACACACTCTACGGATGTTTAAATGGTTAAGGCATGAACGGGTTCGATCCCTGCTGCTGTACAATTGCATCCAAACGGAGGACGAAGTCAGCCTGGAAGATTTCGTAGATCGTTAAATATATAATACGATATGACAGTTAGAACTTGGCGAAGTTTGTGCTCACATCGGATAAATCCTCAACTTGTGAATAGCGAACTGGCTGCTGTTTTCCATTTCTGCTTGGAGAATACGACAAACATCTATCTATCAGATGCGTAGGGATTTCATTCAGAGCCTGGCCAACGGAACCCTTGTTGTGTATACCTGTCGCGTCACCAGTTACCGCCTGTTGTATTGGAGGATCGATTTTTCGTTAGGTGATTAGCTCATTTATTATTATTATTATTATTATTATTAGTATGAGCTATTCGATTTTTTAGGCCGTTGCCTTTCTGGTTTTGTAAGTTCGCTATTTAATGTCTACCTCCCCCTTGCGTCCGGATAGCTCTGTCCGCTGATATCCTGTCGAGTATCGTCAATATTCAACAGAAATGATCGACCAGCTACATAATGTGTGCCAACAGGGCTCTACAACATCACCACTGCTGCTATGGCTACTATCACCGTCAGTTTATATTGATACGGTACCTGGCCAATTCAACTGGGATGAACCTTCACAATTGCTGAATCCCTACCAATGGCCAACGCACAAAGAACTACTACGACTAGCATCGTTCGATAACTGTACGATAGCCATCCGTGTACCATATATATATATATATATATATAGATATAGATATACACGTATATATATATCCCGCAGTGCCATGCGTTTCAAATTGCTCGCTAGCTGGAACGCTGAAGCACGGTGCACGCACGGTTGTCGGACGATCGCCGTGGTCGATCGAGCAAAGAGACAAAGCAGGCATATAGACCTATATGGAGATAAGAGCAGCACACTATCAAAATCCACAACGAGTAAATATCTACTACCGGCGTCCCCGTTGCCCCTTGCGTTGCCCCAACGTCAATGGATGGGCAAAAAACACGCCTCCTCATACAGCGGTGGGGGTGGTCGGCGTCGGGTCTAGTCTCTCTCTGGCAGAGCTGGCAAGGGAGGATCTTATCGTGCGCACGCTTGCATATGGGCGGGGCGTGTGTCCCGTGTATCATTACGGAAACGTCTTCGTTTCGCGTTGATAGCTTGGCGTACGCGCGCGTGTGTGTCCACGTACGACTCCCATGAATTCGTATGAATTTTGTTTGCAAAGACGAACAGATGTATGTACACAGCGGCCGACAGATAAGCCAGCCGATGACAGATACAACCACCGGCGGAGTAAACAACCAACACAATTGACAGGCGAGCGAAACAAGGGAAGATCGACGCTGACAGGACGAGAGCCAGTCAGCCAGTCAGTGTATAGCGCGCGCACACACGACCTACGAAATGAACACAGTCGTTGAAGAAGAAGCACAAGAAGAAGAAAAAGAAAAATCCGAGAAACGGGTAAACGCAGGAGGCAGGCCCCAAAATGAAGAGTAAACTGGACTGATGCTTGTCTTCGAGGAGATGCAGCGAAGAACAGGGGGGGAGGTGTTTGTCATGCCACCGCGGCGACTGCGGCGCTGGCATGAGCCGAACCCGCATGGCCGTCATCGTAGCCGGTTATTGGATAGAACAAAGGCTATGGGAATGGTAGCGCCGATTTGAGGAAGGCGCTTGTTGAAGGAACGAATTGTCCACGTGCTTTCCTATGGATTCTCTCTACATTTACTATGTGATTACTATTAATAATGACGTTTACGACTATCATATTACTACTGTGTACTGTATATAGTATGGTTCGTATGTTCGTTCATCGTTTTCATTATTTCAGCTTTGGTTTCATGTTTATTCTCGCGTCAAAACAGAAGCGCTCTTTTCTAAGATTCGGTGGCATGAGTGTTTGGCGTATATGTGTGCCTGTGTGTGTGTGTGTGTTGTGTCCACATGTGTATGTGTTTGTTTATGAGGGTTGCATGGCCCGCAGAGGCGGATGGGAAATAAACGTCGCTAGCTATTATTATCATTATTACTAATTGTGATTAGATCAATGAATAGTCGAGAGTCTGCGGGCGGAGACGATGCACGTGCAGTTGTAGCGGTTGGCAGGCGGGTGCGCACAAGTTGGTCACCCGCAGCTCACTGGACCGAAAGCAGTTTTACATAAAAGGTCCACATGTGCGTCAAGGAGACTCTGATCCAGAAGATCGCGCAGGGCTCCCATTCGTGTGGGATGGCGGGGATAGCTTGTTCATCAGTGTCTCGTTCCGTTAGTTGCTCACAGTGACTAATGCCGACTCTTTGACGTCGAGCAAACGGGCTAAGTGCAGTAACAAATGCTCTCGTGTGTCAAGACGCTCGTCTTCTTGAGAGGATCTTGCAGCGATCGACGCTTGTTCCACTTGAGGAGGGAGACCATTATCGCCCGTGTACACTATCGATGGACATGCGCCGAGCAGTTGAACGGTGCCTTCATATAATAGTTAGTATGAATGACACCTTGGCAAGGACGTATGCAATGCCGGTGCGCCCACGCCAATTCGCCCTCCACGAAACTCAATTCAACAAACTTATCCACCGTGGAAAAACGAAAGGATGCTGTGCGGAGACTAGTTCACCCGATGCAAGTGCCATAACATTCAGTCACAACGACAATTTGATACACAAAGACAGTTTCACAACTTGCTCTCATTCTGCTCGGCGCCATCACCCCTCATTCCACATTTGCACAAATGCAACACATTAATTGAGTGTACGCAATGAATTTCAATTAATGGGAATACACCTTTTATGGCACCTTCCATCCGTCATATGAGCATCCACCTTTTTGATGTCATGATTTGTGCCGGAGCCCTCATCAATCACCAATCATTTGTTGCTTATCTTTAGTAGAGAACGTGTAGTTCGCTTCGGCCACTAGTCGATTTCGATCCGCTCGGTGGAAGGGTGTTGCTTCTCGCTCCTCCTTCGAAATTGCATTTGTTCAGCGGTGACTTCATTTCTACCAGAGGAAAATCACAACAGGGTCAGCGGTGATAATGGCGCCCGAAGATGACGGGCGCTGTGTGTCTTGAATGACGAACGTTGGACCAGAATTGATGTTGTTTTTTTTTTGTAATATTAGATACATATATATATATATATATTAAACAGATAAACATCTGCGAAAGACGGATAGAACAATGGTAGCAGCACCAGAAACAATAAACACCAACAGTTCAGAAGCCACAAGAACTCCAAGTGAATTGATGAGTGGTGGCGACAAACTCCGCGTTTTCAGTCGTCGGAACAAAGGCCATGGAGAAGAAGGACTCGAGGCAGGATTCGACTTAAATGGAGGGAGTTGTCGGTGCCACCATTAAGTTAGCAGATAAGATCTGATGTTCAGATAAGATCAGTCCACGACGCTGTTTACCGATGTTGCCAATTGCATCAGATGACAACAGTAAGTGAAGGGCGGGCGGGGGGAGGGATTCGCAATTGGCAGATCGCTCGGTAGCAGGACAATGGGTGACGCAATTGTGGCAACAATTGATTTACGCCATTAAGTTCACACGTATAGCATAAGTACAGATATAGATATAATGCTACAATATATATATATATATATATATATATATAGACAAGAACTATATTTCGGTATATACAACTCTATATATGTATTCACTTACGAAATGCTTGAATTGAGTTAATGGGAAAGCCGTGACGTTTGTCCCAAGCTGGTTTCAGGTGCGTCCGCACCCCAACGATGAAGGCCAAAAAGCCTGCTAATTTACGAATTAATATTTCACACAAGCGATTAATATTTGAATTATGAATTACCAATTCCAATTACTCTTCCAAACCCAGTGCATATGCGCATCTTGGTAAAAAAACAAACTAGAGAGAGAGAGTTTTTGTAACTCAACCTACTTCATCGTTACCAGAAAGAAAGCACTGTGGCAAGGACAATGCGGCGATGAAAGATGGCGGTTTGATTTGTTCTTTTCTTTCGTCGTTCGTAAACCGCTAACTATCATCTGGCCGAAAGTTAAGAAACAACAGTTCACGCAACCCATATTGCATTCATAGTTACATCAACAAACGCCGGTACGACATTGACAAATGCTGAACACGAATCTGGTGGCCAATCACGGCTAGGCTATTCTGGTCCTGCCCGACGTCTTCATATAGTTACTCTTTCTTCATAGCGCCTATCTTACAATCATACATCAGCCGGCTTTCTTTGCCCACTATGACTGCACATTTTGTTCATGATATCCTTGTTGTTGTTATTGTTGCTGCTGCTACAGTTATGCTTCGACCCGTGCTCAGCACTGTGTGGCTGTGTATGTGCGGTGTGTGTTAGCCATTATAGGGCATTTGTATATCGTTCAATTCTCCTAAGATAGTAGTACAATTATCAATATCGTAAATCTAAGTTGCTTTTTTTTGTCATCACGATCTCTCTCTCTCTCTCTCTGTCTCTCCCCCCGGGCCCTTGATCCTGCACAACTCTGACCGACATCCATTTAATAATATCAACACAACTGGCCCCCTAGACGTCGGGTCCAGTGCGACGTCCAGGTCCGCGTACGCCGCCGCCGCCTTTCCAAAGTAGACCCACACTTTAGCAACTCGGGCCACAGTTTGCCCACAACGAGAAAGAAACAAAAATAAACTGCACATGCTAAGCGACTTGCAAAGTGCTCATAACTGTAAGTATGCCATAAGTAGGAGCCCACAGGAGGGGACGGCGAGGCGAGGTGGGGGGGTGGGGGCAAGCCCGCTAACAAAATGAAGTTGAAATGGCCGCCAGCGTGCCACCAGATCGGCGGGTTCGTATGCGGCACCAGCCTATTCGGCGGATTGCAATCCGGCGAATGCGCGCGATTCGAAACGAGATTCCTACCCCCTTTTTACTTGGCCTATACGTTGTTTGTATGATGATCTGCAGCATTCGGACAACCTGCGTCGAAACAAGGCCACCACAACGGCCGCCATCAGGCCCGCCCGTCAGACCGCTGGCGGGGTAGATCTATCGCGTTGCCTCGTATCGAAAGATCGCATAATCTCCGCATGACAACCCAAACCGAACCTATGGCGCTTTGACGTTAACCGCGTCCACCACCGAAATGACGGCCGGCGATGACTCCGACTGCGGTAACGGCAGCCGCGAGCAACAGCAACTGCTGCTGCTGCTGTTGTTAACATTGGAGCATCGTCGACAATATCCAGGCATCACCCGGTGGCGTTTTTTTTTTGCTACTTTATACTTTGTAGGTAATAATAATGGTGAAGTAGTTCGCTCCGTCGCCCGTGTCCGTGTGTGACGCCATTTGCGGCAGGTAATATTCGACTGTGTGTCCACCCGTTTTCGCATTGTTCATTCGACTCCCACGAACCTAAACACTTAGTAGTTGTATAGTTGTGACAGTGGTATAGTTCTCGGTAACAGCGGCACGTATAGTATATAAGGCTAATGCAATACGCGATAAATACGTTTGTGTGCGTTGATAACGTTGAGCCATTCGTTCGCCCGCTCCTTGTTCAGTCCTCCGATGCGTTCGCCTTCTCAGGGCGTCTTGCTCCGATGCATGGCCGGACCCTGTCCGGCTCCGCAACTAAACAACAGCTGTGGCTAGAATAGTCGAGTTTCATCGTCATTGTCGATTTCCCCGATAGATACATAGCTAGTAGTGGTACCTTTTTTTCTTCACTTGTTTTGACGGTCATCCGTAATCACTCCATCCCCCCCTGTCTCTCTCTCTCGCTCTGTTGATCGTTGTTGTTGTTGTTGTCTCGATCATCATCGCCGCCACGGCTGCCACGAGCAATCACAGCAGCAGCAGCAGCAGCATCATGAAGATTGTCATCGCCATCTTTGTGGTTGATTTGTGCCGGCGATCGACCACACTTTCTTGTGGTGGTCAGCCGCTGCTGTTGCTGCTGCGGTGGTCACTCTTGGCTTCATTCTTCGGGGTTACACTACGCCAGCTCATGTTGTTGCATAGTGCTAACACGGGCGCGACTGCTCGTTGGCATCAAGTAATCGTATGGTAATAATAGTAGCCCGAGCAGTTGTACTAGTTGTTGTATTGGCAGTGGCGACAACAGCGGGTAGAAACCAAAACGGTCCACCAAAACGAGCAAGTGACCAACCATTAGGTAGTTCATGTAGGTATCTCGTGGATATGTAGTTACGATTATCGAATGAATGAACCGATAGCAAGAGCGGCGTCACAGGGGCAGTGGCATGATATAGCATGGATGGCAGTAGCCAGCCCCCGTTCGTGGGGCCTGGCCACCGTCGGCGACCCTAGATAACGTAAATCGCAGAGTAGATGATGTTTACACTTTGCTGTCCGTCGATCTGTTTGTTTATTTGTTTGTTTGCGTTTTTTGTCTATTACTGATGATGCCGGCGGTGCTGGTGGTAGTGGTGGTGATGGTGGTGCCGTTAGAACCTCGCTAGGTAAAGTGCTGCTGGTCACAGTAGTGGCCGACTAACCGCTAGCTGATGCGGGCTTAGGGTGGCCGCATGGCTGAGGTGGTCTTCGAGCAGGTCGCTGGGGGCAAATCTTGGACGAGGAAACTCGATATGGCGCAGCAGAAGCGGCAGCAGCAGCAGCAGCACCAGCCACAACCATTACCATTACTCACACTAACACCGAAACCAAAACAGTACTGAGTGTTGCTTTTTTTTTTTATTAGAAATAGAATCTGTTTATTCGGCTCTGTCTATTCTGGCCGCGTGTGTGTGTGTGTGTGTGTGCAGATGTGACTTGTGTGCGATTTGAGTGATTTTTAATGTCTCAGCGCTTGAGGACTTTGCTATCGTTAGTGCGTTTATTATATATTGTTATGTGGTACTTTCACTTTAGAAAGTTGTCGTCACCAAACACTTTTTAGGGCGAGATATTTTCACGAGATGAATGATGATGATGGTTCGTTGTTGTTTGATCGCGATAAGGCAACTATTTTCGCTGGGTGGGCCCGTCCGCCACCGTGCGCTAGTTCACGGTTACGTGACGATGCAGGAATTCGTTTTTCCTCAAACTTCCATCTGCTTTCTGGGACCCTAACAGGCTCTGTCACCGCTGTGGAGTGCAACGTATCGTTGCCACCGACACCGCTGCTGCTGTTGTCCTGATGTTCTGCTGTAGTTGTGAGTTGCTAACTGGATAGCTCCCATGAAGACAAGATCTGTGTGTTGATCGGTTTTCGTCAGGCCGCGACACCCGTCCCTCATTCGGTTACAGCGTGCACGAGTGGCCGACCGAGAGCACCAGACGAGAAAAGACGACGAAAAGGCCCGGCCACTAACAACAGCTAACTAGCTAGTCCGTTAAACAGCCGGCAGCCAGCTATAATAGCCAGCGCCTACAGTTTTCATCGAAGGCCCTCACTGCCTTGTTGACTTCCATCCATTGTTAACTTACTGCTCTTGATGGCTCTACTCTGTCGTCGTCGTCGTAGTCGACATCCCCCTCCTCATCCTCCGCCCCCGGCTCCGCTTTCTCAGCGAAATTCAGCTACATCTCTCACCTTCGCCGGTTGTCGCTGTGTGGTCGCTACCGTCTCGACGTTGTCTGCGTGGGCTGGGGTTTCTACTATCGTAGTTATCTCTGTCGTTACCATTTTGTTACCAGCTGCTGCTGCTGACCCTGCTGTGGCAGTAGTAATTCTAGCAAATGTCAACGACTCGGTCGCATTTTGTCCAGCCCCCCTCTCTATTTCTATCTCTCTCTATCTCTTGTTCTCGTCCGTTTCGCTGATGATAGCCAATCTAACCTTTCACCCCACGCGAATCGTACCCCCATGTCCACACCCTTCCCCAGCAGCGCCCTTCAGCGTAATAGCTATTACGGTCGTGTCCAACGTGGCCAACTCAACGACTACCCCATTATCGTTTACCACAGCGCTACTATTTCATTTAGCCTGTCAAGCCCTTCTCCAGCGTGCTGGGAAACCCCAGTAAGTATTGTGCCCTTATCACTTCGGATTCGATGAAGGCAGTGGACGTTATCGACGCTTCTGCACGTTGGACCCGACAAATCTGTTCTGCCCCATTAATTCGCTACAGTACAGTACCGGTGGCGGCGTAGTCGCTGCCGCCCTCATGGACACGGCCAGCTGGCCGTAAGTCAAGTAATCACTTGTTTTCTGTGCTCTTTTGTGTGTCCGCCCCGATTGGTCCCTTCCTACCTGTGACCCAATAATTCCCCCTCGATGTAATTCCACTGGGACCAGTAGCCCCAGCGACGGCTGCCTCGGCTGGTCCCCAGACTTACGTAGCCTCCACTTACGACGATCATTTATATGTCAATATTCTGCTCGATATTCTATCGATTACCCTTTGGTCACATACACCAAAGGTATATGACTACGGACAACGCTCAACTGTGACGAAAACAAAATAGTCAGCCTATAACTGAGCCATCGAATCGAACGGGAGCACCAGAACGCCGGCGGAATGGCTCCCGCGTCGGACTGGTCCGTCTGGTTCATTATTGTCCAGTTTATTAGCCTAGTACAACGTCCATTACTAGAGGGAGTAATATTCTGCAGCATTCGAAATGTAACCGAATTACGAAGCGACATTAGCACCAAAGGCAAACGCATGCCCCTTGTTCTTGTTTCGCCATTTGGTAATCGCATTATATATGTAGAATATTCTGCATAGTGTATTATCGTCCTTATCCGTGTTTGGCCGCACTCTTCGGTGGCGTTGTGACTTCTCTCTCGATCCGATCCGATATTGCGCCGTTGTCGCGGTAATTGACGAGACGAGCGTTTGTCGCCGTTCGCGTTTATCTGCCAACTCCGTCCTGTGGGAGAAAACCTGAAGCAGCTTCTATTCGACTTCAGTTTCAGCTGCGCTTTGAGCTGCTGTATCGCAATATGTATTACGGGCATCCGGTGAGCCTGACCATGTCAGATAGCTTCTTCACAGCTGACGAACAGCCTGATCCGTGTCTCTCTGTTTCTCTTTTGTTAAGTAGTAAGTAGTCGGTCAACGTTAGCAGTCGAACAAAGATCATGAACAGATCTCATTTGGTGTCAACGCGATATCATTCGAACGCATTGATCCACAGATGAATCAATTAAACATGAATGTAGAAATACTTGCGAATGTCTTGTAGCGTTTGTTCGAAGTATCACCTGGGTATCAGACTGCCTCGCGGCAGCCTTTTAGCCTGATGGAGGAACAATCATATGATTATTTCATATGATTGTCTGTATTAAAATCAACAATAATTAGAGAAGTAATTCACAAAGTTCATTATTTATTCACACGACATTGTATTAAACACACCTGAATACATATTGGTAAAATGGTACAACCGGGAACACGGTAAAAACAGTAAAACAATAATTGGCAAAATTTATTTTAGGGGACACGGTGTCAGGTTGAGAAAATCGTGTCCACCCCCGAGGTGCCATGCCCCTCTGCACAGCGAGCGACGGCGCTGCAGAAGGAAATATCCTGCGCCACTAGCGCGGATCAGCCTGTGGTGGACTCCTTCGAGGAAATTACCAGAAGGGGGGGTGCAGCCAAGGAAACGCCAAACTTAGAACTACTTAGGTGCGGTAGCAGCAACAACAATAACATAACAACTCGGACCGCTCCAGAACTTCCGGCAGCGTCATTCTGTTTCCAGGTACATTCTATCAGCGTCAACTGCGGTCACTGCAAACATTTGGACGTGCTGGTTGCTCGCTATATATATATATATATATATATATATATATATATATATAGCCATACGACCTTTTGATAACTCAGTCGTCGCCGCCACTTACAGAACGAACTCTGCCGCTTACTTTTTGCCGCAGTAACTCGCAACACATATATGATACAATATATTTTGTTTAATGCCATTTTGGTCCACCTTTCTTCGTGCGGATAACGAGCTTTTAATATAATTAGAAAGTCATTTTCCACTTTTAGTTACCATGATTATATTTCGGCTTCGAGGGTACCGGTGTCATTATCTCGTTTTAGGCACAATCGCAACGGGCCGCCATTATCGTAGTCTGCCCGTAGTAGTGGTCAGCAAGCTGACAAATAAGACACAACGATGTCACGCGAAAAAAAAAAATGAGCCCACATCAACAGGCCACAAACACCAACACACGGCCCGGGTGCAGGCAATCATTTGCTCATGATGGCCTCAGATGATTGCTCCAGTAGATTACTGAAACAGCAGCCGGTGCTGGTGCTGCCGCTGCGGCCACTATTACTGTGATTATAATTAATGGTGATTTTAGAAAGTGGTCACATAATAGATTTGCATGCACCATCAGCAGAGGGCCACCTGCTGGTGCATGCGACGAGTCGCACGAATGGATATATTAGAAGCTAAGCATGTTGGCACTCCACGACAGTCTAGGGATAATGGCGTCCACTAGACAACAAATGAATACAAGAAGATAATGTCTTGTAATGGATTGCTTACACTTGTATCCTGTGGGAAACTGCTGGTAACGGTAACGTGGGTGTGTCTGTTAAGGAAGGCCAATGGTGCTGCGGAACACTGAGATGGTTGTTGGACAATCAAACTCGGTCCAGGTGTACGCGAGTTGCCGAACTTGACGATGGAGCCTCTGGCTCTTCAAAACGCCATGCGATGAAGTTTGGTTCACGTCCCGTTTGACTATTTAATAAACTACAATGTCACTCGCTATCCAGCCTAGATATGCCTAGATCTCAGACCCAGCTATAATTGGTGTTATAAAATCTCCGTTAGCGCTGTTCCACGCCGAGACATCTGTGTCGCGTTTAAACATTCTATCTGTAGCAGTAGCAGTCAAATATTCACATCACGCTGTGGGTACTGAGCTCATTTAACTTTAAATTAGACCTCAAATAAGTTCTTTTTTTTTCGGACACTACTGACGAGCCGAACAGCCTCACCCCTTACATGAGATACTGTTGTTGCTAAGAAAAGACGAGCCGGCTATCAGCACCATCAGCAGGGATTGGCATCATAAGAATCTACGGAATGGATTAAGGGCGAAAATAACGGCATAGACACTTTACGGTACAGTAAGTAGTCGTCCGTCCCAGCGGTGTATATATATATATATATATATTAGATGTCTACACGCGACCGCGTGCTTGACACAAATCTATGATAGTACAGCTTTTCCCCGGCCACGGCCACGAGTGGTCGAGTGAGAAGATATTCGAGGGAAGATGCTCCCGTTAATACGACTCGGGTGGGTATGACGACGAGCTTTTTGCCTGCGATAGTCCATACATTTGGCGTACAGCGGTAAACTGGACTTGCCTGCTGCTGCCGCTGCCGCCGCCACTGAAGCAGCAGCTAAAGCTGCTGCATAAATTTGTTTACTGTTTTAACGATTACGCCCCTCGACTTAGCGACATCAGCCACAACGCTTGACCGGCCAGAGCTTCGGGTGATAAGGCCTGGCGGGGCTCAGCGGACAAAATAGCTGACAAAGATGACGCACTACTTAAATGAGCTCTCTCGGGTGAGCCTTCGCGTCGGCCGCCGCTGCCGCCGTCGACACTGCCGAAGCAGGCAGCCAACTTCGCTAGCCGGTGCGTTGCTGCAATCAAGCGTAGAAGTGTGATAAAATATTGCTATTTGGTTGATATGATTTGCGAGATAGAAGAGAAAGAGAAGAGAGAGAGTGAGGTCGGCTATTGCATCTTCGTGGTGGAATTGGAGCACCCGCGTCCCTCTAGCGGAAGGCCCAAACAGAGCGACGAGACACAAGACGGAAGGTGCCGCGGGTCGCAGCCAATTTTCAAATGGACCGGACATTCGCGCACGAGCCGGACCCACAAACAAACACCTGCACACACACACGCAGAAGCGTCGCCCGTTTTGTCGTTGTTGAGCCCAGCTGGAGTGGCCGAAGAAGCAACACAGCATCAGGAAAGGAAGAGATAGAGAGAGCGAGCACGAACAGCAGCCGCAGCAGTAGCAGCAACACTAACAAAAGTGACAAAACTTGGAAAAAATAGACCGCGCGACAGCTCTCGGCTCGTCTGTGCGTGTACCTGTCTTCGTATATATGTGTGCGTGTGTGTGTGTTTGTATATGACTGACTTTACTCATTGGGCGACTGAGTAGACGAATGGCTTGCAAAGCGGCTGGATGGAGGAAACAACTGTCGAAGGGGTTCCGCCGCCGTCGAAAGCAGCATTGCCATTGTCGTCGTCGCCCTTCTCACGTATCGTGCGCTTTGGCGGACGGTATTGCAGGACCAGCCGTATCAAAACAATGCAGAACAACCCATTGTATTGAGGTAGGTGGATACACAGCGAAATCGAGCGGATACGAGAAGCTAATGAGGTGGGGTGAGCCACGGCAGCTTCCCGGATAACGGTAACGGATTGTAGAAAAATATGAAGACGCTTTTCTTCGCCAAGAAAAGCGGTACTTGAGGGACAGATGGGGACAGCGTCAAATGACTCTTTGGCTCATTAATTATCAGCTAATCAAAGTTAATCATTTGCTTCGTTAATCGTCAGGTAGGGTCAAAGGGGTACACCGATTAAACATTAATTAACTGATGGAGATATATATATACAATAAATAGAACAACGATAATATTTTTGCCGTTTCGTTCAGCCCTGGTTTCAGGATGACTCTTGGCCAAACGACGGGACACCAAAACAGAGACAGATGGTACACAGGATTCGTGCGCTTAGTTAAACACCCGAATATCCATTTTTGTTTGGTGTTTTGTTACCATTAGCGTTACAAGTCTAATAAGTGAATTAAATCTTAAATAGACCGGGTAAGGCCTGGTAGAAAATACTCGAAAATGCGCGTGTGAAGGAAGATTACAGTGTTAATATGAATATAAGCAATCAAAGTCAGCAATCCTTTAGTCATAACAGTTTCGACGCTGGAACTTACTGCTTCCGCTTGTATAGAAATTACATAGTTAAAATATACAAAGTTACAATGTAACAATGAGAGGCATTGCACCGGCTAAGCTTTTCAGGTTTCTCTCTCTCTCGCTCTCCCTGACACTGTTGATCTGTAATTACGCAAATTAGTACATACTTGTAACGTCGTCAACAACAGTTAAGCATCGCTGTGCGAGTCACGCTACCTTAGGGTCATCGTCATTTTGAAGTGCCATTCATTTACTCATTCAATTATTATATTCACTTTATCATTTCATCATAATTGGTGGCCCTGCTTTCAACGAATGGACTCTCTCTCTCTCTTTCTCTCTATTTCTATATATATATATATATATATATATCTGTATACGTCGAGCTTGTATCAGATCGCTTTCAGTGATTAGGTGAAATATCGTTGCTCTTCTCTCGTTTTGTTGTCCACCTTCATTTGCAGGTTTCACGCCGTACGTTCGATATATAACGGTCCCCGTCATCAATAACAACAACAACAGCTATTTATGAATGCTGTTAATAAGGATCATTAGGATTGCTCAATATTTTTCACACGACAGCCGAAGGATGAGTAGAAAAAGCACAATGACAATTCTACGAAACGGTGACAGAATCGAAGATCAAGATCAGCAGTGCCAGCAGCCGAGAAGCTCTGTGTTGCTGCAGGCGCTAAGCGAACGAGAGGAAATACGCTCGGATCGTCGACGCTTGAGTGTCGCTGCCCATTGATTCACGGCCGATCATCGTCGGCTGATCGCGGTGGCCATCGATGCGCGCTGATGTAATCACGGCCGTTCGATTATATATTAATGTATTAATTGTGTTTTTCGAAAAATTCGACAACGCCGGATCGTCGCCTGCGATCAATCGATCGATCGAGCGCTCGCATTGGGACAAGAATCACATAGATACACACACACATACACACAGGAGTACACAGGATTTTCAATCGATTTATAATGAAACCCCGGGACGGGTCGGTTCGCCAGACTCGAGCAGAATATCCAGCGGCACGTATAAGCAGCAGCGATACCGGCGCCAGCAACATCAGCATCAGTCGTTTATGAGAGCACTATGTGTCACTAACAGCGCCGCGTACAACGGTAGTCATCTGGCGAGTGCGGTGCTGTTCGCCGGTCCGCTATCAGTCAATCGATGGACATTTTGCCACATTACGTCCAGTCACCGTCAACTTCGAGGCAAGGTACGCACCCCCACCCCCTAACGAATGTCTGACCGCCCTTCTACTTGATTATTTCGGCCGCTGCCGCAGCCGATGATAGCGTACCGCCGGCTGGGCCGGACGACTCTGCCGCGATAACATTGTGCTGAGACGTACAATGGCTGGATGATGAAGGCACAAGGCTGCGCTGAAGACACAGCAACAACAACAACAACAGCAATAGCAGCAGCAACAACAGCAACAACAATAGGTGCAGCAGCAACAACAACAACAACGGCGGCAGCAGCAGCAGCAGCTCACTGAGACGTTGTCGTTGACGTTAGTTCTCGGAGCCTTGGTGGCGTATGTTTTTTCGAAAGTCGTACCATTCGACGTCATTGCGGAAAAAAGTAGTGACCCGTATTGGCCTTCATTGATATGTTGCATAAGGAAGCGGACGGTGATTTCGCACAGAGATATCTACAAAATGTAGACAGTGATGTAGTCACATTTCGGGGCTGCGGAGGTGGCGGCCGCTACGAGGTAAATGCTGATCAGCCAGCAGCTAATATCGTTTGGTGTTTGATGAGTAATTATTTGTGTTGCCGCTTCTGGAAAACAGAATGGGGCGATTAAGGCTCATGGTGTATGTACACGATCATTTGCCGCGTATTCAACTCTACAGCCGATATATGATACTGCTCGTATTAGCTACTGCAAATTACGGTTTAATAAAATAGTTCGTCTTAATGTGCCGCTTAGCAATCCGCGCGTATGATATGGATATATCGTAATATTTTTTTTTGAAGATCGCTTGTCTCTTGTTTGTCAATCACCGCCGTTTAACCTTGCCCCCCTAGAGTATTTTGGAAGCAAAAAATTTTCACGAGAGCCCTCAAAACACCAGTGATAATCGTGATAAGCATTCGAGCAGGTCAAATGTTGCAGTATGTATAACGCTGTAACGAAACAGTATAGTTGTGGCAGCTATATTGTTAAACCAGTTGTGAAATTTGAAAACTTACCCTCTCCTACGAAGTGGCATGATGCAAAAGTTAGTAATATGTGTCCCATGCATCTGTGTTTGTGCTTGTCTAAAGACACCTCGCAAGATGAAAATAACTTAAGACATTTACGAATTTCATGCATAAAAAAAAACGATCCTAATTACGATCTGATATGCAGTATGCATCTTTTCAACTGAAAATGAGATTGCCCAGTCAAAGACTAATGTTGACGGCGACATACAGCGGCACCCGTTACCAGGTCGCTTGTGCTTGGAGTGCTCTCATAGGCTCGCAAAATACAATCGTAGAAAAAAATGCCTATAATTTACCTACGGAATGCTTTGTAGACTGTTGCTCCACTGTCGTGAATTGCCGTCTTTATTTTATGCCAATAGAGTAGTTCGCACCATGAAATGTTTAGGCAAGAGCGGCCGCCACGGCGTCAGTGAACGGGACCTAGTCCAAGGTGTCGTCCCTAGGTTAGGCTGCTGTCCCAGAGGTTCAGCCATTTGGCGTTACACTGAATTAGACGAAGTTACCGTTGATCGTTTGCTTGCGAGTACATGTGATACGGTTGTCTTTTTCAACACAGAGCAAAGCAGCTCCTGCTATGACGAGTGGCTAGTGCCAGTCAGGGTTCGGCGATCTTGTCCTCTTCGGCAAAAATGGCCATACGCCGCATACGCACGGCGTGGCGATCCGCACTGTATCTGCTGTCTCAGGAGAGCGTCATCGCCGAGCTTCGCCACATCGTGACACCCGATATAACCTCTAGATGACCTTTGCCGACGACTGCGGAGCTAGGGTACGCTCGCACAGCGGACGCACGAAATTAGTCGCCAGCAACAGGCCGGCTAGACGGGGCAGGGCATGAGTTGTTCAAATTCAAATATTGCGGCCGCCACCGCCGCCACCGTTACCGACGAAGATAGCAGCAGCAGCCGCAGCAACAACACTGGAACGCCGATGGTTTGGCAAACGGCGTGCGCGAGTGAGCTTGCCAGCACGATCATGTACGAGCCAACGAGGCATCATCGTGCGAACATCGGCCAGCAGCATCGGCGGTCATTACCACATACATGGTCTGTTCACGTTCATTCGGAGCGGTCTCTCGCGCCCGGCGAAGGGGGGAACTCCCCAGGGTTGGCCGGTCGGTCCATCAGAAGCCGGTGGTAACCACGATGCCATCTTCCCTGGATAAGATGGCGTCGGCCAAGCAACGACCCATCAGGCAACGCAGCAACATGAGCTGACCACCACGAGGCCACCGATATGGTGGTTATCCCTGTACGAATCGTATGGATGCCGTGGCCGTGGCCGTATGTGTACTGCATCTGGCGCCGGCCGCTGGGGGCGATCGACAGGCAGTCAACGAGGATTTCGAAGACTTCACCCGCCAGGCATGTTCTCCTGCAGACCGGTCCGATCGGTCCGGTCGAGTGCGACCGGGTACTTGAGCTGAACATAAACAACAATAACAGCAGCAGCAGCGACAACTGCGACACCGGCAGTTGGCGAAGCCGTGAATAGCCACGAGGACGAATTAGGTTAGTGGGGAACTAACAGCAAAGCTTCAGCATCAGCAGCGGCAACGGCGCCTACGGTTGGAGACGATAGCGTACATGATGTACGTGGACAGCAACAAAACGCGCCGCCGCCGCCCCGACCGGCGGATGCAATGATAATATTTTGATATCATTTCGTTCGTTGTCAGCGATCACGGCTGATCACGGCAGGCGTACAAAACGCTACCGGGCTGGTCGGAGAGGGCTGTGTGACCAAACGAAACTGTAGCAATTTCCAGGCAGGACCCCAAATAAATAACAAAATCGAAAATCGAACCCATGATGAATGGGAATCAAAATTCGAGAAGAGATCACAGAGGCAACAGTAGCCGACGGAGCTGGCTAATTATTTATTGTACAATTCAATACGATGCTAATGAATAGCTCAATCGACCCACTTCTAGACATGGTTGAAGGAGCAGATGATCACGCCCAACGGGCTCTATTTTTTTTTGTTGTTTATTTGGGATCCTGCCCGGAAACGCTCGGTCTGTTTAATAATCGCTAACTGTGCGCTTTGTAATATATTGGTACTATTATAAAAGTGAAGATTATATCTAGAAGTATCGAACTCAACTTTGGATTGCGACTTCGACCGGGCCCATATCACTGCTGGCTCATCACCATCGCCATTTCAATGTTCTATATCATCATCGCAATCAACAGCAGCAGCAACAGGTTATCTCTCTTCTCTGTATGGGCAGCACGTGTGGAGCATCACCCCGTCTTGTGTCCTCTGTTTGTTTCGTACAACCGCCAGAAAATGATACTATTGTATGCATATATATATATATATATATATATATATATATACTATGTCTGGGCATGTGTCTGATTCTTATACAGTGGTGTGAATAAATATAGGGCATATATATGAATAAATACAGTTAATTTGCTGCGTAATTTCAGAATTTCCAAGTTAGTTAGCAACAAGTTGTTCTTTGCCGAGTCGTGGCACAAGCCGAAATTATAGCAGAAAATGGAAGCGTATAATTATTAGATATTGTTTTTGTGTTCTTCTAACTGAGGTACACGCGGTAGTGTTAGCTTCAGCAACGCCAAGTGGTCCTACGAAGGCATTGATCGAAAATGCATGCTATTTTCAATGACTATCATCATAATGTCACTATGATTACCAAGTAGATCATGCGGCCAGGCCGCTACAAATCACCGTCTGAGATTAATTATCATAGTAACATATATACACACATACCCGGACAGATGCAATTTTCTATGCTTCTCTACCCAGGCCCAAATCGACAGCAGGCCACAGACTGCTGGTGTCCACTAATTGAGAACGTATACATAGTATCAACACAAACTGATATTTAAACTATCACTGGTGATAAGCCAATCAAAATCTCGATCTCATATTATTGCTTATTAACTTACTCGTCACCGAAAGGCGCCACACACCCAGTAAAACGAATGTAATGAATATCACATGCACGAATATATATATATATATATATATATATATATCTGAATCTGTCTCTGTTCTTACGCAGGGAAATAAACGTAACGCTTAGCGTAACTTCCGCTACAGCGTACGTACAGCAGCGAGAAATTGATAAAATCAACGAAAAAACGTAGCATGACGTCCTTGGCGTAATAACACAACATGCAAAGCATAGCAAACCTGCGCTATTAGATGACGGCCGTCGGCAGAGGTGCTTCACCACGTTCATCACGGAAACCATTGAATTGAAGCGGTTAACACGCTGTGAGCGAATGTTGCGCATCGGATACGTACGGCAATTAGGTAGGTCTGCCTGCTAGCCGCCTTGAAACTCTGCGTGCTACGGGGGAGGCGCACTAGGCTGGGGTCTTCAATGCGAAGGTGTTTATTATTGAAAGATGTAATGGACGACACTGACGTGCTATACTCGTTGCCCGCGTACCCGTGCAACAGCCATCGGCGACGATGAGACGTTGAGTAACCGGTGCTGCCAAAGAGTATCGGTTTTTTTCCCGATGTGAACAACAATATCGGAATTGCTTGTGGCGGCCGCGAATCGTATCGAGTTGGATAGGTGATCGCTGGCTGGCGATGCCAATCGGAACCACGATGGGGGCTGGGATGATCAGTGATCAGTCGGGGAGGTGACCTCTGACCGTTTCGAATTCGTACCGATGGCGTATACCCGTTTATGCAATCTGGCCCCGTCCACGTTGGCTGGCCACATCGTCTCGCATGATGAGGACGATAGAGATTCGCCGGGTGAACTAGCAATAGAAAACAACAGAACGCCATCTGCCCCATCCGCATATATTCAGCCTGTCCAGCTTGCATGGCCGAGATCTCTCATCAATCATATTGGTTGATTGCATATGTGGACGTCTAGCTTGATGCTTTGTTATTATTAGTATAAAATTATCGTCATCGACTGGGAATCACCTCGTCATTCATATCTCTCACTTGTTTGCGTTCAGTTGTAAATGAGAAATGAACGCCGTAACGAATAACGACTTGTTCTCTTAATTGATTTGTTCGGTTGTGTACGATTGCCATTTTTTTTAGTTGAAAACAAAAAAAAGCAAACATGCAGTTGCACAGCTAAGCTGTCTCCGGCTGTAAGAAGCCAGAGGTCACAGGTGCGAGTCCCACTGCATGATGAGGACATATAAGAGAAGTTAAACTGTGTTGTACAATTGCAATTCCTCTTATAAACCAATACAACTTTACTGAATGCTGGTTACAGTTTGAGCATATTTAGAGGGTCAATTTATTAAAGGAAAATGCTTTATTGGTTTATTGAGGGAAGTGCAGTTTTTTCAAAGATCAGGTTCTCCATGTGTAACCAGCTCGTGGACTGGAGTCTGAGGCATCCGATTTTTTCCAGCCAAAGATTTAGCCGTCCGAGCCACTGCGCGGACCGCACGTAGTCGGGTGAATAACTTGAGCGTTCGCTGTTCACCGCTGAACGTTGATAATTCAATTACACATATCGGAGCATCTTGTCGGCCCCCGAACCAAATGATTCCGGAACTACCTCATCTGCCACGTAGTGTCACGTCCAGCAACGAATACAGTCAGCAGCGGATCCTGAACATTATTGATCCGGCCGTTCCAAGCGATCTGTCATTCCCGATCCACCGCGTCAGTCGGGCATCGCAAAAGCCGGACCCTACTTCGTGTCGTCAGCTTCCTTTCACCCCGGGTCTGCTCGTAACAGAAGTAATGCTTCGTTACTCAGAAGCGGACGACGACAGAGCAGCTCTCTTCGTTATCTAGCAAAGGATTGCCCCGATCTAGTATCACTGATTCAACAATCGCCTCTGTCAGTTGTCCCCACCCATATCGCTTGCGTCCTCCCGGACCCTTAACTCAGCCCCGCGACGCACGCCTCTTCATAAATGCATGTCCGCTCTGTTTACCATTTAACCAGCTCATATTTCTTCGTTGTCTCTCTGCTGATCAGCTCTATTCTCTCTTCTGCTACTGTGGCTGTTGCTGCTGTGAGAGTTTCCTTGTGTTACACCCGCGATAGTATTATAATTCTGTCTACGCACCGCTGTACCCTCCTCAATCGATGCTGTACTACGCGACGACATCCGGAACATCGGCCCGAAGCGACTGAACGAACGCACGCCGACTTCAATAGTGGCAGTTGTAGTGTCGAAGTGGTACAAGCATCTCTCTATCGTCCATCTTCGACCCTGTACTCGTCGTGTCGAACGTCGCTTTAGCGGTGGCCCGCCATCGGTGCATCCTTACGCGCCAAACGCTGCTCGTGCACCAGCCTATTGCTTGCATCGGGCACGGCTCCCTCTGTAGCTGGCGTCTCGCCGGCGAACGCGCCGCTGGTGTTTCCCCCGGCAGTTGGTCGGCCGGCCGGCCGGCGCCAATGACGGCGACTCACACCCTCGGAGGAGTCGACGAGTCGCTCGCATCCTGTGAAGGCGATAGCGAGCGGCGACTATTCCATCCCGAGGAAAGAAACTCCGCGCGGTGGCCGAGTGGTACCGGTAGATGGCGCGGTTGGATGTGCGAGCCGGCGCGCGCGTCGTGATCTTCTCATTACGGCAAGAGGCAGCACAAGGGGCAGCGTGCGGTCGACAGGGCGATTTTTTCATTCGGGGCGCTCGCTCGACCGCCCGCTCGCCCGCCCGGCCGGCAACCAACCGGCCAGCCGTCCGATCTGCACTGCCCGGCTGCTGCTGCTGCTGTTGTCGAGCGCCGCCACTGCCACAAACGAGTAGACACTAACGGTATATGAGTGTTTGCGTATGTATAATAGTACGAATTTGTGTGTGTCGATCTGCGAAGAAACCTTTAAGAGAAGGTGGAGAAGATAAGTGCCAGAGAGAGAGAGAGGATGAGAGAGACGAGGAGGATTCGAGAACGAACGCGGTGGCGGGCCTTTTCCGTCGATTCTTTCTATTATTATTATTGTTGTTGCTGCAGTCCCGGCTGCTTGATTCTGTTCACAGCGGCGGTTGGTTCGCCGGGTGACATTTGCCCGCAGGTAGAGTGGCAAGACACTCGCGTTCGCCCGACAGAAGAAGAGAAATCATATTACTTTTTCGCTGCTTGGCGAACCCTCCCTTATCCAGCAATATATATTCTCCTATATGATTACGATTATATTAGCTCGACGGCATCTCGTTCGCTCTTGCTCTGACGAACTATGTCGTGTGCACGATGTGGAAGAGCTAAACGACTCAGAGAGGTTCGCCGAATCAAAAAGGCGAGCGAGGAAAAGTCGCACTGCGGCCTGCTAAAAGCGACCAGCGCGGACAGAGTGTCAAGTTGACGAAGTCTGAAGGTTAGAAAACCACAGGCCACTGATGCAGCAGCATCAGTAGCGAGCGCGGGTGTGCAGCGAACATATATATATATATATATATATATATATATATATATATATTGTGTAGCCCGTCTAGAGGTCCACGGTGCTGATGCTGATGATCATGGCTGGTATTTTCTACAGATTTTTGGTGCTCGGCCCCCTACTATGTCCTCTGAAGAAAACCATAGATGGAGACGGCACACGCCGGCCCTGATCACCGATCGACCACAGTCTGAACGGTGTGCGTCATAGTGGAGCAGTTTTGTATTGCACCCCTCCATAGGAAGTTCCTTCTCATCATCGGCCCTGGCCAGTCGACTCTCCAACACCGGATTCAGGTGAAGAAGCTATCCGATATTATGACCAATTGTTGCTCAATGTTCGCGAATGACTCTGACAACGGTCGTTCCGGTTTTTTTTTCCACGACACGTCCGCGCTAACGAACCGTGTGAATCTCTTTTGCATGTGTAACCAACGGTGGAAATACTTGTGCATTGGGGGGGGGAGGTCTCTCGCGAATTGTATTCCATTCCATCGCGTTCAACGTATTGTACAAAATCGCCACAATCATTGAGTCCAGTATAAAGTACTAACGGCGACAGAACGGGCGGACGGTCGGGCAGGAACAGATGAGCTGACGGGTGCATAGATGATCACGAATAGACAGTATAGAGTCGTCGAATTAGGGAACCTCCTTCATGAAGATGCTGCGACGGCGGCAGATAGTGAGGGCGATTGGCTGACGCAGCTGTCGAGTTGTTCGTTAGATTTGAGGGGAGCCTCTGGGTGAGGTGTGTCACGCCCCGAGAACTCACGCCTGATTGAGGCCAGCCGAGCGGGAGAACGTGTGTAAAGCTTTATTGGTTTATTAAAGGAACTGCAACTTCACAATGCTTAAGCTCTCGTATATATCACGAAGCGGGGCTCGAACCCGCGGCCTCTGGCTTTCGGACCTAGCCGTAAGACCGAGACCCCTTAAACCGGAAGAAACCACAAATCAGAATGAACGTGACCTCCATCCTTGATGGCTTTAGCGACCGCTGGTTAGCGGACAACATAGCCCTTTGAAGATGATCTATGCCAATGTCAAACAGGTGCCGGAAAATCTGTCTGATCATTTTCGTTGGAAGTTGTTGCATTGTTCAAATGGCCGCCTTTCGCTTCGAAAATTCACCGCTCAGTGATTTATCTACACGAGATTAATAAGTGCTTAGTATAGTAATGCACCTAGTCGCAGCTTCTTTTAGCCGTTGTTTATTATGTCAAATAAAGTGTATTGTATTCTGTTCGCTCAAAAATCCTCTGGTTTCTTATCAATCGTTAGCTTCAATATGCAGCAAAATGTCTTCACCTATTATTCGTGCTGCAGACGAGAACCTGCAATGAACATGTACTTGGACAGTACATAGTGAATATTACATTAGCAGGTAGTGGGCAGAGGCCTCTCTGGGAGTGTCTCTACAAATGCACGAATATATGATGAATCCATATATCTAACACTTCACTTTTTGAGTTTGGACACTGTAAATGTACGGCACTTACAGGAACCCTAGCAGAATAATGTATATATATATATATATATATTGCTCGTTTTTTTTGCTGCAAACGGCACACTGACCATCTGCTGGCCACAACGATTACCACCGCGTTATTACCGGCACATTTTTCTCGTCATTTGATGATGTTTTTGCTGCTGCTGCTGCTCTTGATGAAGCCTCTGCATGATGGCGGCTGATGTAAAGTTGTGGGAGTTGTGTGGATGTTAGATCTGTGGCCGTTAAGGCGTCGGAGCTAGCCTCCACTGCTTCCTGGCATGGTCGCGTCCCTTCGCGGTCGACTCTTCAATGGCTGCGGCAATGACCAAATAACCAAGAGCTGAGGACAGGATGATTCTCGGTGATTTGGCTGGATGAATCTGCTGGTAACGCTTTGCTTGACTCGCCCAATTCTTCGAACGTTGGGCAAACACCACCTCGCCACCGAGGACCTACGTCGGCACAGCTCTGGTTTTATAAGCAGCAGCGGCGGCGGCGGCAGCAGCAGCATCAGCAGCAGCAGTCCTAAGGAACCAACATGGTAGCTGGACAGAGCTGGATAGATGGCCACTATGTAAATTGGAGAAAAACCCACTACTGTAGCTGGCTAGGACATCCATTGGCTCGCCGTAGTGCCACCACGTTTGGCTACATGATGTCGCTTCTTGGTCTCTCATAGACTCAATAAAGCCAGTTCGTTACGGCCCCGTTTGGCGGAACAGGCCAACATGCGGAATTACAGAATTTATTTCTGGAGCAAGCTCATCGCTTCTATAACCGCCAACAGCAGAACCAGTAGGACCACTGAAAGCTATAACAACAGTAATAGTGACATTCGTGCCAACTAGAGAGTGGTAAAAGGGCACAGCTCAGAGTCGCTTCTCACCATTTCACTATTTCGCGACCCTCAAAGAGAATGAGGAAATGAAGCTAAATTGTTGCTGAATGCATGTTAATAAATCTAAGATATATATATATATATATATATATATATATTCGGCATTTGATGACAATTCACATTTTTTACCCGAGAGCAGTGACAGGTATTGAACCAGTCTCATATGTATTACATATGCCGTGAGTCCCCCGCTGAACAAACCCCGTAGTACTGCTATTGCGTGCCCGAAGGTCTTGTGGAGTTCACTCAAGGGAGACTAAGCGTACAGGTATTTTTCGAAAAAAAAAATGTTTCGCAATTCAATCCGCCGAAGCGACTCCCAGGTGACTCTTGGCTGCCCGCATCTGATCAGCCACGATGGCGTTGGGTCTCGTAAGCGGCAAGCGACGGTACGCTAGCACTGTTTTCAACTCGAAAGTCGACTCGGTTAAATGCTAGAAACGCCTCAAAAATCCATTTTCTTCAATAAAAAGCACCCGCAGCAAACCTTTTTTTTCCCTTTTGTCGAGCAACGACAACATCAAAATGTCATCTAGCAGAAAGCAGAGGTGCGGCTTCGCCCGCCCGAGAAGACGGCGCCCAACTGTTCGCCGTTGGTGACTTTGACGTACTCCTGCCTCATTCGGTTCTAATCTGACAACGCGACGGGTGACAGCGTTTCTGAGTTGACCAGGGACCTACGTAGCTTTCCCTAAAGACGACATCTACCCCCGACGATCTCGCCCTACTGTCGACCTCGGTGATTCACCCATTGAGGAAGGTGGCTTCAGAGGAGGACGAAGAAAAATGGCTCCTTTGTTGTTGTTGTTGTTGTTGCCATGTCCGTTGCCTTCCGACGGAACATGCTGGCACCACAGAAGCGGCCCTGGTATGCCACACCACACGAAATTGTAATCGAAAAGCTAAGAAAAAGGAGGGGTTCTCCACGAGGTGTCTTCCAAGACGACGGCTCAGTACTTACCCAGCGGTGCTAATGGTGCTCGTACGAATATATTCGCGTTATCGTATACGTATTGTTCCATATACAGTGAACAACAACGAAAGAAAACCATGATTTATCGATGTACAAGGAGATTGTGCATCACGCGAGGGTTTCGATGTTGGGTACATTATTGTACTGTGTATGGGCGTTGTTTTTCTCGGAGATTCGTGACGAGATGAAGTCTCATCTAAATCATCCAGCCTGCTAGGATCGGAGCCAAAGGCGTTAGTGTGCCCCGTCTAGAAGCGTAATAAAAGATATCCCTACCTAGGCAATAAGCGGCGATAGGCTAATCGTGGAACTGCAATAGGTTGTCTGGGGCCGATTTCAGGAATACCTACCAATCGGCAGATAACAAAAGTTCCGAAGACTTCAAGCTTCAATGTGCGTTAACCACATATGGATTGCTTTTCGTTTTTCCTCTTTATTTCTTTCTATATATATATATATATATATATATATATATATATAAGTCAAATTCAAATCATATAACCAACTATATATGACATATTGTATCGATAATAAACTACAAAAATCACTTATAATTAACTAGTATCTCAACTTATATTAGGACAGGTTGCCAATGGATTCCAAAGTGGACACGCGGAGTGGTTACAGCCCAACCTCGTAGTTTGCTCAAAGGCTGCGATAATTGGCGTAACTCGTTCGCTCGTACGATGTCTTGAATTGAAATCACCTCTTCTACGGTCTCCAACGGTCCAGTCACTTCTCCTCACCCGATGACACCTGTAGCAAGCGTCATTCACCAATTTTCGACGAATGCCACTAGAGCTTGTTCCTTTAGGAAACAAGAATTAATGAAAAAACGCTGATTTTCAGCATTAAAGGCTATTTTAGCTTCCAGATTCATGTCTGTTCTAAGAAATTGAATCAGAGCTGAGCCACATGCAACAAAAAAACACAAGTATAAACAGGTCACACCTAAACTAGCTATGACGCTTGCTTCGAAGGTTATCAAATTATCTCCGATGTACAGAATAGCTTCAAACGAGCTAATGTGATCAGATTGGATGAGAGTCAGGCTGAAAACGCTCAAACACTCAGACCTAATAATATCACAAAGCGAGTAACAAAAATATTACCATTATATTACAATCATAAGCGAGAATCTTCAAACGCCGTTACTCTCCCGCCATTACTCGACAAACTGTGCGTATATATATATATATATATATATATATATAGCTTTTTTTAGCTAATCACTCATGTTGAGCAGAAATATATTAACGCAACCATGCACGCATTTATAGATACACTAGACGCACGCACACACACACACACAGGCACTATATCTAGCCTTAGAAACAACGACGATTACGTATGACTTCCTTTAAAAATCATTCTCTCTGCCCGCTTAATTTACTTAGTCTGACGCCATCACACGCTCCACTATGACACACTTCGGTTAGCCCCGCCACCGCCGGCAGCAGTGGACCACCGAAAAGGACCTTTTTGTCTACACATCGCCAAGAACAGACAAACACAACGCGCACATGAAGTTGCGTCCGACCCGCGCCGACATCAGTGAAGTCCCCCTGTATAGTGGCCACCTTCTCTCGCGGCGCCAAACAGCAGTCGGCGCCAAATTATCCTCCAGTTTCTTGACGGCATCGCGCATCGTCGGGCTTCGCTTCACTGTTCCGTTGGATCTCACTACGCTATGACCCTGTACGTGTGTGCGTGTATGTGTGTGAGGTGCGCGATGTTCAGGTCCCCGGGGTTCCGACCAGACCAGATGAGATCAGACCGTAGCAGACCGCCGAGGAGCCCCCCCAACCAACCAACCAACCAACCCCCCCTCAAACGTCGTCACCACAAGAAATTAGTGTCGCCTTAGTTAGATAAACAGACGATTTGCTCTCGCAGTTAAATCGTCAACGCCGTCGAGCGACGTCAGTGTCGTTAGACGCGGCTCTTTGCGCTTCCCGGCCTTTTAATTCCGAAATGAAAACAAAGAAAAAGTAATTCAGCCTGCTGCTGCTGCCGCGGCGGCGGCGGCAGCGGCTTCTATCACGAGTTCCGCTCGTTCTGAATGAATTCTCTCTTTCTGCTCCAATTTGAGCATTTGACATATCCATGGTGGATGTGGCTGTTTGCGCCGTGGGTCGGTTGCGGCAAGTGTTGACTAACGCAAAAATATAGATAAAATACACGTATTTACGCGCGACGGTCCCCAGGGGTCTGGCGACGATGGGAGTGGAGTCGCTGGGTGGAAGGCAGCACCAAACCTCACATCAGGCCCCGCGTTTGCAAACGGCAAAATAGTCGGCGCCAAATTGTCAATTTGCGTCGTTTTCTCATTTCGAAACGGTCCTTTGCGGCTGCAGTAAGCGTTAGCGCTAGGGTCCATTTTTCAAAAGCCATTTCGATGTCGACGACCACCAGCAGCAGCAGCAGCAGCACCACCACCACCACTACGATTATTATTATTGTTATTGAGTTTGTTCTGCGGGACGGTTTTACGTTGCTTGTCAATAAATAAATCTATGCTACGAGGGATCTATGTTAACTTGTTATACTAGCAAGCTAACGATATGACTCGTTAGCTAGTTAGTAAGCTATTGAGTGACATGTGACTAACGGTGACGAGAGGTTGAATATCGCTGGCGATCGTTGGCTTTCGTAACGGTGATGACGTTTTGACGAACACCCAGCTTCGCTATGGCGGCGACGACGATGGTCAAGAGGATCTCGAAACAGTATATTAGTTAGATCCTGCTACAGGCGCATGTGTGTGTGTGTATGTGTTTGTGTCTACTGTTAAGTGCGCGGGGTGTTTTGTTCAAAATCTCAGATAATCAGGACAATGTCGCAACTTGAACAGGGCGTCCTAAGGTGATTAGCATTCTACCGAATGTTCGATTTCGCTACCCTGTGACATAACAATTGAAGGAACGAAAAGCGAGCCGGGTAAGGTAAGGGTGGCGGGAAGCTCAATATAAATAAATTAATGTGGAAATGCAGCTGCTGAAATTGCTGCTAGACTCGTTAATTGATGAACGCTCCGTTTAGAGATTTCCCCAATCGAACTCGTTGGGCATTCATTTTTCGTTTGGGAATCAACACTTGGCACCGCTGCACTTTTCTGTTGTTGCTGTTGTTGTTGCTGCTGCTGCTGCTGCCGTTGTTGCTGTTCATGTTAATGTTGTTGGTGTCATTTTGTATTGCCCGTTTTACCGCGACAGTTATGGAATCAACCATGAAAGTTAGCACAAGGACGAATACAGGGACACTGGCATATTGGGATTGACTTCGTTAAATAGTTAAAGTTGACGATGGCCGAAGCCTTCGTTCAACTTAAACGCGTTTACGGTTCATGTTGAGATAAGAGACATCATATACGAGAGCTGAAAACGGAGAGGCCACAGCGGGTTTGAGAACGAGAACATTTCGATTTCAGAACGGTTAGTAGCTACTACCTTCATTTGTACAATTGTTGTAGGCAAACTCCCCCCACCAGCGATGCAATAACTTATTATCCATGCTTTGTGGCGTGCGTGCAGTGATATTCCGAGTTAACTTCAACACGAGAACGAATCTTCGAAAGCAAGTCACGCTAGCTCCGAGGTGATATGTTTCTGGCTGAACAGATATTTTGCTAATTACAAATACATGATAAATTTGGCTGCCTTGTACATAGGGTTCAAAAACCTTAAATTATAATTTTTATAATAATTAGTTATTAATAAATTGTTCAAATAAAATAAATCAAACTACTCAAAGTCATATCGGCATCGTGATGGTCGACAACGCTAGAACCCCACCTAGTCTGGACTATATTATCCAGGCCAAATTCGAGCGCAACACATCAATGTCGCCCTTCTCGAGTCATGCTTCTTCTTGTCCTGCGCACATGTATTATTTATTTACATATATATATATATATATATATATATATATATATATATATATATATATATATATATATATATATATATATATATATATATATATATATATATATATCATTCATCGCTGGTCCTGTTTGCCTATTCTCTCATTCGCTATGAGGATGATGGAAATGTTACGGCGACGCGGGCGGCAGTTTTCACGTATCAACAGAGACTTCATACAATCGACAATTTATAGGTAGATGAAAAACGACATTTGTCAAGTCGATATCTTCATGCATGAGGCGGACCCCCTGGCTTATCTAGCAGCCGGAGCGGTACCACGGTCCGGCCGGGGGGGGGGGAGATCGCATCCCTCACCTCCTGACCAACCAATATCTCCTGCAATAATTACGCGAATGTCCACTCTATGACAGTTAGCTAATGACAGCTCGTTTGACTGGTTAGATCTCGCGCAATTTACGATATTATATCTAGCTCAAACATTTGCGTCCGCCCGCAACAACCAACCGAACGCTGCAAACGGGAGCCTTCTGGTTCACGCGTGGCGGTACATCGACGCTGCCGTGTCGCCGCGCGGCATTGATACCACCACCAACACCGAGCCACGTATAGTTCAGCTATTGCAGACATCTCTATAAGGCTAGATGCGTCATCATCTGCCCGCAGCATACCTCCTAAAGAGTCTTATGGTACAACCAGCCGTTTCAATGTCTCACTGGAATCACATATCGTATTATTTGTGGTCTAGTTAAATCGCCTTGAATCGCTGTCAATCGCAATATCCGCTGCCGCGCCACATGCAAATAAATGAGCTCATTTGTTATTTTTACCAGTACAACAACAACAACAACGTTAACGTCGCCGCCGCCGCCGCTGCTGCTGCGCCTGCACCCGCGAATCTCGCGGAAACGCTCTTGTTAACCCGTTCTTTTTCAATTCTTTATGAGCGTTCGCCTCGCGTCGTTCTTGGCCCCAGCTGTCGCTGGGTTCCACTTGGCTTCTGCCGAACCCATGAATGCCCACATGTGTAATGCTAACTGGAACTGGCAGCAGCCATCTCACTTGCCGGATGCCGCCGTCAAATCGTGCTTGTCTCTCTCTCTCTCTCTCTCTCCTGGTCCACCTGTGTCTGAGAGTTTAAATGAATATGTGCGCCCATCTGAAAACAGCTCAAATAGATTACGTGTCCATAGGCATTCGATATAGCAAAATCAATCCTACTATGCAGCCAGCTCTAGGTCAGCCACAATTGTCTTTGAAAGTACATACATACAATAGTAGTTCGCATACACACACGAACTGGCTGCTAGATAGACATATTGGTATTATTACAGGGCTGAAGAAACAGTTTTAGATGGCAGCTGTTGCTGTTGTTGCTGTTGCTGCTATGGCCAGGGCGGTTGTTGTTTTTGTCACCGCGGCGGTGGCGTTGACGCCGGAGGTGGCTGTTTAGTTGTCGAACGAGACGGCCGTTTGGATATGACGATTATTTGGACTTTGCAAAATCCTCGGAGAATGCGTAGCATTGTATGACATTGTGGGAACTTTTGTGCTCTTCTCATTCAAAGGCAGATGGACGATCAACGCGGCGCACACTCGCATTCGTATGGGCGTATATTATAGAAAGATGCGTTGAGCGACGAGACTTGTTGTGTTGGTGACTCCGGACGCGAGGTCCTGCTGGCCTGTTGTTCGACGGGTTCCTCGAAGCTTCCGGATAATTTCAAAGACAAACATAGATTCCCTGCCAAATTCAACTGGACCCCCGTTGTGCAACGCTAGCCGAGTGTGCAGATGACCATAGAATCGAGTTCGAATTTTCCAGACGGTCGCCGCCACAGGTTATCGAGGGACGATGGATTTTTTTTCGGCCCGACTCGGTGTTCAACGCCTTAGTTCAACATACTTCGAATCGAGTCAGAAGTGATTGCCGAAGTGGCTTTGCGAAATCAACTGTGCACCATCTTGTCCATATATACACACAAACAAATGTTTATTTGCTCAACTTCTGCATTCGTGCCAGGTGATCAGCATCTCTATCGGGCAGATCAGTCAACACGGGCTGCTTGATGCTAAGGATGAGATTCAGAGGGACCACTGAATACAACGACCGATCCTGTCTCACTTCGTTCCATTTGTCAGCGAAAGAGACTTCTTTTGTCTGAGCTGACGTAGATCGTTTCGCGGTTCTGACGCAATCGCGTTACACTCGGGTGTGGCCGCTGATCAAAATGAGAAACAGTACACCAGACTGACCGGGTCAGGATGCCGAATTGATAAGATCGTCATGAGGTGTTCTATACGAGGCAGATATTCAGCGTGCAAAATCACCATCGAATTTGCTAAATTTTCGGGGTCCAACTGGAACACTGCTCTAAAGCACCCGCTGCCTATGTGTATATATATAGGTTTATACATATAATGGAATTGCGATACATGATGTCTCCGGCATTTGATGTCAAATCGTACGACAATCAATCGCTATGAGAATCCTTGCTCTTCCCTCTTGTTATACCTAACCTATCCTGCCCGAGCTCCAGCGTAGGATAATTTTGATAGAGAACCTATGAGCTAAATGCACGTGTTCTCAAATATGTTCACATGAGTGGTCGATGCAGAAATAATCGCTGCTTGCATTCAACACGTTCGATCAGCGATACATGAAGGTTATCTAGCAGTGGCCGTAATTGGCAGCAACAAAACATTGGTGAATATACTCAACTTGAAAACGGATCCAGTTCACTTACGATAATGATTGAATTGACAATTGCAAAATGTTTGTTCGATGCGTACCGCCTGCGCCGCTTCCATAGAAACAACAGCCGCTTTTTGCTGTTGATGCAGTAATTACGAGTTTCGTATTGTGACATTCGCCATTTTTCATAACATCTGTCCTACTGTTTTTGTGGTACTCGAACCCCGTTCCAGCAATTCCCATGTGTGTGTGTGTGGGTGTGATGAACACCCTTATATCCATCACCTGAACCGAAACAATTATCTGCATCTTATATATATATATGTATAGACATCTCCAGACATTTTACCCGCTTTACTGGACTAGATCCATGCCCCATCTGTCCCCTATCCTTCAGATAACTCAGACCGCAGATGCACAACAGCAACAATAGTGGTCAAAAACAGCTACAGCGGCAAGAACAACAACATCAACAGCAGCAGCAGCACCACCAGCGGCAGTTGCCAGACCGAGGACGAGCAATCTCAGCCTTGCGAGCACCATCGCCGGAGCCACGTGCAGGCCCGGAATAGTGGGCCGTCCAACACGACCAGGTATCTCTGGTTGGCTCAGCCGGGCGGTCAAGCCAGACGGGACGAGGGGGAATTCAACAACCGGGGGGGGGGGGCGGCGGCGATCTGCCTTCTGTATCGGCACTTGGCTTCAGTGTGGGGTGTGCGGACTCACTCGTGATGCGATATCGTCATGTCGTCGTCGTCGTGAACCAAATGCGTCATCATCACCATCATTATTATTATTATGCATCATCACGCCGCCTGGCAACGAGCAAGCAGTTAGTTACCTCAGCAGTATATATAATAATAATAATACTGTGTAGTAGTGGCTGAAAGAGTAGGGTGAGTGTTCAGACTAAAAGACCACGGGGGTGTCAGTGGATCGGCCCGCCGCCGTGCCTGACTCTTGATACCTTTAGTGGCGATGCTGTTCCGCCACCGGTAAAACAATCTCTGCTATTGCTGCTGTTGCTGTTGCACTGTGACGGCGGTGATCCACTTGCTGGCGGTGTTAACTGATGAGGAACCTGCGCTGTCGGTGTCCAGCTGTCGGACATCTCACCCGCACACGCCTTGGTATGTCTTCGCTTATTGCTACTGCTGTATGTATTGCTGAACTTCTCGTGCTAGTTTTCAAGATAGGCGGCTCGTAACTGCGAAGCGATGCTACTTCGCTGCGCCTCCGAAGCAGATATATCGTTATCCATAGATAGCAGTCGGCGCCCCCGCCCGAGCCACGCGTTTCGACAGGCTCGGGCACACCTCCGAAAGCAGAAGCGACTGTTGTCGAGGGTTGTCAGAGTTTGTTGTTGTCCACCCGGCGGTATCAGCGTGCCGGCAGCGGGCGGTGGTGCTAGTTGTTGTTGTTGTTGTTGTTGTGGGAGCTCGGCAGGAGCGGGTCAAGAGACAAATGACTGTGGTAGACCATGCGGCGCGCGTGCCGAGAGCGCTTAGTCCTTTCGCAGACACCGCTCGATTGTTAAGCGATGAACGAGCTACGAAGGTCCACCGATTGAATGATGCGCAATGGATGATCTTCGGCCGACGGCTCGCCTCCCATCGGTCAGTAACGATAGCCGCGAGACCTATCCGGACCGCGGTCGGGGACGCGCCGAGATTTCAACAGCGTGCCCAATGATACGAGCGACAGACGGCAGTGGGAATGGCCAATGTTCTTGTCTTCCCCGTTGCCTGGCGTTGACTTGGCTCGACTCGTTGATGAGTTGATCGCCGCGCTCATGTTGTTGCTCATATGCTACCGCCTCCCTATGAGGCGATAGCTCGCCCGTTGTCTTCGGGCTCTGTTCAGGTCTGTCAGATCCGCCACTACATTATGTACTAGATTTGGCTGCTGAGGTGCGGTGTGCAGAAGTCTAATCGTCTTGATTCAGCTGCCGCGGCCACCGCCACTGCTGCTGCTGCTGCTGCTGCTGCTGCTGCTGTTGTCGCCGTGGTGGGTCCCGCTGCATGTTCAACATGTTCCACCGCCGCCGGGGGGACGCCGACCGCGCAGGCTGGACGACGCCGACGCGAGGCGGATGGCTGAACTCGAGCGTTCACCCTACGCTTTTGCTGCAGCTTTTGCTAGGGGGCGGTTTGGTGGGCGCCGTCAAGCGTGGGCGACGGCTGGCGTCAGGGCGGCAGGGCGTCAGCTGGGAGGCAACGCGCGCCGATGGTGGCCAGCAACTGGCGAGGCCCACCTCGCCATCCGCAGTCCAGTGCAAAGTCACCGGACGGCGTCGACTACTACAACAACGAATACTGCTGTTGCGACTGCCGCTTTAGTTCGAGTCAACAACACGACGGCTTCCAGCCGCCTCATGATTCGAGTGGTGGCTATGTCCGTTATGAGCGTATGGTATCACCAGTGCAACAAGGGGTCGGTCTTTTGCGGAGACACGCGCGCCATGACGACGCAGAGATCTCGGAAGCACACCGCATTGCATACAATTGCGGTGCATTCAGTAATCGTAGTTGGTAATGGTTGTCGCAGAAGCAGGAGATAGTATTACTACCATTACTAGTAGCAGCACCCACAAACAGTAGCCGACTGTTAAGTTTTCTGACTGTAGATTCGAAGCGAGGCTGAGAAGAAGTGGCGAATTTGTTCGGTGACGAACAGGTTGAATCTCCCCCGGCGGTTGCTGTTCATCGGCACCGCTCGTCCCCTTGAACTACGACAAAGATTTGGGCGGACATCGAGCGACAGGAGTCACGGCGGCGACGGCGGCGGAAGCGACGCCCCAATGAGAGGAAGAGCTCAGCGGAGCGACGCTGACCGCCCTTTGCCGATCTTCGCAGCTGTCATTTGGCTGATGTGTTGTCGTGTAGCAACGCCGAGTGTCGAGTTGTTGTTGCTGCTGCTGTAGTTAGCTCTACAGGGCGCTAGCCTAATCGGCTGTGGCGGGCAGCGGTTGCCGTTACCGATGATCTGACCCAATGGACAGGATAACGGCAGAGTCGATGCTGCCCGCTTCACTGTCCGTCATCGTTCGACGAAGAAGACGCCGGCGGCGGCGAGGTGCTGCCGAACCAACAAAGTGGTGTATGGCTTTTTCGTTTTTATGCGAAAACTTGAGCGGGTCTGCCATCGACAGGATGTCGTGGCGCGGACATCGATGCAGAGGCATCTTTGACATCGTTGTCTCAAACTCATTCTGTACAGATGTCGCGGCAGACGAAACATTGCTAACTGGCGCCCTTGCAGAACAGATGATGACATCTAGGCAGACGAGCGAGCCGCAGATAGCAGAGGGGAGCAACGTCGTCAGAATATATATATATATATATATGAAGTGAGAATGGACCCACGAATAGATGAGCGCTTGCGACCAGCCGCCACTGAAGGGTGCAGCATGTTTCTTTAGCCAGCGTCGGTTGCGCGGTACGTGAACAAATCAGCAGAAACATACAGGATTCCCGGCGCGTATTATTGGCTATATTTCTGCGAAGTGGTGCACAGCTGGTGGGAGATCTTTACGGAAACACAGAAGGCAAGCAGCATATGCCAAAGGCGATCGATGCCTCGTGAAGTAGTCGTATGACACAGCGATTGTTGCGGCCAACAGTGGCCTGTTCGATTCCTGCTCGACTCAGTCCTGTCGCTTCGCGAGTAACTGATGAATGACAGTCTTTGCGGTTGCTATTGCTGCTGTTGTTGTGTATAGCGCCGTTGGTTACTATAGGTGCTATGCGTAACCATTTGATAGTGCACAAGCATGATCGAGTTTAGAGCGCGATCTGTGCCTTGCTTGAGTGGATGACGGTTAGCAGCTTGCAATTTGATGGGACCTCGAGTGAATAAAGTAGTGGTAAACGCACGATTGGTCATCTTCTGCAATAAATTGTGACATTAACGCTCGCCAACGCTCAATACCTATGTACCAGCGTTGGTGAATTCGTATGCGTTCGTATACTACGAGTGACGAGGTTATCGTGAAGACAAAATATTAATCGGCCAAAAGTAGTGTAAAAGTATAAGCTTTTCGTGCCACAACCCATATATTGGCCCATATTTCGAACGAGTCAAGATGGATTCTTATGTCGACCATGTGGATGATTGATGCAAAACAAGCGCATGCTAGTTGTTGCTTAAGCGCTATCTCATTCGAACGAGTGTGCTGGCATCCTGATCGTCGATCGTCGTTGGAGAGTTCAGTTTGTTTTATAAATCATGTCCGTATTGTATACATGGCACGAGGGCATGGCTTCGGTTTTGCTTTTGCCGGTGCTTAAATCATGGAAATGTGATTTAGATATATTCAGAGTTTTATCGCTACTCTGCTAAATCATTAAACAGAGACAAGGGAACAAAACATTGGTAGCGACGATCAGATAGCCTCGAGGTATAGCGACGCGAGCAGCTTCAAGGCGCTCCTGCAACGCCTTGAGTTGTATTGTAGAATTATATTATGCCAACTCGAAGAAGCAAACCTTACCTTTCTCTAACTCGTTCTCCCTAACAGCTACAGAATTTTTTCGCAGCTGGCCAAGAAGTCCTCCTTGACATCTGTGACATATATACACCTTCATTAATAAGAATATTAACAATAATGATACTAAAGAGCCGGTAATGATGACCATGTCGTTCAGGCGAGCTCTAATCGCAGCAGGAACAGGCTATCAAGCAATAAACTCCAACCAACTAAAAACCAAACACTTCTAATCTGCCTGCATAGGCACAGCTGGTTTGTTAAGCTCAACTTGTACATACGTGTATATATTTGCGAGCTGTGTGTTCGTAGCCGAATTATTACTATTATTATCATATCTCTGTTTGCAGATATTGTCCGCATTCACTTTACGTTGCCTTATATTCTCAATCTACCCAGCTCTATTTTCTAGCTCGTTTTTCGTTCGTCCCCCGTTCCCATTAGACCGCTACATCGAGGTCCGAGCTATTAGTTATTCTGCGTATATATATATATATATATATATATATATATATATATATATATGTGTGTTATTCTGTTATATGCCGGTGTTTTTTTGTGTTCTGCTTATTACATTTGGAGTCGCATTCTCTTCTTGCTGGTGTCGCCATCGCGAGGGTCGCTTCCCGCTACCATCGTTACTTAACCTCGTCTGGCCCCTTCTCGATAGGGCTGCAACAAGCATCCGCGGAGTTCGTGCCCCCAAGGGGAACCGTTGTCGCCGCTCATTCACCACTTACTCCTATCGTTCGCCAAACGCGCTCGCGACCCCGCCATTATCTATCTCCCGTTGGACAGTTGCGCGACGCCGAAAACACTGCCACTACGGACGATATAAACGAATGCTGCCGCTGCTATCAGTCGCGTGCGGCTTAAAATTACGAATTGTATGTAAAGTTGAAAAGTATCGTTAGAAATAGATGACAAACGGAACGTCGTCGACGCCACACGACGGTAAATACGACAGCAACAATGGCGGCCCCCATCGCCCCTTGTCTGCGCCCATCCTCTCTTCAGCCTCGACTATGCCGTGCTCCGTTTTGGTTGCTGCTTCGGCGACAAGGTGGCGGTTGACGGATGTCTCGTGGCTGCGGCGGCTGGTCGCGTTGGGGTGCATATCAGCACGCGCTTTTTTTGTCGTCGTTTTGCGTTTTGACCAAAGGCGAACCTCTCCGTCATTGGATGCCATTGCTGCTTGTTCTTTAAGTGGCGAACTCCTCTCGGAAAGCTTGGTGGTCTGGCTGGCGTTTGATGGCGGTGTGATGCGCCAGCAAATGGGGTGGCCTACTATCGCAGGCCGAGTCCGGCCTCGCTGGCACTGCCGTCTAGCTTTAGGGCTCGCAGGCAGATACAGTCGAACGACACGAAACCCGAGAGACCCACGGGTGTTTGCTGGCGAGGACCATCGTCTCGGGGCATAACCATTCAGGCGGCAGGAGTCTGGAGGGAACCGCAGGTTCGTAGATAAAAAATCGACGATCAGCACATCAACACAAGGATAATATAATAAATATATAACTATATATATTTAGGAAGGTGACACCAGACAACGATACATAAGACGAGCAAGGAGGCTCGTCACTAATCAGCGACACCTGTAAATACAATTCGTACAGCAATTATGAGGAGAACGAGCGCGAGATTCTCCTTGCGTTCAACCAGGAGGAGCAGCAGCAACGACGACAACAATAACAACACCACGTGTCCGCGAGTGGAGGTGCACCAGTAAGTCAACTGAATTACGGCCGATCGCTATGACATAGTCGGCGAACGGGAATTATCAATTGATCAATTGGGGTTCAACCAACAAACACAAGACAACCTCGGCGACACACTGCAATATTTTATACCATATGGTGAAGATGCATCTTGTCTATTCCACCGTGATGTTCTCTCATTAAAATTACATTTGCATATATATATATTATATATATATACGCCTACACATGTATGCGCACATATCGCCTGCGCTTATATAATAATTGCATTTCGCTTAACAGTAGCAGCTTGTTTTCGGCGGACACAGTGTCGGGTGTCCATTGTATCAGCGATGGAGAGTCAATACACTAGCTTCTTATTGGTAGTAGCAACTGTATCCCTAAGTTCAACTGACCGCCACAATATCCGTATCTTCATAGTATCCGATCGATCGATTGGCATGGCATCTACCGTCGACAACAACGTTCGCTAGCCAGCTACAATCTGAGCGTGGCCAAGGCGTACGTCCCACGGAAGGGAACATATTTGTATGACATGCGACTATTTTTTATTAGTATTATCTGGACGACGATAACGGCTGCAGCAGAGACAAGAGATCTAATCGATTCGATTAATGCGATTATGGTTATTATTATTATTATCATTATTATTATTATTATTATTAAGATGTGGTACTATCAGTCTTTTATCTATAAATTATACTAATGATGAATAACATTACGTTATGGCCGGCTGATGTGTGCCGACCAGTAGATCTGTGTGTGTGCTTGTGAACAGCTGGCGAGCCTTTCCTGGTTGATATACACAGTCAGCTGGACACGGGTGGCTAAGTACTCATACGATTCATGGCTCTCTCTCTCTCTGTCTGCCTCGGTACAATAATGCACAGAAATTTCGACCAGTCTTTCCTATCGGGAACAATGCAATATTGGGTTCTCAACGAAGTCAACAACGGTGCAACATACAATATAATCCGTATTGTACTAGTTTAGCGCGCGTTCATGATACCCCTGTGCAGATCGGTGAGGTGGGTGTCGTTGTGGTCTTCATGCGATCTTCGTTTGTGTTCTTTACGACATTTGACACTAAGTCATTTATAATGTTTGTCCATCGGAGAAGATAGGGGGAACGCCCGCATATTGACGACATATTCGCGGTGTGAACACACACACATATGTACGTTAGTGTCACGAACGCTGGATTGCATTAATTTCTTTCGAGCAACTGACGGGCGGTTTGTGTAGATCGGTATAGTTAAAGAAGACATGGCGTGTTTGTTCCAATAGAATATCAGGGTGCGTTAGTAAATTAACAGAATATTACCAAGTTTAATGCCGTACCCTGTTATTGTTGCGATGATGACAACCCTGTAACCTTGCTAAGCTCACACGTGAATAAAATACCGAATATTGAGCTGGGTTCACTGACTGGGTCATCTCCGGAACTTCAAACGCAAAATGACTTTCGGCCATCTCGCCGCGAGCTTCATTATCCTTTTACATGGAAGATCTAAGATCTATGGCCAACGAAATCATCCAATCATGGTTTTTGAGTATGTCCAGGTAAGCAAAGGTTTGATTATGAAACCGTTCTGTGTGGCCTTGAATAGGACATAATCCGAAGGGCGCAAGGCTTAGTGTGTACGGTGTATGATGCACCAAAGCATCCATCCGATCCGAGCCACAATGATTTTTTCCGGGCCCTGAGCGAAAACGCATGGTATTGCATTGTCCTTGCGGAAGCTTTCCTGCCATCCCATGCCATTCCGTATATGTCGCACAACAGTTGATTAGTCATTGTTGAGTTTGCGCCCGATGTCTGCAGTTGTCGAATGGCGATCGGAGTCGATTAAGGCCTACTTTTTATTGACGTCAGTAGTGATTGACCGACCAGAGCGAGGAGGATCTCTTTCCACTTCGAAATAAAGCTCAACTATGCGCCACTATACACATTTTTGTTCAGCGTCATTTTTTTTATTGGCTTGCACGCCTATCCGATGTAACGATGAAGCAATTACAGACAATGTAAGATCTCACGGTACGTTTCTGACGGGGACGATACCCTTTACACGATATATTTGTTAGTTCAACATGCACAATAGGTTATCGGACAATGTTACGCCTATACAACGGGCATATGTCCCACGGGAGCAATCAGTGCCCGTCGCAGTCAGTGCACCAAAGGCCACACTAGTTGGTTTCCCGTATTTCTGCTGGTGATCCACTTTCGACTCGTGTACGCACACATCCAACATCCTAAAGGGAACTGGATGACGCGCACGATTGCCAGAACATCTAACGAGGATCTATCCATTGAAAAGTCTCCATTCGATTCCCTATTAGTCACCTTCTGCTCGGAACGTTGTTCACCCTTACCCCGTTAGCGGCAGACACCCACTGCTTCAGTGTAGGCAGAACAGGCGATGTCTACCGATGACACGGCGTTCGATATCGTCCCCCGTAACCGACTACATCTCCGGGTATGCCTCTGTCTCAGCTTTCGACTTGACGCAACGGGACTGCCGCCCACCCTGCAGTGGCAAGGCTCGGCTGGCTATCTAGTGTGATATCGCGAGGGAGATGCTCGCGGGAGATGCAACTATGACGAATTGGCGGTGTGCTGTATCAGCCAGTCAGTTCGTCAGTCTTTTCTGATGCTGGCGACGTCGTCGCCGCCGCCGCCGCCGCGTCCGAAGGTGATCATGTTGTTCCCGTCCACAGTCGTTTAGTGATCGGCAGCAATGGCAGAGCTACTACACTGGTGTCACCCCCGTAACGCCACCTCTAAGGCATCAAGCATCGTTTCGTTGTATTCGTGAGCTGTGCTGGCCGCCCCGTTCGCCAACTGGGACCATTTGTTCTTCAGCTGCTTTGCCTGCTGGTGCCTGCTCGTCCAGCCCCCACCTGACGACCCCCTACGTGTAGTTGTTCGGTTACGTGTTCTCGTCGTATCTCGTTGCGAGCCGAACCGGGATGAGCTGAAGGTCACCCGGCGACAGCGGGTGAAGGCGGCGCCGTCAGGTCGCAGCACATTCGAACTGCGATTGCAGCCGGAGGACAAGCACAATATATCAGAAACAGACAGACGCGCCTCCGACGCCGCCATCGTTCGCGAACAGCAGCAGCAGGATCATCATGAGAGACAACAGCAGTAACATTCACAGCAGCAGCAGTAGCTTGACGTCCCATGCATTCAAATACGCGAGTGGCGGCAGCTAATGCACCGTTAGTGACGAACTGGATGAACTGGTGCCAACTGCCATTGAAGGGTACGGCAGAAGCCGGTACAGAAGCTGGACAATGCCAGCTATCGCTTGTGCACTGATCTTACGCACACAGCAAAACGATTCGAACTGAATGTCCCGCAATGATTCATCCACCTGCTTCGGCCATCACCAGCTCATCACTGACAACAACAACAACGTGCTGTGTCTTCGTGGTTCACCTGACGCGCACATAAGACTAATAATAAATAGCTATAACTAGTGTTGACGGCTACGTATATATATATATATATATATATACCCGTAGTCGATATAGGGAACGATATACAGCAAATGAAAAATGAGAGGTGAATAAGCATGAGGGCTACGGGTGCGTGTCTGGTTGTAGTTCACGAGCAAAGTGGCAACAAGTCATTCTTATGAATGTGTGAATCAACTCCGACTCGCGGACTGAAGCGATCGAACCGCTGGAGAATTAGTTCGCCATCGTGCCGCCGAGAACTAGTGAACATTGCACGCTGTAGCCCACAGCAGCCAACAAGCTGCGCACCGATCAGATACGTGATACCGGCTGGGTGGTACGGATTCAATGGACAGGGTAACCGTGCAATCTCCCAGATGGTCGTGCAGGCTCGTTCCGACGAGATTCTCCATCGCAAGGCTCTCCGACGAAGAGCGTCGTAACACAAACTCTACGAACCTCGATGTCAACTTTCAAACGGGCGTCCTTCACTCAGAATGGCGCCTGAAGGCTGTCTACAGGTGAAATATGAGCAAAATGTTTTGAAACGACGGCATTGCTATTACTGCAGCGCTATGCTGTTCTTAACAATCAAATTCGGTTATCTGCTCCTTCTATTGAGGTCGAACAGCAACCTCGGGAGAAGACAGGTGGGCGACAAATCAACAGTTATACTTAGTGTATATATATATGTATGATTATAATTCATGTATGAATGGGCAGAATCAGACACATGCCCAGACATAGTATATATATATATATATATATATATATATATATATATATATATATATATATATATATATATATATATATATATATATATATATGCATACAATAGTATCATTTTCTGGCGGTTGTACGAAACAAACAGAGGACACAAGACGGGGTGATGCTCCCCACGTGCTGCCCATACAGAGAAGAGAGATAACCTGTTGTTGCTGCTGCTGTTGATTGCGATGATGATATAGAACATTGAAATGGCGATGGTGATGAGCCAGCAGTGATATGGGCCCGGTCGAATCATCTCCCTTAGTCCCTGTTATAATTTACCGTGTCTACTGCCGGCCAGACAGCATTATCGCCTGACCATTGTGTTATAGTCACCGTATCGAGCGCTTATTGTTTTTATTCTTGCCGCAAGTCAAGGCTACACAGTTCGACCTTGGCTGATAGCATATGCTAAGAGTTTAGGTTGATTTTCATCTTGGCTTTATTTTAAATTGTCATTATGATTACATGTTTCGACATCCGTTTCGTTAGCTGCTCGATCTATATTGTATAAATAATTCGTGCTAATTTGCAATACGTTCACAGCATTTGCACGAATGTTTTTCGATTTTGGGCGACAGTTAACTACCGGCACTAATTAGTGTTAAGAGAGTGAACGAGACTCAGAGGTTTCCCCCGGGAATAAGATCTCGTTGGTTTGCTTCTCGCTGACGTGACACCGTACGTTACAGCAACGGATAGCGTTTGCTGACGTGACGACGCGTTCGAAATACATTCGCAGTCTGACCTGCTAAGCAGATCCTCCCGGGGAGGAAACCGTTTAGAACACACACACACGCACAGAGCTGAGAAACGGCGGAGAAATTCGCTAAGAAAATCGAATTGCTTGGAAAGCATGACATTCAAGGAAAACCTTTGAAAAGTCCCACACGCGGTGCAACGCAAGCGAGCGGGCACAGATAGCGACAATTTCACCGTTTACAGCAACTGCCGTCGAAAATCTATTCCATGTCCATCCCCATATCGACATGCGTGATTTCGCATGCAAAGCACATCCTGTAGATACGTCAGATTCGCTGTCGCCGGGTGGAATCGTCGCCAACGGCAGGCGACGATTTTCGTCTTCGTTGTTACCTCGCGCCGTTGATATTTTCTCATCTTCTTTATTTTCTCGGTACCTTCCTGAGTACCTTCCACGTTATCTTCTGCTTTTCTGGCGCTATATCTGTTGCACCGATGCGATTGTGCAGACGATGTGTCGCCGACTGAAACCTGGCGCGGTTCGGACAGACGCGCACAGCTTCGTGTGAGCAAGCCATTGACGAGCGAGCGGCTGATCTTGAATGTATACAATAGAATGCTGAACGGTATAGACGAGAAGCAGGCGGGCCAGGCAGTGGGCAAGTTTAATTTAGATATTATTATCAGTATGTATTATTGAGACAAAACTTCCTCTCTTTATTTCTCTCTCTCTCTCTCTCGAGCGCTCGTTGTTCGGCGATGTCTCTCGCGTATTTGCATCAGCTGATGCTTCGCGAGAAGATGCCGGGATTAGTCGGTGGCAAAATCCGTCCACCGATGGCTCTGCCACTGTGGCTGTCATTGAATCTACCAATCGAGGGTTAGATTCGTCGAAACGCGATATCGAGACTCGATTGTCAAACGATTGGATTGTCAAAAGGGTGTAAGCGAATCCGACGTAAGTGTCGTACGCCACTTAGGACTGACCGAGTCTATTTCTGGAACTTGGACGATCCTCTACGAAAGTGACCTTTTACGGTCACTGCGTTAATACGCCGTTAATATGCGCCGTAAATATGATAGATAGAAAAAGCAAATGACAGAAATTAACACGAATATATTGCTCTTAGATTGCAGCAACTGTTGTAATTGTTAGCTGTTGGATATAACGAAACTGCATGTAACTCCTTATATATATATATATATATATATATATATATATATATATATATATATATATATACATATATATATATATATATATATATATATATACATATGACACGTGCTTTCGATACAATTTCCGTCGGCAAGTTTAATATCACTGATATGTTTTTGTGCTTCTTTAATTTAAGCCTTTTTATCAGATTTGTCTGGCGTATTTGCCAGTAGAAGCGTATCTCATTTCGGATAATCTGCAAAACCCGTTTCAAGGTCAGATATTTCGACAACTGTGTTGCGTTCAGGATTTTGCTAAGGACTCAATGTACGTGCTCAGTGAAATGTTGGTCACGCGTGTGTGTGCCGCAAGGTAAGCTCAGTATAAATAAATAAAATTAACAAATAATCGTTGCCTCTCAGTTTTCAAGGTCACCCACTTCCTAGGTAAATATTTCGTATATATATTCGTATATATATATATATATATATATATATACATTCGTATATGGTGATAGGACCATTCGTGCTACTTTGTGCGCCCTCTGTCATGAAGTGAAGAAATTCGTCTCCCACGGAGTTCATGCTTATCCGGTTAGTGGTTCTGTAGCAGAAACTTACCTGGCTGATTCATTCCCGTTCCTATTTTGAAATTCTGTCGCCGTATAGCCCAACATTGCTCCGTCCGATCACCACCTACTCAGATCAATGGAACAGCACAATCTGAAGGGGAAAGTTTTGCCAGACAGAAGTAGAGGTCTAAGTGAATTTTCCGGGTATTACGCTCAGCCAACATTTAGCGTCCACGGTACCTGAGGAGGTCTGTGTTGTCTACTGTCGCACAATTTAAATTGGCTAAAATTACCAAGTTAGTTGAGCATAATGTTTATGATATATTTCAGCTTGTTTTTTCGGTTCAATCGGTAAAATGAAAAAACCTGGACGCCTACGATTTGGACGGTAAGACTATTCGAATTGGGGTCATTAATCAATTCATCTTCACAACTACCTCACAACAGATGCCTTCACTCATCGATGCAAATTTACGTTTGAAATTTCCACCACTTCTGTGTTGACGGATAGCCCAGCGTAATAAGCGCAATATACATGTATAAATACATATATATGTATATATATTTCTTTCAAAGCTATTGACTCACTCCCTCCACATGCTCCACACACGATATGAAACTCAACTCTCACCAAAGTACGAAATGGAGCTGCCCTTCTAAATCCATCAGAACTAACGCATTATACGCGCTTGACAACAGCTTGATAGCTCTTTAGTTGAACAACTGAAAGTAATCAAATAAGCCAATTGCACATTACGTTTCTAGTATCATGACGCGTTGGTGTATATGTGCGTACTCGTTAATAATAGATCATTGTTAGATGTCGCCGATTGCTTCTGCATGATCTGATCGGTAGGGGTCTGTTCGTTGGCGTCCGTTGCACCATCACTACAGCAATGACAAGGGCAATTCGATGCGATCAGATCGGCGTCACCCGTGTCAAGAGGAAGCGTCTCAACTCCTCGGCCTATGTCCCTCGTTCTCCTGTTCAATTCTCAACGAGTAATTGGTTTCTTTTTGTTCGACTTCTATTCTACAGTTGCCACCCTTCACCGACACGAAGCCATCTTCCACCGCCTATCAATTACTTCATATATATATATATATATATATTATGGAGTACGTGTAGATAGACATGCCCTACGCCTTCAACTGCTAGCCATGTCCACGATCGTGGCATCGCTCAGCTATTAGCGCCGCCAAGTGTAATTACAGACGCGCTACCGCTCTGGTGACGAAGCAGAAAGCGGCGACAAACGCGAACTGCGCTCGTAGATCACTCTATATTAAAAAATATATATATATATACATATATATGTATGTATGTAGAGGAAGAGAGAGAGAGAGAGCGAGAGAGCGAATGTGTGAACAATGTAGTTGTAAATTACAATCCATTATTATACGACTATAATCACGTCGCGTGCTGCCTATACACATTCATATTCTAATATAATAAGTAGATCGACACTGGATGCCACTGAATAGCACGACAACTGGCTGAGCGAAGAAGGAACATGATCATGGGTTCCGCGAACTCCGACTTTCGATATATTCCCTATAATCTATTATATATATATATATATATATACACCGTTCTAGTTGAGGCACGGGTCCTTGTCAATGCTTGTCCCCATCTAGTCTAGTCGTTATTAGTTGTAATTCGGATGCTGGGCAATCCGGTGTTTTCAATAGCGCCCAAGCTACGCTTCTCAAATCACATGAATTGCACCAGTTCATTGAGCAGCCGAGTTATTATAGTTAGCGGTCGGCCACCACCAAAACAATTTCTCCACTCGACAATGCTACTGTTGCTGCTGCTGCTGATGATGACGATGGCTTCGAAGGATGACTCTAGTGCCCGATCTACAAATGACAAATGGTGTTTAGTGGCGACCACCGCTAGATTCTGTTTCACCCTGCTCAGATCTGAGATTGGTGACTGGGATAGTGTGCGAAAGATGGATCTGAGAAGTGAATTCGTGCGATTCGTTCCGATATCGTTCTAAAACAGGAATTCGAGCGGTTTTCAATCTTCAGAGGAATACCTTCTCATTACGTATCTTCGTCTTTGCTGCATATTCCGCTTTAGCGTGCGCGTAAGGCAAAGTCGAGCAGGCACCGCTCATTTCATGTAGACCAATTGAAAAAAAATAATATATATGTATATATATATATATATATATATATATGTATGAAAAGTTAAAAAACATTACAGCTGAGCAACTCATTCCGCGTTGCGTCTGACGTGCAGGTATGACCTTTAATAATAGGGCAATTGATCGAAGACGCCAACTTGGAAGCATTGTCCATCTTCTCGCTTCTCGGCAGTAGACAAGCTATCGAGCAGAGTTAGATCAGCCCTTTGTTGCCGATCTTTTTTGTTCAACGATTGCATTATTCACTGGCATATACAAGGGTAGATGAGCCAGCTGGGCTGATTCACCTCCAGCGGGCCCGTAAGTCGTATCAAATCTGTTACCAAACATTATTCGTAGCTTAAGTTGTCGCTGTGGCTGCTACCTGCTGCAATTGTTATGAGTTGTCTGAGTTATTGTCTGAGCCGGGTTACGGGCTATACGGAGCCCGGTAGTAGCTAATTCGACCGTCAACCGGTAACACGCCCGTCGAATAATACCATAGAGCTTCATGCTTTTTGATTCCGCGCGAGTGGCCATCCTCCGTCGTATGCACCATCAGTTCATTCGAAGAGACGAACGCCTGAGGTTTGATATCAGAGCAATGATGCCTCAGCACCCTTCACTTTTCTCATTCCCCATCTATCTATCTATCCATTCTGCCTTCCTCTGTCACATGGTGGCTTCTTCTTCTGTTCCTGTTTCTCCGTGAGTTTTCTCTTCAATGACTCTGTGTTTCTCGTTCGACCAATATTCGCTGCGCGAGGCGATACACAACTAAGATGAATCATGGCAGCCCGACCCTTGCTCGATCGGTCTACATCGGTAACGCCAAATCAGAAGCAGTTCACAGCTACGCTGCCAGCAGCAGCAGCAGCAGCCGAAGCGAAAGCCCTCGCGTAGTACACCACCACAAAATGCACCTTAACAATAAGTACCTAGCCGGTGCGACAATCAACGTCAAGGAGCTCGTGCATTCCCAATATCTATCCGCCCAGTGGTCGGTTCACACAGACCTCATACCGGGTGACCGACTGCTGGACGATGCTTGTCACTGTGCCTTCTCTTTACTCCTTCAGTTGAGCTGGAGACTGCGTAGACGACGCCGTCGTCGTCGTCGACAACGAACTAGCCGGTTGCTCGACGACAATCACATGGCTGGCCATGCATGCTTTCATAAGTAGAGGGAGCCGCGCGGCGTTCGGAGCTGCAGTCAGTAGCGTCCGCAGCAGCAGCATCAGCATTAGAAGCATCAGCGTTTGCAGAAGAAGAGGTAGCAATCGGCAATACACAAAGCATCGAAGCGTCGGCGGCGGCGGCGGCGGCCCCCCCTATTCCCCGTGCGACGGCGCTCCCTGTGAGAGCCGTGTTGTCGATGACGCTCGGGCCAATGCGTCGCGGCTGGCTATCTGGCGGTATCCCTTTTTTTTTTTGATGTAAGTCAGGAGAATCCAAGAGGGGAGACCCGAGAGCAACCAATATCAATAGGTCGCGCGGCCATTCGTGGCGGGAGGCGTAGGGCCGGACCGTGTGTCGTCAGACGGGGCCCAAACCAATCGGCAGCGGTGGAGCGTCCGTGGCAGCGCCCCAGAGACGTTAGTCCGATCGCGGGGTATCGTCGTTCGCCGTCGCGGTTATCCACTCAGCGAGCCGGCGTGGAACGGTACTACACCACGAACAGCAGCAGCAGCAGCAGTAGCAGCAGCGATGATAGCGCACCCCACCGGGGAAACGATGGCGGGAAGATGATCGACAATGGCATATGATTTAGTCGTTGGCTAGTGGTTGTGCTGTGGTGACGTTGGTGCTACCACTCATATGCTGCGATGGCGAGGTTCGCCACGGCTACTGGCCGTGGTGGATGAGGTTGAGATCCATATTGTGTCGAAGGCAGACTTCCTTGACGACGACCACAACAACGATCATTGCCGGAGAAGATTCGGAGTCACCATAGTCAAGACCGCCGTTCCCGGGGACATCGTCGCTGTTTGCGACAAGCGGTCAGAGAGAGAGAGAGAGAGAGAGAGAGAGAGAGAGCAAGAAGGAGGAAAGATACTAGATAGCGCTGACCGAGCCACCAACTCGCCGGTAGCGGTAACGACTGATGATGCGGCTGCATTTGGACAGGGCGCGGCAGGGCCTGGACAGGCTGAGAACGGCAGAGCTGGCGGATGCCTTAGCTACCCCGTGTTTGCTGCGTCGCGTTTTGCGGTCAACGCGTCATCGCGAAAATATTTGACATCTACGCTTACTCAATATATATATATCAAGTAAGAGTAGATATATATATATATATAAAGTTCTGCATAGTGTTACGATACAGTGGGACCTAGTGGTGGTTTCATCTTCATCAATATTTCCTATATTTCCATTCCGCTTTGCGCGTTACGCGCACTTTGCCAGTGTGCAGTCGGTCACCATCGGCCAGTCCCAGTCAGGGTAGGGCAGACGATGGCATCTACCTTGTGGTAGTCGGCCGGCGTCGGGGTGGTTGTCGCGACCAGCCGAACTTGCAACAAACGGTGCTCCTGACGACGGTCGGTCAAGCATATTCATTGTATGACGTCGGCGGAGTCGCCGATATGCGACTCGATAGCTGGCCGGGTCGCGACCATCACCACTTCGCTGGCCAATGACGATGCCGCCAGCAGCAGCAGCAGCAATGACGGTGGAGTGGAACTCCATCAATCCACTCACTGCTCGCACGGGGAAGCCTGATATCGTAGCTAGCTTACTCTGTATCTAGTATCTAGATCGACTCATCTAGCTGGCACCTAGCCGAGAAGACGAGCCAAGGCGAAGTTGGCGCTTCCGCGCACGCCACCTGTACGACCCGTAACCAGCAGCAGCAGCAGCAGCAGTAGCCGTTGGGTGGCTGACATCTTCTGATTGTGTCTGTCCAACCATCGTCAGCTCTCGATGTGAGTAGGGGAACCGATGAGTTGCGAGGAGAGGCAGTATTTTATCACCGATTGTTTTCGCTGTCCGCCGGCCGGCGACTCGATCGCCGGCCGTTGCTACCGTTGCCAGCATTCGTGTTGTATTTTATAGCTGCTCACCAGCGGACGCTATGACATGCAAACGGGCGGGGACCTTGTGTCCGCTTCCAGGCCGCAAGAGGGTGCACAAATACGCGGACGCTTGATGGCGAGACTGCGATGTGGCGGAGGAGGGAGCGCTGTGGCGATGACTAAAACTACATATTGTGGTATTGATATTTGTAATAATAAAGCATTATTGTTATTGTTAGTATTATTATTATTATATTACGGTTGAAATTTTGTTATGCCTATAGCTTAGGGTATAGGAAATACAGAGGATTGAAGAGAAAAAGCCAGCTTTTTCACCTATTGTAGTGGGCATCATTGTGAAGTTCACTGGAACGTTTTCTTAGTTTTCCCCTTCGTCGGGAAAGCCACGTGTTTCGAGATTTAGGTATCGATAAAGGGGGTCAACTCTACGAGGGGAATATGTATGCAGGAGGCCTGCTGGTCTGTTTCTTGGGAACAAAAGGATTTGTCACATTTGCCGAAAATCGAGATTAGCAATCGTGCTTAGCCTGGCGTTGCTCTTCGACAACGAACCGAGCAGACGACAACCGACATCCGTGAAGGTTGTGTGAAACTTCTTCTATCCATAAAAGAAATGAGAAGCATTGAAAAAGAGCCCCTCTCGATACAGGTGCACATATGTGGCTCTCTGGTGTATGACGATATGTCTTCCAGTAACGTACTGACCAACGATCGCATTGCCACGCCAGAAACAATAAGTGAAATGACCAGGCCGAGCAGACAGAAAGCATCATAACATTTAGCTTATAAACCCGTGCACAATACGTATACAACTAATAGCCTGTCGTGCTGCAGTGTGTCATGGCTGTAATCCTGTCCCGGTAGGCCTTCTAGGTCCCGCCGTCTTATCTTTTCTAATTCCGCCTTTTGCCCGCATCATTCCGTTCAAGAAACGCAGAGCATCTTAGGTATTCGCTGTGATAGTTCCGGATTTTTACCGGCTAAAAATCCTCGAACCTATATCTTCGACCGCAGGACGACGTCGCCAACCAAAGGATGAGCCTGGGATAGGACAAAGGTAGCCTAGGGTAGACGGATGGTTACACACACCCATTCGTCAGCCGAAGTATTATAAAAAGAGTCCCACGCACGTCACTCAAGTTAAGAAACGCAGAGCAACCAACTTCTAACTGTCGGACTAACTGTACACTTCGTATTCAGATGAGTCCTACTCGCCCCCATCATAATCATTGTTGTCATTCATGTTTGTTCATATAAGAGAACTTACGCATCGTGAAAATTGCAGTTCCTTTAATAATTAACCAGTAAACCTTTACCGTTGTATCATCAATCGGTAATTTTAATGTGAAATAAATTTTAAAAACAACTATGACACTACTAACACTAGTTTGACTAGAAAATTTGCGAGAGGAATAAGCGAGGAGCGCCTTTGAATGGTATTCGATTATATTAACCCTCCTCACCAAGTCCAAGTTCCTGCACTTAACTTCTCGTGTATGTTCCCATCACCAGGTCGCGCGACTCGACCCTGCGGCCTTCGAATTTCGACAGCCATTCACAACTTAGCCGTCCAAGCCACCGCAAATCCGACACTGTCCGATCCACATCTAAAGGTGGTGTACATTCGCGTGATGCAGTTTTTCTTTCCTTAAAAGAAAAAAAACCGTTTTGAGCACAATCTGAGCATCATTGTAAATTCACCATTTTCACGTGGACCTCCTTAAGCAAGCATCTAAACAAGCACATTGTGCGGAAACGCGATTGCCATCGATGATGTAACGTGCGTCTTCGACGGGTTGCACGCTAGAATACACGCATAAAGGCACACACACACACACACACATACATTGGCACGCTAACTCGCTTCAACGAGATGCCGACGTCTCTCAGGCATCTTCATGTCGGAACCCGCCACCGCCGCCAATTCAATAGAATTCTTAATAAAGGATCACCATTGTTGGTGGACGGCGACGCTTGGCCGTTCCACCGTTTCCAGCCATCGAGCGTGTGTGTGTGTGTGTGTGTGTATATGAGAGCGAGGACGATGCACCATCGCGGCGAGCTAAGCGGGGTGAGGTGTACATTGCGGTCTTCGGGTCGCCCGTTCGAGCGCCCCTCCTTGGATTTATATAATTTTATTTGCGATTCAATCGAACGTTTCCCTCGACGCGAACCGGCGACGAATCAACGGACGCATCGAGCTCGCGAGCGGCGAACGGATGTGGTGGCCAAACGCTCGGCAACCGATGGCGGACGGTGACGCTGGCGCCCTTGTCAGCGACGCCTCGTCCCTCAAGCCGCTTCGTGTTCATCCTTTGCATCGCGTTGTCTCGCGCTTCGGACAACGGCGACCAACTGTCGCAGCCAACTGTTGTCGTTGTGGCCGCGACGGGGCCGATCCTGGCTCGCCTCGGCCGGTAACAGATGACCGCGGACGAGTGCAGGAGACGAGAACGCAAAGCTAATGAAATAAAATGAAGGACTCAGACGAAGACTTTTCGGTGCCTGCGGTTGTGGTTGTGGCAGGCGGCGGCATCAGCAGCAGCAGCAGCAAAAGCAGCAATAGACGATAATCAGGGCAGAAAACAACGAAACGGGTGAGATTGTCCGGCCGGCTGAGGGTCTCCGTTGCGTTCGATTGGAGCGCTAGCGGGCGGCACCATCGCTGGGACGTTGGTGGCGGCGGCGGCGGTGGCGGCGTTTCCAAGATGTTTGAACTAACCCCGTCCCCGTACAGGTTGATAGGTTGGACACCGAACCACGGCAAATGCCACTGTGCGCGGACAAAGAGCTGAGATAGAGACGTGGCCCATGGGAGCGTCGGGCGACCGCGCGGACCCAGCCAGAGGAAAAATGACAAGTGAATTAAGTAGTGCTCGTCACGAACACACGTGTATTGCGAACATTGGGCGACATTGGCTATTGGCATTGTTTGTTCGGCTTCTGCGTATGGATGGGCGTTGTGACTCTGGGACGGCTCGCAGCCAGTCGGGTGATTCAATTGCCACCAGTTTCAGCGTCAAGATTCTGGTGAGCTCGATGCGTGTTGTTCTTGTCGGACGTCGCCGGTTCTCTTTGGTCCAATACGATCTCATACGATGTAAACGCGATGTCGTTATATAGATGAATGCCAATGCAATGGATGACTGATTGATTGATTGATTGCTTCTTCAGCGGTGGTTTGTACCAAGGCGACACCGACCAGCGATAATTGCCACCATGATTATCGTAACAGCGATGACACGGGCGGGGGGGGGGCATGGAAAAAAAATTAGAAGAACATACAGATGGCGCGGGGGACACTTCAGTCAAAAGCATTTCCATCTGATTCACCTAACCTGATCAGTTATCGATGATGACTAAAACATCGGCAGGCGTTCAGTTGTAGCAGGAATCGACGGTTGAGGTTACAACGGTGGACGGTCTTCAGCATTGCTTCATAAGACGGATCATTTATATGCAGATGTGCAGAAGGCGGGGATCGAACCCGTGCAGCACATGCTTTACCATCTTCCACCGTTTCGAAGTTTTGTTTGGGAGTCTATTCGCCCGAGACGACAAATACTTGCATAAGACTTTTGAACTGAGCCATTTTCGGAAAACGAAACGCAAGTAATGACGAACACTAAGTCACAAACTTGAGCTTAGCGCACTCAAGAGGGTATATCCTCCTATACACATGATACTTTTGTATCATGTAATTCATCGGGCATCGGCTCTGAACACCTCGTTCACAAAGCCTCGATTTTGATACGTTCTTTCTAAGGGATCAACACAGTATTGCTCTGAAACAAAATCTGCTATACGGCTTCCTCGTTACAAACACACACACACACATTTTTTGCAAATTTCATGTGGCACATCGGACTTCGTGCAGGTTATGCTTCCTCCGTTTATTCAATCGTTTTGTCGATTGTGGGAGCCTGAAGAGTGGTTAGTACGTGAGTAGCTGGCACCACATTGCCTTGTGCGTAAGGTTCAAACAGATGTCTCCACCACGTTGACCAACTATTAATTGATTTCATTAGCAGGCTGACCATGAATAACAAGATCTTGATAGCCATTCGTTGAGTGTGAGGACTAAATTCGGTTGTGAAATCCAACGGCTACCGACTCGACGTAGACGAATTCGTTTTTGCCGTCGTTTTAAAGCCGAGTGTATGCACAACCAGCCTCGCAGATAGAGGACTATCATCTTGCCGGCAGCCCATACCTTTCAGGTTAGGAGACTATGGTGGCGCGCGAGTTGGTTCAGTTTGACCCCATGGAACAGTTACTATCTAAGGGAAAATACTTTCCACGCATATCTCTGATAATTGAATGCGTATCCAAGCATCACGGATTCGTTCCCAATTGTACCACGATGATTGAGGGAGCCGCTCCCATTTCTCGGCGGAATTTCTACAGACTCAATACGTCGAACGCCCATTGCGGCAACGATCCCGCGCTCTCAGGGCACGTGGTGCATACTCTTTCGCGTACTCTTGCTACGAGCAGCCGAAGCAAGTCGACTCGATCTCAGCTCAAATGGCCACAGACTCGTCGGCGTTCTACCGTTCGTCGATTGCTCCACATCGGCAGGAACGTCCGCACGAATTTTGCCAAGCCACAAAAGGCGACCAACAAGGATACACCGCTCACAGAATGACTGGCAATAACTCCGCGAGAAGATGCTGTCCCGCCACCCGTTGCTCGCCATGGGTCGCTCTTGGATCGCCGTCCGACCCTTAGTGTAGCCAATGGCCCTTATTTCCAATAGACACTGTCATCGCTACGATGAGCCGCTGTGCGCCGGTCAGCTGAACCCTGCATCTATTTGCGGTGTCTTTCGATGTGGGTCAGCAACTCGCGGCTTTCACTTGCGGTTCGACGGCACAATACAGTAAACGCTGTGGATATTGCTTTAGATCTTTGGCTACATCCATCCCGCGCGCATAGCTTTCATGGGCATGCTAAGTGAAGACACGAGGCTGAAGATTGTGTGTCCCAACGTTCTTCTAAAGGTGACTCTAGCACTCGACATCGAAGATACTTTCTCGCGCCATCTCTCTCTCTCTCTTTCTCTGTATATATATAAAGATATATATATATATATATATATATCTTGTTGACGTCTCCGTAAATGTGCTGCAAACAAAATATAAATAACGTGTGTGTGCGTGTATATATATATATATACATCTATATTTTTTTTGTTTTACTTTCTAACAATTCGTGAACGTGGAGGAACAAGATCGTATAACTCGCGACCGGTGTCCGGCTTGGCCACAGTGGCCGGGCCATCTGTACAAGGATTAAATCGAGGGTATGCTTGTATCATTATACGCATGTATCCATCGTTGAGATTAGCGCCCGGCTGTACCGGGCTTGTGGTACGCGGCATTTGACGGGACGGTGCAAATCTACATCGTACGGTCAAACGCACGGCGGCGGGCGGCGGGGAAACATCTTTGTGACGTTATTCATGGTCATCATTAAGATGATGGTGGCGGCTGATACTGACGGTTGTTGTTGTTGTTGTTGTTGCTGCTGTTCTCGTTGTTCTATTGTTGTTGTTGTTGTGGCTAGCGTTGACGCTGTTGTTTCTGCTGTTTGTCCGGTGTGTAACTCGCTGTGTTGCGTTTACGGTTCGTGGTTGATTCTGCGCGAAGCAGATGAAGTCGGTTGCCGGTCGGGAAGAGCGTCGTTGCCGTCTGCCCATCCGGCTCCGCCCTAGATTGCTCGCGTGGGAGGGCACCGCCAAAGTTGGGATCAGCAGCAACAGCCGTATACTGAAGATCACCCGGAGGGAGATGGGGGCCGGAGGGGATCCCGACGGAGGAGGGCGAACCAAAGTCATGAACAGAGGAAGAATACGCCACAAGCAAAGTTGGTCAGTGCGCGTACACAGCCCCGATAGCTGAACATCGTCGTTCAGGTGGAGGATGCGGCGATGTGGCGGCGGCGGCGACGGCTGCGGCTGCGTCGTCGACCGGACGAAAGCGATCTGATGGCCTCGTATGCCCGCGCTGCGGGCTACTACTAGTACTGCTGGGAGTACTACTAGCGCTGCTCTGACCAGGACTTGTACTGCCAGAGCCGCCCTGCCGGTGCCACACTGTTGCCGACGTATTATATGTTCGCCACTTACTCTGCTACGAGTGGCGATCATGTGTGCGCAGGGATAGCCACAAGCGGACCGTGGCCGCATGCCTGCCGGCCATCCGCATGACGTTGCCAGGCGTCAGTCGTAACATGTTCACGACGTAATGTTCGTTCCGGGCGATTCCGTCGAAGACGCCGCGCTCGCTTCGCCGTCCAGCTCCACTGTACGATGACGATGGCCATGTCGTGATCTCACCAGCGATCATCACCAGCGATAGCAACAACAACAGCAACAGCAGCAACAACAACAGCAACAAGTGGCGGCGGATTATGTGTCCCGGGCGAGGATCGGCATGAAGATGAGCGCCGCGGCTGTCTCGTTCTTTGTTACCGGGAGAAGGGGATAAAATTCGATGAGAGCAAACGGACGCTGTGTCAATTGTGTATTGAACACGAATGCTCCGCGGTTGCCCTCAACACCATCCACTAAACTCCCGACTGCCTGCCGTTGTTTCTTGCTGTTCCATGTTTAGCGGGCAATGATAGCTGCAGTTGGGCACAACAACAGCATATGGGGGGTCGGAGAGGGGGAAAGATATTTTATAATAGATTGAGTTAGAAGGGTGAGTAAGGACAACAGACTATGTATCAGTAAACAAGGGACATTACCGGTTATAGGAATGATGACCATCATTAACAGGGGCTAGCCCGAGAGCACGAGGGGTGCCAGTGCAGTCACTAGTGATAATGGTAGTAAGAAAAAGAAATCGCCTCAATATATTATAGACGCATCATAGAGACTTTTCCGTCGAATCGATTAATTGTTACAATACTCAATAATGCGTACAAGTTTCACTACGGCTGTATAGGTCCCACTGAAGATAGATAATACAAGGGCGAGATCGTGGTCGAGATTGTTATCGCTTCCAGTAATAGGTTAATAGGTCATTAAAAATGTAGCAGTTCAACTCAACAATGTTTTTGTAGGATGTTGCTGCGACGACGAAACGAATCATATTTTGCCATGCGAGAAGAGATAATTCCTTGTGGTGACCTTATTGACAAATTTGCAATAAGCGTACAAAACACAGCAACTTCCCGAAATTCGATATTCCCTTTGATATGCCTTATCTAGCAAATATAATCACCTCATCTACAGTGGAAGTTTATCTAGCCGCACACGTAGCAACATCACAAGGCAGCTGTGATGTTGAGATCATTCCAGCCTTCAGCAGGTGGGTGCTCGGACAATACTCGCGTTCGTTTAATATTCCTGCTTTATCTCTCTCTCTCTTTCTCCCGTTGGTTGGTTACCATTCGTGTGCGAAGGGCTAATTCGCAACTTGTATTCGTCGAGATGTTTATGTAGCGTTGGGTCGCTTGCGTTGAATCGCGTTCGGACGCAGCTCCTTTGGCGCTATTACGAGCTCACGGAGGAAAAGCAGCTAGCAACGAACTTCCGGCGGCTTATGCACCGAAACCTCACTGTTGCACTTGTTCATTATTTTCACGGAGTTTAGTATCGCCGACGTGCGGATCTCCGATGCAATCCAACCATGAGGTATAGCTACAGCCGACAGAGGACACACCTTCTACTCGAGGGTAATCTCATTCGCCGGTCTCGCTGCTACTGATGTCCACGACAGCGGCAAGAACGACAACGACACCAGCCAGCCGTAAATTCTCGCAGCTGTGAACAGTCGAACTGTCGCAGCGCGCGCCTCCTATCCGCCAGCATTGAAGAGTTGGGTTGGGACGGCAAAATTTCGTGCATCGATCGAGGTGACATTTTCGAGGGAGCGTCACAACAACGGTCGACGTCAGCACCGCCGTCTTTAACAAAGTCCCTGCAACTGCAGAGCTCGCCTGTCTGTCCCAGTCATCGTCCGTGTTGGGGGCTCGAGCAGGCGGCAAGGAAAGGACCGAGCGTATCTTGTAATCTGGTCGAAAACTCAACGTGTCGTCGATTGACTGCTGGTGCCTTTTTACGTGGGTACGACCATCGTGTCGCATCGCAGGTCGAGTCACCGACCGTCGGTTTGTGTGAACGCCGAACTCAACGAGCCAAGCCCCCCGGATCGCTGCTGCATCACGTATCACATGCTCGGAGACATCGATACAGCGGTCCGCTGCGCGTAAATACACGTAAAATCTTGATCAGCTCCACCGTGAGAGTGGGCTAACGGAGGAAGGTGATCGTCATAACAGGAACAGAGCAAAATAGCACCAGTGAACGATTGACAATAACTGACCATCGCGTATGCAAAGTGACACGATTATTATTCGACCAAATGTAATTGTAGAGATAACCTAAAGTCAAATGGATATTTCGATAAAAATCCTATAGGGTCACAAGTCGCAATGAGGTCCCTGAAAGGCTGAATGGCCAGCTCACGCTTAGTGATTATGTTGTTACTTAGTTTGGTTCCCAATGCCATGTGGTCGTGCCGTTCGACCCCCAAGGCAATATTCGAATTTCTCCTCGTCGGGCTGCAAAGCACACGTCTAAGTCGAGCTGTTGGCGCGGAGAAGTTTTTTTTCCCGTCGTAATTATAATATAAGAAAGAATTATAGAAAATACGAACGATACGATTGAAGGAGTCACACCGTCGTGACATTGAGTATAAGCACCCTCTCCGTTTATTGAACGACTACTTTACAGGGCGCCATCGTCGGCTACAGCGCAATATCATAGTTATGGCTCCCACATATGATCTGACTGGACTGAATACAAATGAGTGCCAAGAGCAAGATGGTAATTAACTTAAATGCTTATGTTACGTTACCATCATATCGGCCACCTTTGCAACAGATACCAAGCTCAGTAAACACTCAATGGCGAGATACAACTATGGGCATCATCATAACGAGCATTAAAGCACAAGATATATTCAGATTTTTCACCGGCCGAGCCTGTCAGGTTCCTTCGTCATTTTGTGAGTTTGTACATCGCTGCGCGTACGTGTGTGACTTCCCATGGACATTCATATACATATATAATAGCAAACCATGTAATCTCACAATGGATAACATAATCAATGCAATTTGTTGTTCGTCGTCGTCAATATTGTTACTGTGAACCATTCAGTCATTGGATGTCCAGCTACGCGTTTGCGCATACCGAATTGTGTCAGCGATATTTGGATATTGGCGTCTTGCAAATGACTATATGTTGTATTGTTGTTGTTGTTGCTGCTGCTGCTGCTGTCGCTGCCGCCGCCGCGGGCGTAATTCTACCGATTTGAAAGGGACGACCCGAAGCAGCTGTGAGAGGAGAGCGGTTAAGTTGTCGAATCACTGCTCAGAGATATTCTGAGCAGTGATCAGTCGATCAATCGATCTCTCCCCTGCCGTCGTGCCAGCCAGCCAGGCTTCCTGCCCTTCAACCGAACAACAACGCCTAGTTGCGTTGCGACTCGCTATCCGCCACGCAATCTTCAGACATCTGCCGTCACTATAGAGCGTTCGTGGCCGCTTCCGCTGCCCGCGAAGTGATTCATTCCCCCTTTTTGGCCGCTGCTCCGACGAGGGATTGACATCATCTCCGCGGTGTCGCCGACCCGACTGACTTCCTGGCCGACTGGACACGGCTAGGTGTCCAGCATGGGTTTCTCTGATGCGGCGCTCTTCGTGCGGCCGGTATTGTCGTCAGACGGGGCGGAGCCGAAGGTGAGGACAGCACCGATTGCCGCCGAATAGATGAGTGGATGGAGGGATACATGCCCACTTAGTTAGTTGTGCTTGTGTCGAGTCGTATTGTGCTGCTGTTGCCGTAATCGCCGACGCCAATGAGTATGTGTGAACAACCATGATATAAGTATTCATGGTGTTTCGTATACCCAATATCATATATCACAGACCACAATGCGTTGTATATATATATATATATACTACATATATATATTTATTGTATATGTATATATACAATAAATCGCTAAAAGACCCAGTACTCCAGAGAACCCAATGTCGAGTGTTCACCGAATTAATTATAGCGTTCGTTCGTTTTTTATTGCGATTTCACTGTATGCTCATGTGTGTAGCAACGCACAAGCCGTCAAATAACTAAGAGATGAATGATGTTTGTGTTCTGCTCCAATACAAGCAATCAGCATCGCGGTGGACATCGTAGCTGCGCAAATAAACAAACGCATCACACCGAGCCTGCTGCGGCAAGGCCGAACCCAGCAGACCAGCGTATACTATTATAGTTAACCAGGCGATATATAAACATCAAACCGAAACCACTAACTATGACATTATCACGTTGCAGTGCAATGTCGACAAACAGTTGTGCTCACGCTGACCTCTCTGCGTTCCCATTAGGGTGTCTGTGTGTGTGTGTGCTTGTGAGACCTGAATCTTGAAGTCGAAGGAGCCGGTGAGCGAGCGACGTTATCGAATTGATCAACAGGTCAGCGGATCAAGTGAATCAAGATCAACGAATACTGTTCGTTCGGACCCTCCGAACGACGTCGGAGAGCAAGTAGTGCGCGCGTAATTTCCGTTCGAACTATTCCCTGTGTCGTCGGCGGCGGATCGGCCATTTGTTCACCGCGTCGGATTTGACTGAGGCGATTTCTAGCGAATATTCACAGCAGCGAGGGTTGAGAAGTCACCTTATCGTTCACTATTGTCGATTTACCGTTGTTGGTGTTGTTGTTGTTGCTGTTGTCGTCGTTGTTGTTGTTGTCATCGTCGTTGTCGATTGATTTGCTCGTGCATTTCGATTTGGTTCCGTCGTGCATTGTGCACGTTGCGTTCCGTTTCTGCGCACGCGGGGTCCGGCGGCGCGGTTCGTTCGTCCAATGGTTCATCAATTGGTGGCACCAATACCGCCCCGGCACGATATTGTTGCAGCCGGTTGGTTTTGCCGTTGTTAGCATCAATGTTGTTGCTGCTGCCGATGATAATGATGGTGATGATGATGATGTTGTCGTTGTTGTTATTATTGTAGCTGGTGCCAACGCTGCCTGTGCAGGTTGGGCGGGCTGCTCCCTGACGAGGGCAGAGGTCAGAGGTGGCTTCGTGAGGGACACCCCCTCCTTTGACTTCCCGCAAGAAGAGCGGATGAAGAACAAGACGGACGGCGGACGGCTCAGCTCTCGCTTTGCTCCGCCGCTCACGAGGTGCGGTGCGCTGCCCTGCGCTGAGGCACAAAGCGAACAAACAGCCGAGAATCAGCACGTACCTACACACACAGACACGCACTATTCATGTTCACAGGGATGTACAGCATCGGAGAGAAACAGCGAGAAGCCGTCGGGGAGAAGAGAACCGACAGAGCGGCGAGATCGGCTCCTCTTCTATTAGAACCAATCGGGGCGATGCTGGCGGTGGCAGCGGCTGGCCACGCTGGCGGCCAACCACTGCGCCGCCGTTCTCGACTTGGTTGCTGCTGCTGCTGCTGTTGCTGCGATGAAGAAGACGATTTTGTCGAGTAAACTACCCCTCCTTCTATTTCTATATATATATATATATATATAGATATATATATACCTTCTCTCTCTCTCTCTCTCTCTGTCTTTTATCGCATCTCGCAGCCACCTCGAGAAGGAAGAAGTGGCCGAGCAAGTGAGAACTCATGTCTGCCGCGGACAACGAAGACGACAACGTGAACACAGGGGGATAATGGAGCAGATGGAGAAGAGCAGGATAAAGGGGAGATAAAAAAAAAGGACGAGTTGAGAGGAATAATCATAGATCGTGGTACAGAGTGCGCTCACAACGCCACATACACAGATAGATACAGATGTACAAGTAGACACTCGTGCATACAAGCATACACATACAAAGCATATAAATGAAGAGGCATGGCTGCTTGCACGCATACAATGGCGGTAAATATAATACAACAACTGATTGGGATGACGATTACGATGATGATTCTGATGATGAACGTGTTTTTGTGCGGTTGGGTAGCCGGGACTATGTTTGCGCGACAGTGCACGGGGAGACCCGGAGCAGACGATGAACCGGTGTCAGGTACAAACGGTCTTCTACATGGACAGATTCGCTGACAGATTCGCAGAAATGCACGGACTCGGAGCAAGCCCCTGCGCGAATACGCCGGGCAAGGCATGATTGTACGGCCACCAGGAATCATTGTACCACCAACAGGCAACGGGAATTATGGGGTTGCCGATGCGGTGTCTTGACTAGGAGGGTCTCGTTCACGAAGAGTGAAATTGCTCGCCACCATATATAACTGCCAGGACGACCGGCAGCATCAACGGCGCGGCGATATGCCATGTCGTAGCGGCCGCATGGCGCGTCTCGAAGGCGAGCTAAGCAAAGGAATCCGCTGCTGCCGCTGCCGGCGCCGCCGCCGCCTCAGCTCAATATTGCGCCAATAGACTTTCGGTTGGCGCTGATCGCGCGCCTCTTCGTCGGCGCAGTGGTGGTTGCTGTTGCCGCCACCGTCGTTGTTGGCCTGTTACGGGCACTATTGCTACAGACACTACCGGAATGACTCGTCTTCCTCGTCGTCAGGAAAAATAAAATAACATCATATCAACAAGTGGCCAACAAGTGGCCAAGCCGCAGGCGAGCGCCATGTCGCTACTGAGCGTGCCAAACGCTGGCAACGCGCTGGCCGAACGCGGGAACCAGGTATGGTATACTATGCTACGCTATGGGACGGGACGACTTAGGCTACACGAAGGAAATCAGCACGTTCGGCGACATGGCCGAGATGCGTGCGGGTCGGATGTGGATACTGCAACGTGACTGACGCCTACTTGGAATCAGCAAGTATGCAGTCCTGCGTACGGTTGTTAGTATTGACGTAGTCCCAGTGACTGCCGTCTTTCTCGTAGTTACCACTATTGCTAGAGAAATAGAAGACGTTAGTGGTACTTAATGTCGTCGTTGTGGTTGCGGCCGTGTTGCACGTCATAGCTCCGCTACTGCTGACTACGTCCACTAGGGATTAATGAATTACGGCGACAGGTTAGTGCCTGCTTCGTCGGCTGGACGGGCCAGGCTAGCGCTACCGGGGGCACGGACACCGCGTCAAACCGCCGTAAGCCTTCGAACGGCCAGCGGCGGACGTCGAACGACGACGTGATCTTTGCGACGTGATCTTCATCCGTCGGCGGACAGCGAACAACGAAGTCAACAACAACAACGACGCCGGCCAGAGCCGCACGCCAACAACGAGATGGCTGATTTTCCTGCGACGGCGTTTTTCGCGAATCTTTTCCGCTGCCGCCACCGTGGCGCTGCGTCGGTGGCATCTTCGGGGTGGAGTTCCCCGGTACCGCCTCCTCAACCACCGCGGCCGCTTTCGCCGCCGCGAAACGCCAACGAAACGCCTACAACCACTTGGTTGTCCACCACTTCGTATGACGCCCCCCCCTCCCGCCCTCCATACATCAATACGTATAATAGAAAGACCGGAAGGTGGATAGACAAGCGCAGGCGGCAAGCGCAGAGTGACGCACACAGATTGATCTCGTGGACTGACGATTCTCGCACACTCACAGAGACAGACAACGATTCGATGCGTACACAGTGTACTGATACATCGGTATCACTCTCTGGCAAGGGAGTGCGAGCAGCAAGATTGAAGCTGTTGGAGGCAGGGAGCGCTCGACTGATTGGGCGTTGATCATTAACGCGGTCAACGAATTGTAATCGTACTCATGCATCCATACGGTGTTATGGCCCTATGGCATATAGGGTTGAAGGGTGATGGACGATATCTGCGTGTAGATACGAGCTGGAGCTCCTCAATGATTGTTGCTGTTGTTGTTGTTTATGATTATGATGATTATGATGGTGATGCTGGCTATGATGATGATTTCTGTTCTAGTTCATTCGGAACGTTTAACAAATGTCAGCTCAAGAAATTGCGTGAATTGGACGAGTGAATGAATTCGATGCCGCGCAGCTAAATCGCTCTGTCCCATGTTATTGTCAGGGTAGTCGTCACGTTGCTGTTGTTATTGTCAGCATCGGCGTTTCGTGTCGTTCCATATGATTATTCTCTTGACGTGTCTAGTAGGTCGTCGTTGGCATCGTTGTTACTTAATAATTGTTTCGATTGCTGCTGATATCGTTGATGTCGTCGTAGTTGATGCTGCATCTATTGTCATCGTTCCCTCACTGTTGTGACGTTGCCAAGCATAGAGAGAAATTCACACACGGACACCCTCTCAGCCTCAGCAGCTCTCGGCTACCCTGCAGCACTTGCAGTGCGGGGGTATATGCAGAATAGAATATATTCGCTGCAGAGCCATCACGCCGAATTGAATCGAAAAGCCCTCCGTGCTTGTGGTTGTGTATATGCCTGCCTGCGTGCGTGTGTGTGTGTGTGTGTGTGACCATAGTGTAATTCTCCATATGGCAGCGATTATTCCATTGCTGAGGCCGCTGTTGTGCCTTCAGCAGTGGCGTTGCCACCGATCCGCCGCCAGCAACAGCTAAATGCCGACGTCGTACGTCCATTCGATCGGAGCCGAGCTGGTCGTTGTTCATATGCGTCAACGTCGATCGTGGCTGAGTCGGGTCAGGTCGCGGATTTGTAACGAAATTGACAAGGCACGAACAGGCAAACAGCCCGAGCAAGGCAGTAACGTCCACAGATTTTCGCTCGCATCTACGACCCATTAGACGCAGGGCACGGGGGAGAGTTACGAAAGCGTAAGGCGAAGTGGGACCACGTTTCGACGGTCGGACACAAAGGGAGAGAGAGAGAGAGCGAGAGTCAGCCGAGGGCCATCACTGGAGCGTGTGACGAGGCTTGATGGGGACTACTCTAGGCTACAGGGAAGGACAAAGTAGCCTGAGCAGGGAACATGCATGACCGCTGGCGGCATAGCGATAGAGAGAGATTTAGCGGAGGTTAATTATTAATTATCGTATATATATATATATATATATACCTAAGTAATATGCGTATATAGGGTTCTATTGATCAATAGTCAATCATGAAAAAAGTCCTTGGGACGAAACCAGCGAGAACTCGAACCCGAGACCATTGCATGGTGGCATGTTGACATTTACTATCGGCCTAGACATCTGTTCCTCCTCCGTGAATCTCTTAGTCATCACTAAATTGCACCTTGGGTTGCTGAGGTTGGCTCCGCCATTGCTTCACTTATCTGCTCTACAATATCCTAGCATCATTTTGTCCTTCAAGGGGAGCGAAGAACTATTGCTCGGCATCAAAAAAATGGAGACGATGCAGAAGCATGACGTTCGCCATTTTATCGTTGTCATTTCGGTTATGACTTACGATCTACAATCATTTGACCAGCTCATGCACGGCACTTGTTTGTAGCGTGTGTGTGTGCGTGTGTGTGTGTGTGTATGTATTTGTGTGTCTAGCACCACGCAAATCCCGCCTCAGAATCGTAAGCTTCCTTTCGTTGTTCATTCATTCAGTCATTGAGTGTGTCTGCTAGCTTCCTTCCGCCGATCCACAGTTAAATCCTTACGGTAGAAGCGAAAGCAAACAAGTCATTCTATGTTGTGCTCCATTGTCTTTGGTCCCGCTACCATCTCTGCCCTACCTCCCTCCCGCTGTTCTCTCCTCCCCGTATCTATTCTCCGAGCATCATCCTTGCGGCGTGGCTATACTATGTGCCGCGTGTGCTCCCGAGTGTTTCCATTGGCTTAACAAGCCGTACGCATCTCCGCCTGGCCGTAGACATCGGACTGGTCCGCGCCGACACGATGTGACTCGTGCAGCAACGTGGCTCCATGCCACGGGTCTGTTTGGATGTCGTACTGCTGTCGGGCATGAACACCGACCCCGTGACCTTTTTTACTTTGGCACCGTGCACCAGGGCTGAACAGCTCTAATATCATCACCTATTTAAATATGATAATTATACGATTATCATCGCAAGACGATTGCAGCAGCATCCGCAGCGGAAGATGTAGCAGTATCATAGGCGGCAGCGACAACGACACAAGCAGCAATGTAACTGAGTTCGAACAAACAATCCAGTGGAGTCGACCATCTAAATCGCTATCCAATGCCGAACATGAACGCGTGTAGGACAATGAAGAACCCGCTACCCGCAAAATAGAATAATATAATAATTGTCCGCACTGAGGGAGAGAGAGAGAGAGAGAGCGATTCACTGCACCATTGCCAAACAATTCACATCCGTAACGGAAAATGATTATAGTACATTGAGTGGACGACCCACGAAGGTAGACGGTACCTGCCACAGGTACAGTGAACACAGTGCGAGACTCTCTAAGCATTTCGATTACGATTGTTGTTATTAAGTGCGTGCGAAAAAAAGCTGCCGACAGAACACACAATTGCTAAGCATTATTTAATCTTGGCTAACTAATCACAATTAATAGAACCCATTAGCTCACATAATATTGCATTGTATCTTTGCGTGTGCTTATACATGATTCGTGTGTATTCCGAAAAGGAATTATATATATATATATATGGCTTCATATCAGCCAGAGAAAAAAATAGCACTACTGATGTTGTTCAGGTTTACTTATAGGCGTACTGTGCCTGCGAGATCTTAGCCACGAAAGGCCAACTGCGTCAAGACTTTTCCCCGTGATTCTTATCCTATCTCTCTCTCTCTTCCTGCATCCTGATAAGAGAAGCAGCAGCTATAGCACCTATAGCAATGCTGCTAGAGTTTCATAGCATTGCAGTATCATAGATCTAAGTTCATATCAGTATACGAATACATATATATATATATATATTATACATATATACAGTATATATATATATATGCCTTCAATGTATATATATATATACTCGATGGGCACACAACAATGGTGGAGACGATAGCAGATACACTGGTCCACGAACGCTGGTGCAGCGACAAATGTAATAAATTAATTTATTATTAGCTCTTGCAGGGATGACAGAATTTCTGCCAGTTGTTAACATGGTGTTCCTTTTTTATGCTCTGCGCCATGTTCCATCCTTGGAGACGACGGCTTGTTGTCAAGCCGTAATTGACGCCGTAACGTTAGCTCGGCAGCATCGCTACAATGTCACTCTGTGGTCGATTCGAGCTGGAGGTATTATGGCGAGGGGAGTGCGGCGTTATCCAGAATGACGTTGGACAGCGCCGGCAGGCAAGCGAATAAAAACGTGGTCGTTTATTTATTTATTTTTTATTATTTTTTTATATATATTAAATTTTTTTGAAACGTTCGACGCTCCCGGCCGATTTTCGCGCGGACAGTTTTCCCACAGAAGAGCTGGCCGTCTAGTCCACAGGGCCGGCTCAAATCTGCCGGCGACGGCTGGTGCGCTCATTGACACATGCGGAGCTTGTGAACGGTGAGTAACTCCACCTTTTACGCGCCCTACGATGCACGGCTAGTGTTATTAGTAGACGTGATTCGAAGTAATTACACACAGGCGGGGGGGCTAATTACAGACTTCCACGGGCTAATTTGCAAGAGACGCAATTGGTCGTAAAGAATCGAGTTGATGTCCGCGCCAAGCGAGATGGAAACACCTACGGACGCTGTTCACCAGCGAGTCACCCATGGCCAAGCGAAGTGCAGTGTGTGTGTATACGATATCAATGGGATATTTTCGGTGTATGCACGAGAGAGAAGGACACCCATAAATAGTGATTACCAATAAGATAATCCAACACTTGAATTGATCATGATCGACGCTCTGTCTAATAGCAGGTGTAGCCCATACGATTGATAGTAGCCAGGCATCACCTGACCCAACCTGGCTTGGTCCCTATGCTGGGTAATCATTTGTCTGCATTTGTTTTCTCTTACAGTGAATAGTGAACCTAGAAAAATCTCTCTTTCGGCAGAAAACGTTGCGAAATTAAGCATTAGCGATTTCCCCCTAAGTGCTAAGGATAACGCGAAATCTTGCCGCCCGAACGCCCCCACTAGAAAGGTGATATACATTAAAACATGTTCGAATTCTCACATGAAATCGACCACAGGAAAAATTCCTCCGAACGAGGACAATCACGAATCCGTCCGCGAACATCGTAAGGTGTACGTGAACCTGATAAATGAACGCCACTATCGAGAATCTCAGATGGTTCTAGCTAATCTCACGAACGTGCGCAGTTTAGCGCAATGAAAATAAGTTAATGTAGCGTTTTGAGAAAAAAAACGCCGGTACTGCTCTTCTATTAGGCCAATGGCGCAATGCGTACCTTTTCTGTGATTGAAACATTTTCGATTAAGTCAACGCATGACGTCAATAGCCACCCGGGGTCCCGTGTGTAAACGAGCCCTTGGACAACGGCGATGGACCGAACCGCTACATAGCTCCCGTGACATTTATCTGGAAACCTCGCGAGTTCATTTGGGTCGGCCCGATCGTCACTCACACATCACGTACACAATTTTGTGGCTGTTGCTGGTTTTTTTTCTCCCCGCTAGTCCTAACGCTGTGTATATTTAAAAGCCACTTTGTGGTGGGATTGCTCTGTGCGACAAAAGCAAATGAACAAAATGGCGCTAATCCAACCGTCCAATCAAGCCGTTATATTTATGTATGTATGTAGCTAGGTATAATATAAGACATTGCTAACTATCGATGAAAGCCGTCGGCACACGAAGTGATGCCGGCACGCTGCAGCGATACATGATCAATTATAGGGACGAGAAAAACTAACTGCGTGTAGCAACGAGACAAAAACGTCTACCATGTTTCCTGGGTGGTATCGAATCCCTTTTGTTTTGTGTCGACCATCTCCGATTGCTTCCTTGTACCAATGACGGTGGTAGCAATGACGTACCGCTCGCTAAACTCGACCAAATAGCCATGCACGAAAATGGACGCCACGCACATCGAAAACCGCGAAGATGCGCCAGTCTGACAGCGGGCTCCAGCGAAACCTCAAGTGTGCCTACGCTGATGAAATCCGCTCAATGGCGAGAGCACGACAGAACGAACGTCATAGCCGAACGTCTCCCAATCCGCTCGAGTATCCGTGTATCATATCATCAATAATAGTAACAAGGTGATTTCGTTCGCGTACACACCAGCAGATGCGTACGCACACTTCACAAACGGAGGAAGCCTCACTGAAAGACGTCTGTTTGTTGCCTTTTGGTTGAGACGAGGTCTAACGAAAGTTCACAAGTTGTCGACCATGGCTATAACAGCTGAAGGGCACACTGATCGAGGATGTCAAAGGCACACGGATGGAGAATACAAGCATAGGAAGAGGCGTCATATTAGAAATACTACTCGAATACGATTTATATATATATATACATATATATATATATATATATATATATATATATATATATATATATATATATATATATATATATATATATATATATATATATAGGTGTGTTAGGTCTCAAATCGTCGTGAATGACCCATTACAAGGAGTGGTGGCGCGGTAGACGCCAGATGAATGACACACATGAGAGAATTTCACGTACAGCAAAACAATGCGCACTGCATGTCTCGTTTTCTAAATAGATCTACCCGAGAAGCGTAAGGGCAATACGACTAATATGCCAGAGACCGCAACGTGAACAGGGCCAGCAACAAGTGAGCCACAGGACGCGGTCGATTGCGGCATCGTCCTAACGGCGACGACGACAAGCGACTGTCGGAAAGTGATCATTGCTCATTTCTGGTGGTGCGTGAACGCCTGCTAGTATTTTCTCTTCTCTCTCTCTCTTAGGATCCCATTCTTTGTTCATTCTTTGTTCATATTTTCAATTCTGCAGCGAAGAAAAACCATTTGTAAAAAGCATCTGATCAACAGGCAGGGATGTTATGCGCGACTCGACGAGTGAGTAAGAAAAAAAAAATAGAAAATTAACTTCTCCCGGTGGTCGGAGCATCTCCGGCTGTCGAGGCGAACGAAGTTCAATTCAGTGCGAGCTCAATGAGGCAGGGTGGCGGTTCGATGAGCCCGTAGCAAGGTATTGTTGTCGTTGGAACGATGAACCGTAGCAATGTACAGATTACCTGAAGGGGGAATGTACATATGTACACTCATAGCTCAAGCAGCCTCATTTTCAGCTGGAGATCTTATACTTATTGTAGATCATTAGCGATGATTCCTGTGGAACAGTAATTCGACGGGGACGCTTTGATATGTAAAATTATGCAAATATGTACTACATTGTAATGTTTAGAGATGATATTTTTTTTATTTACAAAAAGGACCAATTCTCACGTAGTTGCATCCCGCCGGTGCGTCATTTGGTAAAGTTACATAGATTTTCTTCGAGATTCCTTGTTCAAAACGTGGCCTATGGTGGTATCGATGACTCTTGCAATCTCATGAAGCACCCCTTCGCTCAACGTGACTACAGCATGTTCTACTTCAGTGACGATGGTGACCAGCATCGTGGCTATCTAAGAAAAGTAAACTTCTATGAATCAGATACTACTATGTAAAGGTAACGCCGTCACGAGTGAGACGATTTGTACTGAACAGATCCCATTGCAAGTTTTGCGGTGGGCTATTTGTTGTGGTCTCGCCATTTGCAGGTGACGCCCACAATCACAAGGTTACCTCGCACAATGCAGAAAGCGAGGTTCATTTGGAGTCGATTATCCCTAACGAGAGCACGGTTTGCCTATACTGGACCAGCTAGCTCGGGCGATCCTAACGATCAGCTTGCCCAACATTGAGGTTTGCAGAGTTGCGAGGGTTTTTACTGACCGGGTGCAGAGGGGAGGCATGCTAAGGGCTTGTGCATAGGATAGACGCTATTCGGGCATTTGGCCTGCCAGGAGTGGCCTGCAGGCTGCAAGCGGCGCACGCGCCTGTTGGTTTCGATCGAGAAGAGATCCTTCTATCTCAGAGGTATCGATCTACATTTATGAATGCGTCCTCACCGTCGCTGCTGCTGCTGCTGTCTCAGCCGTTTCCCGGATCCACGCTGTTCCTATCTGCCATATCCACTGCCCAGCCGCCGCGAATGGCACGGTTTCGTCACAGCACTAGCACAAACAGTGAAACCAAGCCCGCCTCTCCCCCGTGGGTTGGGTGTTCTCTCGAGTGTTTATAAATGTGGGGATGTCAAACGCTCACGAGAGAGACGGCCGCTTCCCTGGTCGAAGCTGCCGCGGCGCTGCATGCTGCCTGCAGGTGCATTTGCGACGGTCGGAGACCTCGAGTTCCTGCCGAGCTTATTTGGCCAATCTTCAATTCCTCGCCAAGGCGTAGCAAGTATCGGCAAGATGCTGGCTTGCGCCCACAGACTGGTCAGACCCTCACAGGGCGCGTTGTCAAATTCACTTGGCCACACACGTTGAATTTCGGCAGGATGGCCTCGTCGTATCGATCTTGCCAACGCACACGCCCTGCCTAAGTCTTGCCGCCAAGTTCTGCGGCTGTTCTCTTGCCAATGATGACGGTAAAGTTGGACCACTACGCACCGATCTGATACGTCTGGGGTGGGTCGTTTGTTTGGGGAAGCTGTTGCTTAGCAGGTCATGAGGGCTAATCTATGCGTAGACATGTTTCATCAGGGACGGATGGAGGTCGGCGACGTTAGTCGAATTAAATACAACGCAATCTTCGAATGGTATAAGGCCGAATCATAATTAACACTCGTGGCCAGGAGGGAGACTCATTTTGAGGAACCGCAGGCGACTGAGATCAGACTTCAACATCAATACCTGGCACGCTATCGCTCATTACAGGCTATCACGATATAATGACAATAATAATAATAATAATAATAATAATAATAATAATAACAATTTTTATTAGCTCATGCAGGCAAATACTTTTGAAAATATCTTAATGGAGTTATTGCAAAAATATATGTAGTCCACTGACTCATTCATAACAACAATACTAATAATAATAATAATAGATTTTCGCTAAGAAAAACGACCACAATGAATCTTGTATATTTACATCATCAGCGACATAATTTTAATTGCTTCCTATTGTTTCCATACTCAGCTTCCCGATAACAAACGATTTAGGAATAGCTTAACCCGCTTGCGTAAGAAGCCAATGTGAGTTAACTAATTAATCCGCATGCGACGTTCGAATGATTAGGTGTGCTCGATTCGACGTCGATGAAATCATCACCTCTTGAGAAAACCGAATGAATCTGTAAATTGGCCTCTCGCAATTCGTGTTTGTTTTCAAGTGTGTTCATTTTCTACGTCGTACTTCCGAGCATAAATCGCATTCGTCTCTAGACGCCTGTCCCGTGCTAAAGACGATCTGTGCGTCCGCACTGATAGCCGTTCTATTGTTGCGCACCACGACGAGAGTGGCAGGAAAATTAATCGGTTTCGGTGATTTAGAGAAATGCGAATCTGATCGTGCACAGACGTCTGGATCACCACAGCTGCACGACCTTACATTAATTGCATTAATGTAACGGCCGGTGGCGTTTGGATTCAAAGAAATCACATTGCGTAGCTGGTTGCCATTTGCGATTGACAATGGCAAAGCTCTATACAATACAAGGCTTTGTCTATTGACGGAACTGCTAAGCTAAAGGACACCACAAAATAAGGATCAGCCACTGTTGGCACCGTAATGTTACTGTACTAACAAATCACCTTCAGATGTTTTGATTACCTCATCACTAGCGATTCAGCCCCATTCTCCTCCAAGCAAAAGTAACAAATCGGACGTCTGTTTTCCATTAGAAGGTTCTCACAGTCGAGGGACGCCGGTCGGCGAGTGTGGCCCCGATGCTGTAGCGACAATTTTTGTTTAATTTGAAAATTGGAAACCTGATCGCCACATGACGACTTGTCCTGGCCTGCCCATGTGCCTCTGTGGGTCCGGCCGCCAGCGAGGTTGAAGAGGCGAAATCGAGAAAAAGGACAGGACTATAGGTGCCACAACCACTTCCTCACAACAGCATTAACTGTAGCCTACGATACGCGCATCTCATCGCAACACGCTGCCATATCACCACGGTCATCATCCGACTACATCTAGCCGATTCGCTTAAGGCGGAATCGAGTTGAGGCGAGTTGTGGCTGTCCTGATGATGCCCGCAGATGAGGAAAAGTGAACGTGTCGCTGCGGGTTGCTGAACTCCGTTGGCTGAGGCTGCGAATTTTGCCGTTTAGACAATTTCAATCGAACATTGTTCCTGGCGTTGCACAATCCCCCATTCGCCAGACCTCCGCGTGTATTCGCCAGGTTCAGCGGCACCGGTTTTTCGCCGGACGAGATGATCGCCTGGGTTCAAATACCGACTCTCCAGAATCGAGTGTCTCCGGTGGCGGCGCTATACCGACACACAGCTGACAATAGCTCCCGCAAGAATATGATCGATGAACACTTCCAGCGTTCGTGGTCTCCGACGCCCTTTCGATGGTGATGTAATGCCACATTAATAATAGTCACATTGGAGAGTCTTCATGTCTCTCGTTCTGAGGAGACGATCAGAGAAAAATAAAGAGAGAGAGAGAGAGAGCTGCAGAGCTGCACATCGGAGTAGTCAGAGACGAACCACACCTAAGACAAGAGTTGGAGGGGGTGCCACGCTGTACACCCAGTCGGGCTGCAGTTTCACAGGGGAGACCGGTCGGGCAGAAACCCGAACAAAAAAAGAGCCAGAAGTAAGATAGCACACAGCTTTCATAGACAATGCCGTAGATGGCAGGCTGATGTTTGTTCAGGGAATCATTCAGTGAATCTACCATAAATAATACACCACTGTTAGCGTGCACTGGCCCCGAAATACTCCTCATACCCAGCCACGACCATGAAATAGCCATGGAATCAATCAATGATGCAGATTCTAATTAACACGTTACTCGAATCAGTATCGAACGCAATTTACATCACTGCTACCACGTATTCTCACCTCGGGCTAAGCGACCCAACACAATAGCGTGGTCCCCCGACACGGCACGCTCTCTGTTCGGCGTTCGAACCCAGCGAGATCGCGCGGCTCGCCCGATATCGGCATCATCCGTTCACAGTTGCTCTCATTTTCGCGTCACCTTTTCTTCGTACTGATTCTGAATTGGGTTCAGGTTGTATATCTGCCTACTTCTCCCACTTGTTCATCAGCTGACGCCGGCAACGCCTTCTGCGACGACCGGATCGGCGGCTGAACAACGATCGGCGGCTGAACAACGATCGGCGGCGAGCGAGACCTCGCGAGTGTTGTCAGACATAGAGGGTGAGAGCGGGAGAGCGATAGAGAGAAAGATGCACGAAGAAGCACTTGGTTGTTGGTTTCGTTTAGTCAGTACGCCAGTCGGTACCCAGTACGATAGATCCTTGGGAATCCGACTCGGCCAGCGCGAATGGTTCAGCCATGCTACGAAGTGCTTCAGCCGTGAGTTTTCAGCCGCTACAACGGCGTGTGTGTGTGTATGTACACGCTATATATATCTGTCTGTCTGTCTGTGGCAGTGCAACAGTGCGAATTGGCTGTCCGGCGCGCAAGCCCATGTGCCTTTTGGGTGGATGGCAATTTTTGTCTCGCTCTGCGTGCATTTATTTTACACTTCCTGCTCGGCCACATGCATGGTGTGTACGCGCACTCATTCCGACATCTACATAGGCCTATCGGGGACAGCGCCATCGGGAGATCGGTGGGTGTATAAGGGAATGAGAGCACTCGAACGGGACATTATACGTAGCGGTGATGAACGATGCGGTGTCCGGCCTAGCCGGGTTTTGCTGCGCTAATTGAAACGAAATGACTCTCTCTCTCTGTCTCTCTATCGATCGATCGATCGAGATCAATGGAGAAACATGGGTGCTTGAGTACATTTGCCAGACAAGATGTTGCCGAATGGAGTCATTGCTACCAGATCACTGATCATGTCACTGATCTACCCCGAGATGCATGTCTCGGGGAAGTGGTTATTTCAGTTTGTTTTCCACAAACGACTCGTATCCACGAGTTCCACAAGAACACGCTGTTCTGCCGAACGTGTCGACGAGACGGGAGAACATCCTAGACCTAACCACGAACAACGATCCACAGGGTGCAGCAAGTGTCGGTACAAGATCGCCGTCATGTTGTAGCTCAGCTAAGAGATCATGGAGAGGTTGACAGCACCCTTGTGCGGGTGCAATTAATCCTTAGCAGTATGATTTCTAATAGCTGAGGATTTATGTGAAATAGTATGTTTCATTGTTCCATCCAGCGAGGCGCAGGACCTACTTTCACGGCCACTTCATCAACAAAAGGCTCACCGGCGTCATTCAGTAACAATCGCACCTCTCTCGCCCGGGGGAGCAGGCCTATTATGCGAATACTTATAGTACAATTGCAAGTTTCGCTGTCCTAAGCGAATCAACAGTACGGGACACCTGCGGAACAACAAACCCCTCAAAAGTAAACAGTGCTTGGCCATGTTATTTGTTTACAGTTCAAACACTATCCAATTATTAATCGAGGTCAGCTGGGCCACACACTCCGCTGTGTGCTTGTGCTTGACCCACTTCCCGTCGGAGTTTGTTGAAATCGGAGAGCCTCGAAAAATTCACTGCGGCCATTTAGGCCCGTCACTATGAAATCGTCCGATCGGGGACATCTCTCCAAGCGACAGTCATATGTGCATGATCGCTTTCGCGTTATCGAGTAGCGGGCGTCGCTGATCAAAGACAACTTTCGCCCTTCTCAGAGCATTGAACGCGCCGGAGGGACAGAGAGAGAGAGAGAAGGGGCCGTGCCGAAACTTATGTTTCTGCTGTGATCAGAAAACTTACATTGATCTGACCTACAGTGTAGGATTCACTTAGAGGTGCGACCCTCAGCGTCGTCAACGTGCGATATGCCTATATGGGCTACGCAAAGATGCACTGACCGAGAAGCATAACACCCTGCGCATTTCGTAACGCTCTGCTGGATTAACGAAGTTCCATCTTGCGAGTACCTCACATGTTTTGCAGTCACTCAAACGTGATGATGATATATATTGTGTGATATTCCTATTGAGATTTAAAATAGGACGGAAATTCTGAAGGACATCTGAAAGTAGATCCATAGCAATTGTAAGCCCGTAGTATTATTATGCGATTCTGTCAACCATCAGCGTACGATTTATTGTATATCTTTGTGAGCTATTCAATTTTCAATCGAAATTGAAATTCATCGCCTATTGTGGTTGAATGCTACGTTTCGCCCACAGATTTCCACCGTCTTTGCCCATAACATCCGAGTATGTCATCAACTTTCAATGATACCATACGTGTACTTAAAGATAAAACATATACACATTTGCATACTGGCCGACAACGAAACAGAACCCGCTGGGTCTCGGAAATACCCCAATTCGGCTAGCTCTGCAGCACTGCTTTGTGATCCCCGTTCGCGAGTCTAGCTAGCAAGATGCCCCTCAGCAGCATAACATTGGCGCCGGACGCGGAGTTGATTGCCGGACCGCCCGGTGACTAATGAAGTGACTACGTGCCGCCCAACCTCACCCACCTCACTGAGGACGATTTTGTTCTTCACAGTGTTTCACGACCGGGCAGCAGCAGCAGCAGCAGCAGCAGCTCGCAGTCGACAGCGGCCGGGACTCGCTTGTTCTGTTTTTGCTTCCGTCGAATCGCACTACCGGGTGGCAGTGGATAGGTGTGGCACCCCGGCCAGTTATATACTTTGTTTATTCTCGTAGATGGATAACCCGTTGATATCATCTGTACATGGATGGTCACTACCACCGTCAGAATCAACACAGCGAGACACGAGCTCCCCGTAAGACGGGTGCGTCCGCACAATCGACTTCCATTTGCATTCAACAGCTCAGTGGCGTTCCTTCGACGACGGGCATTTCGAAGAAGTCCCAATAACATGCCCGATATATATATATATATATATATATATATAGAGAGAGAGAGAGAGAATAAAGCGATGTGGTCGAGGCCATAACTCGTTCGGAGTCATCGTTCATCTCGTGGATACCCTGCCGCCGGTGGCGTAATTGTCTGTATATTCAAACACAAGACGGCAACGAACACTGCTACTCTTGGCAATTGCCGGAGTCGTTCCTGCTCTCAAGCCTCGTGCGAATGGGAATCGCGCGCGTTTGGCGGATCGCTTTTTGACAGCTGTATGTTTATGTGTGTGTGTGTGTGTGTGTATTGCGATATGATTAGAAGTGGCTGGGCGTATGACAAATGGACAGCGTACTATAATACAAATGACTATTTATGATAGTTGATGACATTAACGGTAAAGGCGGACAGGAGACAACGGAGATATCATCCTCAGGTGCTGCCTACTTTATTGCCACATTTTGGAAAAAAAAAATATACGACACTGTCCCCCGAGATGTATTCTCAAATAATTCTTATAAATATAATCATAATAATAATATAATACTTCTTGTATATACGTAATATCCCACCTGTTGTATCATACATTCTAGGGTGATTTCAGCGGAATCGAATAGACGACCATCAGACAATAGCTGGAGCCTCTGGTACTACACAAACACCCGGCATATCGGCGCCAGCCTGGCCAACCTAGCAAAACTCACAACCCGCGAACGACGACGCATCAATAATGTCTATCAAGCTATCGGGTCATAGAGGCGAGATGCTGCTTTTACAAAGACGTCAAACGATTTTTTTGTAGAGGCGGAATTTTTCATCAAACGCGCGGACACCCCTAAAGACATTCGAATCTCTATCGGGGGTGGGCCAATCTAGTGCAAGGATCACGTGGATGACAAAACGTCTCTGCCTGCTAAAACCACCGTCCTCCGTTAACAATCTACCTCTTCCGTAGATTCGACTTCACGCTTGGCATCACTTCGACAACTAGGGCGAAGGTGTGTAACTGCTCCGGCTAACGTCCCATAGCCGGCTGTATTAGTCTACAATGGCCACGTCGTCAAACCTACCCTCTCGAAAACAAAACGACTATCGCGCAGCTAAAAGCCGTCCGGATTAACCGCAGTGCTTCTTCTTCTTGGGCACTTCGCACCTCGTCCTGCTTCATCTCCACCATTAACTGACGTTTAACCGCATTCCCGCCTCTACCGTACGAGCATGCGAGACATGGCTATGACACACGCACGCACGCTCGCTCGCTCTGAGAACCAACTCGGAAGGGAGCAAGCAGAGCAGGAACAAGCGACGATCAGGCAGACACACACACACCCATCTGAAGCGACAGTCATTCCATCTGCTCAGACTGCAGAGATCGTAATCTATTTTCATTTTTTCTCGACAATTCGACGACGACGACGACGATGGCGGCGTCGGCGGCGGCGGCGGTACGTCTGCCGAAGACCCGTCGTAAGCGAACAGCAACAGCGATAGCAGCAGCAGCAGCAGCAAATTGAATTCTCAACATCAAAGGCAACATCACCTTTCCCAAGCTTGGGTGACGTCTACTCTCGAGAGCCAGAGAGAGAGCGAGAGAGCCCACTTCTTCAATGTTGTATATGTGGGCGCTTTTTCGTGCGGATTTCAGCAATTTCTATACTTCTCTCTCTCTCTCTCTGTCTCTCTCACTGACTCACTCTCTCCTCTCATTACAGGGTTCGGCAGCTGACGCCGCGCGGCGCGAGCAACGTCGTTCAAGTGAACGTGGTGGTGAACGATAAACAGGTACTCTTACCGACGCGTTGAGTCACAGTTGCATAGAGACACACACACAGACACACAGACATGCACAATCACAGCCGCCAACGTGCGCGAGGAGGGAGACCCCTGGGAGCCACAGATCGACGTATGGATGCCTGACGGACCACAACAGATCAAGGAGCTCTATTGACGATCGTCCTAGCTACGTTCTTGTCTGTATCTTGTCCACATCGCGGCGGAGCCCTGTCTGCGGGAGATGTTACGGAAAGATATTGTAACATATTATATATATATATATATATATATATATATATATATATATATATATATATATATTGTGAGTATTTGTGTGAGTGTACCTTGCGCTAAGAGACACAGGCCAGCCAGCAGCCAATCCGCCTCTCACAGTAGTTTAAACAAATGCCGCTGTCGCCGTTTCTCCGAGTGGCCGCCGCCACCACTCATTGTTGTCCAACAGCCACCGCAACACCGGTTCGGGTTGTTGTAGCGGTCGGGAAGGAAGGAAGCAAGCAAAACGACATCAGAGCGGCCGAGCCGTCACTCGTGGCCACGCCAGATCCGATGTGGAGCTCGGCTCGTTCCCGTAGACGGCATCAGCGCCTGAGATCGTTAGAAGCGATTACACATCTCGGCAATCAGTGGCACACACTCGCCGCGAAAAACGGCAGCAGCCACAGCCGTAGACGCCACCACAGCAGCAACAGCAGTCGAAACTTCTATGGCACGATCTGCTGTACGTGTGGTGAAGTCGAACCTGCTGCGCTAGCACGGCCAGTTCTAGGGCCAGTCACTGGGCCATCATAGTCGAGGCAGTCTCGCGACGTTGGACGCAGTTGGCTGAAGTTCGTTGGAAGCTCTCAGCAGTCCGTCTCTCGTCGGACGGGGGGGGTCGAACGGCTACCGCTCTGTAGCGGCCGCCGCCACCCCGTACGCCTGTAATGGCGTAGACCTCATCTGCTGTCTGGCCTCGTGTCACAGACATACGCGGGGGGGGGGGGAGGCAGCGACTGGCCACTATTAGCCCGTTCCTGGGGCGAATTCCCATCCCATGGCACCCCTGCCCTCTCCCCCCATGCGAGAGAGTACGTCCATGTATGTGACCGAAAACAGGAAACGATATATGTGTCTGCGGTAGACAGTGAAATGATTCTATTACCTAAATCTAATCGACGAAATGGCGAGTCATTATATTAGGTAGTGTTGTATTTAGGTACTTTTCGAGGCAGGGCCGTCCCCTCTTCCGTTACTGGTGCGGGCTATCGTCTATTAGAGAAGGTACAAGCGACGCGGTATGAGCGAACGGGTCTGGCCGGACACTCAATGACTCATTGGCATAGAATATATTATATATTCTATTTTGTTTTTTTTTTTCGTCCTTTTGTCTCGTTATCAAGATTTAGTTGCTGTTGTCATTGGAGTTTTCGTTAGCATTGTCAAATGCAGTTTTCTTTGGCCAAGGGCGCCAAATTTCTATTGGGTTTGCGACCTGTGGGCCATGACCTGCTTTAGCTGGTTACGATAACTATAATAGTTGAATACAACTGGTATTTCACGTTATCGATGATTAGATGACACTTACCTAGGTTTTCGGACTGACTCTCAGCCAACATTTAACGTCCACGGTACTGCTTTTAGTATTGCTTCGTAAGACGGACCCCTAAATGCAAAGATGACACTTACCTGCGAGAAAAATAGACCCTTTTTTTAGCTGATTCTCATCTGTTCCCCTGCTATGCGGTTGGCGTCTTAATACCACGTCGGTATTACTTTAAGAACCTTTGGGGGTACCTTAGATACGTTTTATACCTTCCCAGCCTCTCGGGATTCCCGGACCTGGCAAGAAACTTTTCATATCTGGCAAGATCCAGGTCCACAGATAAAGAAAGATGATAAAGAAATCCAAAGATTCCCCAAAGCGTCTGGCAGCAGGATATGAACCTGGGGTGTGTTAGCATGTATGTCCTTCGTGTCTTCGTGTTGTAAAACGCTACTAGACCATTTAGGGAACAAGAAGCATCGACCTAAGTGAATTTTCCGGGCTGTCGCTCAACCAGCATTTAACATCCACGGTAGTGCTCTCGGCCGAATAAACCTAAGACCAATCAACTACCCGGCTCCCTCATCTGGTTTAAAATTCCGGCTTGCAATTGACCACTTCTGTTATTGGGCATTCCAAGCAAATTGTCCGCTGTATCGAGTGGCGCACAGTCCGAACCACGCGACACAATACGTTCATACTTGGAGAGCGCGCAGGGCACGCCTCCAGGAACGTGCCTTCTTTTCGAACACTGGGTGGTTTCGATACGATCAGAAAGATGGACAAAAAGATGCAGCAAAAAGTGCAAATTCCCCAAGCAACAGGAAATCATCATGTTTTTGTTTCTCCAAGGACCCTCCAGCTGAAATCTATCGACAATTAGTGAACGCGTACGGCAGGTCTGAATTCCTCTGGTGGCGTGTCATAGAATTATCACCAATATACTGAAGATAAAGAAAATCAATGCAAAATGGGTTCCCCAGACATTGAGTGCTGAGCATGAAAATGCGTGTGGAGTGTTCGACACCTAATTTGAAGACTTATAAGCAACAAACCAGTCGCTTAGAACACACGGTGTCGATAGACGAGACATGGGTTAGCCTGCATAGACCCCCTCAGAAGGACCAAGCAAAACAGTGGCTCCTACAAGGTGAAGCGGCAACGTCTGTGGTAGTGCCAGATAGATTCGGATGAAAGGTGATAATGATACTCGCCCTGGACATCAAGGGCGTTTCCCATTACGAAATATTAGGCGCAAAAGAAAAAGTCAATGCTCCCCGATATCTCGACTTCTTGAAGACACTGATGAACAAATGGCGTGGGGATCGACAGCACCGAGTGTGGTTACTCAACGCCAATACAAAACCTCACCGCACTGCTAAAATTACAGCCTGGATGGAGGGGAACTATATTGACCGATGGCCTCAAGACCCATAAACTGCTGATTTAAGCCCACGTGATTATGGTGGTTTCTATGCATTAAAAAGGGCAGTAGGTAGGGTTCCATATGCAACCGTCGACTCGCTTACAAAAGCAATAGATAACGAAATTATAAATGGAAACGCGAATGGTAAATATTTGGCTGTCTCAAAGCCCCCAGCGTGGAATCGGCGTGTAAATAAAGCTGGGAAGTACCTCTAACTCATACCGAAAGATCTTTCTTCTAACTCATTTAGTTCAAAAGTTATTGGCATTTAAAGAGCGGACAGTTCGCTTGTAATATCCTAATATATAGAATTTGAAAAATCATTTTCGGAAAACAATGGATTTCTTCAATTTTCATTTTCCAAAGAGAAACATATATGTTTCGTTGAAGATTATCCCCCATTGTCACAGCTATAGCTAACTCGCTATGGTGAGTCGTCAAACGGGGCGTGGAAAACTCGGAAATGTTCTTCTCATCACCATACACTGTTAGCTATCTGCCGACACTATAATATTCTCGCTGAGAGTTGGCGCTGAATTCACGTTCCCATGGTGGACAACAGACAATCCCCTCTAGGCAGGAAAGAGACTGAAAACTAAAAAAATATATATACATATATATATGCCTCGTTGATGATGTTCCACATCGCGGACTTGATCACTCAAAATACTACCGGGCTCCTAATGATTTTCCCTGTTAGACAGACAGTTAATTACTGCTTGTTTGGAGTTTTTTTCTCTCCCGCTTATACACACATTACCGTTCATAAACGTGCCCATCTACTCGTTTACACATAGACATACTTACGCAGTGTACCTAACATAAATTTGTTGCTTATAAGATCAGCGTCTTATGTACAATAAACTTGCAACTACTAATAATATTATGGCTCTGAAAAAAACTAAAGAATAAGAAACAATGTATATTCAGACCCGTCGAGGGATTTCCGACCGACCGTTCTCGAGCCGTGCTCCACTGGTGGACGCCCAGACTCAGCACAGGGTGCGAAGTGTCATCACGCAGCCTATTCGAAAGCAGTCGTGTCAAGGAAAACCACCTCTCCCCGAAACTTGATAATGTGAAAATTATATGTTTGCCATATTTACATGTTTCTCATAGCTTTCTCACACACACACACACACGTCCCATTGATTTTAGTGGCGAAGATGCGCGTACCGATAAACAATCAGCCACCGAATCCGACGGTGGTTCAGATATTGGCAAAGACAATACCCAGAATCTTTTGCAGTGCACTCCGGTAACGGTGACCGCCTACGAGCGTCCGCTGCTTAACAAATCGCACGCCCTTTTCACTGAACCAGTGCACCACCACCACCCTGTCTGGCACTGTCCAGCGATATTTAAATTATCCGCCACGGCGGCCAAAGACGGTCTTCGACAGACCAGCAGACAGAATAGTGCTGTTCAGAATTCGAGGATTTTCCCTGGTCACGCTTTTATGCTAGCAGCCCAAACGAAGGGAGCCACCAATCAATGAATGGGCAGTTCCAATGGACCGAACCTGATCGCATGGCTTTCCCATAGCTCACGGTCAGTTGGCCGGTCGTCTGTCTACGGTCACTTCAGTCAAAAGTCAACAGTAGCAGCCAAAACAGACAAAATCGCAGGTGCATAGTAGTTGACTACTTATTGGCTGACTGTGAGTAAGGGCGAGCCGTCGGTGACAACAGGACTCGCTGAATCGAGCTGCTGCTGCTGGTGGTGGTCGAACCGCGTCTATCAACACAATCCCTCAACAACAGCGTGGATGTTACGCCACCTTTGCATATGTATGGCCCGTTTTGGCTAATGGCAAGCGACGAAAAGGTGAGGCTGGGTATCGACAGCCACTTGACGAAGTGGAATCGGGTGAAGGAATAGCCAGAGAACGGATATCGACGCTAACTTGTCCCCGTAGACTGGGGCCACATCATCAGTTGCAGAAGCAGCAGCCGCAGCAGCTCGATGGAACTCTGCGCCAAGCTGTGCCCAGCCTGGTGACACCGGTAGGGCACCGGTTTCGGTGAGGTCGGCTAAAGTCAAACGCTTTTGTCCGCCGCCCCTGTTTGTCTGGGGTGACCGTCGCTAGGGATAACCAACAGTGTTTCGGCAGCGGCAGCGTGTTTCGTTTTCTCTTGAGCCGCGCGCCGCGGTCCTTCTCCGGTGACGTGCTGAAAGGCCGAATCCACGAACGGTCCCAAGAGACTCAATGCGGCCGGGCCACGCTGGCCTTGCGTCAGTGATCGAACACAGATCGAACAATGGGAGACGAAACGACGAACGAGCGAGAGGGAGATAGGTCCTCAGGGGTGGTTGGTGTTGACGAGCTGTTGTCGCGCCGGCAGCATTGGCGGCCGCTGAATGTAAGGGCCGATCGCGGAGTCAGTTAGGGGTCGGGTGACCGCAGCTGACAACAAAAAAAACAATCGAACGAGAAGCCGATGACGGACAACGGTCATCGGCCGCCTTCGCCTCAGCTGAAGGTGCTACCGTAATTTATGGAGATCGTCTGGCCGCCGCCGCCGCCGCCCGCCGCTTTTTCTTCTTCTGCCGTCGCCGCCACCGTCCGGTCGCCCGATCCCTCATTTCGTCTCCACCCACAAACGTTTCGCCTTGTTTGTGTGGCAGTGTTGATTGTCTCTGCGCAAATGGCGTGCCAGTGCACGGACTGGCACCAGACGACGATACTGTTAAGGATAATGCCCAAACGGTCACCGTTTGGTAAAGGAGGGTGCTCATCAGAGCTACGAGGCGACCTTTGTGGGAGCGAGCCTAAATAAATAAATTTTCCGGGCTGACTAACAGCCTTAAACATTTAACGTCCACGGCACAACTGCTTTCGGCATTATAAGGCTTCACAAGACGGAGCGCGCCTGTCAGTGCACGAACGTCGCTTGTGAGCATTCGTTGTTTTAAATCAGTCGAACTGCGAGAGGAAGAGAGAGGGAATTCCCCTGAACTGCGCACGCTACCCGAATTCAAAATGTGAAACACTGTAAACGTAGTGTTAACACTCGAATAATAATGGGTTATCAATAGACGCAGATATGTAGGTGAGCAGATGAGCGGAAATAGATGGGCAATTCATATATATATTCGTTTGTGACTAATATTTGCAAACGTCGAGAGACCATGCAAAAACAGCAACTGCACCTCAAGAACTGACATGAAATGTACTGTTTTAATTCGCAAGCACAGTTTCCATACCAGGATGCGGTTAGCGGTAACTTGCCACTCAATGATTTGGGCTATTATGCCGATTTTTGAAAACAACGTCGAGATGAAATCGTTTAGTTCATCACATATATGTATATATATATATATATATATATATATATATACAATCTCAAACATACAATAATTAAAGAATTAGTTAGGTATAGGGAGTCAGACCGAAGCCGCCAAGGTCCCGAGGGAGGCGATGGCATTGCCTCTCTGCCTCTCACAGCGAGGGACAGACGTTGCAGAAGGAAGGATCCTTTGAGCCCAACCCATTCATATGTCCCTCCGGTCTAGCAATCCAGGACGCTCACTACTGGTCGACCACGCCGCGATGATCTTAATGAGACATCCTCAGGATTAAATATTTTACTGAACACCTTGAGCCTTTGCTACCTCGGTAACGATTTTCGAGAGCTCCGCGATGAACTCATTGGTGGAGCCCGTCAAATATCCAAATAATAAATTGCTTCAGTTAAGGATTGCAGTTAAGAAACCGGCGTGCAAAACACCTACAATCAGCAATTCTGTGGCGAGACCAAACCCTGCACAGACATTTCATAATAATAATAATAGTTATAATTATCGATATTGTTCTTAGCGAAGCTCCCAAAGAAAGAAAATTCGCCAAACCATTGGGTTCCTTTTCCACTTCGCTTGAGAATGATTTCGAGGAGGCCAGTCCTTCTAGTTGGGGATCGCCCGTTCGAACGCGAACATAGTCTACCTCGTTGAACAGACCCTATAAAGCAGTAATCACAGTAACGACAACGAGCATACGCCAGAAAAGGGGCACTGCTTGCAAAAATACACAATCGCAAAACCTTCATACACAAAACGCGGAGCCGGCTTTCAATCCGGAATGAATGAAGCAGCCTTTCCCAACAAAAAAAAACCACAAACAACAGCCACTGTGGATTCTTTTTCGCCGCCGGCTCGCACAAAGCATTTCAACATAAATGTTCATGTACCGGCGCGCAGAGTTCTGCCCTGCGAGAATGTGGCGGATGTCACAAAATGTCGATAGTATTTAGTTCGATATGGCAATAATGGCCGGTCGATATGAAAACTCTGTTGCTACTCATCATGTGGCATAGACACACTGCTGGATACGATTGCGTATTGTGCTGGTGTAAGCCCATGTTGGTCATGTAGAATATTTCGAAGCAGACAATTCGTCAATTTTCGATTTCAATCACTGTGGGTGCACCTCGTTCCCTTATGGTCGAGCCACACAGTCATGCTGCATTGTACCTAATTATACAATCACACACACACACGCAGGGACGGAGTGTATTCAATGAATGGTTGCTTGCAGACAAGATCGTTTGTTGTGCACCCGCAACAGCATCATTGTGATGATGACTAGCGTTATCACCATGGGGATTTGGCAGCAAAATGTCTGTCTAACGCCTCTTCCGTTAGTCGGCCGGTCAGCGAGCTATTGTAGCCTCGCAGATAAAGCCCATTTCGGCCCACTGTGTTCTTCGGCCATAGATCATCGAAATGGCTGTCGGCTGCAGCTGCAGCGAGGCAGTAACAGCAACAAGATTTCTGGCGAGTGAACACTGGCAGATCTCGTCGGGGACTCTGCCTCGTGCTGACTCCGTGAAAGAACGAGAAAGTGCAACTCCGATGGTCAGAATGAAAAATGCCAAGACCTAGTTTCCTGTACAATACATCGCCGAGTCAGTTGGGAACAGCACGATAAAGGCAGTTCGCGACGAGGGACGTGCGTTTCAACCGCGAACGCCTTCCTCTTCGTCGGTCCACCTCGTTAGTGGCGCGAGAATCTGGAGAAGTTCGAGTCTGAATAATAATTATCTCGGTTGGTGTTAGCAACACGCGTGTGTCTTCATGGCCGTTGCGTTGACGCAGTACGAGCAATGGGGACATCAACCATCCGCCGGGTAATCTCCACGAGGAGTACTGCCCTTCTGAGATCTGCCTCAAGATAGACATTCTCAAGAAAGATATTAGACCATATTAAACTCTTTCACATCTTGGCGTCTGCAGATGATCCACTTCTATCACCATGGGCCATCTCAACACCCACAGTACGCAAAGATAACATCCCCTGTGAGAGCACAAATCCTACCTGACGACTGGCCTCGACTTATAGCTATGCTCTTAACTTCTGTGTTCGGCATAATGACTTACTACGTAGCTCTGAATACGTTGCTTGTGGCTCAACTCAATTTAGTAGATAGACACTATTGCAGGAATGAAATTTACATCAGAGTCCTAAACATTATGTGAGTTTTTAATCCCCGTTCGCCTCAAATGATGAACGGACGTAGCACACTTTTACCGGCAAATTCACAGTAACCTTTCGCAGTACGGGTGCTACACTGCGATCTAACTGAAATCGATCTGAACTGCTCAGCCAGTCCGTTCGCTATCATCATCGCCGAGGTCTGTGACCTGTTCCAGACCAGCCTCTATCCGCAACAGTGAGTACCGAACATGAACCGCTCCGGCCGTTCATCCGACGCGTTCGAGCACGGTGTCTGTCCGAAGTATCCGAAGTATGAATGAAGTTTAGTATAGTCGTAGCATAGTGTATCTATGGCGCGAGAGACACTCTCCACCGCAGCCGCCTGCGTAACTCACTGCAACATTGATCGATGTGGTGGAGGCTCATGAATGTCCTCACTGTCCTTCCGCCCGCTTCGATGCTTGCCGGCCTGCCATGATAACATGACGACTCCTCAAAAACCTCTTCCTGCCTGCCGTGGCCAACCTGGCTTCACGCAGGCCCATCTCGGTGCCGTTATTGGCTCCCAGACGCACCCGTCGATAGTTGCATTGCGCTCGGCTCCACACCCGTCACACAGACACTGTCCTCTAGTCCATGCTCAGGTAAGTTCATCCGTCGGGCGGCCGGTCGGTCGGTCGGTCGGTCGATCAATCGATCGTCCTATTTGGATCTCAGATGAGAGTACGTTCTGATTGACTTGACTTCACTTAGCTGAGCTCGGCCACGTTGCCTGGCCACTCGACTTGACTGATCCGAACCCTGAGTTCAGAAACCAGCCGGTAACAGTGGCAGAGCCGGCGGCGGCTGGGGCTGTCAGCCGGTCGTCCCGTTTCGGTTGCTGCTGCTCCCACAGCAGCAGCAGCAGCAAAACCGAACCAGTGAACACCGCGCGCGTATGTGTGTGTGTGTGGAGCAAGCAATGTCTAAGACGAGAGCGGTGTCGATCCAAGTCCAGGTCGACTCTGACCGAAGGCACTGAGATAGACTCGAGATACAAAGAGAAGGTCCGAATGAGCCGCGGTGCTCGCTCACCGCCACTCCCTCAAAGATGATTAATGACCGGCGGATGAAGGAGATCTCACCCGGTGTCAGGGTGGCTTCGGGCGCCAATCGGAAGGCTCCCTTGCACAACAGCAGTCCTTCGAGAGCTCCCCTCTCACGGATGTTCGAGGTCCACTGCTCAATGCTGCTTACTACTTGCTGGCTGGCCAGAGGATAGATGGATGTCCCATGCGCACGTCAATGTACATTACACATTTGGAGAGACAGAAACACACACAGGCACACACATTCATGTGCGCATGTGGTCGGCGCACGGCCACATGCACATCGAAATGCAGTCGGCAGGTTGATCACCAGTTCCGTCGAATCCTACTGAAGTTTATGCAGGTATTTATCCTATACGCTAAAGCTCGCGAAACACCCAAACAGAAATAGAATTGATTAGTTTCACGAAAGTCAAATGGTAGCCAGGATTCGCCAATATGCTTGCGACAATGTCTGATAGAAGCCACCACACAGAAACACAAAAACCTTAGGATGATAATGTGTGCTACTTGATGTACCTTGGTTAAACAAAGATGTTTTTAAACCATGGCTGGCCCTCAACCTTGTCCCGCTAAGGCTGACGTCCCTGAATCCTCATACTCGACAGTACTACAGGGTTCATCCGGAAGGAGGGGACTCGCGGCATATATAATATAAGCCCACTTTTTCAATACTTGCCACCAGTTTCGAATTAGTGTATCCCGATATTTCCTTCCACGGTTTTAAGGAAAAAATGTTTCTTTTTAAGCTTATCCTCAGCTGTTCCCCTTATGTGACAGTTATAAGCACTGAATCTTTAGGTCTTACCACGAGGACCCGTCGGGGTCGCCAGCTTTGCTTATTGTTTGTCGCCAGTCGTGCCTAGCAACAATACACAGATAAAGAAAGATGATAAAGGCTGATACGGGTTGGTGCCACCAACGTACCGTAATGTGGTATAAGATATTAAAAGATAATTATATAGAAAAAATCCATCCGCCCTCAGCACGGATCGAAGCAGGAATACTTCGATTATTGTTATCGAACATTATATATATATATATATTTGATCGACCTATGAAAAGTAGTGATAGGGAGATGAGTCCTTAATGATTTGAACGGTATATGGACATTCTAAAAAAAAATTAAAGAATGTTCCTTTATAGATATTTTGTACTAAGGTTTTCGGGCTGACTCTCAGCGAACATGTTTTGTACCGCCGGAATGGATCTGGTCATGAATATTAATTAAAACCTATATGAAACGACTTCGAAATTAATTGATGTGTGAAATCGGGCTACATCTTGTTACTACCCGTGAGCCTACCCTGAGCACAGAGTTAACCCTGTAACAGAGTTAGCCATAGTAAAACAACAAACTGACGCAACATACGCCCATCTGCATACATGTATGAGAGGAACACATGTTTGAACCGCTTTTTGCTCGTATGGAATACATACATTATACTAGAATGATAGTAAATCGTCAGAGGGACCCTGATTATTTGTATTACCGAACCATAGAGATTTCGGTAACACGAAATAACCAGCCGATTTAACATCGAAACATCGTCACGTCAACACATTCAACACATGTTAGATGCAGTACAAGTGCACATGTACAGCAATAGTAGTAGCAGTTACAGTAAAAAGAAGAACCTGTGTTAAATAATGTGCTATGCTCTATGATTGACAATTCATACTATTGAAAAACAAGTTAAATAATTTTAAATATCATCCGATTACATTGACACCTGAACATAGTCGAACTCTGGATTCATGAACGCTTTCAGTCCATTCGGCATGCCCACCTAAGCCAACAATGGCATCTTCCTTTATGAAACATAATATCTTTAGGTTTTTAAGCCTGTGTTTCTCATAAACGGATTCATGCGAATCCATCCACTGATAGTGTACGCGAATAGTTGACACAGCCCAACCGTTGATTGCAACGATAATGAAACAGTGGAGAAGAATCATTTATAAGACCCCGAAGAAAACCTGATGATCTGTGAGGGGTTTCCTCACGATCGTCTTACTGATTTGTAGATAAAACTGTTAGTCGCTTGTGAGAAAACAATACCTGTGATATAACGTGCAGTTTATCAATTTCGCTCGCTCAAAACTTTGTCATGGCATATATAAAACTAGCATCATTTAATGTTAATAATTTATATATATAATTGTCCTCGAACAGGTTGCCACTTTCCTGACTGCCTTTAACGCATATGGGACCAATAAGCCCTTCAAACAATTTTAAATAATTTTAAGTATTGAGAACTGAAAGTCGTTTACCAGAAAAGCGGGCACAATTATTCTCCTTCAAATACAATAGCACCTCCGTATAAGATGAGATAACCCTAACAGCATCTCGTAGCGTCCTCAGGCTCTGGTCTATTATTACTAAGGTATATATATATATAGTCACCGAAAAACGATTCTCGAAACTAAAGCCAACAGCTACTTCTACCACGTCTCGTAAACACCTGCAAACACAGGATCTCCGCTGTTGCTCCTTACCTCCTCTGACTAACGAGATGCACGCATTATAAAATTGTGTAAATGAAAAATCGCCCATCCGTCACTCACTGTAGCGAACCGTTTTTATTGATATATTCTTGTAAAGGGTCTTTAACTAAACAAAGGGCTATCTATTGATCCCTATGATTTTTTACACATTGACCGGCATTGGATTCCCTTCCTATCTATCATAATAATAATAATAATAACATATAACTCGATCCAGGTGTTGCGTTGTTCACGCCAATTTAATGATGAATGTCGTTCCACCGTCGTGCCATAACGCGGTCACCTTGCACGGCTAGAAGCGGGACAACAAGGAACAGCAGCAAAAGCGACGAAGGCCAAGAACAGCGACGAAAATCAGGTTAAGTTTGTTGAACTATTGCAATGACTTCTAATAACTAAATGGTGAGCTACTCGCTCGAGCTATAAATATAGGCAGATTCCTTTTTTTCTTGAAATTTTCATTGCAGCGATAAAAAAACGTTGTATGACTCTCATATTTTGGCATGCAGATTTAATGCCAGGCAAGGACAAACTCGAAGATAGATTGTTTGGCCCAAAGATGATTTCTGCATAGTCATACCTTTCTTATCTGGAACTGAATATTTATTATATAAATCGTTCAATGATGATTTTGTGTGCTCACTGTACGTAGCCTGATTCTAATATAGTTACAATCTGATAGAAAAACATATGTATATATATATTGGACTTACAAAGTTAGCGCCGACCATAATTGCCTCGACGATGCCAGCCATGAAGTAGGCGCAGTTGAGACTCGAGAGGTCCTTCGGCATCGAGATGAACCGATTGACCAACGGCTCCCCGTCGACAATGTAATACGTCCTGTGCCGTCATTGGCATGCATACGTATAAAACGCATAACATCGTTAACTTACACAGCAATTGTTTAACTGACTTTCAATAAAGAGCCATTTTTGGTTAGTTGGACGCCTTGTGTGTGTGTGTGTGTGTGGAATTGTTATTGGAAATGCTTGATATCGATAGATAAACAAACTGTAGATACACAGACACACATATATATATATATATATATTGGGCTACAAAACAGGGTTACCTGTACTTCAGTCGGGTTTAGAGATATTGATTGATGCTAGAGATATAACTATCTGACTTATCTCGCAAAACGCAGGACGATTAATAGTACATGCTTACGTCATGGTATATATTTTTTTTCTTTGCCAGTTGGCCCTATGCCAAATTGGCCGAAAGATTTCATTCAATAAGTTCTTAAGTCGCCAGTTGCTGAGTTCTGTCTTTTACAATGGACGCCCGACACATCAGACGCGAGATAAGTAGACAGGTAACATCATAGCAATCATGAACTCTCCAATTATAAACGACCTTCCTTTTCATCTGTGTTCATTGCAAATCAATCCTACACGGCCAATACAACACTCGTTCTCTCACAAGGCAGCACATCTGAATGTGCTTTCCTCACAACAAACAAACGAACACCTAACTATGATGACGACACAAACAAATTGGAAGGAAATATATATATATATATATATATATACAAATAGGAACCCACTTGTCATCTCCGTTGGCCTGTTCCAGTTTGTCGGCCTCCTTCCCAAAGAGGTTTTTCCAGACCGTACTCTTGATCGTGATCAGCATCTGGATGAGCTTCGTCTCTCGTTTGAAGTTCTTGTCGCGAACGGCCTACATCGATCGGCGGGATGGTATTTCATTTTTTTGTCGGGTCATACATATGAAAACGAACCATAACCAAGAGCCAAAGTTTCGAGTTAGTTAATGAGACGAACCCTGCAGATGGGCAGATGGGGTACGGTGAACGTTATTTCAAGTATACACGCTATTTCTGGCATATTCAGATCTGGGTGGCCAGTCTTCGATCACCCTGTCATAGTAATTATGACAAGATTTTGATAGAACAAATATCTAGTGTTATCGAAAAATAACGCAAGACCAGCGTCTGGGGGCGTTTCTCTATTCTTGGGTGCAGGTCATCATAGTGCGTTTATTCAAGACATTTTATAAAATCTCAAACGATCCGGTATAGCAAGGTAGGTTAGACGAGGTAGATTATTCTGAACTTGGTTGGCATCTCATCTTACCTGCACATCCATGACGCGCTGTCCGATATGCTGTCCTAAATCAGCGAGCTTTGCTTGAATCTCGCTAATGGATGACGCCCGATTTTGACAATACTGGACGACCTCCGAAAATAGCAGTCCATAAAGGGATATGTGTATCTGCAAGCAGAGGACAGTATGAGAAACAAACGTATCATACTTCGTATCTAGCCAGTAAAAACCGGGAGGAACACTTTTGATGCTTATTACGACGGTTAATGAGGCGCAAGAGAAATACATTCCGCGAGTTTCTTTTTGCCAATCACTACAGGTTCGAGCCCCGCTGCGTGACATATAAGAGAGCTTAAGCATTGTAAAATTGCAGCTCCTTTAATAAACCCATATAACCTTTACCTTTACTATTCGTCTATTGGACGCTATTATTATTATATTATTTCCACTCAAGACAAACGACTAAACTAGTAATTTCTCCTTCACAATCGGCCATTCTGTCATACACGTACCGGGCTCATTCGCAGTCACCAAATTAATTTGTTTTATTTGCTTATTTTCTCTTCTATGTGAAATTCGACGAACACTACACGTGATTGGCAAAAAGACACCCAGAAATATATTTCTATAATATTTATTGCATCTCAACAAATACTCACATCGCTTCGAGGCTTGATGAGAGGTTTATCAACGTTGAATACTTTATTCTTCGAGGACGATATCATGTTCATTTTCACTGTGGTTTTCTTTTTTCTTTTCTGGCTAATACACCATCGAACTTAAATCAGAACTAAATTTCTGACAGTTTTGTTCTGTTCGAGAAGCACAGTAGCTCTCCTTCGCTTCACTATGGAACACTCTCACCACCAGTGGCGTCTTGCAATGCTACAGTCTGTTTCAGTTTGACGTTCAACTGCGAGCGTACACAACTATATACTACAATGTGCCGATGTGCATAAACCCCTCTGTAAAATGAGCGTTTGTCCCACCTCAAGGCAGCGTATTTATTAGGGGTAGGACGGCCTAATTTCGATAAGCACCACCCTTGAACTACGTGCTCTACTCGTTATGAGTTGTGTTTGACAACTCGCTCGTCGTCGATCGTTCAGGCGGCAGCAGGAGCCAGCGTAGCAGACAGCTCTGGTAGATCTCAGCTGATGACGATGTCGGGTGAGTAAATGATCCCAGGGGGCGCTTCGTTCTGTTTATTTGTTGTCGTTTCTGGCGGGTGGCGATCGAAATGAATCGCATGGACATCCTCCACGTGGTTGAATGCGTGGCTGTTCCGTCGTCGGTGGAAAACTTGTGTTTTGAACTAGCTGAATTCGAACCCGTTCACGCCTGCGAGTTAGATGGACCCTTGTGCCCCTGAGCAGTATTGCATCAGTTTGGCATTGCGACCCCGCCATACGGCCGTCATTTTGTCCGGCAGCTACCGAGTGCCGTGCGGCTGATAGTTGTCGTGTGTCGAGTGTTTTGCTGCCGTGTTGATAAGTGCGCTTACGGTGTTCGTAGGCATCGTGAATCAGTGAACGAATTAGGGGGACTGATTGAAATCTCTCCTACCAATTGAGCCGGATACGACGCTGATTTTTTTTCCGAGTACGTGCCCGTCCACTGACGATCCGAACAAGCGATATCAATTGGACGATATACGTTGACATTCTACGCACGCTATAAGTGTCCGGGTGGAGTTCGGGTTCTCACAGTATTTCGTTACCGTTAAGGCAGCGGACATGGGTCGGCGTAACAACGCTATGAAGAAGGATGAAGATGCTCCGCCAACCGAATGGAAGGGGCCAGGACCCAACCCGGCGAATCAGATGGTTAAAAACATCTCGGAGATTCGTAATAAAGCCAAACGTCAGGAGATGTATTTCAAACTCAAGAAACAAAAGAATAAGGTGAGATTATCGGTGGCGGTGGAAGTGGGTTTCCCGTCGCAGTGAGACGCGTTGCTGAGCGTCTATGAGCAAGCGTTCGGCGTTTCACATACGCCAGCGCTGCGCTGAGTTGTTTTCGCCACTGCATATTAATTCGTTTAGGGTAGGAAATTTTAATTTAACTCGACTTAAAGTAGGTGTAGAGTATATTGATCATATATAATCGTAATGTATATGATTCTTAAATGCGCAGGGACAGTTACTCGTATAGCTTAAACTGGACTTCTAAAATATTATCGCGTTCGATAACGTCGTCAATGCTGACATTCAATGTTGAATCATGCTGAAATCTTTCTTCGGTAGCTTCTGAATGTCTTGCCAAAATGTCTCTACTTTAAATGTCTGAATGTCTTTACTCTTTGAAACGCACCATCCGTGTGTATCTGTATATATGGTTAACTCGCTGACATTTTATCCTCTGTGCTTTCAGTAAGCTAAGTACCAGGTTTCCCCACGACTGTACTTGCTACTATACCTTGTAAGGTGTTTAACGACGATTGCATGTTCCTTTATTATGAACTAGAGACCACATATGCATGTGACTCAAATGGCATCCACAACAAAATCTCATGCAACGCAACGTAAAATATACATACCAAGGGGGTACCCTGGGCGCTTCATTGCTGATTCGATATGCGAAATTCTTCCGTGGGTTCTCAAAAAAACACCAAGCGATGGCTACGCTCGGGACAACAATTTCTCTTGACACCTTTCGTGCGATTGAGTCGACGAAAAACGCCAGTTTTTATACAAATGATGTTTCTCATATATCGAAGCGAATAAAAATAGATCCAGTTCACCGGCCAAAGTCATAAAACGGGCTCAATCGAGATGAATGGAAACGTGTTTCGTAGTCTTCACGGTTGACTGTGCAATCGGGACAACAATGAACGAACGACGTTGAGCGACTTTGCTGTTTCATGATTTGTAAATCTGCTCCAGTGAGATACGAGGGCGTATGATGGGGAACGGATTGGCTGTGGATATAATTTGCTGTGGTTGCATAGCACCCGTGTACTCCCCCGTGTTATTCTATATGTTACCTCTTAGTGGGAACAGCAAAAAAAAAACGTATTCCGGTGTTGCTGTTGGATCCACGATCTCACCATAGAAGTGAAGAATTGACGCGACTTTTCTTAGCGAAACGCTTCTTGCAGTTGCCTGTTTAACATGATATTCTGTTTAACATATGTTCTCTATATATTCTCCTCATCTAGACAGTGTTTCGTGGACGGTCGTAGACGGCTAGTACTACTAGCAGTATATGAATTTGGATATAACGCCTGTTAGTCGTTTCTCCCAATGTGGTCAGCTTAGAACGACGACAAGGCGCGTCCTTTTCCATGATAAGTCAAAAACGTTTGATCTTTAGCTCTTAAGGTTCGCACTCGGACGCGACGACACCCCATACAGTTCGTTTCATCTCAATACCTAATTCAATATTAATTTCTGTTCGATTTTGCTTCTCGATATTTTCAGGAGAGGAGGGAGGCACGTATGCAACGAGTAAAAGAGGCGAAGGCTCTCGGCGAAAATGTGAGTACCTATGCCAGCGCCCATACACGTTCGAAGTTTACGGGAATTGTATATCGACTCGTTTCTGTCCCCTTAAAGTAAAGGAAATCCCGACTACAGCAGTCCGCTTTGTTCACTGTGTGCTATATGGTTTCACATCAACGTGACGTCCGAATGTGGTTCATCAAAGTAGTATGACTTGCGTCCACGTAATCACAAGGATGGTTGGATTCGGGACTCCACAAATATACGTTTCCTTTTTCTACATTGACCTATTATCGATGTGCCCACACCGATCTGGGATTTCAGCCTCAACGTTTATCGTTACCGAGCTCATTTTAGGGCAATACGACGACCAATGGAAGACAATGAGAGACAATTTAGTTATATATTACTCGCAAGCGTTTTTATTATTTGCATATTAGTGGCCAATGCTTAGTAGCAAGGTATTCGAACTTTATGCTAAGTTCATATATTATAAGATATATGTTTGTTTAGTATAAAAGATATATATATATATATATATATATAACATTTGTAACAGATCGTTCGTGTTGTCTATCTGTATATCAATAGCTACCACTATCTTTCACTAGACAACGTTCGGATTGCACGACATTCGGTCAGGCACATACGCGGTGTATCTAATATATCTTCCACTTGGAGTTGGTCAAAAATATCGAACGATTCTGGCCCACGTTTTTCGAACTGCCGGCGCAAAGCCGCTTTTAACTTACTAGTCGATTTTTCTTTAAAATGCTTAAGGCAGCTAATCAGTGGCCATCTCACAGTTACATGGAGTCCTCGTAGGCCAATCGGCCTCAGGCGTTTTGGAGTACACGTTTCTTCTCTTCTTAAGTCCGCACTTCGTTGTGTCCCTCGTTGGCATGGAAGTCGTCAATGGCTCTCATTAAATGTTCCTTCATGGTTGAGTCGGAACACTTGAGAGCAACAACGTAACTCCTCTCCGAAGTTAGCAGGGGTGTATTTGAACTGATATGTTTCGGTTCAGTAGATCCTTTTCGAAAGAACAACACCTGATTCATCGGGTTATCCTCTCCCTTACCCATATGGATATAGGTCTCGAGCAGGGCGACGTCGGCCTCCTTCAAATCATACCGTGTCAAGGTTTTCAGAAACTTGTCCCTCACCTCGGCACCGTACTTTAGTGTTCCCACGAAGCGGTACATGCCGTTGTCGGCTGAACGCTGAAGCATCGTTTTATAGGTTGGAGAGTGCTTGCGAAGCCTCATATTTATCTCGTCATCGGTCATTTCGAGGAATCCACTTAGAGCTGAGTCGGTGGGGTTGTCACAGGCGATGGCATGGGTTATTGCCCATGGTTTAAACTCTGGCTCGGAGACCCGCGCGAGCTCAATAAGAGCTTGCAGGATCATCTCGTCCATAATTTTCACCTTGTGATGCTGATACGCTCGTTTGTGTAGCTTGAAACGGTTTTCAAATCCTTGCTGAATAGACTCATAGCATTTGTCACGGAAGCACACATGCAGCTCGTTCTCATATTGGAGCACTTTCAGATTTCGTAACACGTGCCGATACTGGAAGTCGATCGGGATGCCGAGATTTTGCGCATCACGCATGAAATAATCCCATTTGTCGACATCCAGCCCCGAATCTCCATTATTCACGATTTGGTAGAGGAAACGTCGCCTCGTTCCGTTTGGCACATTGCCTAGAATGAGGTCTGCGATGACACTGACGTCCGCTTCGCAAATTTTAGCTGGAAAACGTTCAAGAATTCTATTCCGCTTTAGCAGGAGTCGAAGGATGTGCACCGACGTTTGTTCGTGATGCCACTGAAGATTGTCGATCTTTTGAGACTCCTTACCGCCCTCCCGGTAGAAGCGCTCCCACAAATGTGAGAACGGTCCATGGCCGAGATCATGACACAAACCGGCTAGTTCTACACAAAGGATTTCTCGTTCAGAAATGTTCAACTCCGGCTGGCGGGACTTGATCTCCGAGATGAAAAGCTTGGCCATGTACGCCGTTCCGAGACTGTGCTCGAACCGTGAATGAGTGGCGCTCGGGTAGACCAGTTGCGTGGCGCCCACCTGGCTAATATACCGCAGCCGTTGAAACTCGAGCGTGTCAATGATGGCCACGGCCACATGCGAGAACGTCATCGCCCCATGGACCGAACAATTGATCGTTTTATCCTGCAAGCAAGTATAGCAAAGTACGCAGATAATCAAGGCGTGAGTTAGTTAAAAGAAAAGAGCAAGTTCCTATATTGATCATAAACGCTCCTTAGTGGCCGCCGCCGCCCTGCCATCGAGATCTTAGCAAAGCATAGTATGGATATGACTGCAACTGCCACCGGCCGCCAGATTGGTACCACTTACTACGGCTAATAATTACTTGTCTTACGACTATTTCTTTCCTCTTTTTCTTCGAGTACAACTACTTATATTACTACTAAGCCAACAAAGTCCATTTACAAATCGCATAACTACCGCACAGGCAGGGCATGGAGCCATGATATATGATATATCGTATACCCGCCCGTATACACTTGTGATGCCCGCCATCTGCATGTGCATATTTCTCTGTCGGGGTGGTTGGTTCTCTTCGACCGTGACAGAAGATCAATATCGTGATCGAATGTCAATGAGCGTCGTTCTCGTAAATCCAAAATGTATCCGATTACAGTGGCGGGCCGGGTCCCTCGACAGACATACGTTTGTCATACTGGTTTTCCCTTCTTTCATTGACTAACTTTCATTCCGAGAGAATGCAACACTAAACAAGTAACTAAACACCGTTGATATAGTGACAAAAGCATTCGCCGAGCTGTTCGTTCCGAGCGAGAAAGAGAGCTGAGGATGGAACGATTTTCATTTAGTTTGACGCACAACGTGTCGCCCACGTCCGTGGGCATGGCAATCACACGTTTTTTTGGTTTCCGTATTGACCGAAGCGTTTTACCACCTATTGGCCCCGTTGTTGGCAACAACTACAGCGGCGCCATCCGTATGACATATGAAGTGAACAAATTATTGTAACACCTCGTGGTGTTCGCCTCGTTGTTCAGCTGTCTGCCAACAAAAGTGGTTACTAAACATCGCGTTCGAGTGGTTGACTGATGGTAAACCACCACGTATTAATTATGATGCATAAATTAGCACGCTTCTTCTCGTTTGATGATTTGAAATGGAGGCATGCCGCGCCGGTTGTGGTGGCGTTATCTCATAATAAGTTACATTACGTAAACGCCACAATCGAATCACTTGTGACACCCGCCATCTGCACGTGTATATTTCTCTGGCGGCGTACAGCAATCATTTCGATATATATATATAATATATATATATATATATAAACATCGTTTTTGTATATATATATATATATATATATATATAAACATCGTATTTGTTAAACATCGTTTAACAAATGAAATATTATAGATTGCGTGTTAACCTTGAGTATAGTGTAGATGTTTTTCTTGTAGTCGTAGTGTATTGTCATGGACTGGTCATGGTTAGTCAGCTAACTAGCCAGAATTTTCCTCGACTACTATTCAAATGATCTCATGCGATGCTAGGATTCCAATATTCAGTCGGTCGCCTCGTGTTAGATGTTTCGGCGGTCGGGTGAATTGATTTGGAAATATCATCATCAAACGACGCTGTCTTTATCTATCGACGGATAGTGTAATACGCCAATAACCAGTGTTCTACTGGTTATTGGCGTATTACACTTTCTGGGTGGTATAACAATTGTAGATATGGCGAGAAAGAGGCACTATATTTAATTTCGAGCCAACGAGATTCGATCCAGAGACACTACCCCCACCACCTCCTCGGGGGTAGAAATCGAAATAATCAACTTGTTCGACTGTTGGATGCACAGACGCAGTTTTCACTACCCTTTTCACACTTGCATGCTGTGAAAAGGTCCGCAATAGCTGATGCCCGCCATCTGGTCGAAATACATTGTGACGTTGGGTCAACGAGGTGGCAACGTATTTTCCACGGGTCTCTCTCAGGCCAGGAAGTTCCATCATCGCTAACGGCCCTGTCCCCCTATACCCAAGCGTGAACTTTGCCCACATTGATCAGAAGCGCCCTTTCATCGATCCCATCGGAACTAGCGAGCATGATGTGTTCAGCCTTCGTCGCACAGGCGACAACGCACAGTGATCGTCGTGGTTGAGAGATCTGCTATTTACGTTTGGGAGGAGAAATAGCATGTGTACGGCTGAGCATAATAAACAATCTGATTAGAATCTTTGCTGTGGAACAACTCTGTGGTAATTGTATATTGGCTAACGATTCGTAATGACGAAAATCGCGGGCTCAGCGCCTGTTTATATATCGGGCGGGCCACCTTACCACTTGTTTTGTGGCCGTGTCAGGTAGTTTATATATGACTCAGCGCTTATTTTTTTCCCTGGCCACTTGGTACTCGTTAGGTACGCTTAGGTAAATTGGATGTCCGTCGTATGAAGCAATGCCGAAAGCAGTGCCGCGGACGTTAAATGTTGGCTGTCGATCGGCCCGGAAAATTTATTTAGGTAAACGCAAACAATGAGAAACACCCGCTAACTGGATGAGGAACAGCAAGAACTATTCTAACAGGTGAAGCCCAGCAGAAAATGGCTACGGGGCCCTGGGACATCAGTTTTGTTAAATATGTACTAATTAATACCATTAGCCGCTGCCCGGCTGTTCACTTTTAACCGATCTACCGGCTTCATCTCGCATTTGAAAACTAGAGGAATCTCCTCACATGCAATAAACTGAATCATGCAATAGGCACGGAATGCATATCACCAAACAATATTAAACAACCAACTTACCTCCATGGCTTCGCAGTTGTGCGTCAGCGTTCGAACGGTGCGAGCTGACAACGATTTTCAAAAAAAACGACGAAGTGTTGCGCCTCTCTCTCTCTCTCAACCTGTACACAATGAACTGCCTGTCGAGACAGCCACTCTCTCTCTCTCTATCGAGTTGTCGAATTGAGTCTAGTGTTTCACTTCATCCACCGTCGTAGAAAGCTAGATGTTAGATACTCGCAAACGCTAATTCGTTTGCTCTGTGACATTCGTTGGGCGGTAGAGGCTATAAACTTGTGATACTAATTACAACGTACGATCGAGCTCGATTCTTTCGTTCACGATATTGTCTAGGCAGTGAGATCCGAGGGCGGTGCAGAACGAACTGTGGAGCTGCAGCTGTCGAGTGCCACAGGGCTGGGCGCACGCAGCTCAGCTCAACGAGTTATACTGCGAGCACTGTCACTGGGACAGTGGTTTCAGCGAGCTGTTTCGGGAAACACACACGCTTACAGTTGCACTGGTAGACGACACTGTTTCGCGTTCGACACCACCACGTTTGGCTTCGGCGGCAGCGGTGCGTCTGGCGCTTGTCGGCCTCTGCGCTGTTGTGCTCTGTGCACCTCTCTATTATAGACGGCAGTGGTGCTAGTCCCTCCCTTTAGGTAGAGGTATCTGCAGTAGCACTAGCTGTAATAGTTGGCCTCGTGTTGCGGCCGCTGCTGCCGCCGCTGCTGCTGCCGCGGCAGCTCGAACGGCCGATCAGTGGCAGTCTGCTACAAATAGTTGGAATTAATCGCTAATAGGTGGCACGTGTCGTTAGTAGAAGACCTGTACCGCCGCTCGCATCTCAGCCAATCCCTGCGAGAGGATGCTGTAGGTGTTGCCGAACGAGCCGGCAGCTGTTGTTGCCGTTGTACGACGAAGGCCACCGCAGGCCTTTACAGTCTCATCACAAAGAGCATCGTACACACTCCACTCTCTGACCGAGCGGGGAACATCAGAGGGGGCAGGCTTGAGAAGCGAGGATCAAAGAGCCTTGAATTGGAGCCTCCGGTGACGAACGGACCGAGCAAACTATGTGGCGACTTTTCGTTCGGATACGATAGCGCTGATTCGGCTGCTGCTGCTACTGCTACTTCCGCCGCCGCCGCGGGCGCCGCCGTGCCTGTTTTGTCCACACTAAGGCAGAACCACGACCGAGCAAGAGCCCTCCTCCGCGACGTACCCTTTCCCTCATATGGAGATGGAGGGTAACGAAAGCGCCGAACGGTGAATTCATATAAATCGCCCGTGTGGTCTATCTGGGTGTTCGAATCCCGGCTGCTTTTCTGAAGGGACGAACCCTTCGTCTCGAGAAGGGCGTGATCGGCTTCGGTCGAACGGAAAAGATAGCGATGTGTTGATGTTTTGACTTGACAACATCGATGCTGGATCTCGGCGTCTCTGGCACAGAGCAAACGAATTATTGCTACTAACACGATAGAATAGTAATATTGATATTATTACGTTTATAGGCAAAGAACGGCGTGGATAAGATTTGAATATGACTCATACGGGCAGCTCATGGGATTTACACCGATCGACATAGTTCTTGTAAATGTTCTAAATGTTACTTTTACCCTGTTTTGCTGGTGCAGCGAACAGAAAGCTGGCTGGTGCCCCGTCTAATAATATACACGCATGCCTGATCTCGGGAAGGTATTGGCAATAGCGGATAGTCAAACAATAGAAATCGTCCGAATTTCTAATCACTATCACGGGAAATTTCAATAAACTCATCTGGTGTCCTTGCGTTTGCAAAGTCAACACGACAGGACAGCGTCCACCCTGATAACAAATCATACTCAGAAGCATTGTCGCCATGCCATTTAATTCTGCGCTAGACCATACAAGTGTGTGCATGCAAGCAAGCCGAACAAATGCGACTCTTCAAACCAAGGCATTATTATGACGTGTTGTGATATTGGTATAAACGTATACAATGGCCAGTGATGACCAAATCACTAAACATTGTGCAGGTATCAGGCGAAAGGTTGTCGTCCACTGTAGCAGAAACAGGTGCATCCATATTTTTCATTTTTTTAGCAAAGATTCCGTTTCGATGTCCAAAGTAACAATGCAATCTCTATTTTCGGGCACACGCTTAGCTACTGGGGAAGTGGGACCTCCTTATTTTAAATGTTTTATTAAGGATCTATATGGACGAGGCTGTTCTTAGGTGTGTTGAACGTTCAGCGGTTGGAATCATGATATGAGCCAGTTTTCCCGGCATGAACTATGAACGTGATTATCCTTATAAATAGAGTTCATATAATCGATTAGCGAGTACACGGCCACGTTCGACAATTTCTCCAAAATGCAACAAACGCTTACGTTTGCCTCACCGTGACATGTTGCGTTCTCTTCTATACACGGGTCTATAATTTTAGCTCCATTCTAGAATATTCGAAATCGTTCAAAATAGAGTGATTCGCCGAACCTGTACACTGATGAACATATTCATCAAAAATGACAAGCATATTGTAGCGTATACATTGAAGCGAGCCGTTAATATTCAGCATTCACCACCTCCGTCTCACTGTTCCTCGAAAAGCGCCACAACACTGTCTAAGCTATGAGCTATATTACTCAGACATTTGACTGCTGTATGATTGTTATCGTTACAGGCGCCACCAAAGCAAATCCCACGAACTCTAGAGAACACCCGAGAGGTGGACGAAACGACAATACAACCGAACGATGAGGAACTCGATCTGGATGACCTCACCGATGAGTTCGCGTCATACTTCGCTAAAGAATACGTGCCGAAGATCCTTATTTCGACAGTGGACAAACCGCGCGGAGAGACGATTAAGTTCTGTAGGGAGCTCGAGCTTGTGCTGCCTAACGCGGAGTTCCGCTATCGCAATTACGCGCACATTAAAAAAACGATTCCACAGGCGATCGAGCGAGGATATACAGATTTCTTGGGTAATCAAGCCTTGACCTTTGTTCTGGATACCTACCCGAACACGAATGAATAGTTCTCTTCGAGTGCACAGTTCTAGTCAGACGCAGTTATAGCAGTAGTAGGTGATGCAAATTGGTGTGCCATTTTTCGAGATCTCAAATACAGAATTAACATTTATACAATATAGTAAATATTTAGATCTATATATATTTTATTTTATGTGAAATTATATATATATATATATGACAGGAACTACTAGTCTTGGTTAGTCGATAGCTATCAGCTCTGTTCCATTCACAACAACGCCTTCTCGTGCTCCGCTAGCATAGCAAATGCTATAAGTACCGGCTATCATTAAACGTTTTATCGAGTTTGGTAGACATATATATATATATATATATCAAAATATCAATTTGTGCCACTTATGTCCATGCCTAACTCATCGCTCTCATTTCGTTCTGTTATTGCCGTCGGTTTTGTGGTTTCCGTCGACGTTCGACCTGTAGTAGTGAATGAGCATCGAGGAGCACCCAGTGGCCTCCTCATAATCCATCTACCCGAAGGTCCGACGGCTTACTACAAACTAACTTCCGTGAAACACATGAAGGACATTAAGAAAGCAGCCAAATTCACCCCGCACCGGCCGGAGGTGATGCTGAACAACTTTGGTACGCGGCTTGGTCATAGCGTATCGCGTATGCTGGCAGCTCTGTTCCACTATAATCCTGAGTTTCATGGCCGACGCGTGATAACCTTCCACAATCAGCGGGACTTCATTTTCTTCAGGTGAGAGAAAAAACCAAAAAATGTATGCTCCTATTACATTAATTGGGATTTTGGGCATCATCAGATTCAAAATAATGAGCATAAGCATATTGTTAGCCTGATTGAAAAATGAATATGTTCTCATATATATATATGTATATATATTGTTGATATATTGATATATTATATATAGATATATATATATATATATATATATATATATATATATATATATATATATATATATATATATATATATATATATATTCAGATATTGAGTCATCTGAATCTTGATGTCGGATGAAGAAATACGAACGGTGTGAGGGTTTTATGGCCAACCCGTAGTCCGCTCAGTCCGGTTCCATGAATCTTGGAGACCGGTGTCAATGGTTGAACGCTAACAACTAATATTGCTTTTCTGCTTGCCGCTGTACTCTGGCGGATGATTTTTTTTCTATCACAGACATCATCGTTACGAATTTGACTCAAGTGGACAGAAGTGCCGACTGCAGGAAATGGGCCCAAGGTTCACCCTGAAGCTGCAAAGCCTCCAAAAGGGCACGTTCGACTCGAAGTTTGGGGAGTACGAATGGATTCTCAAGCGGCATGAGATGGAGACATCGAGAAGACGCTTTTTCCTTTAAGCAGGGGAGTAGGGATAGCTCGTTGGGTAAAGACATTGTTGTCGGAGAAACGACTTCAGTAGCTTATGATTATAGTTCTATAAGAACAACTGATTTTGGTATCAGTGTTCGAGAAGCAGCCGAGGACGATATGTCCTTTCAGCTGTGGGAGTTTCCGAATGAGAAGAGAACGATGGGACGGTTCAAGCCATGATCCTGCTATTGGACATTGACCTGTTAATGTTAAACCTGTAAAAAGGGAAAATAAATAAATATATATATATATATATATATATATATATATATATATATATATATATATATATATATATATATATGGTATGTCTGTAAATATCTGCTCGTGTATTTGATGGGGGTCGAAGAAATTCATGGGAAAATCGGAGATCATTGAGAAGTTGATCGGGGATCTCATTGTAACTCGCGGGCGTTCATAACTGAAAAGCTATCCCATCTGCGATTTAGCTAGGAAGTTCAGGATTGTTGATGTTAACGAGGACACCCACCGTGACCTCAGCGGTCTCGAAAATAGCTCGAAGGTGTTTGTCGACTTGTACTAGTCTGCCGGACAGCAAAACCCTGACAATGAATATAACATGAGTAGCGCCTTAAGTCTTAATTTGCTTGTCCTAACATATCTAAAGCTATTAACTACGCGATTTATCGTTACGTGTGTCGAATGTTATTGATTCACCACAACAGTGGATTTCCAATTGATCTTTGCCAACTGCTATATCTATATTGCCCTAAGGCGCCTTCCGCTGTTCATAACGGGTCTATGCGTTTTCTGTTGAACCTGGGTGGAGCAAGATCAGCAGCCAAGAGGAAACGGTTCTATCTCCCGCCGTTAAAACCGCCATTGTTAGAACTGGTGTTATTACTACGTGAATGTGCTTTTCTTGCCACGACGGATTTCCATTTCCGTGCTGGCTATTAAAAGTGAGAAAATTCATTTTCGAATAACTGGCGGTCGCCCAATTAGTTTATCGCATCTCTGTAGTTGTTATTCAATTCATATCATGGTTTGTTGTCGGAACTTCAATTTCACAATGCTTAAGTTCTCGAAAAAGGCAAAAAAAGGATCAAAGTGTATGTGACCCATCATAGTTTAATTACGATTACATGTTTATCATTTTTTTTGTAAGTTAAGTTATGAGCTATGAATTGTCCAAAGCGAACGGCTCACCCCGTTTTTGGGAAAATGAAACTAGGAGGTTTCAGTCCTTAAAAATAGGTTGAGGGCAAGCCTTGTACTCAAGGTGTGGCCATTGAGTTACGGTTCCGGTTGCAACTAAACAAAGTTCGACAGTTTCGAGGAGCAACTTGAATTCTCCTTTCAATAACCCTCGGTCGGATACTTAGATAATTATCCGGGACGTCACAAAATACCAACACGACTCTCTACAGATTTAATAATTTTTAAGCATGCCTTGATAGGCAGGACCTGCCATATGATCACTTCTTCTAAAACGGACTTTACTCGACAATAATGAGCAATAATAATTACTCATATCAGTTTGCCTTCATTCAAGCCCATAAGCTCAGAATACCGCACTATATCGGAGATAATTATCTACACAACTGGCGAACCTGTACATTTCTCAGATATGTAATCGAAATCCGATGATGTCATGATAGTGATAGTCATTTCTTTCTATGGAAAATGGAAAACACATGTCTGATGTATATTGCCCCTCTCCTCTTCCACGTCTGACCTAATTAAGATGTATTTTATCGATTGACTAAATAAGGAAATTATGTTTAACCAACTGAAATTTGATTTACATAAACGAGCTAATATCTTTACCCTTTGTCAATACTTCCAATTTGAGTCTGGCCCCAATTCAGCAATCTCCAACACCTATAGTTTATTAATCAGTTATACAAACTATAAATATTAGGCTGACTAAAAAAATGAGGCGTTCGAAATGGCAACCGAAGGAACAGGTTTCTCAGAAGAACAGTGTCAGGTTTATGTTTCAAGAGAAGCAATGTCCAAGTGAATTTCATCGAAGGTTGGTTAGTGTGCCGTTGGTGTGCGCAATTCAGGTAAGGCGACTGGGACATTAATGAACATCGAGGGCGCCCACCCCCTCCCGAATCTCGATTCGACGAACGAATCGAAATAATCGAAAACGCTTTCGAGCAAACTAGAGCTTGGTCATTGCCAACTTCGTCGGCCAAAATTGGCATGCCTCGTGAAACATGTCGTCGAATTATTAAAAATAATCTGGGAATGCAGAAAAAAGTGCAAAATGGGTCCCTCATTGACTCGGTCCTGGCCAACTGAAAAATATCTGGTGAAACAGTGGCTACGATCAGGTGAACAGGGAATGGCGATAGCAGTACCAAATAGATTCGAGCCTAAAGTAGTGGTAGTACTTGACATGGATTTCAACGGAATTTGCTACTACGAGATTTGGGGCCCAAAAGAAAAAATGCACTCGGCTCAATATCTCGGCTTCTTGAAGGGACTCATCATGAATAACTCGCATGGCAATAGGAAGCACCGAATGTAGGTGCTTGATGACAATGCAATGGCACGTCGTAGCGGTGAAATTACGTTCTGGCTTAAGGCCAACAATATTGAGCGGTGGCGTCACCCCCCCCCCCCCATTCTAACAATTTTTGCCCATGTGAGTAAGATTGCTTCCACCAATTAAAGAGGGCTATAGATAGCCAAAGGTATGCAAACATCGATTTGCCCCGAGAGGCCTTAAATAACGACGTTATAAATGGGAAGGCTGCCAGAACTCTGGGACAGTGTATAAATAAAAGAGGTGCATACTTCTAATTCATACTGAAAAATCTTTGTTCTACCTCACTTAGTTTAGCCGATATTTAAATGCATTTGTGTACCATTTCTTTGGGTCAGCCTGAAATATATATATATATATATATATCCAATTATTCCTTCCGTTGGCGGTAAGGAAATTTAGCCACCAATTTCTACTCTCATAGAATCATCTGACGTAAAAGTATGGTCAACCAAGGCGGTTTTACCCCTAACCGGCAATGATTGATGCCACTGTTTTTCGTTACCGATTGCGTTGACCCTGCCAGCCACTAAAGCCAAACAATAAATGCTGGCAAAGGAGTTCAAACCCCTTTTAGAGTCGAATCAGCCAGTTCGTCTGTATCCATCCAACGGTGTCTTACTTGCCCGTCTAGCTTGGGCTGATAAACAGTCGCAGTTCGCTTGGCCGTGACCACCAGTTCGTGAAGGTATATCCTCGGTACGTCGATAACTATGTGACGCATACAGGTGTGTTAGGCTGTATGTATGTACATGAGTAGCGGCTTAATTTATTTTTGTTATCGACATGTGTTAGCTGTACTGTAAACGCTTACTCATAGCAGAAGCCTATACGTGTCTATGTACATACGTACAATATATGAACATTACCAATCAAAGCACGCGAGCCTGCTGATGATAATCCCGCATGCGCTTGCAACTATAGCCACCGTCCACTATTCAGACACTGTTGTGATTAACGTGCTCATTGATAATCACCTGCCGGTTTCCTTTGCGCGCCTCAGTTCGCTGTCATATCTAACTGCTCAGGGGGCAGCCATCTGTTTGACAGTTTTTTCCTGCTTGGATAGCGTTTGGTTAGTTATGTATGCCGAGGGATCACGAGCATATCAACGTTTAGCGCAATTGTCCTTCACAATCGTCGCAAGCCAGTTTGCTGTAGACAGCGTGTCAACCGGGCGCACCCTTCTTCTTCCTAGCGGAGCTTTATGAAGACAGGTTATATCAATCGGGGAATTCCGGCGGGGTCTTTTTTCTGAACAACTGTAGCCCGTAATAGCTACGTTTTCTTTGAAACGGCGCCAAGAGACGTTTTTTTATTTTCTGTTTGTCGAGTGACTGTTGTGCAATCTTTGAGACGGTTGCATCGCTGCTGTCGTTCGCTGCACCGCTCAGACATTGATGATCGCTTCATTAAGCGAATTAAGTATAAAGGTCACCGTTGGTGGTGTAATTCATTAACATATATATATATATATATATATATATATATATATATATATATATATATATATCTTATAATCGGAACTTACCGGAGTCAGATTGGCAGATATACCTCGGCGATCAGACTGGCCGTGCTATATCCACCTATAGAAAATACTGTTACCTAGAGATTTCGAATTGCCAGCCAAACTTTGCATTTGGCAAAACCCGGAGAGTCCATTCCGTAGTGAAGGAGACAATGATTCGCTCGAAAAATACACTGATTCTAGATTTCTCTATTTTCATACAGGCGCTATGGAGACGCGTAACGCCTGTTCCCCGATCGTGGTACACTGAAAATATTGCCGACACTTTTCGCATAAACAACGAAGGAAATCTTCAGTGCACGCGAGGATCACAACCAATTCCCCTTGTGTTCGAAATGGCGGGATCCCGACTACCGGAGCAACGTTGGCTCACCACTGCGGGGCAAAGCGCACCGACGATGAAGCTTTACCGTCTCATTGTCCAATAGGTACTTGCCTTATAGGGTTTGCTGTTCCGTGGTGCCTCTTTCACGGTGGTCAATCGAGTCGGACCTGCCTTTGAACAACATGGCAAAGCATCCTTTATCGAGTTATCCATTAGGCTGAGCAACGAATGGCGCGTAGATATTGTTTTCTTTTGCGCCGCGCAGACCAACCGGCCACCTGGATTGGTTTCTATGTGGCACGCCTCGTCGTTATGCGTACGTCTACTGCGCTGGCCGTAGCGGGCGCTCGGGTAATCGAGTGAGTCGCCGCTATCGACAGAGTCGTTCTTTCCTTATGCGACGGAATTGAACTAGCTAGGCTATCTATAGGCAACGGGCCGCTGTCGAAACGAGTGGCGCGGGGAGGGGGCTTCATGGACAAACCAATTGTGCAAACCCGTAAGTGGATACCGAGCGACGGTTCTTAGGATAGAGTTGGCCAAGTTCAACAATAACCACCATATCCTCCGCGGGGGACGACACGTCCCTATGAACTAGAACGTGTCTCGGTTCACCTTATCATCTGATATTCACAGGTCGACCAGAGTCGACGGTCCTAACGAGTAATTATTAGTACCCGGTAACTGGGGAAGAAAGTAGGGTGACAGTCACTCGAACAAAACAAACAGAACGTACAAGTTTGCCACAGTTGATGACTAAAGCTTGCCACTAATAGTGAGTTAACATAACAGCGAAATGTTATTGTGTCGCTCGTTGAAATAGGCTGGGATCGCTGATTTAAGTGCAGCAATGCAACACATATAGGGCCACGGACTCACACACACACACCGAAATGAAGAAAATAATAGGAGCTATACCGAACTTTCGTCTCGTTTTGCGTGGCTACTTTGCCTTGCCGTTTTCAGATATATATATTATATATATATATATATATATATATATATATATATATATATATATATATATATATGTATATATATATATATATATATATTTATATATATATATATCCGTCTAATTTGTCCATTGTCTAATCCCAATGTTTTTACACACGAACGACTCAATAGGTACTGCCCACCCACTACTGGTTGACCCGCGCAATTCGCTCTGGTGACCAATCAAATCTAATAATACCTCCCTTAGTGTCAAATGCTTCCATAATTTTCTTCGAGCTAATTGGGCAACATCGAAACCTCACAAAAATAATAACACACATAGGTATGCCAACAAACATTCGCTCATCATTGGATGCCTTTGTGATCTGGTCTATTTTTGGGATACAACTGCCGATCTCTCACTCTCTTCCCATATATATATATATATATATATATATATATAGAGTCAGGCTGATTTCCACTTTTCATTGGCCTATAGTAGTTTTTACACAATAGCAACGTGCGCCGCAATGAGACCGACGATTTGTTCGCGGGTGTCCAGTCCCGCGCTTGTCTGTGTGTCTCATCGGTGTGAAAATGTGATGGCAAAGATGCCACAAAGTGCTCTGCCGATCGACTCCACCGCGGGCCGTCTCTACGCGTATGAACGATGCCCGTGTATGAAGCCGGCTAGGCCGCGTTGGCTTGGGCTCACACACGCGTTTGGGCCTTGCGCCATGTGTATAATTGATATAATAAGCGGATATTAATCTGTTAATTTGCTAATGGCAGCAGCAGCAGCAGACGAGATGAAAATGAAGAAACATCTTGCCGAACATAACAGATAAAAAGCAACAGGGTGCATCGCTCCCACGTCTCAGTGGCTGCTGTTCGCTGGCGTCAACGAATCTGAACGCTTCATTCCGTTGAGTGATTGGTTGGATGTCTCGCGGGAGTTTGAGTGTTTGTTTAAGTCCTGCATTTTAAATTAGCTAGACGCGGGTAAAGTCGTGGCCGGCGTCACCTTTCGTTGCTGCTGCTGCTGCTCCTGCAGCTATCATTATTGTTGTGGTTGTTGTTCGTAGAGTCTAGTTGACCACTGCTGATTATTTAGTTGAGTCTCCCGCTCTCTTTCATCTGTTGTGCCCTTGCTAAGTGACAGAACTCGGAAACAACTTCGGATGTTAGTGCTTTAAGAACGTATCGGGGCCACCTATACTTCAAAAGGAGCAGGATTACCACTGAAGCAAACTAGGACTGGTTGTTGTTGTTGCGGCTGCTGCTGCTGCTGCTGTTGCTGCTGCTGTACATTTTCAGGAGCAAATAATCATGATGCAGTCGTGATAACGAATTGTGTAGATCGTGATTCCAGATGCACCGAACGCGTCCGGCGTTCGTTTATCGTGCCGCTATCAGCATTTACGTAACGCGCAATAAACCGTCGAAAAACAAAAAAGCATTTCTAAATAATTATCATCGAATCCACAGTGGCGGCCATCGTAGACGCCAGCGCTAGCGGCGGGGTGACATCCCTCGCGGGTGTTTGTTATGCGTTTTGTTTTTAATTTATGCAATACCGCCGTAGTGAGGAATTATCGTCGAACATGGCCAGTGACCAAACATTGGTACTTGGCAGCCAGCGCGTAAGTTGATGAGATGTGCAATTAGCATTTGACTAGCGCCTTTTTGACCAACAGTATTATTAGCGATTCTCATATCGTTCGGCTGTTTCCCGCGATTTGTGCTTCGCGTAACGAGATAATGTTTTTTCGGTTTAAACACAAATATTCAAGGTACGCATTATACAATATTTGTAGCATCTTATAACGGATAATTCTACACGATTTTCACCTCCTTCGACAGCTTTTGCATGCTGGTGCTAGATTTGGGCAATTTTGACGAGCGATGCAAATATCAGCGAGGTTTGCATAACACTAGCAAGTCATAGTTGGCGCAGTAGAAATTCAGCCATTTCTACTTCATTCAGCTAATTCACTTTCTATTTATTAGCGTGAACGTTTGTGTCAGTCTGTGTGTGTTTGATAGATTTACGCGCATCTCCATATCAGCGATACTGAATTATAATTATGATCGTACAGTGTAACGGAGATAAAACAGCCAATTGAAAATTACAGTAGTACACTCGGTGCGGCCCGTTACAACGGCACGTGTTTCCATTATTTTGGTATTCCACACAATCGATGCATAACAACAAGAATATATGGTGTGGTTAATTTCTCCTAATGCCATACGGAACGAAAAACGAATATTATGAACGGGAGACTGTGTTCCACAAATGGCGCTATATATATATATATATATATATATAGCTGCAGGATCACCACAATTTTAGACGGCACCAATCGCCTATCATGGCAAGTTGAGCTACTATCGGGGTGCCATTACCTGCTGGTGCCGCTGCTAACGGGTTGCTCTAGGTGTTTTCTTGTGTGTTTGTCGGTGTGTGCGGACGTTGCGAACGCATTCGATTACTTGCTACGTCGGCGAGCAGATAGACACTGTGAACTTACATTGCTTACGTTATGGGGAATTATCGATTCGGTAGTGTTCGTCTTCCGCCAGGGCATAGTTCAACCGGAAACAAGTGGGTTTACCAAAAATAATTGCTGAAGCAAAAGACGAAGTAAAGAGTCTCATCTCATTTCTCGCAATCTCTCTCTCTCTCTCTCCCTCGATTTCTCGTTGGTGAGCTCATTAGTTACCATGCTGCCCGTGTTGCATGATGGCGTTATTATTATTATTATTATTATTATTAATAATATGAATCTTTATGCTCGTCATTTCTCGTATGCATATTTAGCTATCGAGCCGTTCGCTGTGCACGCGAAGGCGATCGTTAAATGGGGTACTTCTGTACTCTGCAGCGGAGCCGTGGCGCAATATGGGATATTGTGGCAAAGATGGGTGTGAGATGTGAGATGATATAATATATTATATGTGTACAGTATATTTAACGGTTAGTGTATAATATGATTTAATGTAATTATCGTCATTTGGCTGGTCGCGAACGCACGCAAATGTCCCTCGTAATATTATGGGTACGCACGTGTGTTGGAAAGCTTTGTGGGCCGAAGGAACCAGCGGGAAGCAGGGGTCAAACGATTCTGATGGACAAAAGCTGTACGAATTGAACGACTCGACCACTCGGCAGAACGTGTCGAGGCTGCCTATCAACTGTTTATCGTAGGCGGATTAATTAATAGCCAATAGGCAAATTAATGCCTTTTAAATTATTCTATTATTAATTGTTTTATTCAACGTGTAGTAACATTAACAAAAATGCTTTCTGTGAACGCGCGTTCAAGACCAACTGCATGCATTGTCTGGGTTATGCTTCAAGCTGATATTACACGTGCAGGCTCCTATGGATCTTTGACAAATGACACCATCTTCCATGGCAAGTTTCTGGGCAACTGCGTTAACAAAAAAAGCATAATGCAAAACCTATTAAAGGCTAACCAATGATGAGTTGTATGCCCTCTTCGAACGCGTTCGAAGAAATTGCGTCTCATTTTGAACACTTACATGGTGTGTTTCCATGGTGGGTTGCTTTTAACACTATTTTTTAGCGCCACAGGTTTGCCTCCTCTTTCTCAGCACCCTGCATTATTATCTACGGGGAAAACTAGCAGCTGTCTGTGCCAATTGTCAATGCAACTCGTTCATCGGGTTGTCATCGGTACGCCGCGCCTTCGTACGAGCAATATCCATATGCTTAATTTGTATCATTGCGTGTGTGTGTGTGTGTGTGTGTGTGTGTGTATTGTCGTGACTTGAAAACGTGTTGTCCTTTGTGAACGATTCATTTTGTTAAGGATTTTCGCTTCACCTGTTCCTATTGTCAATTTATTGGTGTGGGCTTCAGACAGAGGTAGTACCGAGTTACCAAAAAACAACACGGATCCGATCAGTTCTATTCACGAGGTGATCATCCATTCAGCCGTCCGACAACGCGACCGAGAATAAACGAAACTCAATTGTCTGTGTTGATTTATTGCGGATCGGCGACGATCGAAACGGTGAGACAATGAATTGTCATTTGAAATGTACGCGAATATATACACACCCATATATATATATATATATGTAATTCCTTCAAAGTTCCTATTATACAAATAAAACGTATACATGAGAGAACGCGTCGGGCCGACTTCCCTATTGCCGTATAAAGCCAATTCTCACAAAAGCATACGCAAAGAGACTTCGAAAAGACATAAACGACGGCTGTAAATCTACAAATCGAGCAGCGGCGCGATTACCAGAGTCGCAACTATTATAATGATCCTTTGCCAGAATACAGGCGAGTTCCTCACCTCCAACGAACAGCTATCATCGTCGTAATATCCAAGTCGCTGTTTCTTCGCCTCCAATAGTTACGTTTGCCCTTACATCTATATACCACTATTAATCAAAACTTGTAAAGTTAGGAATTTATAAAAAGAAATAAATGAATAGTTTTTAGAAATATTTATATTATTTTTAATAGCCTAAAGAAGTCGTAAAAATATATGGAATATCTATATTTTTTTTATTCATCCAAATATCTCTCCATATATATAAATATATATCTGTATGCATATATATATATATATATATATATGGAGAGATATTTGGATGGATATCTGCTACGCCGCAAAACACGCAAATCTACGGTTGCTCATTACGTACCGCTCCAACGGATGCCTGTTCATCTATGCGGCTTTGTACGTTTGCAGTTAAATACACCATTGGTGGCCGAGCCGTTACGCGCTCGGTGTTTGTTTGTGGTGTCTCTATTTTTTTTCCGCAAAAAAATACCAACAAAACTTCCAACAAAAATTATTTGCTTCCTGCATACGTGCCGCCGTCTGGTGGTCGGCCGCGACCATTTCACGGCTACTGTGAAATGAGTCGAATAGAAGACCCAGACTGAAGATCCCGAAGAAAAGAAACGAGAACGAAGGAAAATGCTGGCCACCCTGTTTATTGTTCGTTGTCGGCTTTGCGTTTCGAATAACGGCCGTATGTCATCTCTCTAGACGAAGCGACGCCGTCAGCCGGGTGAGCTAACTTTTGGGGCCAATTGCGCCCAACAGATCATCGCAACCGGCGACTCTTCACAGTGTCGTCGGCGTTGTCGATCTCAGCGAGGCGTGCATCGATCGTTCTTTTGTATAATGTATAATGTCCCCTCAGCCGCCGGAACTCGATCGCTTCATCTCTCATTTCGCCTTCGAAGACGCCCAACCCCCCGACTCTGCTCCGCCGAGTCCCCGGGAGTGAGAGCTAGCACCAAACCCTCCAGATCGGCAGGTTGATCGGCTGGCCCCGAAAATCGTCCAGCCACTTCGTTGGCTGGACGATTTTCTTTCTGCCATGCTTCTTATTTTTTTTTTCTCAATCTCACCTTCTTGGGCCGTTCGTTGTCGTCCCGACAACAAGATTGTTGTTGCCCCGTTGCTGCGGCTGGCCGCCAGGGTGGGCCTAGGCGGCGGGGTGTTCAGCTGTGTCCAGCCGATCGACGCTGCTTGATCGACGCAGCCACCCAACGAAGCTGTACCGACCGAGATGTAATCTAGTGAAATTTATTGAAGAATAAAAGCTGCACCGTGTTCAGCCGAGCAGCAGCTGCGAGTGTCAGTCTACAAGCGATGTTGTACCGATCGACGCGCCGGAACCCGAGGCCCCACAATCCTGTTGCAGGCCTCGCCTCTTCGATGCGGCCGTCGCCAATGAGCATCGCAAGTAAACATTGCATGCCCATCCAACGGGAGGTGCTGCGGCCAGCACAGCAGTCCGTTGAAGTAGAATGAGAGAAAACTGAGGGAAAAAAACCAGGCCCGGCCAAAATCGAGATAATGAACAAGAAAGAGGAACTCGGCAATCCCGGAGCTGCTCTTTTGCTGCCTTTTTCAACTTTTGTCGTATCTGATGCAGCCAATTTATTTTTCACACATGACAAATATGACATTCGCCCGGTGTCCCTTTAACAGCAGCAGGGCTTCAGTCAGCCAGAGAAACTATCACTGTATACATAGTTCGCTGGGCGCCGCTGACGCGTCCGTGTAATGAGCAAATAATCAATATCGCCGGAATTAGAGAAAAAACGTCACTTTTTTTTGTGCAGGCGACAGTGGTGATGGCGCCCGCCACGGTATATAGTTAAGAGCAGGTATCGGTGCGAGACACAATCAACAACAACAACTAATTTGTCTCGCCTCGGGCAGAAGGATCGACGCAAAACAATGTGATGTAGACTCGCTTCATCAGGATTGATGCAGATTGACAATGAATTCGCCATTATAGCAATGAACGAGTAGACAACTAAAAGTAAGACGATTCGGCCGCCACGCCCACGCTCCTTGCTGGAGCACGAGGTGAGCAGTGTGGCGAAGTTGAAACCGAGAAATGGACAATCATTTCCCGTTGTGTGGTGGAAAGCGCACCTTACAGCTGATGGTCCTCCTGAGTTTCGCAGACACTCGACAAAAGAACACACTCAGAGCCAGACGAGTTACACCCAACATGTGGACTAACCACCGCTGATATTGGTCTCTCCGGCAAGATGTGCAAGAATACCCTGAGAGATTTTCGGGCTGACTCTCAGCCACCATTTAACGTCCACGGTTCTGCTTTTAGCATTGCTTTCCAAGACGGACCCCTTCTAAATGCAAATGTGCAACGGTGGGGATCGAACCCGTCCAGCTACGTCCGTCTCCTTCGATTGCGAGGCGCAGACGAATGCACCACCAGGCCACCAAAGGGCTCGACCTGCAGAGATACCCTGGTTGAGCTGTACCGGGCGTCAACGGCGGGAAGAATTGACCGCGCACAAAGTCCCTGTCAGGGAAAGGTTCTCCTACTTTGTGATCAGCCTGTGCGATCAGCGTTCGTTCGCGCCGCGTTTAGTGGCGATTTCATAGTGCAAACTCGTGGTACAGTACACGACAAATCATGCCGTATGAGTTATCAATCAATAGCATCATCAAATTGCAACAGCGAAAAAACGGGGCACTCTTCGGCAGCCAAGGTCACGACGAACGGTGACCCATATAATATGAAATAAAGTCGCCTAAACAAATATTATTACATTGCTAAGATGTATGCCATCCTGTTTATATTTTTGTCCTGCAGCCCATTGTGTTGGATATATCTGTATTTGATTATTACGGCATAATGATGGTAGTTAGTTAGCTAGTTAGTGCATTCGATGATCGTCTGCTCGTGCCGGCAGGTCGTGACGCCGTCACCGGTTTACGATGGACCTGGGGGTGGGCGCATGAACGCGTCTCATCAGAGCTGGAGGTCTTCCTCCATTCGGGCATCGCCATCATAAAATCACCATAATAATAATAATAATAATCGCTATTTTGTGGCAGATCGTTCACTAGTGAATGCAGACGTTCTCGATGCCGTCCATTACTCATTTAAATATCATCTAGAGATAACTTCATTAATCATCGGCCGCTTATGTGGTGGCGCGCTTTGATTGACCGCCCTGACAGCTATTCCGACAGCTAACGTGTACATGTCTTCGTGAATATTTACAGTTCATCGCGGAAGCTTGAGATAGGTCACAATTATACAGTAGAACGCACCACGAATGCACTCATAGTTCGCGTCTGCGACGAACTACCTCGTATTTCGCGCGTTAGTCGACCTGCAGTTGGTCGGTAGTAATCATTTAATGAGAATACTCTGGTGACATTGACTATTATTATTATTAATGTCTATGCTATCTGTCTGTGTGATTATTAATCGGAAGTTCGCAATTTCAAAGGTATTCATTTCAGGCGGTTGAACCCGTTTGATGTTGATCTATGTGGTGAACGTATGTGGCCGAAAGAGATGCAAACCTACTTTTGACTTATATATATATATATATATATATATATATATATATATATAGTGCAAATACCCAGCGCATAAGAAGCAGTAAATAGCTTAAAGGGCAACCACCTATACAACCTGGCGGCGCGCTGTGTTCAATTAACGCATGGCTAAATAAGGCCGTGGCCCCAAGTGCCAATCACCGCAGACGCAAACCCCCAATATGACAGATCAATTTTTCAACAACGGGCCGTGCTTAAATCATAGCAATTTGCGATTTCAAGAGTGCCCGGGGAGACAAATGCCGCACAGGATCATCTATTCAGTGACACCTAAGTAGGGTTCGCTTGTGTTTCCGAACCGAGAAGGTCGATTTTCAAAAACAGAGCAAGCCTTTGCATTCACCAGCCAGCTCTACGGCGCATTAAACGTCGCGCAATATTCTACAGTTTACGCCAACCTCCTCGCCCTCGCACTGATTCAACCAGTGATGCAATTAAGACCAATTACGATAGTTCTCAACTCAGCCGCACTCACCCGCTCCATTCGAACGCTGCCGAGGTAGCGGCACCAACTTCGATCGCGAACGTCGACGAAAAGCGCTGCCCGTTGCGGCATAAGCAACGAGCTTGCCGAGCCAGCCCCAAAATAACGCGTCGTCGCTTGATCCCGACGAAAGAGTGTTCGAGACGCATCAAGAGTTAACACGCGGGTCGCGAACTTTAGCCTTATTGTCGTCATTGCAAGGCCATTTACCCGCAGTTGTACGGCAGAACGACCCGATTGGGACCACACCGGTCAGTGTCTTTATCCGCACAACAGGCCCGAAACACCGACAGCTGATCCCATAAACAGCAATTAGCGGAGGGAACACCATTGGGTGGCGGGTTTTCGCGCACGTGAACACATCGAACACATCGTCGCGCTGACCGGTGCCATCGAAGACGTGTTGATAAACAAACGATATACAGCACCAGCATTGGCGCATTCATACGAAATGCGTACCCGTCCAGTTCGTATGGGGTCCATCGGCTACTGTGATCACACATCTTGGAGTTGGAGCGGCACATCCTTGTAGAACAGAAATATCTATGCGGCATCTGTTCGCCGCGTGATATATGTTTTACGATTGTCGACGTACAATTATACCAAATACGGTGATGAATAATTGTCGCTTTCTCTACCAAGTTCCGATATATGGGGCATGCCTGGATTGGTTGGGGACGGTTGGTTCGAACGTTCATTTATACGTTCGATAATTGGCGAAGGTAATTGGCACATTTCACAAATTGGTGATTGAGTGTGATTCGTTTGTGTACTCCGAAGACTCGGATGTTGGCCCTCTATGCTTGTCGTCTGTTTCTTGTCAGCGTATTCTCTAATTGGTCAGTGTTCCTTAACGAGAATTTCAGCGGCCGAGCTCTCTCCGGGCAGGCGCCCCTGTAACTAAGGACCTCCACCTCTTGTCGTGTGCAATTGCCCACTCCTATGTATATATGCCAGTACGCACACGATACTCAACGGCACACATAACTCTAACTCGGTCACGATGCCCGAAAAGTGTATTGACTAAGTGAAAAAAAAAAACGTAGCCAACGTGCCAGACCAACACAGGAGCAACTGCCCATTGACAGAGTGCAATAACGCTAAAGATATGACATTTCGATGACAGGACAGTGTCTTCGACGTGCATCAGCTGATGAAAATGAATCCAGCTGGTCCGATTTAGTCATCCACAATATATACGGCGCATCGATCATCAGCGGAACTGCTTGGACGGTTGCCTGCTATTGTAGTTACCCGATCGATCGATCTATCGACATGTCACTTTTGTGTATCAAGTCCATGATGATATGTTGCGAATTCGCTTTGTGCAATGCCACGCCGACAGCCTTACAGCCATTTGCCCTTGTAAACACACGTATATAGCATATGCGCGACAGGTGTCACACACACACACACACACACACAAGTAGACACTCGTATTTCAGCCTTTTCACGCCAGTAAAATCTTCGAGCGGTTCGTTCAGTTGCGTGTTGTTCGGTTCAGTGCGGCGATCCTATCCGCTGTCACCGGGTTCAAAACGAGCGGCTCTCGTCCTTCGGTCGATTGTGCGTTTTCTCCAATGTCCACATTTGTCATTAATCAAATGCCTAGCGTCGTTAATCACGAAACACAACGACGCCGACTGGCTCTGTGTGTTCGTGCACTACTCACGACCGGCTAATTGTTTATTAATGCGCATTATTGATACGTAGTTTTGTTTTTTTCTTCTTCTTCTAAATCCGTACACGACGACAAGACCGTCACAGAGAGAGCGCCCGCTTGCCGCAGACACCTCGGTCAGATCACGTTCGACGGCGATATCACTTCGCTGTAATGGCGATAATGACACCGTCGGACTCGTTCGTCCAGTAGCATTTGTCCGCCATCGGGCATTGGATCGGATGAGGGGGAAGATGTTCAGATTGACACACATTGGCTGGTCAATTCAGCCGCCACTCAGATAGAGCAAGAATTGAATAGGCTCTGGATCATTAATGGGGCCAATTCGTCATTTTGCCTCGTTCAATCGTATTCTGACCGTTCGACAGATCTGTACCATGTGTCAACGTGAATGTTTAGATTTAGCGCTTTTGCAAACGTTCGCAACGCTTTCGAGGTGCTGTATAGGCGAATGGCAACAGCTGACAAACATGATGTTGATGTATTCGCACAGGCCTATGTGTCGATGCCGGATGATTTAATTAGTGCTGATGCTACGGCACATTGGTATAATGTGCAATACACAAGCAATATTTAGCGCGAAAAGTCCGTTTGACGTTTTTGCTTCGAGTCATTAATTTTGTTAGTGCAAATTCGCTCAGGAGTCGATGGGAAACCGCGAGGAGACATGCTTAATTATTATCTTGATATTTAATCACCGCTATATTAAAGCTCGCCCGTCGACCTATCCAATATCGTGATATGATATATCCATCATATTGGATATATGATCTGTGATGTTATTCTGCGCCTGGTGTTGCCTAGCGATTATAAGTAATGCTAATAGTAAATAGCAATTTGTAAACATATACGCAAATGATAATACTGGAATACAAGAGCGAAGATCAAATCGCAGCGAAAAGGCTAACAATATTTAGAATGAAGTGTGATTTATGCACAATGAATAGAATGTGTCAGAAAGTCACTCACAATACACACGCATGAAGCGAACACATGTATATTATTGAGTAACTTTCGGCGTAACCTATACAAATTCATAGAACATGTTTGAATGATTATTACAAATATATTTTATTATATGCAAACACAAAGCTTATATGTATTCGATTTATTAAAGAGTAATCTTACCTGTTTATAAATTTTGTTAGTGTTTTTTCTCTTCTTCTTCTTCTTCTTGATCTATCACAGTTAACCGATTTCTATATTAGATTATTTCGCTGTAGTCATGTCCACATGCATTTACAGTGGACTTCTCTGGAAGCCAGTCCTAATGACTGACTTACTGACTTACTTACTCCAAATTCGTAAATGAACATCATTAACGCCGGATTCTTGTCATCGAATTGTTTCTTATTCTATATTTTCTTGTCTTTGCCGCCCATTAATCCTCTCTCTCTCTCTCTCTCTCTCTCTCTCTGGAATTGGATCAAAGTAAATTTGCTACGAACTCATCCCTTGTTGGCCGGCGACATCGTGACTGATATCATGAACTGATATGTACATACTCCCCTGTTTAATACCAGTTTCGCGCGATTACAGTATTTCATATGTGATACGTCAACTCGCTGAAGTGTCCCGCTGACCAAAGCCGTCTCCCTACGTTCGGTCGAGATCACGGCACGAGTTGCCGCACGTGCAGCCGAGTGCATCGCGCCGCCACAGTTGTAGCGTAGCTCTCAAGTTAGTTCATCTCAACTACCACATTTCAGCCACAAGCCAACACCTATCCATCCGCGACCTGCGGCAAGCAGCAGCAGCAAGGGTCAATAATGAAATCATCGTGTTCTATGGCGATCGCTCATGCATGAGCCTTCGTTTTGCGATTCTAACTATGGCTGCTATGGACTATGTTTCGTACACGTTTCGCGAGCTTATAAATATATCCTGGCCAGGCTCGACTCATCGTGCGCAACTGCTGCTGTCCGATCACCCATCGACTTGATTCGGCTGAAGCAGATGATGATGAGGCTACTGTTGCTGCTGCTGCTGATACAATGTTGCGGCTGCCTCGGCCGATGCTGTTTTTACGGCGGGTCTGGCCCTGTACATGGGAGAAGGGCTATGGATCTCTCATGTTTTCTTAAGACTTTTGCAGTCTTCGCCTACCAGATTAGATTGTAGACAGCGAATACGCTGTCGCATCTAGCACAGTAGCGACTGCCGGTCAGCTAACGAATTGAATCAAAAGTAATATCCGGTCAATATTCCCTACTCGGCTGTTTGATTGCGTTCGGCTAAAGTAACAATAATAATAATAACATCAACAACAACAGCAGCAGCATGAACGAGCCGCATGAGAGCCCTATATATAAACACCGTTATGTAAGTACTCATACACAAATAAACCAGACAAACGCCGGCGCAGATCCTTCATACACAGGTGAAATGCGCGGGCAAACATATCACGCCTGCATATCTATTCACGTAATAATCATAATCATAATAACAGAGCACGTGGAGCAGATCGACGAGCAGCGAGCAGGCCGCTCGTGCGCCCGTTTTGTGTGTCTGTGCGTTCATTTTCATATTTATTTAAGTATAATATAATAGTAGCAAAAATCGCTGCTCCGCACCGCATCGTTTTCGATGCAAGCCAATTCATTTTTGGTCAGCAGCCCCGCTTGCTGCCCGTGGTACTGAGTACGTGGACTGGTGACAGCAAAACGGGGCCGAATTGACGAAGAAAAAGCGAGGGCCATCTTTGCCGCTATATATCGATCGCAGCCACCATTCGAAAACTATGGCACTGCTTCTTCCCGCTGTTGAACGCACTAACCAACCACGACGACCAACCGATGCTGACGGCCGCGGTGGTCAGTTGTCTCATAGCGTCTCGTAGCGTTTGTCAAGAAGGAGTTTTGTTGGCGACGAAACGGCCCGAAGGGAGGGCGGGGGGGGGTGTAGCCGGAAAAAGGCTTGGCGTTCATTTGTCCGTATGTGCAACTGTGGCCATTCCACAGTCACCCTGCGCCGTGACGCGAGAAAAAAAAAAAAAGCCAACGAATGCGTCGCGCGTATCGTGATATCGGCCGCAATCGAGCTCGTAGAACTCCGGCTGGCGTACGCACGAGTTGAGTAGCAGAAATGGCGGTGGTGGCGGCGGTGGCGGCGACAGGAAGTGCTGTGTGACGATCGAGCTGGACGCTGTTCACGATGCATAGTTGGTTAGCTGATGTGTTGACATTGGTTCAACAGGAGAGCTGTCGCTACTTCTAGATAATGATAATAATACAATTACTAACTATTATTATTATTAATATATTATTAATATTATTATTATTATTATTATTTTATACGGTTGTAGAATAACATGTGGTCCACTGCTTGCATGCTCACGAGTTCCACTCTACCGCTGTGCAGTGATTAGTTCGGCTTCGATGCGACAGCCCGCCAGATCTGAACGTTTATTATGGCCACACGTTATGGGGGAAGTACGTATGCTTTAGACCAATTTGTGTTCTATGCCCGTCTAATCGAACGGATCAGTATTCATTTATCCCTCGGCACTTAAGTGTCTGGATAAGTAAGTGCAGCACTTGCTGCGCTAGATCAAGGTGTACCACGTTTTCAGCTCGAAGGACGGATGAAAAAAAACTTGATTAACACCGTATTGTAGTTATTAGGGTTATATACTGTAGATGGGTAGTACGCGCGTGTGCATAGTTTGGAAGAAAATTAGGATTTCATTTGGGGCCCAGGTGAAAGCTTACAGCTCAACCGGAATTGGATTCGACCGACTGTAACCCTACATTTTTGTTATGTTCGTTGCTAGTTAATCGTGTTTGTTGCTAGCTGTAGACGTGACGTTTTACCCATCTGTAAACCTACTTTCCTCGTCCCCCATACAGACGTAGACATAACACAAGCATCGAAGGAGATCGCTGGCGAAGCTTCTTTCCGTTAAATTTTCCGCCAAAAATCCGAGTACCATAAATCAATAGCATCACACGTACAGCTATCTGCAGACGTCAACGCGCTGTCTAGCTGTCGCTCGAAGGGAAGCTGTCAAACCGCACTGCCCCACTCATGTACGGGCTCACAGCCACAAAAACGCACGCAGTAGGAGACACACGCAGTAGGGGACGCACGCATGCCTTCGAAGATGAGCACACGTCAAAGATCTATAGACACTCATGCGGAATATATATACAGCTTCGCCCATGTGACACAGGTATGCACCGAGTGGCATCGGTGCTTTAGCATTGACGGCTTCCGTTTGTCAAGTAGCTTCACATTCGGCGCCACAAACAACGACAGCAACAACAACCACAACAATAACAACAAACGAGCACCACTATTAATCAATTCAGCCCGCTTGTTTTACTGGATAAACTAAGTGATCGCGAGCGACGATAGCGGCAAGAACAGTAGTCACAACAGCAGCAGAGGCGGTTGTAGCAACCTCCACAGAGGGCCGCTATCGTATGTACACCTGACCACTGTGACCAGCCGGCCATGGCGCATATCTTGACGATGTTTTCCGTGCGTTTCGTCGACATTTGGGAATTTTCGTTGTCTCCGTTCGTCAATGTTCGTTACATCTTCGTCATCAGGGTCGCCGACGCAAGTTTGTTACTTTGTTGTTGTTATTGTCGTCGTCGACGACGACTTCTTTATTGCGTCGACGCAATCGCTCGAGCGGCCGTATCCCTGCCGTGAACAGGCGGCTGGACGATCGCCCCTGCGCCCGGACTTATGTCATACTTCAGCACGCGATGACGGATGACGCTCGGACGGGCCCTTTTGGCGTGTGGCAAAAAAAAAAAAACTGCTGGACCAATAGCTCAACGCGATCAATACGCAAATGGAGCCAACGGGCGAACGTCAATGTGTCCTCGCTATGACTGTATCGAGCCGATTTTCTACTTTTTAGTGCAAGTCGCTGGAAGTGATAGTGATAGGGGGGGTAGCATCGACCACCGCATCGATTCGGTGGCCGCGTTCATTTCAATGCGTGTGTCGGCGCCCAGCGCGTCTGGGCTCCTGGGAGGACCAGTGGGTCAGCGGGAGCCAATGGGCCGGGTCGGTGTACTGCAGCCAAGTGAGCAGGCTGATGCTCGACTTGGTACGTCGCGGCGATACATAGACTTGGAGCGGTTTAGTCATCACGGACGGATATGTTCCATCGCGTAGTTACAGCTCCTCCTGATTCGGGATGTGAGCCATACGTCTTCGGATACTCGCCTCGTCCGTTGTTGTATTGAATAATCTATGTGGTAATTTTGTGATAACAACAGCAGCAGCAACAACAACAACGACGACAGTATCCATTGCTATTTGATTGTATTAATGATAATCGTCTACTCGAACTATTCAAGTAATTTTTCAGCGTTTAGCTGATCAGCAATTGATTATCAATCACAAAGTCACCCTCGGCAGGCGAGTAATTGATTTTCTTCTACCGAAGCCACCTTCGGTGTTGAATAAACGCTACTTTGAGTTTATGGAGGAATAATTACGAAGCGAACGAAATGTATTCTATACTTATGTTTTATTTATCTTGTTTGTAATATAATTAAATATATGAGGTTTAATAAAACGTAACCGTTTAATAGGCTACAGCGGTACCCAGCTAACTATGATATTCAGCGGTTCGACCTACTCAGGTGTCGAGGTCGACCGGCTACTAATGGAGTTCAAGTTGATTTGTGTTTACGTTCGTTTACGCAGACAGATTACGTAGACGCTCGCTTGAAATCGTATGGAACAGCGTAGCACGTCGTCCTGACTTTAGTTTTTGACAAACGGAAATTTTCTTCAAACGCACGGATACCACCAGAGGCATTCGAATCTCCATTAAAGTGGGCCCCGATCCAGTGCAGAGGGGTTGACGTGGGGGGGGGAGTGAGAATAAAAACGCCTCTACCTGCTAAAAGCACCATCCTCTGCTGAGAGTTCATCTCGTTCCTAGGGTCGACTTTACACTAGACATTACTACGTCCCCCTGACAAGTGAGGTTTTGTGGTCCATCTATTTTAGTTTCTAGTTTTGCTTTCGATTTGATTTATTGCTAAACACAGGCCTAACAGAATCGATCAGATCATATCAGTCGTTCGATCAGATCATCCATCAGGTAGGCGACTTTATGGATGTTCGAATACGCAAATCACCGAGGCGATCTAGCGCTGTGCTTGTTTGTGCTATTCAATAGCAAAATGAGCAACACAATACAAAGTATGGGTTATTGACGGAACGGCCACTGTCACATCGTTTAACTCCTCCTCCTCGTAGAATAAGTGGTAGCCAAAAATAAGTGTCACTGGTATTCTCAATACATTCGACAATAGCACCTTTGTCTGATTAGAATTATTCAGGGACACTTCATAGTCGTGCTGCTTGTAGAGCAGCGCCACCTATGTAGCTATTTTTTAAATATTTTTTTCTATGTTTAGCCAGTGGTCTATGTAGCTATTTTGCTTGATATCGCCAAACTAATTCGATACGACACCGGCACCTCTTATGCCTCATCTATATATGTACGATAAATAGACATAAGGATTTATTATTTTACTAGTTTTCTACAAACGAGGTATTTCACACCCGCCGCAATGTGTGAATGTAACTAGCGAATGTGAGTAGCTTTTTCTTTATCTTAAAAATTCGCTGACTACTCGTGCCTTCGACGGCGCAGCACGACTTCGAGCAAAAACAAGGTCGAGCTGGTCGGCCTGGAATCGTGAGCCATAAGCCTAAACGAAAACAAAAGTGGTAATTGAAAACAAGCTGGTACAATATAAATTGATGCTTTTTTTAATTTAATATAATTGATGCTAATTTTCTATCAGATCGTGGAACAATCACCGTTGAATCGACGGCCACGGTCCATGGCAATGCGTCATGCAATCAGGATTCATCTGGTAGATTTGTCGGCGCTACTCGGACTCAGATCAGGACATGACGGGATGGTCTCATGTCTATCGAATATTCACTGAAAGAATACTACGCGTGTTTATCAACCTTTATTTATTTATTATTGCTATTATCTATTATATACTAGAGTAGAACGTGTAGACCTCTGGGTTTCTCCAGTGAACATTTAATTGTACTGAGTATGCCTAAATGATTTTATAAATATTATCTCATATTGGCCATATGTCCACTCTATAGCAGTTTCATTATTGCTGAACTGGCGAATAAGATGACGCCAAGGTTGATGCCTCTATAAATATAAAAAAAAAGCTGAGTTCTTTCATCTCTGAGAATCCCAGGAGTAAGTGAAGGCGTCTCAGTTGAGCTTCAGGCTGGATCAGCCTAATGAGCGCCGACAGTCGTCCACTAATGTCATCGAGATCTCACAAACAATTTCCGATCGACACAAACTGAGCAACTGATCAGGCTATGGATGGTCCACACAGTTCTTGTCATGCAATTTACCTGACATGACCAATTAGGCGTAGTAGTAGCGAATAAAAATAATATATTGTGTAAACTATAAATTGATGAGGAGGAAACGCCAACTCGAATGAATGATTGAATCCGGGCTACTACTAATACTCGGGAAGGATAGGAAGGCCGGGTTAGAGAGAGAGAGAATATAATGTCATACAAAAATCTTCAAACGGGTCCAGCGTCGGTGGGGCGTTGGCCAGCGATGTGTGTTCACCCAGGTGCTCGTACTGCTGTAATCTCATCCGTGATCTTTTTTTATACTCGTTCAGATACCTACACTTATCAACAAACCCAATAACATTAACAACAACAACGTTTGTGCACGTGCAGCGTCAGTTAATTATATGATTAATTATGCTTTATTCACAATATGAACGGTTTTGGATAATCACTGCCACCTATTTATATCAAATGATTTCAGTAATAACGAAACCCTCATAACAATGGCAACAGCTGACGTTGATCCCCGTTAGTTGAACGGCTCTACTGATCTACCAAATGTGTAATCGCCGCTCAAAACCAGAATGGAGTAATAACTAGTAACGTCACCAACATCAAAACATTTGATAATAATAATACTAATACTAATAATAATACTTATTGAATTGACTTTTATTCAAACATACAATAATTAGGAATTATTTCTAGGGATTATTGGGGGGGGGATTAGTTGGGGGCCGAGGCCGACATTGTCTCGAGGAAGGCGACGGCATTGCCTCTCTGCCTCACAGCGAGGGACAGGCGTTGCAGAACTCAAGATCCTGCTCGCTTGTCCCCGGTGGCGCGGACCAGCCTATGGTAGACCCCTTCGAGGAAGCTCGTAGTGAGGGGGCCGTGTCCGCCTAAGGTCTCAAAAGCAAAGGGGAAAAAAGGTAGGTTGCCTGGAGTGCGGCGTACTTCCGTACCTTGGCTTATACTTGCTTATACCTGATCCTTGAGCGTAGGTTCTCTATTCAACTGATTGCTCTTGGTTAGCATAGCCAGAGATTCGGTGCACTAATGCACACTCAGCCATTGAGAAACTCAACGTCAGTCAGAGAGCTCGTGGCCCATATGGTCAGATCGAGGGAAGCCTGGGCGAAGCAGTACACAGCTTCCCCAGGGATTGAAGTAATGCCAAGCGTAAAGCCGACTCTAGGGAAGAGATAGACTCTCAGCCGAGGATGGCGCTTTTAGCAGGTAGAGGCGTTTTGTCATTCACGTCAACCACCCTACACTGGATCAGCCGACTTTCATGGAGATTGGGAGGTGTCTCTGGTGGTGTCCGTGCTTCTGAAGAAAATTTCCTGCTCTCTCTCTCTCTCAAAAAAAGCCATTGAGAGACTACGCTGCTGCGGCATGGGTGTACAATCGTCCGTACTTAGTGCGCAGTTGCATGCTGAGCGCTGCGAGCTGGCGTCGTTTAGCTGCACGACAGCTGACGGCTACGTTTATGATCGGTATCTGCCGTATCTGCGAATCGGTTAATTCCCTTCTGCGGTGAGCATGTTACTTATTAATCTTATCATCATCATTATTGTAGAATAGCAATGCTAATCAGAGCATTCTTGAGCGTGGAACACGAGACAATGAACGAAGATTGAAAGGGGGCAGAAATTCAGGTTTACCCACTTATTCCTCTAGGTCTCGTCATCAATCAATCAATCACTTCATTATTAACCGTTGTTGTTTGACATTGTTGTTAATTGCGCTCACTGGCATTGCCGCCGCCGCCGCCGCCATCTTCGTTGAACATCGTTTTCGCGTAGATTAGTGCTCTTTAATTTGCACCAAATGAATGAGTGAATACAGTGAGCGAGCAGGGTATCAAATCGATTTGCCATTCTTTTTCCTCTTTTCCCGACACGCAGTGCCCCTGGCTGTCGTGGCTGATGATGACCGTGTGGGCGATGGATGGAGCCTATTCAAATCCGCAGCGAACATCGATGACAACAATGACGATGGCGAACGACGATATATAGGGAAGAAGGGGAGAATTTGACAACGTCAAACGTAGCGGCAATTGCCGGCGTTTTTCTTGCGATTCTCGTCGAGATGAGCATCGCGTAACGGGGGAAGATGCGGAGCTATCGTCCGAATGTAACAATAGCGACAAATGACAGAGGTTTCGATCGGTATCACTTGTTGTTACTGTTGTTGCCGTCACCGCTTAGCTGCGGCAGCTGACGGTCGGATCGTTCGATGAGTCGTTTACAGTTTCAGCCGAAGCTGTTAGGATAAATCGAGCCGTGGGCTCCAGCCGAGGGCCATGGCGGTAGCGGCGTCGGCAGCAGACGATGGGGTGACACTGCGCGGCTGAATTGGATTTGTGTCTATTACGGCCGGGTAATTACTAGGCCCTGTCAATCCACTGTAGCTCCTGCTGAGGCTGCAGCACGCGGTGCTGTTGCTGCCGGGGCACAGCAGAATTCGAAATCGATCCGCTGTCGACCATTTTGCTGACACGCCGTCTTCGGTGTGTTCCTGAAGTTTCGGCATTCGGCTTTCCTTTGTCGTGTGTTCGTTACTAGTGAGTCGGTTGGAGAGGGTGGTTTGTGAGATTCTTGTTCAAATTGTTGCCGTGCACTTTTCGCAGCTATATAATATTCTCGTCTCCCTTAGGACCATGACCGCCTCGACCTGAAAACGATAAGCAGTTAACTTTTAATGCGGTGCAAATTCGCCGTCGATGTTAAAGCTAAGCTTGCGCATTATCCGAACTGATACCGGTAGGAAATATCGCAGGATAGACTGCGGGCCGGTCATCACGATAGTCCAGCTGTTTTCGTGGCCTGTAAAAGATGAGTAGGCTTCAAGCACCACAACTAGTCAGGCCCGAATCCTGCCGAAGCACAGCATGCATTCAACCTGCTCGAAGTTTTGACTAAATATAGCTTAAAATACATCGCAACTAATTAGATGTGAGATGGATCTTGGTTTACCGTTGTGTGTGTGTAGAAAGTCATCATACTGACCTTGAAAATCGTCAAAATAATATCTGCTTTGTTTCGGCCTGTAATGTTTTCTTATGATCTTCTCAAGGTACCCCATTAACTTTATTTCAATATCTCCATCACAGCGTTTGAATAGCAGCGTGTAATTCCCAGGGCTCAACAAAGAATCCTAGAGTTGCAGTGATTAGGCTCGCATATGCTAAGCGTATACGAGAGGCTAATCAACATAATTTGACTCGATCGCATTCTGCTGGATCGTTTTCAAGAGCTTCGCTCTCTCTCCCTATATATATATATATATATATATATTCAATTACAAGGCCCAGTGCGCAAAGGAGTACAGCTGGCAATTCCTAACGTGAATAATAGCTCTTCACAAGGCCCTTTTTCTACACTCTTTTCATGTATCATAGATTGTAGTTTATGATAAAAAAAAAAACTCGTAAAAACCCCACTCGCCTAATCCCGCACGAGAGCCGTGTCCAGGACGATATTTCTTCCAGGGCGGAAATGCTTGTTTCCGATTACCATGCAAAAAGTAAAAGTCATAGAAGTAAGAAGAAGTAGCAGTCATACACACTGCCGTTCAATTCGAGTAGTTTTTGTATGGTTGGTCAGAGGTTAGTACAAACGTACACTACGATCGTACCACACGAATGGAGAAATAGCTCTCTGACAGTTCCATCATCGATTAGACGTCGGCATCCGAACAATGGCTGGTGAACAGTGACGTGAATTCACGATTGCCGATGTTCGGTTGATTGCCGTCAAATTTCTTTATTTCAAATGCGGCCCTCTCACGCACACTAGCGCATACGTGAATCGTAAAGAGTGAATCGATTCGCGTTGTAAATGCGGAACACGGGCCGCCCCGGCTGTCTGAGAACGGTTGACCGTGAACGAAATGGTGACTAGGCTGTGGACATCAGATGGGTGCTGGTTGAAGGGAATCATTCGGCGTTAGGGAGCGTTCGTCACCGCGGCGTGGCAGTAAGATAAATGCAATTGGACAACTAACGAAAAATGGGTTCCGCCGGGATTCAGCTGAGAAATGTGTGGGTGTGCTAATAGACGATGCAGTGGCCGCTGAGCTGAGGTGAGCTCGACTATAGGCCTCCATCTTACTGGCAAGAATATTTAAAATCAATAATAATCATCATAAGAAATTAATAGCAATAATAATTACTCACTGAGACAGTGCGCAGCTTTGAGTTGACAGAGGAAGGTGACTGGCTCTGCGGAATGAAACAAGTGAGAATAGTACCTTTTTTTATCGGTTGCTTTTCGGGCTTTACTCTTGGCAGGTATCCCCGCCCTTTGGTCTTTCGATACCGCCTTGTTTGGGCTACTCATATAAGCACATCGTACGCCAGTTGGACGCACTTCCGTCTATGTCGACATGAGTTGAAAAATATAAAGGCACTCAACGGCGTCTCTGTGAAGGGGAAACAGCTTTCTATTTGTTTTTACTGCAGTTTTCAATAACTTCTGGTTAACGGCGATAGGGCTTCATACGCAACCGGTAGTCTAGAAATTAGGAGAAGTCCAAGAAGCTAGACGTATATATATACATATATATATATATATTTAGTTAGATTATTTGGCAGCGATAAATGCGAATTTGGCTACAAAATCGCATTCTAGCCACAGAAACAAGCCCCCCAGTAGAATTGTTAGCGCCGACAACGGTCATATGTTTTATATATGCGCGTATAACGTTTATAACCTGCATTGCGGTCCTGTCGATCGTCTATGCAATCTATAGGATATATTATATAGATAATAATAATATAATAACATAATAACACCAGTATTAAACGTCATAAAGAAAAACTGGCGATTATCAGATACCGCCAGTTATCGCCACAGTACGAATCCTCCGCGTCTCCTCTCCACTCACACAGATATATCACATTATATATAAGTATATATATATATATATATATATATATACATACACACATACAAATATTTACAGAGAATTATTCTCTATTCAATTATGAATACGAGCGAAACAGCGAACGCAATAGGGAAACGTCATCAAATTCACAGTCGTCGCGGCCGGAAGCAAATGGCGCAATATATATATATATATATATATATATATATACAGAGGAGTATATTCAACTAGATCGGTTGATCGGTGCCAGTCGATTGACGAATAAGTGAACGATGACTGACTATGAAGCTATGATATGATATAGTCATAGGCAATACCCGGTGGGAGGGGGGCGACTGCGTCGACGACTATGGCCTGAGGATCGCTCGCGCAGAGATCTATTACAATATAGCACACCCATAGTGAGGGGATCACTAACGAAGGTGAGAAAGGGTGAGAGAGCAAGAATGAGCGGCCATGAGATGGTAGACGATTCCGTCGGCGGCGGCAGCGGCGGCGGCTGTGATGGTGGATCGCGGTCGGGGATTGCGGGCGTTTTTCTTTTCCGAACTGGAAATGGACGGAAACCAAACGGTGGATGTCGTTCGTTGGCTTCGCCTCGTTGCGACGCCGAAGTAGCAGAAGCTTCAGAGCAAACATCTCAAGCGGGCGGTTGCGCCGTAGAGCAGCATGCTGTTGTTCTGTTGCCGTTATACGATGTATAGCAGCCCACATCTGGCATCATCTTAGGGCCGGCCCGATGCTAACCGCCGTAGCGTGGCCGCCCGCGTCCATCACAGCGCAGCCCATAGGCATCATACCCCACGATGATGTCGCCGCGTGGTGTGCTGAACGGACAGAGACATCTCAACTCGTCGACGCGGCGGTTGGCGCCCGTCCGCCACTGCCTGTCGGCGGGGAACAGCTCGGCACCAGCAGGACAGAAGCTGGCTAAAGTGAACAGAATGCTGCTTGCCTTCATCTTGCTCGTCGCCGTTGCCTCACGAACGAGAACACGGAGAACTACGATACACCGCAGCCGACGCCTCGTCCCAGATGGCGCTTGAATCTTGTGTGTCCCTTTCCAGCGAGGACGCGGACGATGACGCGAGCGCCGCCGTGATGTAACTACCGTGAAACTTATGTTTGTTGACTTCTCCTAAAACGTATTGGGTCCGGCAGAGGGGGCCGAGTAAGTCGTTGCCACCGACGTTGCGCTGGCGGACGCGTCCGCTTGCTGCAAACCACGAGCTACGATCTCGGTCAGCGCGGTGGCGCTGGACGCTAAATGTCTGGCTGGAGAAAGGCAAAGGCCGGAGGTTCGAGTCCCGCTGGGTGACATATAAGAGAACTTGAGAACTTGTATAATAAAATTGCAGTTCCCTTAATAGACTTAGTAAAGCTTCACGTTTACTTTGATCTTCTTGATTCGTCTACTTGATGGTTGACGCGGAGATCTGCCGCACCGTTCAGTCGAGCCAGCCAGAAAGTTAGATAGAGAAAGAGAGAGAGAGAGCTAGTCAGCGATCCGCTAGTGGGCTGGTTAACCGAAGACGTCCGAATGTCTCCCTGCATTCGACTTGGCTGGATCCCGCTCTCACGTGCCGGTATCGGCAGGCGGTTGAACGTGGAAAGTAATCGTGGCTAGGCGATGAATTGCTCGCATGCCGGACCAATTCCCCCACAACAGTCTGCGAAATTGTTGGTCGTGCAACTGTGGTCAGCTGGTTGTTGGCTGTTGCATCTCGTTCAATGAGGACGACAACGCCAGAGAGAGAAAGAGAGCGAGAGATAGAGAGAGATTGATTCTGAATTGTGTGTCCGCATCCGATTGGGTCTTCGCTTTCGATTGGTACGCCTGTCATGTTTACGACGTCGCCGAAACCCGGCGAACAGAAGCTCATATCGCGGTTTGTTGAAACGTGCTGGTAATTGCCCAAAGAGACGTATACCTACAATACAATTGGAGTATAGTATAGCCCGATGTGCGGATGGGCAAAATGTGAACAGTTGCAGTTCGCAACGGCAATTGCTGCCTGTTGTCGTAGAAATTACGGCGCAAAGAGGCGTTTGCCAGCCGGTGTGCCCGGCAAAGGAATCTGTACGAGCGTTTCACTCGCATGGCCTGTGCGGAAATCTTCCTGCTCGATTCGGTTAATCCCTTCGGCGTATGCGCAGTTGCGGCGACGACCGCTGAAGAACGGCACTTTTCTTTTCTCTTAGAAATATCGTAAAACACGACTGAATGTTCGAACGTGTTGTTCGTCGATGGTACGGCGTGGAGCACGTACGAGCATAAAGGGCAATACGTGGAAGAATTCGTTTCGAAAATTCTGTAATTGACCAATATGATGTCTAGTCGAAATGTTGCACTATATTAGGATTCAGCTGTTCGTTTTTGTCTTAGCTGATCCTCTACTGAGAGAAACACCTCTTCGAGCGAGGCCGAAAGGCCCCGGTACCATTGCTTTGTAGCATTGCTTCAAGGACTGATGATGTCAGTCGTGGCAGACTTATCTCGTTTGCGACTTAGCTGGGGTCTAGTTAACATTACGCTGCCTATAAGAAGGAGGCCTTCGGCCTCCCTTGGAGAACGTTCAGATAAGAAATCCAACATGACCGACATGAGCTGTCCCATCTATCCTATCGTTGTCCGGGTGTGGACAACGCTTATGGCGCTAGCCGAGATCGCTACTTAACCACTTTCTCCATTCTCCGATTGTAGACCCCGACGCTCTAACGTCGGTGAGATTCACCGACGTAAAAGCCGCCACCGATGAACTGAACAGCTCCCTAGCTTCGTTTCGTTGATTTTAAAAGACACGTTATCCAGAAATGGAACCCGTTTCTGGAACATCGATATTTTGCTACTAGATATCTTTTGCCTTCTACCTCGTTATCTGATTACAATATATTTGTCGTCCCATCAAACACAACGAGCCTCGAACACCCACGGACAAATACAATTATTCATCCGAACACAAGCCATTGTTTGAGATGCGTTGCGGCTGTTCGCGACCACGTAAACCCTTGCCCCGCAGGGTGAACGCTGCGGAACAACCTGCGGAACAAAACGAAACAAATTGGCCACCTTTTGTGACGGACACCATCACCCCATCTCCCCTACACAGACGAAGCTGAAATCCTTCTATGATTCAACTCTTTAATGGCTCCGTGGTATTTCCACCCTCTCTGTCTCTCGCGCTCTCGCTCGCGTCCTGGCATACTCTGCCCTGAGCGAACCAGATAGGTCTGTTCCCCTACGAAGGCTGGCTTGCTAAATGTCACAGGGCACTCGTTCCGTCCGTCACAGCGTTGCATAATCAGCAGCCACCGAGTATCGAACGACAGGATATCTCGTATTGAAATTCGACAAAATATAGCTCACCATTATTCTCTGCACCGTTTCTCGCTTCTCCTCTATCTCGGAAGGTACTTGACTAATATTATCGTCTTTCTTTCTATATTATCTCGGTACGGCAACGCGGTCAATGACGACAGCAAACACGACGCAGCTCTACGCTCAAATTCAAATACAAGAATAGCGCAGCAGAGAATAGAATACTCGTTGAATTCGCGTCGCCGTTCCTCGGCCGGAATACGGCCGGACTTGTTAATTCGTTCGGTTGATAGAATAGATTCAAATGACGAGGCCGGCCGCGTTGAATGGACGCCAAATTCACTCCGAATCGTAGAAGGAAGGTGTCCGGATATGTTCGTCGTCTGGCGTATCCGACGACTGTTCAGACGGAAGAGCGGCACCCGACCCTCGTTCGATATAGTACACTGATGGGGTACCACAGCGTGGGGTTGTCTATGAAGGTGGGGCAAAGGCTCCACTTCTTGAACACGTAATGTCTGTGGTTAGATCTGCGGTATCGTGGTGATAGTTTGAAAAGCCGGCGAGACACCACTAACAGCAGGCGGCCGTTCGCGGTTCGTGTGACACACCAACCTTGATCACCACTGCATGATCAATTTATAGCGTTCCATAGTGACGGCCATAGCATGTCATATCGCTTGAAAACAAATAGGCGAAGTCCATGTCTACCTCATCAGCGAAGTCGTCGAAAATGAATGAAGTCGGCTACGCCTCCCACAAGCCGACTGAGATCGACGACGCTCTGCTCTGAACTGAAACCGGTCTGGCGACGAACAACGGTGGCGAGGAACGACAGTCCAACGAGAATTAGTGTAGTTAAGTGGTCGGCTAAAATCACCGATCATATGAGGAGCGTAGATATTGCCACAGGGGTGAAGTCCGTGTCAGTGGGATATGGTGTTAGACGTTGATCGCTGCGACTGACTTTATGGGGCTTGAAATGCATCAGATATGCATAACCGTTTCTTGATCGTGCCAGCAGCGTTCTTTGAAGTCCAGGACAAAGCAGTGCAGGGAAGGGCCCTTGAGGAGGATCCGTCGTTCCTGTTAACCCACAATGGCTTGAGTGGGATCTACGAGGAATATATAACAAACACCTTCAATCCGACCCTAGGCATTTGTTGAGCTGAGTAACTTGTACAATCGATTCACATGCGATCTAGATATGAAGAGAGTCAAAAATATTGTTGTGTCGGCTTTTGCTTGTTACTTTGAGTTCATGCCACTTCATCATGTCAATGTATACTTCGTCCGGGGCTTCGTGCTTCGGAGTTGTAGAGAAGAGAAATTGTTGCAAAAAAGACGATACGACATATACAGGAGCAATTTTGACACTGGATTTCTGCATACAGCGTTTCGAGTTAAGTCAACGCGATTTAATGTAATGAAATGCCCATAACCGTATTCGGGCAGTGTCGCTCTGCACTGCAAGCGACACTTGTGCGAGCGCCATGTTTCGCGAGTTGAATTCACGTAATGATCGCTATTTTCACTACTTGTTATTCTTGGTCCGTCCGACAACGCATTGTCCAATAGTTACTTGAGCTGGAAGCGTTAAGTAGTCTTCATTGATATTATTGGCAGATGTACAATATATATATATATATATATATAGTGGCCGTCACGGTAGAAGAAGTGGCCATCACACGTCAGATGTCAGAAAGAATCGATGAAAAAACGAAAGAAAAGGAAGAGGTGGTCGAGGCAGAGAGAAGGCGAGACAGAGAGATAGATCACTAGTTATGAAACATGCGTACCGCACACCATCAAGATACCATACAACAGCACCAGCACACAGCAATGAATAAACACACACACACACACACGAAGACACCAAACTGAACCCAGCAGTAACTGAAAGACGAAATTAGACCAGCCCAATCTTGTAAAAATGTCTGACGACGCGCCTATGAGCTACGCGTAGCACCGCCATCTCCGCAACGAAGAAGACACAAACGCTGTAGACGATGCGACTTAATAGTAATAATCGTAATAACAATAGTAATAATATACTGCTAGAATGATATATATATATATATATATATATATATATATCGCATATTCAAGCATTTCGAGCATTCCTCCCATTATTTCGTCTGCCCTCGAATCCACAAGCCAAGCCGTCGCCGGGCCCCGGCATCACGATGGCGGCCTCACAAGGGCCCTTACGAGCGCAATTGCAGGCGGTGGCAATGAACGACCCCGGCGATGACTTTGTCAGCTGCGCGCGTACCGTCGCTATGCACAACGCTAAGGTTGGCCGGCTAAGTCGTCGTCCGACCGTCAATTCCATCCGTTGGCTGCTCCGAGCCGCAGCACAAAGCACGGCCAGCCAGCCACCACCCCACCGCTGTGGCCCCGCAAGGGCCCCGTTCACTATCAAGTGTACCCCGTCTACCCGTTCGAACATGCGGAGTGCACACCGGCCGATGTGCGTCTGTCGACCGCTCGGCGTCTGGCGACGTGAACCCCGCGCGCTCCTTGAGCGGACGATGGAGTTCCGGGGGGCACGGTGAGTGCTTGTCAACGGGCATAGCATTCGCACGGACGAACGCGACTCCCGGCAGTGACTCGGGAATACGGCGGCGCCGCCGCCGCCGCCGCCATCGAATTGCCGCGCGGTGACTTCTGCTCTGCGCCGTTGTAGCTTGCTGACTGTCGCTGTCTAGCCTGTCTTTGGCAGTGGTGTTTGTAAATTATGACGTTTACTTGAAACACTAGTAGTCGTAGTGGCTATAGCAGCAGCAGCGGCGGATATATATATATATATATCTATGCTTCGTATACTACTCGACTGGGAAAAGCACGAACGCTCGATCTACTCCTGAAAGTAAACACTTAACGAAGTCACTGCATTAGCGGCTATGGTGTAGTAAATGCATGTGGACAACACCATATTTACATATCGTTTCGTTCGCCGGCTTCTTCAGCTACCGTTGAAGCTACCGGCATCTGAAGTATATATATATATATAAGATCAATATAGCCAGCCCCCGCAGATTGTTGTGAATAACGGGACAGTGTTTACTTTACAAACATGAGGGAATTAAAAACTAGTTGGTATAAAAATGGAAAAATTCCCACAGATATATCCGATTCGACTCAACCTTTCGATCATGTGTTCTATGTTCCTTCAAATTTCTCTAGTTATTCTTGGTGGCCTTCATAAGACAAATATTCATTACATTTTCGAATTGTTATTATGTGGCGTCTCTTACGAAGCAATGCGAAAGCGGTTCCGTCTACGTTGAATGTTTAAGGCGGAGAGTCAGCCCGACAAAAAAAGGACTAAGTTTCACTAAGTCCGTGGTGCCAACACAGATCTTGTTCTTGTCGTTGTCGCGAAGGAAAGCTCGGTTGTCCAACAAACCCCGGCGTTCTTAGCACGCGTCCAGCCACTCGAATGCATCATTGTAAACAGCAAATATCCAGAAGCAGTATCAAGCAGTATAGGCACAAGACGGATATCCAGCACCATGTCACCTCTCGGTTCCTGAAACCCAACAGAAATCCTCGAACCAACGTGTGTGTAGATTTATCGCCATACATAAATATCTAAGGGCAGCAGTGCCTTGCATGCAAGATATCATCCAGAACTGAGCTCCAACGCTGAGGGGGCGGCAGCGAAAGTGCCCAATGACTTTGAGCAGTTCTCGACAGCAGAAGAGAAATTCATTTCGTGATGCACCAACCCCTGTCGACCCCCCCCGGTCTTGCTGAACTTCGCCGGCTTCTGAACGAATTCAGAAATCAACAGCGCCCTGTTGTGGTGGCACACAGCTGGTTTTCTCGGCTTGCCGTAATCGACCGTCTCGTTTGGAGATATCTATTTCTGATCAACTCAGGTCAAGGTGTAACCACCCTCGTTGGCGTGCGCTTTTTCTGGAAGGGCCTTTTAATCAAACACCACGGATAATCATATCTCTTCACCGCACTGTATTAAAATTGGGAACCATGTTATAACGAGAAAACGCGAAGCAAGGTAATAATAGCCTTCTGCCATAGAGTGAAAACTATATATATATATATATATATGCCACCAGATATCACTAGTGTGATATTTCGATTCTGGACGGTTCACGACAGATCATTAGTGCTATATATATATATATATATATATAAATGTACTTCATATTCTCGTCGAATCGGTACGTAATCGTGTTATTATTAGTATTATTATTGTTGTGCATACGATACAAAATCGGGATCACGCAGTGTCACGCCACAAACTTCATCGACATTTCGGCTGGCGCTCCGATCATTTTGTGGCCTTCCGTTAATGATAGATCTCCTTTAAAAATGTGTGTTGACAAACTGTCTCTATATCTCGTTAGGGGACTCAACAAACAAAAAAAAAAAGATAAATTGCTACTAAATTTCATCATTACGCCCACAATAACCGGCTCTCATAGTCTCAGTCGGTACGCTCGCCGAAGATCGGCGTAGACCTGTGTATTTCTGGATGTATTATGTCCGCTTGACACATGCTCGTGATCCCGCGCAGCAACAACACACTGTAAACAGTTTGACAGTTTGGCCCCAATTCGCTCATTGATGATATTGTTATAAGACCTGCCGTTATTCGCCATCCATCTGTCTCAATCAGTTCTAAGTGTCAGCATGAGCACCAGCAGCCGTGTTCAGGGACATGGACTCGACGTATCTCATCAGCAAATGTACCTCATCCTCGTGTACTAACATTTCGTGCGATAATATATAGCAGCACTACTACAACAACAATCTATTGATCATTCGCTCCACATTGCTTTCCCTGCGATTTTTTATTCGTGCGATCAACAGGCGGACGATATTGACACCCCGTTGTGGCGCGTTGTGGACTGCTGAACGAGAGAGCTAGACGCCCACAATGACGTTGCATGGATCGGGTTTGCAGTCTGACCTGAGACCTTGCACTGGGACAGCTGTTGGTGCTATTCTTGCTGGACTGTTGTGATTTCTTCATGTGTGCGCCCCCGCCGCCCGCTCCGATCCGCTGAAAAAAAAAAGCGGCCAGATAATAGGGACCATGGTGTTATAGTATTGTGGTGGTGTACGTAGTTGTTACAGTCGTAGCAGTGGAATAGGCTGCCCGTCGCTTAATGCCCCCAGATGACACCGAGATGCTCGGGGGCAGAGTTGCGCCGCCGTACCGCTATGCGTCGCACCGATTGTCAGCGGGGCTCGAGCGAAGCGGGGGGGCGGGGGGGGGGGTAGCGAGGTGTTGGGGGTGGTGTTGGCGAGCTGGATAGATGATGACAGAAAACGAGGCCTGCGATAATAGTAAGGCTCGTCGCGTGACGGCGACGGAATTAAGCGTCCAGATGACAGCGGTCAGAATAACCGCGATGATAGCAAGCACATTGAGAGCAACAACACGTCAACTGGTACACACAATAACGTAAGGAGCAAAAACCGGCGAGCTAACGGCGACGTCATTGAAGGTGACAAATGACGGAGGAGGATCGCGAGGCGCGATGGCGCCGAAACAACGGCTCACAGAACGGCTGCAACAACAATAATAATAATAATAATACCAGTAACAATAACAATAGCAGCAGCAGCAACAGCGGCAGCAGCAACAACAACAAAAACAATAATAACAACAAGAACATCGACAGCGGCGGCAGCAGCAGCAACAGCTACATTTGTTGCCTTTGATGTCAACAAGCGCAGGGTAGGGACCTGTGGATTTAGGCGTATTGCATAAACATGCGGGTAGTGCTGTTGCTGAAGCTATACCAATGTAGTGTTTTATGCTTCTCTAATATAACGAACGTTTGAACAGAACAACAACGTTATCAAGGAAGTCACAAGCACGAAACAGAGCTCATTGCTCAGCCTCGTTGAGCAAACGGTTTGCGGTACATTGTAAATCTACAATGAGAGCAATTAGCCCAAAATGCTTAATGAAGTGTACGCTGGGAATAGCTATTTGGCTCTGTGGCTCCCACATCCCACTTGCTTAATAGATACTACTGTCAAGAAACATATATGACCCACAGGCATATCTATATATATATATATATATATATATATATATATGTATTAGGACCATATACTCCAATCGTCATACACACAGGATCCAGGTACCAGCCTACAGCTATTAGTCCCCTATGGAAGTTGTGCACTCCATAAAAATCAGTTAACCATAAAAAACCAAATAAGCAACAATGTTCAGGCAGCAAATACAGTCACACAACCAATGGACATGGGGTTTCGCGAGCCCCGCCCCCCCCGATCGTGAGAATAGCATCGACCCCAATCCCTCCTCAAGATTAAATTGTCAACGATGTGTGGGCAACCACGGTGGAAGAGCGGCCGGCACTTCGATTGATTCATCGGTAGAAAAAAGTCCGGGTTCAATTTGCAATTCAAGGGAGGAAGACGCTAGAACAGCACTTTTTTTAGCGCAAAAAAAAAGGTGTCAAGGGAAAGACAACGATCGAAGGCTGAGAGGGAAACTTGTGGTTTGATGTTGACCACACGATGCGTGCAAGATCGACACGAGCGTTGTGAGCTTGCCGAAGCGTGATTGCGACTGTCACAACTAATTACAGCTAATTATGATGTAATACATATGCCGGTATCGTCGTCGTCGTCGCCCCATTATCTCCCATTGGTGGAATGAGGCGAACAGGCAGAGAACATAATACCTTTATTCCTTTGCTCAATCTTTGCAGCCTGCTATGAGAGTGTCGGACGGTGACCGGCTGTCGTCATCGCCGTCGTCGTCTTGACGGAAGGCGGAAGATCCGAATTCGTCAGCAAAGCTCCGGCGTGAAAATTAAGTTGGAATTGTAGCAGCAGAAAGCACCGATCGAAGTGGTACGAGTTCAAACTATCGTGGCGTTCAATATTCAAGTGTAAAACTCAGCTGAAGTCGAAGTGTACGCGGTCGGGTAGTTCGACTCAGGTTTCATCTTGCAGTTGAAGCACTAGCCTTGGCATAGAGTGACGCGAAAGCCTTACCGTGTACTTGAAATATTTTGTGAGAGTCGGCCTGGAAAGTTTAGCCTAGAACGCCAGGTTATAATATCTATACCTAGCGGCCTATAATACTAAAAGGCCCGTTACAATTGCTAAAAGGCGTAATGTTCGACTGATATCTCTCCGCCTTTAGACCTTAGATGATTGATTGATTTGATTTATTTTATTCATTTATTTAAATTTAGGTATTTTTTCAAGGAACTGCCCTTCTTACACTGCTTCAGTTCTCAGGTATGAAAAGAATAAGTTGTAATGAATAATATTCAGGTAAGGTTCATTGCCTAAGCGTGCTGCTTTATTCCACAAAGCAATTTTTTTTCCGTTTGGAGTACATCCCAGTCCGTCGTTTTGCCCCAACGCTTAATTGGTTTCCACGAACAAATTAGTCAACAACACATCACAAATCCTGTAAACGATGCCAGGTGTAGCCACGGCTCGATTCATCGATGTCACCTATAACCCGGCATTCAGTTGGATCGCTATTCAGCATTTTAGAACAACGTGTAGATGACTACAAGATCGACCCTCATCGCTGGCGTCACAGGACACCAAACAACGGCCAATTGTGTATTCGTCTCAGCTTCGGACCCGCACCGGTGGTCATGAACCGTTTGACCGCCGCGCCGCGAACAATGCCAGGAAACAATTACGGCAGAGCATTTACTATACATTACGGCTACATACCCGCGCGATACACGCAGGCGGCTTGTGGTGGCAATGATACCGCATTGATAAATGATACCTTTAACAATACAAAAATAGATAAGCGCGCACCTGTATAATGTTCAAGACAATTGTCCATCAGTCGATGCCCTTAGATTAATATAAATATAATAGCTCTGTGTTTTTTTTTGTGGCCATTTTGTTTTCTTCTCGTTTACGTATATACCGTCATTAATCTAGCATATGGACAATGGTCATCTGGAGCTACTGCGAGTTACGTAATGGGTACAAGATCAGGAGGCCAATTAAAAAAAAACATGTTTGTTAGTGAAAGTGAAACAAATGGAATTGGCTAAATAATACCGCGCCAGTAGTTGCTCTATTTATAATAGATCGTAGTCTATGATGTCGCCGACGAGGGCCATTCATTCCATGGGTGCCTACTCTGGTGGGTTAAACTCAGTTGGCTTGCTTATTCGCTATGTGGATTTATATATTTTTTATTATTATTCAAATATATTTTATATTATACCTCCACAAAATTAAAGAGAAAAAAAAATGTATATATATATATATATATAAACTGCTGCGACAAAAACGTATCACCCTGCTCAGAAACAAAGTCTAGCCACATTACTGCCGTTTAAAAGCTGCCCGCAGATGAATTGCTGTCCGATGTTCGGAAATTGTTCGCCAACTGACTTTCCAGTTGTCAATATTTTTGTACCTCAACAAAAACGATATCAATATACAGGTCTATATAATATAGTACCTCCAGCTGAGGGCATATTCACAGAATAGAAGGTAACACAAGGGTAAGTTGGACAAATCTGCATCCGGTACCACGGGGGGTAAAGCGAAAACCACTTGGCCCGTCGTTCCACTATATGAGACATAGTGTCTCTGTGCAAAGGAGCAGTCGTGATTTAAACTGCCGTGGGGATAATTGCAATCATATGACGATTCGATTTCGTTGACATTTCCACGTTTATACAGGTAGCATGGAGGTCACATCGATAGTGATCGCCGTCCGCGGACATAAATCCTTCACATTTTAGGGCTACTTATCGCCGTGCCTGTATCATGGATGCATTATTAATGATAATAATAATAATAATAATAATAATAATGCATTAGATAATAGATTGTATAATACATCGGGGAAAAGCGAGGTCGATATCATGCATTCGATCATAGGCTGTGAAAACAAGCATTCGGTATACCATCAACAACTTCCCGAATTATTGTATAGCTAACGTTGTATATAGTGAATGTAATAAATATATTTTAATGTTGGTCATCGTCACAATCATTAGTAACGTAGTTGGGGACAAAGTGTCGGGCCACCACCTGAAAAAAATGTCTCCATTGTTACCCGGTGGTAATGGTACGAATTACTCCTTCGATATAAAATAAAAAAAGTTATCGTTCGTTGAATATGCGTCGATATGTACATGTTTAATAGAGGCACAAAAATATTATTACGAATGATATTCGCCTATTTTTTGACCCGACATGCCGTAGCTCTGCCGTAGTGTTTTTTTGTTTGCGTACGGAGCTGATATTGTTTATTGACGAATAAGCTGAACGATATTTCCACGGTGTGCCGAACCGGACGCACGCGCAGTTCGGCGACCACCGTTTACGTGCTCCCCTCCAGTGACAACGCTCTGCATGTACACTCAATCGGCACGGCAAACCCGAGAAACAAACTTGCATGCGATATTTTAGCCTGTCATTGGCTTATAACAAATAAACTCGATCCTACATAGAACAAGCACGAGCTACTGTGTTAAGCGAATCCACCCATCCAGGATATCCCCACAATTCATCCAATTTCGCCAATTCAACGAATGTGCGTGATCCTGTCGACAAACGAACATCTCCCTGTTCCTTGGTGTTCCATAGCAGTAGATGGTCGTCGGAACGCATCACGTCTCAATGAACAAGGGTAGTTTCATTTTCGCTTGAGTCACTTGTTCCTGTAACGTTCACCGACGTTCTTGTCACGTCCCTGCAAACTGCTGCTATTATATTTCTGCTTAACAGTCATGGCACAGCCCGTGTCCGTAATCTTCAACACCTCGTGGCAGAGACACAGCATAATCACACATCCACTGCGATTATTCACTCAATCGCTTGATCACAAGCATACAGATATAGGGCTCTGATTTTCTCCGAAATCTGCCCCTTTACTAAATCATCCCTACCCTAGCAAACGGCGTATTGGGCTTCGCAGCAGCTTCGTTCGACATCCACGACTCGACAATAACGCCGATCCGGACACCCTGTATGCATTTGACGTCATCATATGGCTATCAATTGTACAGATCGTATGGCCATTTTGGTCCCATCATAGCGATCCTTCTAGTAGCGCGGATCATACTCCTGCTGCTGCTGGAGTGGCTCCCCGTTCGAACACGTTGAACACGGATGCTATATACGCAGAATTGATTAGGCGGGACAGTCAATTAGTCTATACGAAAAGACGAGCTACCGTATAGCCAGCCACATGCATATAGCTATCTGGCCTAATCGCTTGATGAAGTAAGCGCGAGGTCTCTGTTACGGTGTGCTGCTGGCTCGAGTCATAGCTCCGCCACTGTAGAATAGATACGCCACCAACGTCATTGGCATGCGCCGCCCGGGCATCGGTAGCTCAGGAGGAGGCGGACACACATAGCGCTTACGTTATTTTCTGCCTATATACGCAAAAGCTGGCTGATTAGCCGATTCGTCCGTTGACTGTGCCGTCGGCCATAAGGTGTACATTGAACAACAGGGAAAAAGGCTGAGGATAAAACAAGAAGACACGTTGCAACAAATACAGTTCGCTGAGGTAGTGGTTCATCTTGAACAAGACTACGATAGCAACAACAACAACAACACGCTAGCTGGTTGCTTGTTGTTGTTATTGTCGCTGTTGTTGGTGGTGCTTGTAGTGGTTTCGGGGCTGATATCGATCCTGACAGTCAGATCCTGCTTCGGGAAGATCAGGGTTCCGCCACGGGTCAGAGTTCAGTCGCCAGGACGAAAGGCAACGATGAAAGAAACGTGCCCATCTGAATGCCATGGCTTCAATTCAAAGCGGACTTGCAGCATTGAATGGTTGCATTCATTGGTTTGCTATACTAGATTCGATTCGGCTTGTGAATGCAATTCTGCGTCTGGCTGGGCAACGGGCTCAAACGAAATAACGGCGCGGCGCCGGCTAGGACAGCAGAGGAATATTTTAAATAAACTTATAGGCAATAATAAGAATAATAATAAACGTTATTAATATTATTGTTATTATTATTAAATAATAATAACACTAGTGCATATAGATTGCTATGGGAATTATTATTAGAGCAAACTTCGGCGTAATAACACGCCCGAGAGAATCGACTCGAAAATTATGTAGGAAAATGCCTTATGTAAGATCCGCATCCTATTTATTACGTATATATACACATGCATTTATATGCAAACTTTCATATATATATATATATATATATATAGATATATATAAATGAACACAAGTCGACAGCTCCTGGCATCTGCTTTACTCACATTTGACAAACTTGTTGTCTAGGACAAATACTATCACATAATCGAGGGCGGGCAAGAAAGGCGGTCGGTGTTAGAACGACGTCATATGGGTAGCCCTTGACTGACTCGGCAGTTGGTTATGTGTACTGTTAAACGTGTGTAGAACTTTGAGACTACACACGTTGAACTTTGCGACTTTCAAAGGAACGATAGGTGGGTCAGCAGCAATTCAAGACGCGAGGATTTAATTTTCGTTTGAAATTTTCTTTCATTATTGCAGATCACTACGCCAAGGCGATCGCATTCAACGCTCTGCTATCGCTCATATTAGTGAATCGCCAACTCAAACTCGATGGACAACTCTTCCTGAATATTAACTATAGGACGAGATTAATTCCTTGCTAGGAAGCATAATGTAGTACTTTTTTTTTCATTGAATATAATAGAAACAATACAAAATTTAATACAATAAAATATACTACTAATAATAAATAATTTCCTAACCTCTATTGCTAATCCTTTAAATATTGATATTGTCATTTGACAACTGACATTGTCTCCCTGGACTAATGTTCAATCTATGACAAACGCTTTAATGGGTTTCGTTTATTTTATAAACTGTTAATATATCTCTCGAAACTGTTCACTAAACAGGAACTTCTATGGGGTGTAGCAAATTGTTTTCATTTGAGAAACAGCCATTGAGCAAGCACACACACATGTATATATATATATATATAATGTGTGTATATGAATATGTTCATCCCTACTCTGGGTCACGACCGTTACTTACGAAATGTGTGTCGTTCATCCGGATAGTAAGCACATGAGGGGCAGCCAGCGATATCTATATTTTGTATTGCTCAATGCATAATCGAATAGTTAGCCCGCTCAATTTTGACGCGACGAATATCGACCAAGTCCGGAGCAAACGTCCTCTCGCTGTTATTTGGTCAAATAAGTAGGAGGTGCTGGCAGCGAATCCCGAACTGGATCATGAATCCCAAATGGACACATATCTAGCCGTCCTGCAAGACAGACAAAACCTTAGACGTCAGTGAACACGCAAAAGCAACCGTAGCAGTGGGCAGCTCTCAATTTTGCTTGACACTCACATGCCTTTGTATGATTCCCCTGTAAGTCGACATTCACAATATCATGAGCATGCTTCTATTGGCTATTTTCAACATCGAAAGACACAGGACAAACAGAAGTCACAACAAATGCACAGCCTGAACAGACTCGTAAGCGAAGACCAGCTATAGATGTTCGCCAGCGAGCCAAGCCGAGAAAGCAATCTTGTCGAATTAGCCACAAGATAGTAGCCAGCATGCCGCCGCTCGTACACCTCAACATCTCTCGCTCTGTCTCTCTCTCATTTTCTCTCTCATGCCTAAACAGTGCCACTGGCAGGGCAAACGATACCAGTCAAAGCACGCAAGAGCGATGGGTGTCTGCCGATTCAATGAGGATCCGAAAATAGATTGATTTTCTGATTGCTTGTTGACAACGATAAGCCAGCTTAACCTGGAAATAAGGATGGCGACAACAAGTCAACGACGCGACGAGCCACTGCGACATACTATATTTATTTGTATATATATATATATATATATATATATATAATATCGCAGCTTTCGAAGCCCCGAACAACCGACAACTCGACGCCACCGCGATCTGGTGGTAGAACGACTTGCAACAAGTTTCTCCGCCGTTTACCCAAACATGCTAATACGGAAGAGATTTGTCTATGCTGCTATATCTATAAAAAATGATTGTCAACACAAGTGAACAAAAAAGCAGGAGAAAGCATCGGAGACATAAACATGCATATATATATATATATAATCTTACCTGTAGTAACCGCAACGCTCCGAGTCTACAAAACTGAAGCGAATACAGAAGCTGGGCTCGTTCTAGCCCAGATGATTTCATATATTGTCTCTTGTCCATGTGCAACTACTAAACAACATGCTATTTAGTCGTTCTTTTTAACCAAAGTCGGTCTTTGTTGACGACACTATTGTGTAACGCCGCGCTTCCGCGTGCAATTCTCACTCATTATGTCAGTGGTTCGATGTGGCAGCTTGCGTGGGCGAATACGGCGGTGGACACTACGCGCCACTCTGTACAGCATGCTCAGGTCGTTGGGAGGGAAGATGAGCTAGTCTGTGGAATGAATTAATAAATGTAATTATGAAAATCGCCTGGGAATTATCATTGGAGACCCGAAGCGAAAATTATCGTACATGAGAGACTATCACCGATCATCGAGTCTTCGATTGGCCTTCGACAGCGGATTTATAATTACAACAACAACAACAATAATAATAATATTAATATTGTTATGTTGTGTAACCTATTGGGATATGCCTCGACATGACAGGCTCGATTGGTAGGTGTACCACGGACGTTATGGAGTATGATATGTCTTGATGTGCGGAGGCATATGAATAATTTTCACTCAATTGGTTCAATTCTGGTGGGGTAGAGGTATGCCAACGGTGGCCGGGCCAGAACGGCGAGCTTTGGGTTAAGTCCGAGAAAAAATGGTATACGCACGCTGGACGTTTGAATCACCATTCCACCTCTTCCGAATGCTGGAGTGGACCCATATTGCCATGAGGCACCTCTGCTAGTAAAATACAATGAATCACCCAACATAGCAACAGTCGGGAGAAGGGATCGTGTGGGTGTAGACGAATCCTGATCTGTGTATCGGTTGTGTTCGATGCAAAACGGGATTTCCTGGAAATTAAGTCAGTGAACAGTCGACAGCCACGCAGACAGGCGGTCCACAATTCGACAGGGTGCTGTTGCACAATTTTGTTTCGAAGATAAAAATACCTGAATAGGCGGAGGGGCGATTTACTTGAATTTACTTTTATATATATATATATATATATATATATATTGACGGCGGCAACGGGGCGGACCTCACAAGAATGAACGGATCAGTTCTGCGATTCGGCGTTCCACGGGACCGAAGTTATTTTCTTCGTTTTTGTGCTGGTAGATGTAACAGAGATTTGGAGACATCGACGAGGATAAATATTGCGCAGAAAAACATTGTCGTGAGTGACGCTAGTTGCGTTTATTTGCGAATGAAAATCGAACCAGCGAGCAAATTGTGGAAAAAGTGTGGTGGCGGCGGCGGCGGCTCTTCTCGCGACGTCAGTAATTTGTCGCTCTAACTAACAGAAGGCGAGCATCTGCGATATGAACACATAAAAACGACAAACTACTTGGTGATAAAAACGAATCACAGTATAATGTTTAGTCCGCAGGGCTCCGGAAGCTGGCAGAGAAGCGGAGACACGACAGAATCAGGGATTAAAGCAAATATGGAGTAAACACCGATTCGAAGCATGTTGAGTTTCTTCATACCGTTGTGGATGTCGCCTAGTGGCAGTCAACAAGGAAAGATTGGATGTAGATTCATCGAGCGGATGATTGTACCAATGGGGTCCAGTGGAGCGCCGTTGGGAGCGATGTGTTGACGTGGCCGTCGATCGAATACACTGCGATTATATAGACAATGCGTGTACGACTCGAACGTCCCAATTGTGCATAGGTGAGAACGTGCGATCCATTATAAATATGTCAATACAATCGACGATCTCAGCTACTCGCAGCCTGCAGATGCTATTTAGGTGGTATCGCTCGAGGAAAATGGTCATGTGTTTGTTTCTCGCCTTTTAAACGGTTCGACAGTTTCAGACTCTTGAATTGCCAATTGTCCACGAATCACACGCCACCCTCACATTTGGCGAATGCGAGTCGGACAGCGGAGATCAACAGGACTCTGAAGCATATAGCGTTGCCGATACTGCCCATTCGTCCAGCCCGTATAAGGCAGCCATATCGGTGGCTGCACGATTGGTCAAGTACAGGCAGCTTCTGATACAGAGGCGATAGTACTAAGTGGGCGCATGATTCAAGAAATAATCCATCTGTCCCGTTCCATACGAGACTGAATACCCATGTGGTTCAAAGGTCTTGCGGCTAAACGAAGGGTACAATGCCAAGCCTGGACTTGCTGCCTGGACGGGTGTCGCACACCGGTTGAAGGACGCATTGCTCCTGCCGAGGCGTACGATTAGCGCGCTGCGCGATTGTCTCGCGACATAGGACTGTACATTGGTGACGACATTAGTGCTTTTGAGCAGGTTGACACGATCGCACCAGTTCATGTATGACTAAGATGTATGATGCACCAGAACGATATATAAACAATAATTGCCTTACGGACGTTTCGGGTGGGTAGAGGTCCCAGCACTTCGGTCAATAGGCAATCGTTACATCGGTAGAAACGTGTCCAAGAGTTACAATAGATTTCAAACAAGTCTCTGTGTAGATGTTGCTCTGTGTTAATCCCCACCACGCTATATGATCTGGAAAGCCATATATATATATATATATATATATGGCACATACGCACAACAGCGGCTTATTGATTGCATGGCGCGTTGTTTTGGTGATAATTCGGCGCAGTGCACGGAGCGCTGGTCCCGTTGCGTCCGCGCTTCTGACGACATAGTGTATTTGTCGAAGGGGTAACGAACGAGAATAATTTGGATCAGATGAAAACTGAAGAGGTGCAACGGGTCAAAAGTGAGAGCGTTGTTGCCGTGCTTCGAATCATTAGCAGACTCACACGGGCGCACACAGGATTGAAACGAATGGCTCAGCAAAAGACGTGTTGAAACCCGCATTTCAGGTATAAACACATAAGCAAAAGAAAAAAATATATATATAGATATATATATGGAGCGGCTGACGCTCGTTGAAGTGCCTCTGGAAGATTGTTCAATACAGCTACGATACTGCGACATCCACCTCCGGTGCAGTGGATGAACTGATGTCAACGGTTAGCAGAGCAATCGTTTGCGTAGAACTGCCATATAGATATTATGGATAGTTACTCTTGTTTTGGTACTTTTATTTACCGCTGTATGTGTGATTTTATTGGTAACTATTTTTGAACATTACAAGTGAAATTGCGAGGTAACAGCCTGCCCCCCAAAGCCTTCTAATGATATATGCAATCATTTTATTGGCACACACTTCAGTTTTCTCTATATTTTGGATTTGGTTAGACGCATACGTTTGTTCTCCACTTTTATAACGCAAACCGAAATTATTAACTGGTGCGGGTGTCTACCTGAATGAATTATACGCAGTTTACCGATGACTACCTCACGCGTGTTTTGCGTACGGACATTGCGTCGTCGAAAGGGCTCTAACTTCTATATATTTGCATATATATATATATATATATATATATATATATATATATATATATGCATATGCAAATGTTGAAAAAAACAAACAAACACGCAATAGATGTAACGACATAGCTGTTTGTAGCTATCAACGACGCATCGACACGTTGTTCGTTATGGCGCACAGCTGGCTGGCGACCGAGGTAATCGACTTCCTGCCAGAATTAGCCAAAAGGGAGCCGGGTGAAACTTTTCTGTAAAATGCGCCTCATTTACTGCAAAAGTGTAACGCCATTAATTACCTCGTACGCGCCGGCTCTGAAGTCACAATGCTGAACAAGCAATAAAATGAAGGACACACAGGGAGGGTTATACCACGTCGAGGTTTCACGTTGGAAAGAAAGCGATTCGTCAGCAGGGGCACGATTGCCCCTATGATATCGGGGGACATCTCGTTCACGGGGTATATATAGTTCGATAAGGATGATATAACGATGATTGGGCGATTTCTTTCTCGTAATTATGCTATAAAATGCACCTATATTCGGGTTGTCACATGTGGGATCCTTTGGGTTAAGCGTTGCCGATGAGGGCGAGTAGTGTGTAATTAGCATAATTGAGACAAGTGGGCCAACACAGCGAATTCATGAACGCGATGACCCGATAAGGTCTAACCGCTCGTTCTTTGTGTGAACGAGCGCTGGGCTTGAAAATGCTCGATTGAGGGGAGGAAACCAGCAAAAATTAACAATGTTTATAAGTTTGAGAGCGTTTTACAGGATTAATAAATATCTGAATTAAATTGTACTTACATAGATGTACTTGAACTGTCTTCGCCTTAAACGAAATTATACCGCATTCCCGCCGGCACTTCTAGACCAGTACATATATATATATATATATATAGAAAGCTGGGCGAGCCACAAAAGAAGAAAATAAACATTGCAGCTAGAGTGACACCTGCGGCATGTATTGCATCAATTATCATAATACCTGTTAATCGATTGACTCCGAATTGTAAACTGGATCCACATATACGCCCGCAGCGATCGGAATGGCACTTAGCAAATATTTGCTGTGGCCGCCGATAGGCTTGCTACTAAAGGGTCCAGTTAATATTTATTTGACGTTAAAACAATACAGTCGCTGTTCGTTTCGTGCCCCACTGGTTACATAACAAATCATCTGCATAATCTACAAATACTGACGAAATATTGATCTTTAATTCAGCCTAGCATTGTACAGCGAATTCAAACCACGACTGGGAATTCGCCTTAACATAATTGGGCTGGCAGCGGCGACGATGGCGCATACACGTGTTCGTACACATTGCACGCCTATAATAACCTGTAGTAATGACCTCTCGGTACATTGTCGAAATATATCATAGTGTTATTTCACGTTAGCATAATGCTGCACGAACGCGAAACGCAACCATGGCTGTGCCGGGGGCTTCGCTTCGTTGAGTTGTATTGTATGTATGAGTCGTCCGTATCGTCTGGTGATTCACAGCCACTGCAAGATTTATGTCCGAGCTATAACCACAATCACACATACACACGCACTAACGTTTACAATCGAGAACGGTTTTGGACAGGTTTGTGTACTACGGCTATGCAGACAAAACAAGAAACAAAAGCAAGATGAAAATGAGAAAATGCACACTATGTATGCATAGATATACTGTATATATATATATATATATATATATGTCCACGCTTCCATAGGCCCCCTGCCATTTGACTCGGCTGGCGTCCATGGGAGCGTGGAGTTCCGTCGCGCGAATCATTTGCATCGGTGTCTATGTGGATATTCGTCCGTGTTCTGTGTACGCCATCGGCTGAACAGGTATCCCGCTGGCCTCCGACAGTTACACACAGTACTATATGCACATCGGTAGAATATGCCGAACTACGCAGTGGATGACTCGGTTACGACAATGACTAATACGACTAATATACTAAATTGTATTCTATTTCAATGTCAGTTTGATTCGAGCGGTTGTCTCGTAATTAGCACTAGCAGTCGTGACCATGGATTCGTGCGAGTCACGAATGAAACTCAAGGGGTGCGACAGCAACATAGGCCCGAAGGGTTGAGAGTCTACAGGTGTCACGAACGGCGACGTGCAGATGACACAGCGTGCTCTTGGCCATCATGCAACATTCAAATCAGAACAGTTGCCTTCGAACCGGACGTAAATCAATCGCCTCCATTGCAGGAATCATCTTTCTGAGGAACACAGGGCGACAGTAAACCCTTTCAAGTAAAATATATCAGGTCACCCCCGTACCGCGTTAATCATATTACAGCACTTGCATATATGTATGGCAACAACCCGATTTAATCCAGCGAACGAAACTATGAATTCATTCCCTGTCACGGAGTTCTCTTCTCTGGTTCAATAACCAGTACCGTAGAAACCAGTTATTTATTAGACATCATAGACCAATCTTGCTGTCCGAATCGTCATAAGTATCCTAACTCTTGCCGTGTGAAAATACACAACCGCATATTCTATATATATTCATACATTCATCGCCAAATCCGCTGTACGACGCTCTCCTCCAAGCCAATTAGTGATTTGCTATTTCATCGATATCCATACGAGTAGTGACATGAGGTAACAAGCTCGACATGGGCAGCATCAGTCGATCACCACAATCAATCGCTCGCTCGAGCTGTTGCTTCATACAATCACAGTATTCTGCACTTGGACGAACGGTGAACGATGGCAGTTCCTAGTCTTGGAATATCATCTACGAATCATTCGCCTTCGCGCCTGCCGTTGGCTGCGATCTGATTTGTGGTGAAAACAGAGTTTCCGCTTTGGTGCTTCCGTCACAGAGACTCTACCCGTGGCCGCCGTTGATATCGCCGTCTGCCGCCAACAACTTCTAGTGGTTTTCTCGCCTTGACGATGAAATGAGCGGTTCGGCCAGGCACACATTTACATGTCAAAGTGTTACGGTAACAACGACGCCGACCGCGACGACTGCAACGCTCCCGGTAGGGGATTGTGTAACTGAATAATAATAAGCATATTTATAGGGGAAGAGGCCTCCTGGAAGCAAAAACACGCAGCAGAAACGGCAGAAAACAAAACGATATCGTCTCGAAATATCCATGTCTATTATATATGCAAATGTTTATTATTATTATTATTATCGCGCCATCGTTACATTACTGTGATTGGCGTCATTATCATCGCCATCACAATTATCAGCTTGTTACATGTTGATACACTCGATGCAATGTGTTGGCGGCGGCGGCGGCGGCTATGGTGGACCCTCTAGTGTTCACACACACACATTTAAAACGCGTGCGTTTTCTGGGGCGACAGCGCCTGATGCAGACGTCGTCGTCTCTGGCGGTATCTGATGAGTCCTCGTTCGCTTGCTTGCCCTCGATTGTCGGAAGCTGCTGGTAGAAGTTGTGCTTGTATATTTTTGCATACGTTGCTGAGTCTGTCTGGGGTAGGATCCCCGTTTGTACGCTGTGTCAATACAAGCGAAGATTTTTCCGGGCGACGACGGTGTTTGGCGGCGCTTGCCGCACAAATAGGTACACACACATACACAGACGTGCGTGTATACGTATTTACGCACGTATACATAATTAATGAAATGGGATGTTCATCGCGAATTACGTTATTGGTGTTCCATGTCATCTGTAGGCCGCGTATTTCATTCCGGGCAGAGGGCAATGAATAGACAATAAATACTATAATATGTGTCCTGCCGTCGTAGACCGTGGGAGATGACGACGTAAACACGAGTTCAGGTCACTCCCAAATCAAGGGAGTTGATCAGGTGACGCTCAGAAGCATATCTTGAAATTGACCATCATTAGCAGCAGCTTATGCTCGGGTTCATTTGTGGTAGTATCTATTATTTTTTTTTGACGTTAATCCATATGTCGAACGCGGCTGGCATACGCTATTATTATTATAGTTGCACTGCAGCCCAGCAGACGCGACGAGAAGCCTGCCCGTATATAAATTCGTGTATATGACATATACATCCATCTGTAGCTCGCTTGGATTCGATTGAACTGTTGTTGTCATCGTTGTTGTTGTGAGGTACTACTCATTAAGTAGTTTTCTAGTTATGCAGCATTTATATATATATATATATATATATATATATATTGCTGAACCGCAGCTCAGCCGTTCGTTCATTCTCATCGCAAATACAGCCACTGGGACCTTTAAGACACTACGCCGCTAAGCGATCCTTCCTCAACGCTGATTATAACCATGTAAAACCTTGTATGACATTAAATAAAAAAAAAAAAGCACACACATCAGCACCGCACTCATAGCGCAGTGGCCATGGTCATTAATACTGGTCGGTTACCGGCCGCCCCACTGCAGCCCTGTCTCCAGAGAGCTAACAAAAAATGCTTCTCGTAAATTCACTCACGCATACATCGGGCGAAGCGAAAATCATATAGCTGTTGTGTTTTTTTTTGCTATGCACGATCTAGCAACAAAAAATCAACCACTGCCACAACTCGACGGATGCGGTCTGCGACAACGCTGACGTGATTCACCGTGGTGTCGCGAGGCGTCGCGCGAGATGTTACGTGGACGCTGGACCTTCGCCGATGTTCACAATCAGCACAACATGGTTAACACCGTCTCGCGGAGTCGCAAATTAAGTCGAGCTTTGCTAGCAACAATATAATCTTTGGTCCGGCGCCGCTCAGCGAGGGCTGGGTAGGTAGACATCTAGATGATGACCAGGTGACCGACCGTCGACAAGCCTTGACGTCTACGGCGCCAGCAGGGGATGCGTTTCGGGACGCGACCGTCATTAAGTTTAAATGGTCGGCACACCACCACACTGCGCGTTGATCATTCGCCGTCTTATCGCCAGACGTCGGACGGCGTTCTGGGGGTGTGTGTGTGTGGGGGGCGGGGGGTACCATTGTGGTCTTGTGCGTCTATCTGTTCGTATGTCGATCTGTCCGCTCGTTTGTTATGTTGCCATGCTGTCGACGCAGTTGAAATGGCGCGTACGGCACTGTCGTCGTTATTCATCAAGGAGACAGACGAACCTCCTCCTCGTCTACGGGTAGACACCGATATAGATCAGTGACCGGTAAACAGCACTTTGTCTTGTCTTGTCCTGACAGGGAGAACATGGACTTTGCAAGTGGGGTGCGGATGGCCGGAGTCTTCACTTCGACCGCGAATACGGAACGTAGCTGTGGGGTAGAATGAACGTCAGATCTCAGCCCTTGCTTGATTGGCTCTTGTTGTTGTTGCCACCGCCGCCGCCGCCACCACTTTCACACTGGTGCCAGTGCCCCACCACAGTGCTCTGTAGTAGAGTAAGTCACTAAAGCTGCACACGACTTTACGCGAGCAAAATTGCGCCGCCCGCTCGCACCGAATGGTTGCGTTTCAGGAAAACAGCTGCAGGGCCTACCTGTGACCCTGCCCGCCTACTGGAGGCTATCCGAAAACGCGTCAACGACGTTTGTTCCCCCGACGAACGTGTTGAGCGAAACTGGTCCGGTGTCCCCCACTTCACTCAATTACTTCGACTGGAGCTAGCGATGAGGCAAATCGCCGCGAAGACGACTGCACTGCCGGGTTAGATAGCTGCCGTTTATGTAACAAGTGCCAGCAGTGTCGAGTAGAATACTGTAGAATCGCTCGCAGGTCAGGGAGTGTTTGTGAACGGCTTAAGCCCGGACACACGTTTCGGGAACTTCCTACTTTTAAGATCGTCGTAACGGACGGCTGTGTCTTCCAACTCATTGAACGATCGAGGATGGATCGCTTTCTTAGTGCGACCCTCGTGTCATCTAGTGTATCTTTGAAGATGTAGACATCGTATCAACAACTTGAGCGGTTAGATTTTACCTCGTCCGAAACCTGGATCCAGATGTATATGGTTGGGTGTCCTTTAGCTTTATATGAATTTATAGTAGAATTACCGGGAGATGTTTGTTTGCTCTAAAGATCAGTCCCTAATATTCAGCATAATACGTAGCAGATTAGAAGGATTACCGACACGCACAATTAAAATGATTTAGTATTATGCACGCACACACACACGCACGCACGCCTGTATACCCAACGAGTAGTTATTTATACCAAATTAGATATTTGAATGGCTTCTTGCTCCTATTCATTTAATACACATCCCATTACGAATATATGAAAACACACACACACAAATGTGATCTTCCCGTGAAGATTTTCCGCTATCTTACTGTAGGACGCCATTCAGCGATGACCTAGAAAATCGAGGCTATAGATTAGACATTTCATTAAATTAGCCATATCGGCCGTTCCAATTTTCTTCCAAGTCCTATCTAAGTACATATATATATATATATCCAAGCATAATTGAACTGACCGTCATTACGATATCATTATTAGTATTATTGATAATACTAATAATAATTATTATGTTCAGCTAAAATGGGACTGCCCTCCGCCTGATTCATGTCCCCTACACACAAACACCGTGGTATCAGAGTAAACCAAAAAAAAAACAACAAGATGATGCTGTTATTGCTGTCGCTGCTGCCGGTGGTAGCTGTGCCAAACACAAAGCTCCGATCACGTCCGATCTATTCCCGATCCATTCAGATCATTGGCTCTGATCCTTGAAACATCCGTCGATGCGGTTGTGAACGAGATTTTGTCGAGCCACTCATTCAAGGGCTGACCCACCTGATCGCTAGCCGATGTGGCGTCGGTGTTGTGCTCAGGTGGACGCACGCAGGACGCTGTGGCGATTTATTCTCATTGCTTTTCTTCTTATTTTTATTATTAGTATATTATTATTATTTGTTCTTGCTCACTCAAAGTGAAATCGCAACTGGCAAAATCGTCCGGCGACCTTCGGCTCAGTCCATCCCCTGCGGCTAATTCACAGCCGCCGCGACGAAGACAGAAGAAAGGAATATAGCATCATCCGGTATCGCTGGTGTATGTGCTCTGTGTGTTTGTGTGTATGTGAATGCGTTTTTCCTTATTCAAACATATCGAAATTGACCCCATGGTCTGCTAACGTCATCGAAGCGATGTCCACGTCTAGTATTATACATATGTATTGATTGCTATTGTTATTATTAGCTATACAGTAGCTCCGTAAAGGGATTAACATATATATATATATATGTGTAGGTTGGACAGATTGGCTTACAGTTGGACAACGAGCAGGTCAATGGGAGCAATTAGAACAATTAGCATTCGGTTGAAGCTGCAGCGTCCTTCTTAGCTGTGCGTTAAATCTATTTTATATCTAGCTTGAGCTGGACGTATTAGCTTGCAGGCTTGCGTCGAAGCTTTGCATATTATTGGAAATAGGCATCTTTTAAGGACAAATTATGGACATTTCACGCATACATTTGCCACCTAATTACCAATGAGTAAATGAGTGTGTCTTCTTTGATTAATAGATAATAGGTATGCCATCTCTGAGATCACGTGATGCTGTACAACGACAAACTGCGAGCTGAAGCTGCGATCTCAACGGCGAGGGCTCACGATGAGATAACAATGAGTCCACTCGAGATGGACACGTTCGACGACGGTCGACTGATCACGTAGTTCCGTGTTACATCGAATAGACACGAGCGAGGCGTGGTCATACGCATCCCCGGGGAGGACACGGGACGCTGCTGAATAGTACTAATAGTAGATGACACTTGGACAATCTCTGACGATATTGTGTCCACATCCTCGAGCAGGAAGGGTAGCCGAGATCTGGCTGCCGGGACAAGAGCAAGGCGGCGGTACGGGATGAGGATTGAGAATCGCCTTGTCTTGACACGGCAATCACAATCGATCGACAACGGCTCGAATCGAGATCTTTTTCGATGAGGACGACCCCGTCCGTGTTGCCGTATCCGTGCGGGCAGAAAGTACACGGACGGTGGTATGACAACGCGATGGTAAACGCACTCGTATTTCGAGTGAGAGAAAGAGAACTTGGTGGTAACCATGTCGAACCATGCTATGCCGTGATCTTGCTTCTTATTGGCATGACGATTGGCGAGCACTGAACAGCAAATCTGTGGGGCACGGATTCGGCGTCGATCAGCGGATCCGCCACAGCGCGAAAGGATTGCGGACCGCGTTCTCTGCTGACGCTGCGTGCGAGAGGCCCAGAACTCTAGCACAGGCGCTCATCGAACCCATTCGGGCCAGCTACTAAGTGAGATATAAAGCTTCTGGTGGCTTCCGACGGGCCTCAGACACATCACCGTAAGGGAGAGCACAATCGAGGGTGTTCCGGCACTCGACGAAGCAGAGTCCCTCAGAGTGAGCTGAGCTGTCACCACGAATCGCGTCTCGCGGAGGTACGAGTGGGTGCTCAAGCATCAAGTGGACGGACGCATCACCTTCAAGTGGTGAGTACCAACGGCAACGGGCGTTGCCTCCGCCTGAACAGCGGGTAACTGCGCGACTGTCATCAACGCACGATGATATTAGCTAATGATAACAAGCAGATGATTGGCGCTTCGTTAGAGAGTGTTCTCGAGATGTTTTCGTCACTGATTAGCAGTGCCACCTCATGGTTTCTGAATACTGGCCTCGTCGCCTTGCTCTGGCAAGTCATCTGTGAACATTGTGTAACATGATATAATATAGACAAATGCATATGTGCTTCTTGTTTGTGGGATTTCGGCCCACGCGTTTGGACAACAAGCAGAAATGTTGGAAACATAGAGGGAGATGCCCAGAAAGAGGGAGCGAGAGAGAGAGGGAGACAGAGAGAGAGAGGAGAGTCAACGATCGAGTTTCGTAGTTCTTGAACGTTGTACGTCTCAAACGCTTTTCAAACGCGTCTAGGTCCCCCTTGCGTTTGCCGACAGATGTCGTGTCCTGTTTGACATGGAGGCGTCAAAGTTTCGATTGAAACCTAGATACCTACAGCAGCAATTACGTTATGCAACAAGTACACCCGAACGCAAATGTCGTGTCCATCATCGTCTACATCCAGCTGTCGATAGGGCAGTTGCTCTGCCGGCCAGATGTATGTCAGATGACAAACGGTGTTGAGCAGCCCGAAAACCCGGAAACTCGGCCGCCACCCGTTGAGCTATTAGACTACGTTACAATATAGATATGCGCGCACACTCCTTCATCCAGAAGGTGCCGCAGACAGTGGTCTGCCGCGGTACAATAACGCTGTTTCGGTTATTTCGTTGTACGGACGGCGCTTTCCAGACTATTAGCAAATGTGAGTGAGGCTTGACAGTCCAACAGCTCTTTAGGGTGGTGTCGGGTGCGACCGGCAGTCGAGAATCGTGCCGATATATGTAAAAATCTAAGAAAATGATATAGCAGCAGTTGCCACCACCTCTCTCTCTCTCTCTCGCGTTCCCTCTCCGGACGACGTTTCTCACAGCAGAGCTCACACGTTATGTACATGTATAGACGCCTATATTTACGTATATTTCTATGCTGGCTTGCCCGCCTGTACCTCAATCAAATTCAATCGCAGATTCACAGTGCGATGAATGCTGTCTTCAAATCAATGCTGTCTTCAAGCAATCGAAGCAACGCAGCAAGCGAGCAAACGCCCTCCCCCTCCACCCGTTGTAGGGACAGCCTGATGTACGTATGACAGGTCCTCAGCAAAAACGGGCTGGTTGCCTGTATGAGAGCTTCGAACGGCGCGTGGCGATGTCGACGCCACTGTCGATGCAGGCGAAGGAACCGCCGAAATCTCTACATCGCGTAGCACCATCGATGACTGTTGTACAGTTGTCGAAATCGTCGCATGGCGGCGTCGGTGTACGCGTGTAACTCTGCCTCATATAGGCGGTAGGACAGGCGGCGGACGCGGGTGGTCGGCGTTTTGGTCAGGCGGCCACCGCCGCGGCAGCCACCATCGCCGCCTTCGACCCGATGCATACTGAAATGTTTGCAGTTTGTATACACGCATATGTACACAGTGAGAGGGTGAGAGAAAGAACGATAGAAACAACTCCTTCAAATGAAATGTCAAACAAACGTGTATGCAGTATCGAATAATCCATATTTTATCTGAAATCCCGTGTATCTTATCGCTAGCTCGGAACACGGATGACAGCGTTGTGTTCATGGCATGGATACACCTAACAACACCGAGCACAGGCGCTATGTCATAGCCAAGATGACATAGTAAATATGTGAGCAAGACAGCCATTTTTCCAGCCCGATTAGAGAGAGCAATTCTTATCTGTCCAAGGCTGAATCTTACCATCGTCTCCTCTCAACGCATCCCCCGACGAGCAGCGTCCCTACAAAGTGGATGAGACTACAAAACACCTCGGGCTAGGCTCCGATGTCTTGTCTAGCGTCCCCTTCGCGTGACGCTGTTACCTACGGCTCTCGAGCACACTAATTGGGCGGGGTGCGACCGACTGCCAAAACCCCGAACTGCGATCTGCTGAGTCACAGCTGAGTTCTCACATTTTTACCTATCCTCCTGCGTCACGTAAAAAGCGTCTATTCCCGCGCTTCGCTCCCGCCTCCACCGGTACTGTTATTTGTAGCCGACGGCCGCTATGGCCGTTTTCCCACTGTGCCGTTTTGCCGTGCGGTGCACTCCCTTCGAATCGAATCGAACCCAATCAATTCGGTCCAATTCGGCTGTCGGCCGAATCCACAAGATCACCACCACACGCGTGGCCAGCGATGCGCGCGACCGCAGGTCATGCGCCTCCCGGGGTCCACAGGCGATCCACAGGCGTCACGTAACCGTCATGGCTGCTCGGGCGACAGCGGCTGTATTAGCGATACACTGCGATGGCGTCGGATGCGGTAACGACGGGCATTGTCCCCCGAGACAGCGGCAGTGACGGTCGACGCTGCGGCCGTTACAATCGTGTGGAGGCCATTCTACGACGTTCGGGGTTCTGCTGCTGTTGCTGCTGCTACTGTTGTTGCTGTTGTTGTTGTTGTTGTTATTGCTGTGCCGAATCTTCGCCCCCTCATCTTCGCATCGTTCTTCAATCGTCGGAAGTCCGACGCCCGACTCCCCCTGCTGCGTATTATCTTCGATTCGAATTAATGACTTGTTGCCTCTGTGGTCATAACATCGACGCTGGCTACTATGGCTAGCCGGTGTGAGGCTGTCGGCTGCTGTGTGTTACCGGCGCTGAAGCCGCCCCGCCGTAACCAGCGCCGCCACTTCCGACGTTGACCAAAGACGACCACAACGACGAAGCATGAGACACACACACCAGCACCACCACAACCACCGGCAGCCGCAGCAGTAGCAGGTAGATCGATGTTCGTCACTGAATATAGCGGCCGCCGGGTCTGGCGTCGTTGTAAAGCAAAGCCCAAAAATTCCACCCAAACAACCAAACAAACCGACAGACACATAGGCGAATATATATATGGGCGAACCATGAACACCGGCGGGCGGGCGGTTGGGCAGGAGGGTCGAGTCTGGTTCGGGCCATAAACAAGTGGACGGACATAGAAACACACAGACAGGCCCATCGATAGATGTATCTAGATATCGATATAAATAATATCATAAACGAATTGGAGGCGATATCCGGCGGCAGACGCCAGCGGCCGGCGGCTAACAGCCATCAGCGAATGTCGTTAATTCGTTTTGTTCGCGATGAATGGTTTTACACAGCGCGGATTGCTTTGGTCTGCTTTGCCTCGGCTGGTATGTCTCCACCTTGGCGTGGTCGGTTATCAACAGGCTTGGCCCTATGCTGTCTCAGACTGCTCCGTGGTGTTGGATGTCAATCTATCTAATCGATCTCATGATCCCGTCTTATCAACAGCAGCAGCAGGGGCAACACACAGCAACAGCTTGAACACGAGCGCAATAATATTGGCAAATCGACGACTGATCACAGCGATGTCTCTCTTCCAATAATAACAATGATCACGACCATTTTGATGGAGTTAAATGTGCGTTGCGTTTCTAGGGCTGTCTTTTGCATCTGGAGTAACACGAATTGGAAGTACAGTTATTGGCAAAAAAAAGTGGCATTTATTTGTCATTGCTGCATTGGCTGTCACTACCACAATGTAACTATCAAAATACAGAGTATAGCTAGGTTGTTCATTGACGTGTAGAAAGTACCAACTCGATCAGTGGAACAGTACCGTAACACGCTAATAAGCAGAATCCAATGGCCACTCTCCTGGCTGACACTTAACTAATTGATTTTTGGATTAGACAATTGAAATCGACATTGCGAACGAAATTACCGCCGAGACAAAAGGCCTCTACCATGTGACATATGGCAGAGGTGTATGAATGACTATCAATTAAGTACAACACGATTCGGCAACAGTATCAGCGAAAACAGACAGAGAGACAGATAGAGATAGGCCGATAATAACAATAATAACAATAATAATAATAGAAATACTTCTCTTTAGCCATTCCCCGCCTTTGGGATCCACAGTCCGCGTCAGCTTCGGAACGTAGGCAAATGGGATCGGGTAAACCTTAAAGGTTGATAGCTCCCGGATATTTGCCAACAGCGGCGCGAGACAGTTCCACAGTGAGCCAACAGCAGTGCGGGTCCAACTGTCCAGTATCTCCTCTCGTTGTGGCTGAATTCGCCATTCGAACATGTCCAGGGACATTTGGTGAGAAGGGCCCCGAGGGGGAGGCGCATTTCATGAGAGATGAGAATGGGCGAACATCCCGGGGCCTAATGCGTCCACGATTTCCAACGAGGTCCTCCGTCGAAAACGGTGAAGACCGGCGGCGCTTTGTCGTCGCGAGGGCTCTTCACCGACTGTCCGGCTGCCGTCCATCGGATTCGACCCGCGCTCGTCAGGCGAGACGACGCTGCCGCCAGGCGAGACAACTTGAGCACAACTGACGTTTTCCAGAACACGGCAGAAGCGGCTGCAGCGGCGCCAGTAACAGTGGTGGGCATTATGGCCTCCCGATAAATGAAGTGTAGAACAACGAATGTGTGTATATATATATATATATATTCGTAACGCGGGCAGTTACTAGGGAAGGCAATTGTCAGTGATAAATTGTGCAGGTAATTTGCCGTGGCTCGCGCGTGTTACATTTTATCCCCTGGACCGCTCAGCGCTCCGCGCTCTCTCTCTCTCCTTCAAAGTGACTTCGTTCGAATGCGGCTCTCCGTAAACTGACCACTGTTCCTGAGGCGCCGACAACAAGTTCTACGATCCACTTGGTCAGCGAGGTTTTCTTCGTCGCCTCCTGGTTCGGCCAGTCTGTTTTGGCACCTCGTTTTATTGCGATGATCAGAGCGTGGCACCACGTTCTGCCGTTACGCATCTCATTGTCAGCCATCGCGGCTGGTGTTGACCGTTTACGACGCGTTCGTCACTTGTAGAGAAATTGAGAGAGTAATGAGTTGAAGGGAAGCAGGTGGCGTGCACGTCGAAAGCCACCATAAGCCACTAATGCTTGACACGATGCAAACGCGCTCAGCCAGAGGCTGGGCAACGGGGGGGGTTGAGCTGTTGGTAAGAGATGATGTGATGCTGGTGGTACGTCGTATTATCAACTGACGGACCCGGAGAAATGCTGATCTAATCGGATCGCCGATTTCGAGAAAGATGGAAAGCCAAGTATGGAAAAATGAACGAAACCCGAGTCCGTTTGATCACGGTGTGATTCAACTCAACAAGTGATACAGCGATGTCCGATTGTCCAACACGGATTGTGCACTGTTCAACGGCTGTATCATTTTGCACGGGGCATATGATTGTAGGCCACTTTTCACTGACCAAACTGATGGGGAAAGCCGATTGCTCGCCGACTCAGTGCGCGATAAGGCATCCCCGTCTTACGCAATAGCGAGCGCCACAAATGATTATGGCACTAGTCACTTAGTGGCCCTCAACTAGGATGTCATATTGTTTAGGTCTCCAACTACCTCCTGCTAGCCCGCAGGAGGCAGCCGAAGATAAGCAGCGCATCCTATCCTACCGCCCTATCGGGAAGCTTAAAAAATCCCCACCTTACCCCGGCAAATACCCCCACCCCACTCCCCGTAACTATTCGTGCGGCGATACCATACAGCAAAAAAAAAATTGCATACGCCCGACGTTACATTGTCTAATAACAATGACGCTGCAAGCTACACGTTCACCAAGATGCTGACTCCTTGAACACAAAAATCAGCGGACGATCTAAACGATTCATCTGTTTCCACTCAGAAGTCAATTGTTTTAAAAACAAAGAAATACCCCCCTCGATAACCACACGATTTTCTTACACGTTGCTTCTTCATGCATTTCAACAGACTTGTGATGATTTTTCTCTTCCAGTTCATATCGGTATAATAATGCGTACGATATTCGGCCGTTTTGCTAAACATGGTCGAGCGCACGCTTCATTTGCCGACGCTGATGGTGGCGGCGAAAAGTACGATCGTGTACAATCTAAGATCAGAACACCCTTTGTCTCGCAGTGGTCCAATGTGCCACCATAGAGAGGCATTAAGCGAGCCATGGTCGTGTTATGGCCAGCTACGGCGGACTGCTTCCGGTTGCTTATATAAGAAGTTATTTCAAGTGTTTATCACTGTTGCCCTTTTTGGTTGTTGTCGTTGTTGCTGCTGCTGCTGGTGGTACCACTTCCACTGATATGCCGTTCCTGAGATAAAATTCCAATCCAGGCAAGCATGTCGCTATATATATATATATATATATATATATATATATATTTATATATATATATAATCTACGAAATGCGCATAACGATGTCTATAACAGCTACCGTCATTATCTGTCATTTATTGGCCCGTTGCTGTGCCTTGGTATTCGGCATTATCGCTTGTTCTGTTTTGTCGTTATATGAAATGCTGTGTTGTGTATGTAAACATACGGGGACAGATGATATAATGTTCAGCCTATGCAGCTGCCGTTGGCGAGCTCTGCCCGCTGGTTTTAATTAGGAAAACCTTGTTGTTGTTTATTTGATAATTACTATTAACGTCACTTTTTTTTTATTATTGTGCATGCATAATAGTATTATTATAGTGTATGCATAATAATAATAATAATAATCATAATAACGATGCTTTTAATATTAACCATTTTGCAAAGCAGAACCGAGAAGGACAAAACTATAGCCGACAATTTTATGGTCGTTCATAGGCCTCAACCTTCTCCAGATTAACTTGCCTGCAAGGTTCCTTAATTCTTTAACTAGACTTGCAATGCAGAGCATCTGATGATCGACTCAGAGGACCCGTAGGCTGATCCGCGCCACCAGGGACAAGCGCGCGGGATCTTTCCTTCTGCAGAGCCTGCCCCTCGCTGTACAGAGGCAAAGGGAAGGCAATGCTATCGCCTTCCTCGGGCCAATGACGGCCTCGGCCCCGGTCCCCAACTAATCTCCCACCCCCGAAATAATTCCTAATTATTGTATGTTTGAAGCAATAATTTTGTATATTAACCTGTAGATTCAGGGGAGAAGTGTGCAAAAAAAAGATATCCGTTCGTAAACGCAATGAATAGTCCTAACATTTGAAACGATTATTACGAACGAGTGATTATGCAATCCGCTTTTGGTCAAAATATGTGTGTGCATGTAGATATATTATAGAGCAGCGAAATATCGGCACATTTCAGACAGCACATAGCTGATCGATGAAGCTGGATTTAATTAGCGATCATCAATTCACACCACTGTCCCTTGACATCTGTTAAAGCTTTCTGCCTTCAAATAATATGACGTTAACCCCACCGTGCGCGACGTGGATATGTGCTTGTGTGATCACCTAGGCATGTGGACACGCGTGGGATTGTCACCGCTACCTTGCCCCGTCGACTCGAGACAAAACAAGCGAGAGAGAGAGAGAGAGAGATACAGAGAGACAACATCTCCTCGCGGATGGTAGATGACAGCTGCGAGGGGTCAGCAACAATGAATGACAGACAAGTTCACTATTATACATATTATTAGTATAGCATTAGTAATAGTGGTGGTGGTAGTGGTAGTTTGTGTCGCAGCAGTTGTAGCTGCGGCCGACGCGGACCCGTTCACAAACTTCGCCGTCCGACGCGGCGTCGCCATCTCATACAGATGGGATATAGCTGATCGTTGTCGCTATTGTAGACGCGCTGGATCGTCGCGCGCGCGCGCGCGGCCTTTCATCGCTGGGGCTCGCGGCTTCTCTCACGCCTGTAGTCGCACAAGCACAAGTAGCACCGACGGCATTCACTATTAAAGGGAAATTTGGTAGATTTTGGTGGCGTATATCCGTGTTCATTCCCAGCCCAGACGGTGGCCTCTCAAGCGGTCGAACCTTTGAGAAGAAATGCTAGAACGGATAGACAGGCGCTGAATGAAGTTTCATAACAACCAAGATGACGGAGGAACGATTATAGATTTCGTTATTAATAAATGCCGCCGCTGACCGACAACGGTCATTTATAATCAGTCAGTGAGTAGAAGCGGGCCGAGTTGACATCGTTGGGCGGCGGTGTCCGAGCGAATTTGTGACGCGCTGAAATTGTCATTTACTTCGATAGATTAGTAATGGCCATGGCGGTCGGAGCCGGGGGAGGCCGCGTGTCGGACAAAGAAATTGCTTCAGGTGACTAGTTGTCTATAATATATTGTCTTGCGAAGCAGGACCAAGCGTGGCCATCGTCACCATCATGGGACGACAATGAGTTTCGACAGCCGACGGCTGGATGGAATGATCAATGAGTATTGTGTTATATAAGACAGTTGCCGATTGTAAAATGCGAAATGAATGAAGGAATCAATGATCGAATCCAATGGTCGACGGACAAAAAAAACACGCATTTTACATTTGTACTTTTGGAACACTGAGAGATAGCCCATCATCGTCAAGGTATTGTGGCTAGGCGACGGAGCTTGCGCAGCGAACTTCTATGGGTGGTGTTCCACGACGAATATGCTATAATATCCTGTTGATCTGCATCAATGACCGCGTACCGCACTATGAGCGATGTACGTGGGCTAGTTAGGTTGATCATTGCAATATTACCATATTTTCTAGGTATATGTGTCAATGGGATAGAAATCCTATAATTTCACGAGTAAACTCGATCTAGAGGATGAACAAGGTTTAACTTTTGAGCGTACACGACGCAATAGAGTATTTGATTTTTGGACTCGGCAACATCGCTGCAGCAGGGCAATGGTGCAGTAATGGAGTAAGTAGTGTCCGTCCAATATTCGGGGTCTTGGTAAAAATTTCGCAAAGAGGTCACACCTAGCTCTTTGTCTGGATAGTGCAAGGCTTTAGCGACAAAAAACATACAGCTATACGCCTATACGCCTACGTCTATACGCCTTTTTTGAAATATATAAATTCTCATAATCTACCCAACAATACGAATACGATAACTGTATAATATCCACTGTATCTCTCTTGCGAACGGCCATACACGACGACGATCCAATTACGATGATTAGATTCGAAGCTTAACATATGTAAATATCATCAATACTTGTATACCTATTTATGAAGTCGTGATCGCGTTACCAACTACAATGAGTTCCGTTATGTTTTAGATATCATATCACTCGAGTATCCGCTCTTCCGGGACACATCTTTATAGAATCGAATTGAAACAGGCCATTGTCAACAATTTCTTTTCACTAATTATTGTTGCATGTAAAACGCACCCTTTCTAGATTACTATATATGTAACTATTCAATTTTGTCAGAGCCACAACAACCCCGGATCAGACCCATTTAACAATAGATTTTATCGCTGAGGGACTCGCATTGGATTTGATATTAGTGCAATATAAGTTATAGCGAATAATTGGCCATTGTGTCATCAGAAATTTCAGAGAACCCACGAAATACAGATATCTAGATGGAGATCCAAAATTCCCTGCGTTGACATCGTGCATATACGTATAGTGTATTCTTTGATGCACTGAATCTGATATCCCGCCTGCATAGATCAGAATAGGTAAAACACATAGTCCCTACAGATACGGCGTTTTTATTGCAATACAATCTGTTAGCACTGCTTGTTGGATGCTTGAAGATTTTGATGAAGGTGCCATATATATATATATATATATATATATATATATGGATGCTATTGTAAACTGCACCTATCGGAAGCAGCTGTATGGTACCTATCTCATTGGAACAGGTGGGGAAAGAAGTCCTCCAGCGTGAGCTGTATCCGTTGATCATATTTTTTACTATCATATTTTTTCGCTATTCTGATCTTCAACCGAGTCGCGGTCCTATCGAAACTGAGGTCGCTCATCACCGAACGATTGATTGATCACATCCGGGCGTCGTCCATGCTCGCATCCGTACGCACTGTGTGTCACCGATTGGCCATATGGCCGAGCCTAACGGACAGCCGGTTGAAATACCCTTGGCATATTGCACTCGTCCGGATTCGTTCATCCAAATGCCGGATCGATGGGTTGGCGTCTTCAAAAAGAAAAAAAAACGGTGCGCAAGCATACAAGCAAGCCAACGTACGCACACGCCGGCGTGATTGACGTAACAGCTGATTGACGACGTTCGACTGACTCAATGCGGTTGTCTACGGCGGCCACTTCTATCCTCCCGGCCGCCGACATTGAGGTGCGACGCCGGTGTGGTCCCAGCAGCAGCGACGTGGATCGACGGGACTCACACACTGACGTGGTTTTCGTTCGTGTCCACACGATCCGCGCTCGCAGTGCGACTCACTGTGGGCCACCGCCGCCGCAGCCGCCGCTGTTCGTTCCGTTCTTCCAGAGCCGCTAGACCAATCACCATCGTCACCACAATTTGATTTTCTTCGACTTTACATTCGACTTCGCCGCCTCCTTCGTACCATTTCGCCCGCGATATTCCTTCATCTATTGTGCCTATTTATTATATATCGCTTTATTTATCTGTCCATCGCGGGCTGTCGTGCCCACAGCACGCGTGCGCGCGCGCGCGCCGCTGAACGCTAAACGACTCCCCACATGCATAGGCGTCTCTGCTGCGGATGGAAATCTGGCCGTGGGGTCCTGAGCACCCGAGCAGGGGACCGCTAGACTACGAGGCTAAGCGACGGATTGCCGATGAGGCTGTTGTTGATGACAGCTCTGCTCCGAAGTTCCTGAATTATTTGTCGCCTCGATGAACGAAGACGCATATAATGCGACTCACACAGAATGCTGCCACTTCCGAATGGCGTAGTCGGGAGATATATAAATATATATATATATATATATATATATATATATAGAGAGAGAGAGAGAGTGAGAGAGAGAGATAATGGAAAAGTTTGCCGTCAGCACAGAATAATCCAAATTCAATCTTCGTCATCATCATCATCATCATCACACTCTCATGTTGGTGCACTGGCAGCCGTTGCATGTGGATTTTGCGTGGCTTCACTCTCCTCTGACTTCGAGATCAGATTTGAGTGCGGCCGCCTGTCCTCGTCATATATACATATATATATGTCCATGAACGTCATCAACAACAGCGGCGGATGAGGGCAAATTGACGCACACAGCTGACATAACCAAAAAAATATGCCGAGAAACAGGATCAGCATCAGGAGCGTGTGACATTGCGATGTGGTGATCGATTGAGGAAGTACGCGCACGCCCAAAGTTCACCTTTAGAAAACTCGTCTCCGGGTCGGCGGAATATAGCACACGATATGCGTGGATCTAATGCCTAAGATGCGGTGGAGCCGGCTGTCGATCGGGGTCGACTACGAGGCGACGGGCTCCGAAGTTCTTCTCGATTGTCTACACTGAGATGGTTCCAGAATTAACGTAAATATGCGACGTGACGTCGAGAGAACGAGCGTGAGAGAGCAATTCGCTTTATTCACCGTCGATACTTTGTCCCCTTATCTTATCCACCTCTTTCTCAGTCTCGCTCGCCATTCGCGTATTTATCGTGGTTTCTTCCGCAACTGGGTTTTGTGCCCTGGCTGGAGGATACCATAATTCATATTATACACACAGAAAAACAACGTGATCTGCTACTGGGTCGTTAAAGGCGACTTGAGCACTTTGTTCCCTCAGTTGTTGTTGCTGTTGATGTTCTACTTCTTCTTCGAAAAACGCGCGTCCGTTTGTTTGATCTCGGCGAATTTAGAAACCCGCATTTTTCTAGGTCTGTCGGCATCGTTTGCAATTTCGCTCTGGTTCGCCCTTCCAGGTCGGCCTGTCTCGTCTTGAAGATATTTATCAGAAAACGAATTTCTTGTTTCTTTTCTTGTCCCTTTTGTATTAGTTCTCCTGAGATGCTGCTTCTGTTGCTACCACAGCTGCTACGGCCCTTGTCAATTCCCCCCTCTCTCTCTCTCTCTCTTTCCTTTGGCTTTATTTATGGCGTTATCATTTTGTCCAAACTACTTAAAAGTGAATCGCTTTCAAACTTGTCCAGTTTGATATGTCTTTGACGTTGGCACTTGTGCCCTTGCACAGGTCGATTTTCCTAGATATCAAACAGGTATCAGAAGGGAAGACTGGCAAGGCAAAGCCGGCACGCACACCGGCAGAATGATCATCCGAAACAGCAGAGATCTGATTTCAAAGGAGGCATATGAGGCGGCGGGGAGAAGGCGATCGACGTTTGGTGGGATCTGGGAAATGGAGACGAGGCAAATCCACGAGCTTCCAACAGCAGTTCGCCTTCTGTCATGTTCGGAATTTTGTCGCGATGCTGATACGCTTGTAGGGTCTCCCTTCTCCAATTTTCGGGTTTCTGGGGAAAATTCAACAAGGAGGAAATGCTTTTAGTGACACCAGTCAGTGTCTCGTTCGGCCGCGTTCGTCGATCAGTGAACAACAACACTGATGGTGGCCATAGCGCTAGTTAGCTTCGTGCTTGTTTTAGCCGCCGCGGCGGGGTTCTGTTTTCAATTCCACTTTTCCGCCACAGTCCCAGTAGCAGGACGGCGCGCAAACATGATCACCACCCCCCCTAACAAATATCAAGCCCCTCTCAACCCCCAGCTCCCGAAGCGCCGGTGCCGCTTCGCCGGTGCCGGCAGCGGTGGCGGTTGAAACGTCGGCGGTGTAGGAGCCGGTGCGTGGATCGGGCGGCCGCGGTGGCGCGGCATCACGGCACTCCCGATCCACGTTGGCTCGTGCTCCGTCGAGCTCCCGCGCTTGCGACGCCGGTGCTTGGGGGCAGCGTCGCTCCCTTCGCCACCAACGCGTGAGGGACAGGCGAGGGGCAAATGGTGGCGCGTTCGTGGTAACGCTCTTTCGCGCGGGCTGGTGCTCGTAATGGCGGTGAAGCCCCATAACGGCCTGTGCACCGGCAGAGACCACAGGGGCACGGGCATCGGCGGTGAACACTTTCCTCGCGGTGCAGAGTAGACGGATAAGAGAAACAAGCGAAAGCAGGTCTATTGCCTACGAAGCAGAACGCATTAGCGACGTCCTCATTAGACCGTCCGACGCGATTTCTTGTGGAGATATCAGACGACGACTCGTGGCGTACACCGCGCGCGCGTTGTGCAGTATCATTGTTGCACACCGTAGTTAGTGTCCATATGAATGTTTCCAGCTATTGGATTTCTCAAAGAATCGAGTGCAACCGTTCAGCTCCGTTTGCAGTTCCGCTGTAGAGGTGATAGACGAAAACTATAGTGAACTCGGGAGTATAGCGCAAACATGGACTAGTGGAGTGCACTGGTGAACAGACTTCTGTTGTGAGAGGCTTGTCGACGACCCCTGGTAACCTCGGTGATCCTGAGAGCTAGGCTAGTTAAGGTAACACTAACCACATTCAGTTCGTGTTCATTTCGACTTGACGGAGACAGAGAGCGTCAGGATAACGACTTCGCACTTCGTGAGGATTTGATCGAATCTTGATTCACGCAATTTTGGGTCAACATCGCTCCGACTCTACATCGCGCCGGGGCTGAAGTTCGCTGACGGATACCGATTAATGTGAGTGTCGTGCAGCATGCAACGTGGAACCGATGCTATTGGGATAAATTTTGTTGTCAAGTAAGCTGTGTCGCTGTGTGTGTATGTGTGATTAACAAGCTTGGAGAGTGTTCGTGAGTGTATATCGTATCTATCCGCTATGCTTGGAATATGTGGTGATACGACTTACTACTCCGGCATTCGGCAACCGATGCGGTACGCGGACGTGCATCTCGTACGATCAAACGTATCTTTGCTACGAATAACTGCTATAGCTTAGTGCAGACTTGATGCCGTATACATGAGGCATTATTATACGTGAGGTCTTACGAACAGTTGCCCCACCCACGATGATGAGGAGAGCTACCGAGTCAGTCAGATTCGCTCGCAAACCCATAGGCCGCATGAAACGCTCAAATCTGATGAACAACAGGTTCAACTCTATCGTGGTCTTAGTCTACATTGCGTATAGCGCAAAATGAGTGTGTGTGTGTGTGTGTGTCTGTAGTTTAACTAGTGTGAAATGTGGAATATGCATTTTTAGCATGTTCATATCATTGTTTAGAACCATTTCTTTAAACCATTTCTGATCGCTAGTTTGACTCTAGAAAATTCGCTGGACATATTAGTTTAGAAATTTTCTGAAAATTTTATTTATATATCTAAATACAACAAAATACAAATAAGCCTTTTATTCAAAGGGATATGCCACATCATCAAATACAATATAATCCCATTAACCAACGATCGGAGCATATACCTGTCTATGGCGAGAACCACTGGTGTTGATTTTCTTAACTAGAGACACTCGCTTCATACGCCACAGTCAGCATGCTTCTAAGCAGCGATATCGCAGTGCTACGCATGGAGATTTCCAAGTCGCACCTTGCCAAGTTGGCATATGTTATCAGCAAACGACCTCAACTTCAAAGGCAGTAGAGCATTCAATTTTATCCAGAACCCATAGTGTGGTCTCACACTGTTTACACCGGTAGACGCCGTACTGCTTCTGAAGTTATTGTAACCAGGCGATCATGGCATTTCGACCAAGTAATTACGGTGTCTTTATATATTCTGAATCTCCCAACCCATCAAATGATTCCCTCGGCCACCGTTGGCGGCAGGTTATAAAATACAAAAAAAAACAACTGTTGTTGGTACGGATCATAAACACGTGTTCGACGTAATTCGTAAGCCGACGTTCTGCCGTTCAAGTGACGCAGGTGCGAAAATGAACCAATTAGTCGTGTTCGGTAACGTTACGCTAAAGCTGTCAGTATAACTACCTGACTTCAAACGATACCGCTGCTTGAATACACAAACTCGAGATCTTTGCGACATGTGTATACGATGGATACCTCCAATGTGGCGGTTATGCCCCAAAGTGAGCCCAGCTAAAAAAAAAACGCATTTCGAATAAAAACGTCCAACGGGAATACGCGCACCAGCTCTACATTCACTCGCGGCAGCGCCACGCAACATCGACGCATCACCGACTCTGCCCGCGATTAGCTAAAAGCATAAGACTAGTTCCCTCGAGAGACTGGACCTGAACAGCACCGGCACCAAGAAGACAGACAGTATAATACGCACAAATGTAATAGTCCAACAGCATTCTACCGGGGTAGGCTCCCCGGCCGCCGTGCGTGTTCGTCAAATCGAAACGAATCCTTGCTGAATACAGTGACAGGGAGGGAGGGAGAGCGGGAGGGCGGGTGTTTTCGACACTTTCTGACACTATATATCCTGCTATTATTTGTTAAGGTTTTCCTTCGCATCTGCTTCTGCCGTTGACGTCGGCTACAAACACGGAGAGGAATGTTTCCCATTGTACTAGCGCCATCGTGCCAGTCCCAGTCTGTCTACACAATGCCGCTGCTCGTGCCGGCGAGAGGGGCAGGGAGTTATCCGTGTTCGCGCGGCTCTCGCGCCGTGCGCTCGGCCAAGGTAGAGCTGAAAAACGCGCGAGATTTGGGTGCAACATTGGCGTATATCAGCTTACGGGTCGAACAGGCTACAGCTACAGATAGAGCTGGCGGACTATTATGTCGTGCATACCTCGATAGTTCGTTTCCTATCGGCTATACTGTAGCCGCCAGTGACGCCGCACACTGTCATGGATTGCTACCGCTGTTGCCACCCTGCTTGATTCCAATTCGGCGGCGGAATCGGCGAGAATCAGGGGCGGGGCTGGTGGGTATAAAGCGAGCAACAAGAATATTTGCGAGTGCTGCTTTTTTATGCCGTGTTCAGCTGTGCCGGCGTCAGCAAGCGGCTACCGATGCGCTTACGCCCGGCGTGAGCACCGCTGCTGCTTCTCGTCGTCGGCATTGTTCGTGTTGTTGCGAGAGTCGGTGTCAATCTGTCGCTTCTCGTTCTCGGGGATTTGAAATGCGACACATCATTTCTGCCCCGGCCGAGTCCTTCCTGATGAAAACGATCGGTCTAGCTAAGCTGCTACTATGGCTGATGATGCTGTTCGTCACCAGCGTGTGAAGCTAGCTTCCCGCCACTGTCGGATTTATGATTACTGTTTTATAAACACACGTACAGGGTGTTTGGAAAGGGGTTGCTGCACGGCTGGAGAGATAGCCATGACGAGGATGAGTACGAAATGGGCGCCGGTCTCGCTTATCGAATGAATCTTCGAGATATACGATACGTATGATCATTTTTGGATCACTCCTGAATAGGAGCTACAAGGTCACCCGTTACGGGTGATTTCATTTCACCGATTTCTGCGTGAATCATCATCGCAACACCCCGTATACAAGTGCAATTTCTTCATCTACTCTCTCTCGACCTGTAGAATTCCCTGGACGTAATAGATGCGTAGTTGATTTTTGTTCGCAATTAGCTCTCGTCCGGTTTGCTAGCCGATTTTTCCACTTAGCGCTATCGGGTTCGTTGTTGTTGTTGCGTCGCGGGGCGCGGGCACGTCATTCGCAAACGTGGGCGCGGATGAAGAATCTAGTTGCTTGGAATCACGAGAAGTCCAAGCGTCTACCTCGGTCTCTTAAACAAGTGGAGTTCGACGATACACAAAAGTATTAGCATTATGAGACTGGTGGACGGCAAGCTAGCGACGGAGACGATCACCTGGCTGATCACCATTTAATCGGCTCATTTAAACGTTGCTCCGATCTGTGTCGCATTTATGACTCTGAACACTTTCTAGTCATGGATAGCTCATTCGCTCAGCAGCCTAATGAGTCACGTCATGGTGCGTGTATTCATCTGCTCATTATCTAACAGGGTTGTCAGTGTCCTATACCCGGCATGTTCAGAAGTTAAGGCTTAGCTTGCTGTGTCGAGCGCGAGCGGTCATCGTGATGAGTCGACTCATGACGGTAGTTATAGGTTATATGTTGCATAAATCTACAGTGGACGATCATCAATGAGCATCGTTAGCTGTTTGTAAAGGGATACTTGCACATTTGAATGGAAGGTCTCAATGACAATTGCCAACAATTCGCCACACTCTTATATCCATATATATATATTATATATGGTTTAAAGCAGATTTTTTCTCTCCGACTAAGTACCATGTTGATACCGTCAACGCGTACCAAGAGATGTCCGTCACAGATCTGTGGCAATCAGTGATCAATGTGTAATCCAATGGGAGAGGTTCTAGCTAAAATCACCTATTACGCAGCGGCCGACATTACGACACATTCACAAGCGTCCCCATCCGTGAGAGCTAATTGAGCGCAATCATGGCTGTTAAACACTTAACCTGCCTTTAAAGATTTTTTGTTCGCCCTCCCAAGGTCGAAATAGTGTACACACTCACACGACTCCGAATCACACAGACGCAACTTCTCAGTCCGAGTCATATCAGCTGTGAGTGACCGCATGAAATGATAGTCCGTCCAAAGTAACGATATTCTAGCACTTTCGACCGAAGGCGAAATCGTCACTTGGGCTTACCAATATGCCTACGAGGCTCGTTACACGTTCGATTTCAATTCGTGTTGTTCGATTGTTTAAGCTCGGCTCAGCTTACGACAGGTTTACGCTGACGAATGGTGACGATAGCAAAATACTGATGATAGTTTTCTGAATTGTTGAACAGAGAGAGAGAAGGGCCTATCCAAGCTGACCACTGATAACCCCCTTTGCTTTGCTTGCGGGTTGCGAGTAATCACTGAGAAGAACCAACCGATTAGCTAGTAGGCTTCAGCTTGCTTTATTCAACTGAAGATACATGGATGGCTGGCTACCCAACTACTGCGCAAAGTGTGGCTTATTTATATCGACTCCCTGAGCATAACTGTACGCGTTTTTATTATTATTATTACTATTAACAGTAGTGGTAGTAGTGGTATAAGTTTGACAACAACCTCGTTGATCGCAGGTATTAGCAGCTTTTCTGGGGGTGTTGCTTAGTTGATTGCAGAGGTGAATCATCTCACCTAATCAGCAACATTGTACTGCCCCGATACAAACAGCTTAGTGTAGATAGCATCATATTTAAGGGTAGCGGCGACGGCCTTCCACGGCGGCATGCCCAGAAAATGCGCGTTGTGCGCGCTATCCCGTTTAGAAGAACATAAAAACCACAACAACGCGCTGTTTACCGCGCGTCGTCTTGTACCACCTTGAACGTGTCGTGGGTTCGACTGTGACACAAAGTGGTAGAATTTAGTCACGGTCCAGCCAACGGTTGGGAACATTTCTAAAAAACAAAATGAAAGCAAGTTCATCGGCTCCCAGAATAAATTACAGCAACGCACATGTTATGTAATTAGCCTCTTCTTCGCTTCCTTGCCGCCTCGTTCGCAACGAAACACAATGATATCTATAGTGCATCCTGTAGTAGCCTAAGTGAATCTACACAGATACACATACCACACGATGTGACATACGCGTGGTCGTTCTCATCATAACAATATTTGTAGCGTATTAAAAACTGTCTCAACAATTTCATCTGCCATCTTCTCGTTAGACAATGTAGCCCTCCCTCAACTCCGTCGCTTGGCCACTGCTGTTGTTAACAAAATCCGAACGATCACAACGTTATATATCATTAGAATATATATCATAGTGAGCTGCGATTTAGCTGACAGAACAAGTATCATTATATGTAAGGCCGTTATATAATGACACAAGTTGACAGCCTAGGGAACGACACCCGCTCGTCAACGGTCGCCTGATTTACTTAGTCAGTGTATGTATTTCGAATACAATAATAACCTTAGCTAATGTTTTCACATTGGACGCGACCATACAAACGTTGTGCATTGCCTTACTCAGCATAAGGCAGTGCGGATAATTTGCAGTAGCAGCAGCACCAGCAGCAGCCGCAGACATAAATCATGTTAGAAGTGGCCATAGTCGGAGTAAACTACGCTCTGTATTCGACAGTTATACATATATTTTTGCCTATCGCTCCCGCGGGGGTTGGCCGTGTCGGCGAATCGCCATAATACCTCGATCCGAAGGCGGCTGCGGCGGCGGGGGGAGGGGGTCGACCCGCACCGCTTCTCTGGGCCATTTCTGTGCCTTTGCCGCAATTGTTGCGTGGACACCGCATGAAAGTGTCAAGATGATGACCGCGGGCTTTGCTCCCGCGTGAGAGCGTGCGTGCGTGCCCCCCCTTGTGTGTTTACATGTGAGCCGTATCTGTCAATCTGACCTGTCCAGCCGACCGGTCGGCGTCTGTCTGTCTCCGCGTATGCTGGTGTGTGAAATTTTCCGAAAATTATCCATCCACCATAATAATTTTCTTGGCCTTTAAATGCCTATTGCCTTCTGCTGTTGCGGCTCGACAGCAGCAGCAGCAACAGCAGATTGTATGCGTGAAATGTGTTTTTGTTGCCGACGCGTTACCTCGGCGTGGAGACGAAACGAAAAAGTACACGAAGACCTCGAGGTTGAGACTTGAGACGATGGGGGGGGGGCGTCGGGGGCGCCGGGGGCGGCCTCCTGTCTGATAATGGTATTCTTGGCTTGGCTTGTCTTGTTTTTGTATTTTCTACTTCTTGCCAGGCCGCTTGCCCCACGGTGCTTAGCGTTTTATTATGGAGGGCCGTTGACTGAAGTTGCTGGTTCATTTGCTGGGCTTTATTGGTTTGGTCGACGTCAACGAAGGCGGTATATTTGACCAGGCGGACAGCAACAACAGCGACAACTGTCAATTTTGCGCAAGCACGTATATATATATATTTCGCCGATATTTTGCCGCATATTTCCCCTCGTATTGCGATGCTCGATTACTGTTTGGGATCGCGCAGCGGGCTCGGCATCGACTGATTAATGCAACCCAGTGTTTGTTTTCTTAGAATTGTTGTCAGTGACTAGCGTCGGGAACGGGCAATACCGTAATGGGTGGGCACAGTTGACGATATATGCTGTATTAGTTGGCCATTATGGGGATGGCAAAATTGGGAAGGAACTCTTGCATGAGAAGAATAGCGTTTGAATACTCATCATAAATAAGAGAGTTGCCAGTCATCCATATGTCTATATATATACATATATATATATATATATATATATATATAGGTTTTGTGGAAATTACAGAGTCTAATTATGAGTAACCATTATCATACAATATTTGGATTGAAAGAGATATCCGGAGGTGCTCTGCTCTGTTGCAACAATATTCAATAAATACCCGTTAAAAATGTTCAGTAAGCAACGGCAACGAAATGATGCTTTTCAAGGTGTTTCCAATGTGGCATATATATATATGTATATATATATGACCTGGTCTATAATATTTGTTAGTGCTTCGCCTTAACCAGCCAAGTAGCAGTTGCGTTCTATGACAGATGGACGCTTGAATCAACGTGAACAACTGCCTGTATCAAATACGCACTATTGCCCCATAATGTCCCTGTGACGACTCCGACGACGACACCATCACCTGGTCAAGCTGATCGGGTCGAATACCCCGAAGCCTGTCCCGTTATACGACTGCCATGGTGACACTTGGCAACAAAGAACAAGTGAAAAAATAATTAAACGCTCACAATCATCACCTAGCCGAGTAGAAATTTTCGATTTAATCAAAATACTTCATAATCTGGCACGTTTTCCAATATTGAAATGCGTCACTTTGTAAGGGCAATTTCGCTCCATCTCGCCATTACGTCACCATCAAGCACTTCTTCGTCTGTATATATGTGTGTGTGTTTGTGTTTATGTTGTTCATGGGCAGAAGCAGCTGGCAGTCGATGTCGAATATTGAGCGACAATCCCCCTTATGTCAACACATAAAACATACCAAACTGAATTGCAACTATCCAGGAAGACAGGATTCCTTCTTGACTCAACAAAAATCGATCACAATATCGATTTACATTAGTATACCACGAACGGTACCTGGGGCACTACTACTTTCTTGCTCGTTACACGCGCAGCGACCAAACAAACGGCGCTGATTGTTGAATGAATCTCAGCTGGATGAGTCGTATTTAACAAGCAGATAGCCGCAGAAACGTAAACACTGGGAAACCTGCCTTTTTATGATTATTATTAGTATAATAAAGGTTTAGTTCCGAAGGTGGAACGCGGGGGCACGTCTCATAGGCGGCCATTTCCCGGCTAAATGGCTGTTGGCACAGGGGCTATTCAAGTCGATCTTTCCAACGTTGTGTTTTCGATGCTCGTCGTGAACAACGACCTGGTCGATATTCTCTTGAGCGCCTTTGTTAGCAAAGAGAGGGAGTCCCTTCAGAGCTCAATTGAATTCAATTGATAGATCACGCATATATGAAAATACTGCCCCTGTTTCATGCTCTGATCTCCGGAAGATGCTTGTCATTAGCTCAGATATGGTGATTAAGCGATGAAACACAATCACAATCAATGCGGAACATCGGCCATTCTATTCTGTTGTTAATTACAACGCATTAAATTTTAGAATGCTTTAATGTGCCCTCAAATGCGGCGCCCTCTGTATCTCCACTAACTGTCCCAATGAGACAAGCGCTACTCAAAATCGAACAAATAATATATATGTGTTTGGTTTTAAATTTCGTAAAACAAATATCACCTGTATTGATCAACAGGTCCCCTTATCTATACGATTACTGCTAAAACTAATCGGTTGCAACAGTCACTGGTTACATCTCGCACTCGAGTTAGGCGAGGTAGAATTTCAGGTCGTATTTCGAACATAGTTTGTTCGTAGTTTATCGCCCTGACGAGAGATCTCGAAGCAAATATATCGTAGACTGATGCTTTATGTTTGTCTGGTTTGGTCGCTGTTAGATTGGTTGACAGGTTGACAAACCTTGTGGTAATGTTGGTCTTTAAAAATCTAGTTTTAGCCCGATATATATATATATATATATATAATTTGTCGTCCGTCTTTTCGGAAGTAGACACCAAGCAATTTCTGCTCAATCAAGGAAAATTCGCCTTCGAGGCGAATACATCTATGCATGCGTATAAGAATAGTTCATAGATAATACAATACATATAACCGATCGAATGATGCAGATCGTCCAAATAATAATAGTAATTTCTATTTGCATTTCCCAAGTCATATTGTTCATGTGATCCTTCTTGGCTTCTCGGTCATACCCCATCTACCAATCTAACCAGCGTCAACCTCTACGACACATCCAGAAATACACCAGAAATTCCGTAACCGCCTTAGCACTGAACACTATGTAAATATCGCGGGTTCCCCACTTTCGTTCCCGTTACACGAACGCACAGCGGGCGCACATCGAGGGCGGCGCCTGCGACCGCAGCCACACCCAACTAGAATATCCGAAGCGCGATGAAGGAGCGGTCGAACAGAAACGTCGTTGTAATTAGCAATGAAAAAAAGGCAGAACACAACAACAGTGCAACGAATGCCCCCTCGGTTAGTGGCTCAGTCCTGTGGACGTCTGGGCCCTACCTCGCCGAAGCGGCCGCCGCAAACCACCTCCACACCCATGCCACGTTCGCTGACGAAGGATGGAGGAATTTTGTTGTGAAAGTCTCCTTGATACATCAAGTCCACCGTAGTTGTAGTAGTGGTTGTCAGACAGTTCGCCGCTAATGGTGATGACTCAGCGGCTACTTAGCTCATACGCTGTTGGCTAATCTGTGCAATCCACTCAAAAGATCGCGGCTGGAACGATGGCCGCAGCCAATATGGGTGAATGTTATTGAGAATACATATCGGTGCTAGCAGATTGGCTCTTTGTGGCGCACTGGTGTTGATGCAACAATAATAATAATAACAGCAGCAACAGCAACAGCGAACAACAGATATGAGACGATGATCATTACAACAATTGCTATTAGTGGCGATATATTTTTAACCGTAACGGCTATCTTGTATAAGCAAAATATTAGAATTAACCAGGGGTACATAGTAGTGCCGTATTTTGCCAGGGTTGATGCACGCCCACTGTGCTTGAACTATTATACATTGTCATCTTCGTCATTGCTGCCCCCAAGCAAATGTGTAGCACGAACGTTGCCGTCCATTGGTATCTGGCGAACTGAGTCGGAATTCGAGTGTGTGTTCAAAAATGGTGAATATTGCTTATACCGTTAGAATAATAATCATAACTAAGCATACGAAAATGAGCACGACACATACTGAGTGGAGACACCATGTCAGTATTATTATGTTATTATTATTATTATTCTTATTCTATTCCATAAGAATGTGTCTTTGCAAATAGCAGGATAGGCGATCGATGTCTGGAGTTTTGACCTCTGAAAGTCGGAAGGTAGCATACGCCAATATATGCACACACACACACATATATATGACATTTACCTGAGTGGCCTCTTCCACTAATGCTACTCACTCGTTTCAGGGTCTTCCAAAAATTGTTGTAATTATTAAAAAAAAAGGTATGAACAGCTCACCGTATCGATTTCACTACTGGCACCAATTGTGATCTATAGCCTACATATCATATATATATATATAGAACAAGTCTGTCTCATGTACCGTTGATATATGTGGCATAAGCCAATATACTCGACGGTACATGCGACAGACGTAGTCGGGTGACATTTCCATCACGTCGGACCGAGTAAGTACTGTGGTACGATCCGTGTATTTCTCAGCTTAATCATGATCAGGATTTAACATGATCAGGAACATCAGTGTGCATAGTTGCGGTCGTCAGGTATTTACCACGTCGCGCAGTTGGGTGTTCGCCAACTGTACACCGTTCAGCATAAACGGTGAACGTTCGCTATCCCTTTCCCGCCCTCCCTCCTTATTACTCCATATTACTGCGAGTGTGCTGCAGCTATTATGCTGCAGTTGTTGTCGTATCGATTCTGTCGTTGCTTCGAGTGTAATTGTTGGCATAGATAGAATCAGATCGGGTCCGTAAAGCAACCGTTACAGTCCGCTATGACTTTCGACTGGGGTGCGAAGCGCAAACGAGTGAAGACGCTAGGACCGTTACACTGAAGTCAGGGCTTCAAGCGATGCCTCAACGCGACTGCCGGTGATGACCGGCCGCTGGTGCCACAGGTCCCCGCGGTACAGTCATCGAGAATGTTCATGGCGAGAAACAGTTTCTTCACCGGTGGCGAGTTCGTGACGTCTTCGTTCCTTGATGCTGACCGTTTGTGGCTATGGCGGTGGCGGCGGCGGCAGCGGCGTATTCGATTGTGGCGATGCGGCAGAGATCACTGTGTCATGCCAGCTGAAAACGATGTGACCTTGGCATCGAAACCACCATATCTGCCATTGGATTCGTACATAGATCTATCTAATAATAAATAATTACCGCTGTGATTGTGCCCTGTGTTAGACGATTATGTGACATTAATAATTCTGTCAACGGCTGCACCCCGCTCCTGCATCCCGCGGTTGAGCGCAGAGCCGTTATGAAAACGACAGACGAACGCACAGAGAGAGAAAGTGAGAGAGAGAGCGACTAGGCAATAGAGAAGATAAATGCGGTGTTTAACAAAACGGTGCTCCCTAGACGCAACGGCGAGGTCATCTCGGTCCTCGCTCGCTGTTCTCCCCCGAGAAAAGTGTGCGCGCAAAATTCAATGTCGTGGACTTGGGTTTGCCAACCATTGATACAAGAGGCTGCTTGATTCCGTTCGCGACAAGATTCATGTCCCTTAACGACGTTTGAGCTCGGTGGAGGCCGGGCACGGTCTGAACAATAGTCGTACGTGTTATAATGGCGCTTCGTGGTACCACTTCGCAATAAAAGTTATGTTCACTATCGCGTCAGTGTCGTCTCTCTCTCTCTCTCATCTTTCGCTTTCTCCATGGCGATCACGGCAGGCAGCCAACAATTTTAGCTATGAAGCGTCTATTAAGGTATGGCCTATGTTAAAGAGGCAGTTCGCTGGAGGAACCATGCGTTTTCGTGTGGACGAGACTAGAATAACTATATATATATATATATATATATATGTATGTTTTGGTTCTCTAACTACGTCTGGGCGACATCATTATGGTTCCGCTTGCTAAAGAGCTGATTATTTTAGCTTATCTAACGTCGCAAAACAACGTCATCGTCTAAGTAGTGGTATTCGTCGGCAAAACATCAACCGATTCCGGTAACAATTTAATAATTTTTATCACATCATTTGCATAAGCCTACAGATTCAAAGAGGAACCGGGGTCATCAGTTACATTTGGACATACCATGGCTAATGTTGTTGTTCTGTTGTGAAAATGCATCTGACATGTTCGATGTATCTGATGCATCGAACATCTGAATAGTCACTAGGGACGTTTAGACTATATAGCGTATATATCTACATATGTACGCAAACGAGATACTCTCGAGTGTGCTATCTTGTCGTCGAGACAGTGCAGACACCTCTGTTGCTGCTGTAACATCAGGGAAGATCAGGGCGATGGACTCCTCGCTTGAACGCCGCTACTACTCGCGCATATAACGAAACTCCTGTCAAATAAACGAACATAGTTATCATTTACCCAACATCGTTAACCTAATTGACTCTTCAAGATTCCTGTAAGAAGGATTTGCCCTGTTGCTCGATAGCTCAATGGACAACCTCCTTGCTTGAACAATTAGCAGATAAGCTATTCGATAGCAAACCTAATGAAAACTAGTCATGCACAAAATGTTGTGATGACGTCGTGGATCGAAACAAGTTCTCGTACGAGCGATTAGCATTTTCGGCAATCGACGCAGGCAACACGTATTATTGTGGTTAATCAATGAACAGACTGCTCTCCTGTTTCGTGGAAATGCCTTCTGGAACAAGTCTAACAAGCGGACGGATGCGTCTGATAGGTTGCAAAGCTCAGAGCTGTGAACAAGCTCCGGACAAGCTCTTCATCGACGATACGGGCCACCACGAAACTGGCTGACAATTCTGACTTTTATTGTGACGTCAGTTTCCGTTATTCTATTCGATTTGTACGCGCGCTGACGGCCGGACCAGCCGAAGACGCTTGCAGCGAGCCCACATCGGGGCCCATTGTGAAAACAAGACAACAACAAGCTCTGCTTGTGGTTGCCGCTGCTAATAGGAGAGAGAGTTAAAGTTTCCGCCTCGACCATATATGTATTGGGGTCCATTCTCCATTCCGTCGTGACGGGAAGACTGTTAAAACTGATTATTAGCTCCATTATAGGCTGACGACAGCCGGAGCTGATCTTTGTCATGAAGATGTATGTCAATCCAAATGGCTGTTGTCTTGTTGCGCTGACAGCAGCAACAACAACAACAACAAGATAATCGGTGCGGCGGCCGTCCTGACTGTTCTGTTTGAAACGGTCTTTTCCGTATGACGACGATTTCAGCGGATTATCTCGTGGCGCAAGACGAAGAAATGACGTCTGAAAGTGACGCCCCCCCTCCTTGTGTCGTATAGACAACACACAGATAGACGTTGAGAGAGCTACAAACTATGGAGTGGCTTTCTTGAATTTTGCTTTGCTATCATCGTCGTGTTTGTGACTGGCTCGATTCAAGGAAAGAGTGCTTGTAACCAGCCCTTCCGACATATTATATTATTATTATATATTTGCTGATATTTATATGTTCGCACAAAAGCTAGCCACTCACTGCACGCCTTCGTGCGTACAGGCATAATTTATTTGTATTCATATCTGTTCTAGTGAAGGGGAGAGTCAACTGAGCAAAAGACAAATCACATGGAAATGAAGATATTCAGTGGTGGTCAAACGTTAGTTAAACACCTTCTATGTGCCAACGCCAAATTTGGCTGAAATTTCGTCTGAGAGTCCCCTTGTAGACGACCCATCTCGAATTCAATCCTGAGCCGTCTTCCCTCATAATCGGTTCCTTCTTCTCAAAGGGTTTTGTTAACATCTTCTGTCACAATCGTTTCCTTCTCAACAAAAAAATGTTGTTTACCGTTGCCCTCGCATCGTCAGCCTCAAGCAACAACGTAGAGAGTCACTACTAGGAGTTCATCGCGCATCGATCCCTTCGCGCATCGATTCGGGCCTTACATTTGTTCGGTATTATTACAACTCAATCAGTGCATCGCTGGCCCTCTTGCTGCTCTCCGTCGATCTGCTCCCCTTCCTTGACTCAATAAATCTGCAAAGATTATGAATCATTGTACGCTTTTGGTGGCACCCGCAGGGATACACATGCATGTTCTATTGGGTTTCGACCTGTAGACACACTTGGAGGGGTCATTACCGGTGGTTTCCTCGAATGCCTGATAGTTAGCGAACAGATGCGCGCTTTGGGTCATTGTCATGTTGTGAGATCCATTAATTGTATGTGTGTGTTTGTGCGTGTGCGCGTGTGTACATACCCACGAACATTGTGGGTAACTAGCGCTCGGCCGGGGATAGTGACGAAAATAGATTCAGTCTCTCTTCTCGTGGTGATGCAGTGCGATGTTCCACCAGTCGGCGCAGGAACCTCTGATACCTGCCGAACAGCCGGATACCCACTGTCAAGTGTGGCACCCGGCTGGCTTGTCGTTTTCGACGCTGAATCCAAATACCCCATGAACGCTGCCCGAACCTATAGAAATATACTCAACAATAGCGCGCCGCCCTACGCTCGTGAGAATACGCACAAGCGAAAGGATTTTACGACAGTATAATGATCCGAAGCATTGGATCGTCTCACTAACTATTTTTCGCTCGATGCAGCTTCGTCTCGATGATGACCAGGCCAAGCTCGTTTACCGATCTAAACCCGATAGGGAATTGATGAGCCGTGCTGGGGAAGTCTGCAGATACCACAAGAAACAAAGAACGAAATTGGAATAGCACAAGTCGATTTTATTTGCCAAGAAAATGGGAGTGGTATCTACAAGGAGATTAACCCCTTAATGGAATAAATAAAGCAGTCCAAGAAGGTGGCCTAAATAAACGGATAGTAATAAATGTTGGCTAGCCAAAGATAACAAAATGCAATTCTCGCATCGCTGAGTTAAAAGGTACTAGGTATAGAGGAAACTGTGTGTTTTGTGATACCGGCTCGTCTACCGGTGAGCCCGGAGCCGACATTTAAGGCATGTCGGGGAACTGTTGCCCCATTCTTCAAGAAATAATAAAAGCTTTTTGAACTTTGTGCACGCCTGCGTGTCAAAGCAATATACGATAGCGTTTATTTACGCTTATGCTTTCTTCCTACGCTCAATAAATGTTTATTACCTAGTTTCCTTTCTCGACGAATGATTTACAGGGGACTTGATTATATCGCTCGACATTATAATTATTCGATTAAGCCTTGCATTTTTGTAAATCTATTCTAAATCTTGGGATGTATTTTTGCATCCTGTCTGAAATCAGTTGGAGATTATCAATTTGAATAGTATAAAGTGTATCACTGTTACGACGACGATGATGACGATTATTATAATAATAATAATAATAATAATAATAATAATAATAATAATAATAATAATAATTATTATTATTATTATTATTATTATTATTATTATTATTATTATTATTATTATTATTATCACTGCAAAAAGTAGTGGCGAAATGTGACTTCGACTTGTGGCGACCAAGAGCTCTAACCCGCCAGACGAGTGTGCAATGATTCAATTTTTCCTTAGAATTTTTTATTGCAACGAACACAGCAGGCATGCACACAGGTACAAGCTTATGTACGTTGAACTGTGCATAGCACCAAAAATTGTATCTAGCCTTCATTGACATGAATTATATTCAAGATGGCTTCGTTAGAGAGCAGTGCATAAAAACAAACGAGAAATGTTGACTCTTTCGTATATTTGGGCATTTCAGATCTCGGCAACCCGCATGCGCGCAGCGGAGCGCCATGCGAGTCCACCTGGCACTACCCGCAGCCAGCTGCTTCCTCGCGACAACGTTATTTGTAGCACCTTCTGGTAGCTGGGCGCAGCAGCCCCAATCGCAACAGCTATCTCATGAGTTCACACGACTGCAACAGAGGGGGGTACAAACGCCCCATATATTGTTCGTGGTGCCGGAGGCTCCCCATCCTGCGGAGGGTGGCCCCGATGCTCAGGATGGATCTGAAGAGGTAGCCTCTTCCGAGGAGCGCGGACCCCGTAGAGATCTCGCTGGACCTCATTTTATAGGTGCTCCAGGACCGGACCACTCTAATTCGGGACCAGTTCATTTCCAGGAACCGGATCCCCGATATGTACATCAAGAGGAATCTCCCGGCCCACTACCTGAGCAGGGGCCCCCTTATATTCAGGAAGCACCTGGACCTCAGTATGTACCACAGAGACCAATTCCTCATTTAATACATCCGATTTCACCTGGCCAAGTACCTCACGGACAGGGTATTATTCCGGGTTATATACCCCAAGGCGGAGGCCCACAAGTACCATACCCAGGCCCTCATCCGAACTATAATGGACCAGGTATTGGCCCCCAAGCCGGAGGTCCACAAGTACCATATCCAGGCCCTCATCCGAACTATAATGGACCAGGTATTGGCCACCAAGCCGGAGGTCCACAAGTACCATACCCAGGCCCTCATCCGAACTATAATGGACAAGGGATTGGACCAATTCAACCACCTCCTGGCCAAGACTTTGTTATTTTGCGCATCTTTAATGACTCTAGTCAACCGGAAGTGGTTCAGCCCAATCCCAATGTCCCTGAAGGCGCTCCTTTAATACCGGTTCTCCAGGAGTCGCCAAAAGCTGTCGAAGCAGTTGCTAGCCCCACCGACGATGCGCAAACGCAGCCTGAGCAAAGTACTACGATCGTATCCTCCACGGAAGCCCCTAAAGATCTTCGCCCTGCGCCAACTGATACCGAGACGCGAGAGCCTCGTCTCGTTCATCCAATTGCCGAGATAACTGAATCAGCTGACATCGTCGGTGGATCGTCTGCTGATGTGGAAAAAGGCGCATCATCAGGAGGTGATCCTCCTGAATCCGGTTCCTCGTCCTCGGAATCCGTTGAAGAAGCCATATCCGGAGACAATCCCCCTATTCAAAGGAAGACCCTTGTCATTTCTGTTGCCGACGATACCACCACGACGACAACAAGCACAACACCCGCACCGTCGGTATCGAGCACGACAGAATCTTTTACGGAACCAACTCCTTCGTCAACCCCGTCAGCTCCTGACGCGCTGTCGGAGGCATCCGTAACCGAGACCTCAAGCCAGGCGCCGATAAGCAAACCGGACCAGATTATCGTCTTTATGTCAAATGCACCTCTTGGCATTTCGAAGCCTCCTGTATCTCATAATACGACAGAGATCCAACCGGCAATAACAGAGGCCCCCTCGATCGATCAACCCAAAGAGACACCTTCAACGGTGGAGAAGTCAGCGAATGCCGCTCATGAATCTTCTACCAGTGCGACTGTCTCCGAGAGTCCCTCAGAGTTAGAACCTGTTGTGATTGTGTGGTCTGAGGAATCTCCAGTACCTGTTTCGGGTTCCCCTTCCGAAATTCCTGTCACTTCAACTACAACATCAACAACAACAAGCACGACTACTTCGAGTACCATGGTGGAAATTGAAATTGTAAATGCTACGTCCACATCATCCCAAGTGACCGGTGGTGTCCCATCATCCCACCTGACCAATGTCTCAAACTCCAACGGCATTGTTGAGGCCATCTTAACAACGCTCACCCCTGCGGAATCGTCGATGACAGCTGAGGACAGCACTTCGTCCGCTACACTTACTGGGGACACGCCTAGCACAACGTTACAGCCCGAAACTGCGGTAAGCCAATCGTTAGAAACTTCGCCTTTCCCTGATATACAAACAATAACATCGGAGGCCCCATCTGTGAGCTCAACGACGCCGGTCGCAACGAGTACGGCTGACGGAGTGTCTCGCGCGCAGCCTAGCAGCGAGGAGACTGCTACTGCCTTGCCTACCATTTCCCCGGAGTCCACAACAGTTTCGCCAATAACGATATCAACATCAACAACAACAACACCACCACCAACAACAAGCACAGAAGTACCGAAAACTACAGAGGCTCCCACGACAACAACGACGACGACGACAACCGAAGCGTCGACGACCACCGAAGTACCTACAACCACAACAGAGACCCCCACCACGACCACGGAGCTACCCACGACCACACAGGCACCAACAACCACGCAAACGCCTACGACGACAGAGACACCCACGACAAGCACCACTACAACTACCACCACCACAACAACAACCACAACAACACGGGCACCTACAACGACGACGACGACGACGACGACAACAACACGGCCACCTGTAAGAACAAGCACATCCACCACCCGGGCGCCAACAACGAGAAAAAGTAAGGACGAAGAAACCACCCTCATTCCCACCACTACCACCACCACCACCTACCCTATCCTGATTCCCGGCGAAGATCCCGCTCCGATTTCCACTGACCCCGCCGAACTACTGTCATCCCCAATGCACGCCAATCCCGCTAACGCCCCCGTGTTCGATCATGACACTATGGCGGGCCAGGGCAGTTCGACCACGTTTGTGGTGAGCTCGCCCTCGACGTCGCCATCCCCGGCGTATGTCCCCACGGAGGGTACCGTCGAGACAAGCTCGCCTGAGGTGACTGCTAACGAGATCGGCAACGATACGACATCTGTTTCAGAAACGACGGCCGCCCCGCCCACGCTGGACATCTTCAGCCCGCCATCAATCGTGCACCGAGATTCACGTCCGACGAGCGTTGCCAACGCGCATGTTCCTATTGACGGCCCGCCAAAATACTACGAGATTCCGGCCGACAGGGATAAGCCGTCGACCTTCCCGACCCAAACGATTCGCACACGAAATGGCCAAATGAAGGGTGTCGTATATAAGACGTCCAGTGGCATTCGTGTCAACTCTTTCCTGGGCATTCCGTACGCGCAGCCGCCCATCAATGGCATGCGTTTCGAGAGGCCAATGGAGTTCCCCCCTTGGACAGGTGTGTTCGAGGCGAAGAAGATGCCAAAATCCTGCCCCCAGCCGAGTCTGCATCTCAATGGACTGATCCGGGTCCACATGAATGAGACCAGCGAAGACTGCCTCTACCTCAATATATGGAGTCCCTTCTGCGACGGATCGAAGAAGTGCCGTTCCCGGCCAGTTGTCGTGTACATCCACGGAGGCGGTTTTGTGTACGGAGGAGTGAACTGGCCAATTTTCGACGGGGCCGAGTTGGCTGGCAAAGGCGACGTTGTCGTCGTGACGGTCAACTACCGATTGGGCGCGTTAGGATTCCTCTACATACCGTCGAACGGAGGCCGTCCCGAACGCGCCAACATGGGCTTGTACGACCAGCATCTAGCACTCCGCTGGGTCAAATCGAACATTAAAGCGTTCGGAGGCGACCACAACAAGATCACCGTGATGGGTCAGGATGCCGGTGCGGCATCTGTCGGCTATCATATTCTGACACCAAGGAGCACAGGGCTGTTCAAACGGGCCGTGATGCAGTCCGGCAGCCCCTTCAGCTTCGTGCTGCGTAACACAAAAGATCAAGGCGAGACGCTGTTCCGCTCGCTTGCGAGCTATACTGATTGCTCGCTCGTGCACGGCAACTCGACGCTGCGTTATGACGACGTACTGACGTGCATGAAAAAGCTGTCATTTGAGGCCATCATCACGGCCTCAGACAAATTCAACGGTAAGGGCGCCAACTCGTTCTTCCCAATTCTCGGGGAGGAGTTCATCCCGATGAATCCTAAGGACTCACTACAGCTGAAGCGTTTCAGCAACGTCGACCTGCTCGTGAGCACAGCGAAGTCCGAGGGCGCCTTCTTTCTGCAGCATTTCCTGTCGCCGTTCACCAACGTCGCCGATGCTGATAACATGAATGCGGGAGAGATAGTCTTCTATCTTCGCGTATTCCTCAGGTAGGACCTATAGTAACCTAAGTAAGTGTATAGCAGGTGCTCACCATGATCGCGCGGACAGTGACGTCACATGTTTACATCGGTTATGGGTAATTGCCGAATCAACGATAGGTTTAATCATTCGTATGAAATTGTTATCAAGCAATATTGCAGGACGTGCGTGGTTGCCGCTGGTATCAAGCTGTCATTTTGCAATGCTATATTATAATTATCATTATTATTATTATTATTGTACGGTCACAAAAGCGGGGCATGACACCTAAGTTGTCACTGAAGCGGAACATATCTCAGTAATACGGATATAATGAAATTATTTGCAGCGCTCTTCTTGGAGGGAAACCCACTGCATCTCTTAATGAGTTTACTCACAACACCGAGCCGAGAACCCGGGGTGAGAGGATCGAGTTCCTTCGAAATATCTCCTCGGTCATTGGCGATTACCCCTTCCTCTGCGCCACGACCGAATTTGGAACGGAATATGCCAATTTAAGGCACAACGGTAAGATATCATATGTATATGTATTTATATATATATATATATCCTATGTGTATATATACGTACCCTGTAGTTCAGTTAGACGGACGTGTAAAATCGCGCACAGGTTGTGTTGTTATAAAGTCACAGGTATTTAATACTGAGATGAGAAAGAGAGAGAGAGAGCAAGCGATCCGCTCAATTGTTCTCGTTGTGCGGTATATTATGATTGCAGTTTATCATATGCAATTCGACCATCGGCCTTGGTTCCTCCTGCATCCAACATGGTTTTCGGCCACCCACTTCGACGATGTCATGTTCTGGCTGGGAGCGGTGTACAAACTCAAGGAGCGCTCGAGAAGTGATGAACGTGTCGCTAATGAGCTGACGGCTGTCCTGACGAGCTTTGCGAATAAGGGGTAGGACACAGTATTCTCTAACCAACACCCGGCGAATTTCTCAGATTAATCACTCGTGCAATTCTAGTTGTATGTCACACCACTGCTTAGCTTCTGTCGAGTTCGTATCGACATTGGTATGATTTACTGAAAATGCAGAGGAATGTTAACGTGTGCTGATTGACATAGCCTGATTATTATTATTATTATTAGGCAGTGCCGTTCCTTGGACTGTGATCTAAAAGGGTTCCAACGCGAAAGTAGTGTTGTCCCAAGATAATCGGTATAGTTGTGCCTTCGGAAGAATTATTATAAGTAAAAATCATTCGTTCCCTCTCAATATGTATATATATTTATTATATACATATGTGTGTGTGTTTATATATATATTTCTGTGGACGTTCCAGAACCCCGCAGACTCTCGGCAAGTTGACATGGCCACGCATCAATCAAGGCGGATACTTCATGAATGTCGGCTCCGAATTCAGCGAACTCCTTCGAACGCCGCCAGCGGACTGTAACTATTGGAAAAGACACTTCCCGCAATACTAACAATGAGCGAAATCGGCGTTGTAGTAACAATCGAAGAGCCATCAACCACAAATGAACATATCGACAATGGACTGACAACCACCACTCACTGACAGGCCGTAGTCAGCACGACCTCTCTCGTGCTTAACGGGCAACAGATACACGCAGACACGAATTCGCCCGAAACCTGTCCTCGGCCGGGGACACCTCGCGGAGTCCCGCATCCCTCGAACGCCTTGCGAGCTGAAGTGCCAATGTGAAAACCCCTACCCTGGGTCTGCCCGACGGCGACAACATCGTCATCATCGTGCATACAAAACACGCCACAAACGAATCAGGGGGGACGTATGCCTTCGTACAGCACGTAATATTACGTCGTAGCAGCCGTCCCGGTACGGAGCGTTCGATCACGACCAAATCGACGACGGATCGTGGCTGAGTATTTTGCGAAACGCTGCAATATATGCAACAGCGCTCTACTCTCTCTCTATTTTCCACATTAGATATTACTGGTCCGAATCCTCTCCTATCATTTGAAGCTGACACACCGAACTGAACGTGGAGCTCATTTGCTAGAGTGCGGTTTATCTCTCATTGTCCTCGACGTTTGCTTTCTGTGACACGAGTTGGCGAATCGTTCTTCCAGCTACGTATCCATGATCACCATCACTTCGGTGTATCGGTCACCAGTGTCGGCGGCGTTCTTCGTCACCTTCGCAGATGTGAGGCCTTGACTTTCGTGAGCCTCGCAGGTAGGCCCCCCCATTTCAGGTGGTATATCGAGCTGCTAGAGACAACAGCGGTCTTTCGGACGTACCGATCGACTCTCTTCCCAACTTCGTCCCCAACAACAAACTGAATTTCGATTCATCTCTCGCTCGGTCATCAATTCTAGATGCATATAATGATATAAGGGAGATCCCCGGCCCAACTCGTACGACAGACAAACTTGCTCAGTCGTTTAGCTAACGCCATATAGGACAGATATTTGTTTAGCTCACCTTTGATAATTTATTCTATACAGTGCCAGAGAAGACAGTGATCGTGTACATAATATCATTATATATATATACATATATATATATATATAAATATATATATATTATATGAAAAAATGATAGTAACAAAAATGTTTACAATGTTAATGATGATCTATACTAGGATGATGAGGTCAGGTAAGTATTTAAAAAAAACATATGACGATGAGCTAATAGAAATATATATAAGATGAGACAGGATGAAGAGGTCACAACTATGTTGATGAGTTGCTGTCGACAACAAGGTTAAAAAATAAAGACTATTTATACAGTGTTGTCACAAAATCATGAATTCATAGCTTGTTTTCATTTGTAGAATATTTCTCAGAGATGCGTTAAACTTCGCTAAACCCTGCCTCGCGTGTATAGACTTCGACCGTTCGAGTTTGCTTTGTAGTAACTTATCAGTACGGAGTAGTAGTTTGCTAAATCATTTGTCAAGCCGCACTCGTACCGCACATGTCGGACAAATCCGCCCTCGGTCTGCTCAGATGCCACAGGACCCCTGGAACAGTGAACACAGTTCAGCGAACATGGTAGATACCGTGGGTTGTTGACAGTTCACTGTCAGCGCAGTTCCAAGCAAGTATCTGTAGCAGGCACTTCGAAACGCAGGGATGATAATCAGAGACATGGCGTGTCTCATTAGTGGCTCAAGCCAGGGCGAAGTCGCCATGGCGCGAATCTCGCCTGAAGTGTTCATTCCGGGGTGATCCGCCATGATCTGTCTCACCTGCCAGCTCATATCAGATTATAAGCTCCGGTATAAACACGACCATTTTTTAGATATCCCACTGATCCTGTTGATCCGGTCGTAGTAAATCTGGTGTGCTGAGGTTGAGTGTAAACATTGATATAAGCTAAAGAATAAAGGAACAAATATCTACGCAGCAGATTTTCTATCATGAAAAGTTTAATAACTCTTCACTCTTCTTTGAAACAGATGTGAGGAGTTGCAATTAAACACACTACAAACGAACGTCGATCAAATAACTAGATTAAATCACTGCAATATTGTATTAAAGAAAATAAAAATAAATAAATAAAAATTTCAGTAAATCGCTTACATGTGACACAATTCATCAATTATGGCGGCGGTGGACATAGAACAGAGAGAGCTAATTGACTTCCCTGGCAACACAGCATACAAGGTTCTCCTTATACAGATTCAGGTTTGATACGGGTCGATTCAGCTGTCACAGCCTACACTAGCTATATCAGCAGTCAACCTATATAGCCTGTATCAACTGCAAACCGTCGGCGATAGATTTGCATTCGACTAGATGATATATTTCGATGGCCCGTGATTGAGCCACACCCCTTTGTGAAAATGAGGTTTGGGCGACATTGCTCGTTTGTGATGTATCCTTGAGCGTTTTGAAATGTTACACAGAAGGTGCCTATGATTTGGAATTAAATCCTGATCTTTAGAGATCTTTATCGTTTTTCCTCATCTGTAAATGCTTGCCATGTACGACCTGTGGGAAAAATGACAGCAAAAGTTGACCCGACTGATCCGCACTGCAACAGATAAAGGGTGAGGTGTTGAAGGCTCTCACAGAATGGGGACAGCTGAGAGTCTGCTCGAAACATGTGTTAGTGGTAGTAACACATGTTTCTAGCTGAGTCTCTTAGCAAAAACGCAAGTGCCATTAACCTACATATTAACCTATATGTATATCATACTTGGGCTTGGTATCGTCACACACTACCTACTGTAACTCAAATCAAAATGCCTCCAACGTAAGTGCTACGTGCCATCAAGAATAGCACCTACATAGGTTCCCTCAAATCGGTTTCTGCAGAGCTGGAGAAATCGTATTTATCGTACAGCAGAGCAAGCATGAAGGCGGCATGAAAAACGGCACGGAAGAGCTGTTAGTGGATCAATACACTTTATTCAATTTAGTAGCATGAAGTTGAAAACGCTATTTCACGATAATTCGAAATTACAAGCAACAGAATAATCACACGTGCTCTTTCCTCAAAGGTCGATCATCGAGAGATCACACACAAATCCATTGAACTTACGGTTCTGGACATTTCGATGGCCACTGCCATATTCAAGATGAATAAATACCCTTAAACAGAGGACATATCATTTGTTTGACTAGGAAACATCACATCATTGCCGACCACTATTGCTCCCTTAAGGAAACGGCATAGTGTCAGCAGATGTCACCTACATGTTCTCACAGACACACACACACACAGACACACAACACAACAAGTGTTCAGTACACTATTGCGCAGGACATGATCCAGCGATGGAAGGTTGAACGTAAGATTTACACAAGGAAAGACTCACGGCCGGTCCCCATGAGCGTTGCCGTTGGCCAGACGACGAATTTACATCATCCACATGACGCGTTCTTGTTGTCGGCGTTTTCTCCCTACCGCAGCGGACTGGCTGTCGCTGAGCCAGCCTACTCAAGCCGACGTATTATAATAGATGATGGATGGATGGATCAAGCGGATAAATCCCGAATGGGATTCCTGAAATTCCCCTCTTGGCCAGTCCGCCGGAGATAATCCGCGACGCAACCTGCTGCAAACCCGCTTGCCGCTCGGCCGTCGCCGGCGGCAGCAGCCCGCCTCACGCGTCAGGCCCGTCGCATTGACAAGCACAAAGTATCGAACGCCGACTTCGTCCGCGCGGACGGCCACTGCGAGACCTTGTCCGTGCCACCGCAGCACAACGAAACGGCGGCAGCCGATTTGAGTCACTTGGAAAAGATTTACAATTTCCACGCGCTTACTCCTCTCGATCCCCCTGCTGTATGAGGGGATCTGCAGGGTATATCGAATACTCGAAACACGCGAAAATGTTAGTAATGCCCGCCGATGCTAATTTGCTGTTGTGGTTGTACGCGGATAGACTAGGCGGCAGGACGGACTACGTATATGCGAATTGTTTCGGTTGAGTTTGCACCGTTCAACCTCTTGTGGCTAACCACAGAGTGGCGCCAGAGTGGTTTGTGGTGACCGGCCACTTAGCCCTGATGCATAGCTGAAAAAAAATGCAACGCGCTGATTGATTTATTGTGCCACACGTTTGAAAGAGGTTAAAAACACGCCACAGGGCTGCCCCATTACAGAAACCTGTGCCGGAGAGTCGTAGTTAGTTGATCGCGAGCGAGACATTCGGATTGTTTTCATCGTATGGTTGCGCACGGAACGGACTACGCTATGAAGACTGTGCTCTTGACCCAACTGATGCTGGCTGTGGTTGGCGTATGCTCAGCGGGTAAATTTTAATGAAAGCTTTTTCCTAAAAGACATTATCTCGAATTGAGTTATCAATCCTGATCACGTTTGATAGATAATCTTAGGCTGGACGTTAAATGTTGGCTGTGGGTCAGCCCAGAAAATCTATAGATAGTCTTAAGCTGGTAATCTAATATAATTGTCCGTTCAGCAGGCTCATACATATTGAACCGCACTTTTCCAACCCTTAAGTTCTCTATATATTAAATATATTCAAGCTATTATAGTAATCGAATAGGGTGTGCGAGATTCATCAGGAAGAACGTCAATGACTAATCACAACAACGCATTATATATTATTTGGTATAGTTATCGACATATGAAGGCTAAGGCCGTAGTCGTACGGATTGGTTAGCAGGTCCGATCCATTCTAATAATCGTTCCCTAATAACATTAGCATCCAGAGGTGGAAATGGCACATCCATAGTATATCTACGTTGCATACAACTAATATCTCATGGTACCCTCAATATGGATATTATGCAGCGTGTTGGAAACGCGATGCAGCTCGAGAATGACATTCGAAAACCGTTCGACCCAATCCGTTATCGAGCTGTCATGTTTATTCTCATTTTTGGCAAACTCCTTGCTCGCCATTAATCTCCCAGCATTAATTAAGCAACAGCAGCAATGAGTGCTAAAAATAGATGATTTACTCATTCCTTCCTGTCTCCATTGGGCCAACACAAAGTCAACCTCGAGTCAATATGCGGCATGGCGCAACCCGGAAAACCTGCTAAAGATAGTCGGACGCCACGAATCGAGACCTACATCCTGGGCGGTATTGGCACCACTAATAGGGAGTTCCCGTGGATCGTGAGTCTTCGCATTCGAAGGGAAGGTAACGTTGTCTCAGGGCACTTCTGCGCCGGGTCGATCATCTCCGAGAACGTCGTAGTTACCGCGGCTCATTGTGTCGAGGGAACATCCGAGTAAGTGGCGTGATATTTTGATATAATATCAAGAGTTCGAAAAATCGAAAATTGTAATTACAAAGGTGCTACTAAATGGGTCGCGCAGTTTCATATATATATATATATATATATATACAACTTTCCGATTTCATTTACAAGGCAAACGGTGTTAATAAATAATAAATCACATGCAATGTCAGCCGATCTGGAGCCCATCCTCGCTTGACTAAATTCAACTTCATTTATACGCAAGGCGCTAGTTATTTATAATTTTTATTAAATCTCGTTTATCGGGTGTTGGCCCTTTGCTACATCACTCATAGGAGATGTTGCCACTACTAATACTAATATTTTAACTGAATATTTATATAATATTATATATAAATAATATTATAACTCGTATTCTATATTTTTCGTAATCGTACACTGCTATTTTCCCGAGATATATTAACACTGTTATTTGTACTTAGCGAAATATACTTGATTTCGTCTCCACGGAGATACTAGGTGCCACCGGCTCAACATAAACGAACTCCTTGTTGCAGATCGCGATTGGTTATCGTCTATCCGGATCAGGAGGGGATCCTGACGATGAAACTCATCGCCAGGATCGTCATGCATCCAAAATACGACACTCGAACCAACGATTACGACATCGCTGTTCTGGTGCTTCGGGATAAGCTCAATTTTCACGGGGCAGAGGCGAACCTGAGGCCAATCTGCCTGCCTCAGCGTGGCGATCAGGTTGGTCGTAGTTATGTCTAACTCTGCCCGTGATCACGCTGCACGGACAACCGGGTAACTACATATTAGCTCATAAGGGTGCCTAGCATCATGCATGCGTTGGCCATAACGGACACTTGTATGTGCACTTCGCTGAGTGTTTGCTTGTCTTTTGTGTTGTTGGCTGCTGCTGTTACTGCTACTGAGGAAGGTCGAAGAGTGGCCCTCGTGTATGGTGGCCGGCTGGGGAACGTTGACCTTCGGTGATCGGAGAGGTTCGCGTATTCTACTGAAGACCGACGTGCAGATCGTCGAAAGGGATCTCTGCCGTAGGTCCTACATGAGCCAGAACGCGATCACAACTCGAATGTTCTGCGCCGGGGACTACCTTCACGGAAACAAGGGAACCTGCCAGGTTCGTCAATGCCATATGATATATATATATATATGATATATATATATATATATATAGCGAATCATGGTCGATAAAAGTGCGCGCTCTGTAAACTGTTTAGTTTTCAGGGTTGATACGTGTGGAGCGTAGCTCCTCACGTGAACGACCGTATTTGGCATGAACGAGTATAGCGCACAATATGACAAGCCAATAAAGGATTTATTATACAATCCCGAGCGTGCGGCGTTGGTGATTACCACACCGTATGCAAACGATTTCTTGCCGTTACAAATAAACGACAGCTTTAGCTCAGACCCTAAACGGTGGCTACGTCAATGTCCACTTCTGTATAATCGTACACTAGTCAGGAAGTCCATACCTTAAGTCCGACCTTAAGTTTTTCAGGGCATTGTCCCCTGGCCTAATTGGCTGTTGACCTGGATGACGGTTTCCGGTCACGATGTCAATAGTATCCCAATTATAATTATATCGGCTATTAATATTGTGGTTATTTCAGAAGGTTCAACGGTGGTTCTAGTTGTTTTGCGGTCGAATGTTGTTCAAACGACAGATCTCAGCAACTAGGTGTGAACACAGGCGTCACTAAGATCAGCTTTTTTCTATTTGTCCTTTCCATGTGTGTTTTCGCAGGGCGATTCGGGAGGTCCCCTCATGTGCTATCGTGACGACTTCAGGTACCAGTTGAGCGGGGTTACTTCGTGGGGCCTCAACTGCGGTAAGGCGATGTTCCCTGGCGTGTTCACTGACGTCGAGAAGGTTCTCGACTTCATCGTCAAGGAGGCCAAGCTCACTCTCTAGCCCTCTTGCTTTGTCGCACTTAGCCAATTCAGTTATCGCGTATACGCTATTCAGTTCGTTGTTACGAACCACTTCAGCACTCGCAAGAAATTCACTTGGGAGTTAGGTGTGTGTGTGTGTGATTCAGTTCGATACCATTGCTAATTGGTTCTGCTGGGGTTGAGATCAAGCAAGGATCAAAGGTCAACGAAGACAGAAGGCGAGGTAGAGGGTGATAAATATGAGAGCATCACATAGAAACGAATATATAATAACAAAAGTCTAAATGGACGATGTACCACTTGTGATATATTTTTTACACATGCACTATTCTCGGTTTGTCAATAAACGCTGGCTGCATCGTAGCACAAGTAGAAGAAAATTAATATAAAAGTGTGCGCTCTAGCGTGTACTGAGTTAGGGAGATCACCTATCACGATTCTATAGTAGCTGCTTAGTAAGGTAAAAGGTAAGGTAAAGGTTTTATTGATTTATTAAAGGAACTGCATAGAATGCTGAAGTTACCTTATATGTCATAGTTGTTGTGTATGTAGTGCATAGTTCTTATTTACTATAATATAAGCAATAACACAATCAAACATTGAGTTTTATCTCGATCTCTATGATGAGGCAACAATTGGAGTCGGGGATTATGTCTGAACGCTCAACGGATTAAGGCTAGTGACCGAGGCCTTGGCTAGAATCCTTCTTAAGTAGGTAGATCGTTATAGATTAACAGTAACCTATCCGGACTGAAACGAGCCTTTTGTCAGGCACCGCTAACGTCAATGAGCATTACGACTTAGTTGACTTAACTATATTGAATTAACTTAGCATTGAGGCTACATTGAATCTCTCGGCCAAAACAAGCAATAAGCGCTACATACGAGTTTTATATTCTATCGATTATTAGTGATAGTGTCAATTTGTGCCGTGAGAGTAAAAAAAACTGGTAACATTTCATAGTAAATAGTTCATTTCAAGATATGTACACAGTTAACTGTGCTGGCGGTAAAATTCACGGGTCAGCTAGAAGCATTGGCATAATATCAGGATTTTATGATTAATACACACTTATTCCTATGCACTGAAAGTAATTAGTGGAGCTTAGTCACGACAAACTATTCACGTGGTATCGAATTTAAAAAAATACACAAATATAACATTCATTAGGATGCATCAGTTACAAAGACAACATAAATAAACAATTAAATAATTAATAACAATAATAATAATAACTGATAAATGCACATTTACATTTTTCCGAACTCTAGCTAGAAAACGGACAATGAACCAGATGTGAACTTCGTCCCCTATCATTCGAAAATTCCAATTGAGCTCATCTCTCTCTTGACCCCCTCTCCTCCAATGTGCTTCGTTTTGAAAAATCTTCCTGTGTCAGTGAATACCAGCAGCCTTACGCTGCCACTGATTCTGCTAGCCATTACAGTGCATTGTCATCTAACGGGAATTAGAGATACATATATAGAACCCTGGCCAATGGTGCATGTGTGATGACTCAGCGAGCTGAAGAGACGAAATGTTGGTGGGGCTTTCCCACGCGGAATCGCTATCAAAACATTATAATCACATCGAAGCGAGCACCCCGAACATATAGATGTATGTATGGACCCCATCGGTGTCAGCGCCTTGATTCACTTCGCTTGCCCAAAAAGGCCGCCTGATCATCTGTCATCTGACCGACTCAATCCCTCATTTCAATCTCTCGCACTGTCTCTGCCCCTCCCCCCCCCAGTACAACCAGCACCGAAGCCCTTTCCTTCTCGTGTCTCCGCCTCGCTCTGGTATATAGACACTGCGCAGTGACACTGTCTCTCACACAGACACACGCGTGCATGCATCATCAGCATAGCTGACACTTGGAGCCGCTCATCATCGACGCCTTCGTCGCCTACCGTGTTCATCAGTGTTTAGCTAGGAAAACGCATTGCCCTTCGAAGTTAAGGAGCTCGCGTTACAATGTGGTCCCTTAGAGCACTTCACCTCGTCATTTTGATCTTCGTTCCGGTTGCCTTTAGCCAGCAGGTCGGCTTCATGATGAGCCGCGGCCGAATCGACGGCAACTACATAAACTTCGATATGGTTGCCACGAACGTGAAAGCCGAATTGAGTCGCGAGGTGGGCGCGTTCCGTTGCACCGTACCTGGCCTGTACCACTTCTCATTCACGGCGATTGCGCCGCGGGACAGCTCTCTCCGGGTGTCTCTACGCAAGAACCGTATTGCGGTGGTAACATTGTTCTCGTCAGCGAACACCCACACGTCTGTTACGGGTTCGATGGTTCTCGTTCTAAAGAAGAACGACATTGTGTATCCGTTCGTCGAAGATGGCAAAATCTACGAGTCAGTGGCGAAGACGCGAGCCCTCACGACATTCAGTGGATTTCGCATTTCGGGCGTTAAGCAGGAAGAGTTCAACTCGGTGTTCCGAACCGACACCGAAGTCGTGGCGGACGATGACCTTGGACAGCCTGATGCCAACGATCATATCGCTTCGTACTTCAAGCCCCCTCAAGATGACGATACGAACGACGATGAATCTATAAACGCGTTCTTTGATTCGTCAGATGGCACTGACGTGTTCGATCACACGACGACATTTGCTCCAACTTCGGCAGCCGATCAACCTGGATCAACGCTCTAAGACAATCATACTGAGGCTACTTATTACACGTGCTGAACTTCAAGCCGGACTCGGAGACCATCGCGTGCGTGGTGTCTATGTGACGAGGAATACTTTCAAGATTACTTTCTCCCAAAGATCGATCTCAACAAGCAGAATATACATTTCGCGTGCAGACCTTAGGACATATGCACGTCTGCAAAGTGTCGTGAAATAACTTAGGTTGTGTAATATATTAGGATAATTTTGAAAATGATCACTCTGCATTAATAAATATACCATCGGTTATCGACTATACATCTAAAACGAAAGTGAACCTCGTCGTTAATGCTGTATCTCTCTCTCTCTCTCTTCTCTTCATTAGATCGCCCTGGAGTGACAGATGTGCTAGATTGAGTAGATTGAAGGTAGAGATGCGCCAGACTCCTCTTCACCACGAAAGTTTGATTGAACCAATTGAACTTAATTCATTTTCCTCATCTGTCTGCTCTGTTATTTCAACGTAGTTCTTGCAGCACTCGCATGCGTGTCGCATCCGTGAAACTCAAACTCTTGTAATGAATTTTTGAACACTTTGATCTTATCGACTCGCATTCCCCTCTCGTTTTGTCGCTGCTGCTGAATCAGCGTAGGTTTAATGTTGACGCTTTTCGCCGCAGCACTTTATCGCGGGAAATAGCTAAGACAGGTCGAATATGAGAGCGCAATGATCGATCACATCTTCGTACTATAAGTATCTAGCCTGCTCAGGTCAACAAAGCGAAACTTTGCCATCGTTCAATTCATTCTCAATACGACGAAACAAACTGTTGGAGAATTGTGTCATGGGATATCGTTATCAGCACGAGCATTGCGTTACGCTATGCCACAAGGCCAGACTCGCAACTCGATGAAAATAACGATATAATATGACAACGCAAAAGTTAAAGCGGAGTGATAGGTCGAAGCGATCCACTTGCTATTTATATCACCTACTCATATTCGGCACCATCCTGACGAATACTAAGGGTTGAATACTTACGTACACAAGGAAGAACGTCGATCTCAGAGTTGTGCAATTTTTGACAACAACAACAACAACAACAACTACAACAACAACAACAGTCACGTGTTTTTATTTCCGTTCTGCCACCAGCCAACGAATCACCGCGAATCCTCGATAATCGAACGGACCCTCTCAGAGTATCCGAGTTGACGACAGCTCTGTCAGTTTTACAGAATCGATGTCAACGAGTTCTCGTTCCCTTGCTCGCTGGACTCGCCCCTGTCGCTTTGGTTAACTTGTTCTCAAGCGAGCCGGAAGAGAAGTTCGGGACTATGTTATCTACCTACGCTTTGCATGCGCGTATACCTCTTTAGTCAGAATATCACTATATTGCATACATTAGGTCGGAGCAGGCAGGGAAGCGATGCCTATCGTATTTTGTTAAAACAATCATAAACATTGGCACGTAAACGATTGTGGTGTTTTACAATGTATAATATTTAGTCAATATCGAATAATGCTGGTTTTATTTAGCCTCGTTGTTGTCTTCTGCTAATTTGCCACTACTTTCTTGTTTATTCAATTTATATTTATAATATTCGCAACCGCGGGTACGAAACCCACTCATCGATCGCTTACTTTCCCAATGAGCAACTCATGCATTCGTTTGTGCATTAAAAATGATGAAAATACCGAAATATTCTATTAGAATTACCTTCTTATATAAAAAAAAAACAAAGCACCTACGTAGTTCATCCACCGTCATTGTTAAGGAATGTGTATTAATTCTTTTACAATCGACTTGTAAACATGCCTACAATATAGTCGCGGTGGATTCTTTGCCAGCAGCCGTCGAAACATTTCGCGCAGCTGCACGGAGTTGTTCGCAGAACATTTGCAACGGACTAGTCGAAATGCTGCATGGTTCGCTTGTGGGTCCTTGTTGGCGATTTATTCCGGGGCAAACGCTAGCTGTCAATTTGATCGATCTTCTGAAGGGTTCCCTTCCCACCATTCAGTCGTAGACGATCTCCAGATTTGAAGATTTGTGTCGCGTTGTCAATGCCGACAACACAGGGCAGGCCGTACTCACGTGCGACAACGGCGCCTGTATCGAACACCACAAGTAATTGTCCATAAGCAACAACAAACAGTCGCCATTCATTCAATCTAGTTAGAAATTAGGTCAATAATATTTTATTCTAACTAGAGACAACACCGCTGAGTGTACAATGACGTCGTCCATGATCGGGTCGTCCAGGATCAAACAACTTGTGCTTGTTAAATGATTGTTCAATAACCTTGAGTATCACTATCGGACGGCAATGAGTGAATTTGAGCCCTAGTAAGATGATAAAAATTACAGATCTCGCTAGCTTTAATTTGCTCAAAATCGCAGTACGATACCGCTGGAGATACAATAGCAGGGGTGACGTTGGCTGTTTCAGAAAAAGGCGACGTTTCGATACTCACCATGGGAAACGAGTCCCCCTACCTCGGTGACCACACCGCCGAGAATTGGAAAATACGGGGTCCATCCCGTATCGGTAGCCGTGGTGATTAAGATGTCCCCTTTCGTGATGAGATGTGCCTCCTTGTCGAAATGCGTAATCACCCGCGCAGGTCCCTCGATCACGCCTTGGCACACAGGCGTGCCTTTAAGCTCTAGCAGTGTATTAGCGAATACCACCGGTTCAAGCTTGCGTGGATAGCCGATTTGCAGTATGGGGTAGCGTTCTGAGTCTAAGGTCGGATGTAGGCGATATCGGCGAATCGCTCTGTGGAACGTGAAAACAATCTCTGTATAATATATAATATATATATATGTATATATATATTGACACGTCTTCAAGACTAGCAACACCGTGTCAGAGAACTTGACTGAGTTTGAAACGTATATACCGCAAAGCTGTACGAGGTTAGGCAATCAATCATCTCGAACTTGTGATGACTTGCTTGGACTAGAACGATATTGTTCCAAAGGAGCCCATTCCTCAGCGGTTGCATCGAATATCTAATAACAAAAAGCCTACCATTAATTCTCATAATCCCCAACGAAATAACGGGGTTGGTTTACCTGGCGATGATGTTGGGACTTCTCGTGCCAATCAGTTGGCGGATCTCATCAAAGTGTAGGAAGAATAGAAGCTCCCGATGAGGGATTCGTCCTTCATTGACCATAAGATCCGCTAGTCGATATAGGGCTAAGCGTAGCTTGTGAATTACGCGAATAATGGCCGATTTCGCGATTTCTCGATTAGCGACCCCGCGACGAGCCCGCGGAATAAGAAAATCGAGCACACGTCTCTGAATAAATCCAAGCTGCACCCCTGCGAGTTGATCCAAGTCGTAACTTTGATTCACTGGTGGTTTTGGATCGTGTGGGGTCGAGGCTGCTACCTGAAGGGTCTTAATCAGTTTGGTCGGCTGCATCGCCCAGGGCTGAATGAATACATCAAACTCCTTCACACATCGATGACCGTGCTTTTCGAGGAAATCACGGAACCTGTACATTTACAATAATACTAACTATTAAGAACTTAAGCATTCTATGCAGTTCCTTTAATAAATCAATAAAGCCTTACCTTACCTTATTACTGTGCCATACAGGGGAAAGAGAGACTTCGCGGGGAAACTCTACTGTGAATAGAAAGTTGTACAGATTTGCAGCGGAAGCATCTGCAGAGGAGACTAGGACACGCTAACATGCGGAGCCGGTATTTGCACCGACCGCTGAACTACGGTTTTAAGATCGGAAAATTGCATCTGCTAAGGAGGCGTCGGCAAATGCGAAGAACACCACCAGCGGCTTGTTCGCAATCTTACCATGGTGCCGTTTCTAGAGCCCGCGTATGGCATGGAAATGGCGTTCTCAGCTAAATAATCAAGTGTTCACAGATTCAGACCTTTTGGCGTCTTCTGTGTCTGACGTTTGTAGCCACTCCAAGGCGTCCTCAGGCGTCATGTTAATGAAACGCTCGCGATCCGGCGACCTCGACAGGCCTGCTCCAAGTCTCTGAAGGCTCAGCGGCACATCGACACTCTCGATTTCGCCAGCCTGGAGGAGTTCGGCAGTACTCGTCAGGATATCGGCGTTGATTTCTGCGGTCAGGCAAAACGGTATCATGGAGATGATGTGAGCAACAACGAGATGACACTCACGGACCATCAGAGGTTATAGGCATTAGCTTCGGTGGTCGGTACTCTGTTTCTTATTTCCAGCGAACTCGGCGTCTGACCGAACTGAAGATGTTTGCAACTATATATTGGTAACCCCACTATGGAAAGCATAGACACACAGAAGGCAGTAACGCTTCGAAGACCTTGATGCGATATCGCTCGTTCCCTACTGCGCTCGGTGTGTTCCCCACGAATAAGCCATATATTTGATTATGCGTTCTGTTCGTTGGAGTGCACCCAAATCCGTTGCATTGTAACTGCCTACCGATGATCGCAGTAATACTAGCCAATATTAGCTTAAATCGATTACTGAGAAAACTCGCAATGTATGTCCTCTTATATATTGTATTCAATACTAGAATAAATTATAGGGGGTGCGATAAAATAACGCTCGTTACTCACCTCCATTGTTGGCCATCGCCAGGGTGTTCATGACAAACGCGTCATTTATCGCCGTGTCCATGAATCCGTGCCATAGGGCCATAGCTACCTAAAAGCATCGCAGCAATATCAATTTTGCGAGAATGTCGATCGTACACCATCCAATGCAAAGGTGCAAACGGATTGTTAACATGATTTATGACTAACTCCCCACGACCTGAAAGATTTGGGTCTTTAACAGTTTCGTAATCCATAACCGAACTTAGGGCGACTAATCGCCAGAAAGAGATGCCCCGTCCCCTCCTATAAACGTCGGCAAGTATACAACGACGTAGCTAACTAACAATTAGACATATCCCGTCCGACGTCCCCGGTCTGGAGCTCGCTTTCGACCGAGATCCGAGACAACTTGGCTCAGCCAAGAAGTTAAAAACGCTCGAAGTTAAAAACGTACTGCCGTTATTGTTTTACTTGCGCTCTATGCTTACCGTGTGTGTTGTTGTTTATACTCGAATTGAACATTATATATCGAACTCTGTCTTACAACACTTTGACGGTTATGAATATTGTCGAGAACTAGTACCCGAACTATGATAAAATAATATACTTTAATATTTCTATCGAGAACTTAACCATTATATCATGAAGATCATAGTTGGTGTCAATAAACCACAATTTGAATACAGCTCAATTTTGTCAAAGGTACCGTTTTGCATGTGACGAGTGAGGCAAGTATGTGCCGCAGCTGTTGTGCCGCTGAAAGATTCTCGTTTTGGTAGACTTCAAATGACTTGCTGAATTCAGACGATTCCTGGATTATCGGGTTGGGCATCAGCATTAACTAATGGATAGCAGAAGAGAACGGTTACGATCTGGGACGCAGGAAGCATTTTAAATGTACAATATTTTTAATTAGCCTTATTAGTAAATGTACAATATTTAAATTAGCCCAATTGTCGATCAATTGCACCTGTACAGGTCGCTAGTAGTGTACTATGTATAATACTAGTGTATCCACTGAAGCTTCAATGAGAACTCATGTTGAAGAAACAGTCTCGTAGATGGCAAATACGGGTTATGGGCTTATGGATTAAAAGAACATAATGCATAGATAAAACAGCTTGACAGATATACATTAGACGTCGTCGGGGGATACTGGCATGTTAAACAAACACAATTTAGAGTACTAGTGTCTCTTGGCCGCTGCCAAGTCGCATTTAGGTAGCATATCGTATGGATCCTTTAAGCCTGGTTTTCTGAACTGCATTTGCATAGCGACCTTTGGCTATTCTAGTACCTATTTTACTTTTTATATATTATAGAGATCGTCTGAGCCACTGCCAAACAAATCAATTAAGACAACGGATAAAGTTCGACACTCTCATCATTATTGGCATCATTCTCTGATTTTGACGGAAATCAACGTGTGCTTGTATTGTCCTGGTACAACAAACCTTTGCTATACCGATGAGGCCTTTGAGTTTAGTGAGCAGGTCTTTCTTTCCAGTCGTCCGGACGACTCCCTTCTTCATAACCTCGTCCTGCGAGACATCTCTTCCATAGGAGGCGTACATCATCGCTTTTTCAATTGGACTTTCAAGTTGGCGCTAAAGATGCGATAAATAATATTGCACGCTGCATAAGTTGCCAATACCGACTAGGGCTTCTAAACGTGATGCTTTATGCCAATGAAGGTCGTTTAATAGTTGTCACGGTACAGACTAAGTATGTGGCGAGTCTCTAATGTGAGTATTGAGATACGAGGTGATATCCGCTCTAGCAAAACTGCAATTGAAAGGAATGCTACTGCTGTGATATGCACTTATAGCAAACGAACAAGACGCGACACACACACACACACATAAACCCTTACAAGGGTTTGTACCGAACACATAAGGGTTTGTACCGAACAAAGTCACCAGAGGCTTACGGTCATGAATATTGCCTACGCTAATGGATAGCAACGTCATCAATGCTCAGATCGTAAAATTGACTTACATCGCTGGCTGGCAAAAAGATCTGCTTGCGTAGTGCTGACATCGTCAGCGAAGAGTAGAGCGATGTCTGGAGGTCGGAACCGGAGCGAAATTTGAGCATGAACTCACGGCAAAAAACGCCGAAGAACGCATCAGTAATCGTTGGTCCTAGGACGGACAGGGCGCCCGGGAAGATCTCTCTGGAAAGTGCAACAGATGATGGTTCAACAGTGTCTAGCACAGGTGTGAAGTATTCGTGAATATGGCATGGACGTGGAACAAGGATCCTCCGATTATGCTTACAATTTCGGGTGAAACAAATATATTCCTGGGGTCTAGTGGGCAGCCATTTGAAACAGAGCCCCTCGCACCAAACCAAACCTGATACAGGATAGAATTTATCTCAGTTGGAATATGATAACGAGTATTTGAACGGAAAAAAAAAGATAGAAGTAATTATGCACACTCACGCCATCGTCGCTCTGCTCAGGATATCGCCTTCGGATAGGAGTCGGCTGTTACAATCATTGGCGATCTCAAAGTCGGTTTCCTTCGTGATCGAGGTGACGGGCCTACTTTGTAGAAGATAAAAACGATCTTCCAGTAGTGCCCATTCAATGTCTCGGGCAGTGGTGAAGCATGACTCTACCTGATGTCCGATCGAGGCCAGCCTTTCAACGGCTTCAGATGAAATGCATGTCTTTTGAGCATCTTCATCGCTAACGTCAACTTGTTCAGTGCCTCCTGTCGATGTCTGCTGAATTAGCGACTTTTTTTTGCCGACAATGGTCTCAACCAGCGAGAGTTGGGTCCCATCGCGAGCTCGTCGAATCATAAATGTGTCAGGCTCTGCCGAAGCCGATACGACCGACTCTCCGAGGCCGTAGTTGGCAGTGATGGTGATTGTTCTATGGGGGACACACGGAACACTCTTGTACTCATTTCTGTGTATGGTGACCTGCATACACAGTCAATGGGCTGTTGAGCGGTCTATGTTTTTTCTACTAAAGAGGAAAGATGGCTCCCTTCTATGTGTTATATAATATGTGCAACGTCCGTAAAGTTCGCCTTACACTGCCTCAGTATTGTCACTACTAGTTCAAAATTATACCTTATATTAGGTACTGACCTTATTACCAAAAAAAAAACAAGCGATAATTAGAATCGTTCCTTACTCAGGGCTAGACGTGACGGGGTTGCAAGTGAACATCACACCGGCAGCTTCTGCCGGCACCATCTCTTGGATCACCACGGCCATATTCGAGGCCACAGTTTGACCATACTGACGTTTGTAGTTAACGGCTGTGAAGCTGAACTGGGAGGCCCAGCACTTGACGGCCGTGGCGGCGACGACAGCGATATTTTCAGCGGGAACACCGAGATACGTCGTCATCTGTCCAGCTGCTGACATCTCTTCGGAGTCTTCGCCCACAGCCGAAGATCGTACCGCCACGCGGAGGCTTTGGTTACGCCCCATCAGATGTGTCATCTTATCCTCGAGAGCTCGCAAAATCGTTATCGGAACCGTGGCACTCGCCACCGTACCCACGCAAACGTCACAGGCTCTTCGGAGTTCCTCGTTTGAAGGGCAGCCGAGTACACATTCAGTTAGCGACTCGATAGCATCACGGACAACCGGTTGCTCCGCGAACAACTCGTAGGCATTCGTTGTCAGGACAAGAGCTCGCGGAACTGTGAACTGCACGGATAGAATGTGCGTATTTATAATACGTATTATTTCTATTTTTTTTTTCGCCAATTTGAAACGCCACTAAGAGATTATGCTTGATGCAAACTACTACGCAATAATAATCGTGTAATAATCGCTTTTTACGACTTGTGGCGTGAAAAAAAGGGCACTTTGCAGACACGTGTATTGTTTATCTATCAAAGTGTTAAATATCCTTGGTTATCCTCCCTTTACAAGGTCAAACGCCGGGGGAAGGGTTAAATGTTGGCTGAGAGTCTGCCCGAAAATTTCTGTTCTACTCATATCCGTATATATGTCTATAGATGTATTATCTCCCACTTTCTCTCCATCTATGCTTGTATTATAGTTTCCGTACGCTGTGGAACTGCTTCGAAATAGAAGTGAGCACTGCAAGTGAAGACCCCTTTCCTCCGGTGAGGTCACTGCGCTTGCAGTCTTCCTCCGAAGTGCTTAGGACAAGCGCGGACACCGTCTTGTCAGGATCCACGCACTGATGCTGGTATTCATCAGGGAGGACAAGGCGCGGTCGGTTGTACCTGTCGGACAGCATTTGATGGCAAATCAGACTTAGGTAGAACTTACATCTAGTGTTTTGTTCACTCGCTTACTTCAACTCGGTCGTCTGTGTAAATGGGACATCGTGATGAGCGATTACGACATTTTTTTTGGTTATTCTTTTCCCCTTGACAACACTAGGACCAGTAGTATTATTAACCTACCTGTGAACATTCAACGTGAGAATCACTCCTGGCTGCCCATTTAAAGTGGCTTCCTGCTTCGATACAGCGAATCGATCGTTGATTTGAGGGTGCGTTGTAGAAACCGGAATAGGCTCAAAGGTCGTCTGGCGAGCCAACACAGAGTAGGTCATTCGACCTGTAAAATTCGCGAAGTATACGCTAATGGTTATCACTTGAAATTGTTGATCGTCACTATATCTGGACCTAGAGGTCAGCAGAATTTGCAAAATACTATATATATATATATATATAACAAGCTGCAAGCTCTCTACCTAACTTTGTACGGGCTTATTTGAACGTGAACAGAATCAGTTACGTGTTTTGGCTGTGATTCGGGTGTCGGAGAGTTCCTCGGCCGTGATCGGTAGAGTCTTCGTGGAAGGATCAAACATGGAGCCCATGACCACTAGCTTATCCTCGACCTTGCGCGAGATTATGTGCAGACGGTGGCCGTTCCGGAAATACCCGAAGCGATGCACCTCGTGTCGAGGCTCCAGCCGTCCGGAGAAATGCATTCGACTACCCCAAAGGTGGACTTCTTTTGCATCAGCACCATTCACCGTGATTTGCGCGTCTATGTGGCTACGATCGATAAAGCAACGTTGATAAACGAGATAAGCAATGATATAGAAGATATAGGCGATAAGTGCGAAAAAAAACGGGAAGGATATACCTGCTACCTTGTGGGTTATCCATTTATTTGTATGGAATCAAACACACTAAGATTCCATGTGGAACGTTATACTTGCATAGTGATGCCACCTTGTTTAATGGACGACCAAATTGGAGAACGGAGATTCACCTGGCGTTGCTGAGTTGTGTTCAAAGCTAGCCAACAAAATAATTGTAATCAATCAATGATAATAATGATAATTGTAGTAATAGAGAAAAAAAACACATTGTTCACTAGGCATGTGCTTACCCGGGCTGTGAATAGGCAAATTCATCCTTATAGATCGATTCGACCTGCGAGAGCATTGTGAATGGATTTAGATGTGATAGCGAATCTGCCATAGCCTCAATGGACATCTGCTGGGGATACTCGAAGACGTGTGAGGCTGCTATCCAACTGCGGGAGAAGTCATCAAGGTAGAATCTCTGAGCTCGCACTTTCCTTGTTCACTTGACATAGTAATTAGAACGATTAAGTTTCGTCCCCGTACATTGTCAGTAATCATGAGTAAACATCGATTTATCTAAGCTATGTCGTTAGATAGGTTGACGGTTTAATCACTATATGGGTGACATAGCGAAATCTAGGAACACATCGCATTCTTGTTTATATCATTTATGTAGCTAATGAATAGCACAGTTGATACTGGCTTGAAGTACAGACCTCGACTGTCTACTCACATCGCGCCAAATTTGACATGGACGTCCTCCCCTTCGGCGTTGGCCATTAGTCCATTGAAGGCGATCCGCCATCGTCGCATGGGTGCTAGACACTCGAGTTTCAGGCCGCAACCGTGATAGCTAACATGATCGCTGAGGTCAAGGCGCACCTCGTTCTGCAGCGTCAACAATTGGCCATCATTCAACTGAAGTACGACAAATGCTTGACAGAGGCCTTCCTGGAGCCGATTGAGCCGAAGGAGCAGCGAGGATCCAGATTCAATGTGGCTCCCTTCAAATATGTGCAGGTCTTCTTTACTCTAAAATCCGCAAAAAAAAAAATATATATATATACATACAATTGATGGTTATTATAGTTCATAGTGGCGCGAGTGAACGAATGTGCCTCGCTCATCTACGATTTTTTCCAACCTTGAGAAATCGAGCCGATTTCGGCCTCTCCTGCTCCCACTCATTATCAGGATAGATGAGTCCGCTGTTAATTGGGGTGTACTCCTTGATGAAAATCTCCGGCTCGGGAAACCGTAGTAGACTGCGGCGAGTCTTGTATGTCAGGTATACGGTACAGAGGAAATGTTTCACGAAATACGACACGCCTGTGGACAATGAAGAGATAACAAAAACGTCTAAAAAGTCCGCCTGCCTGCCTGACCTTCATACGATTTATGCATCGAGTATCTTCGTGCCCTTGTGACCGAGGGCGGTTTCAACCACTTGGCAACCAAGGTTAGCACGACAGCATAGTTGGCAGGACGCTGCTATACCCAGCGGCAATGCAGCCTCACGCGATAGACAAAATAACAGCTAACGATAAAGCCTACAATTTAACTTACATCGTTTAGACAACACGAGGGAATGATCCAGCATGATCTTACTACTTACCAAATTTGTTCAAGCCAAACACAAGGGTATACCTTCAAAAATGTGTCCTTGATTCATAATTAATTAGCACAACAAAACAACTACCCATTTAACTTACCATGTGCGCTGATCGTAGCCGATGCCTGCAGGATTTCATGCCAAATAGCTCCCAGAAGGGCGAGCGCAAGGCACCGGCAGGACATGCTCTTGGTTACTGTCGCGTGACACTGTCACACTAGGCGGCGATAGTTGTTATCCGTACTATTTGTCACCACAATTTGCCGCGATGTAAACAGAGCTGAGTCCGTCGTCAGTGATGCTAAAGGACTCGAGCCCGAAAAATGTAGTCGAGGGCAGCCTCTCTCTAAATAATCCAACACGGCTGCTTTTTTGGCAGCTCGCAATCGACGTAGTTAGCGAGAAAGAGAGATAGAGCGAGAGAGAGAGATGGCGAGAGACACAGCTATCTCTCTCTCTATCTGTAGCGTCCCGCCTTGCGAACGGGATACGTGCCCCACCTATTGCAACGCCGCTGTATCATAGCTGCAGTATCCCATCTTGAAAGAAGGATTACCGACAACCGAGGGGGACACCTGGAATTGCAAAGGCCATTTCCTCTCGTCCAGCCACATTCAGTGGCATATAAGACTAGTGGTGGCAGATTGCCATTGGCAATGATGATCGACGTTATTCCGTTATCAGCTCATCGTAAAGTAGTGGTCTTGTCGTAAAGCCAATGCTCGCCAATGCTCCCCGCGAAGCATTGGCGGCCATTGGTGGCCACAGCAAAACGACTGGCCGACTGCTGCGAGACTAAATAAGGCAGCAATTAAGTGCCTCCACTTAACTAACGGAGATCACATGGAAGAAAACGTACTTGGTGTGTATGGGTAGCGAACGTTGTTCAATTGTGTATGTTTCTCAGTTGACGACGATACTGATGTCAGCCGCCGGCGGTGGCCATGCACGGCGTGGGAATAGCCGATACGATGCACCGAAAACTACAGCGCTGTCCCGTTGACAACAATGAATAAGTTGGTACACTTCGACGTTCTAATGAAGGACCTAATGGACTCGGACTGTCTGTTGGTTGCACCCACTTAAGAAAAGGAAGGGAAAGAGTTATAAACATTTGGGATAGGGAAAACATCGAAGCTTAATTGCTCTTCAATTCTAAACAGCTTAAATTTATTCCTACAAATAGTTATCGTCTCTTTGCTATGTGGTTGATTCACACAAATGTAAAATAAATGGAAATAATTAGCTCTCTTTTAATACGCTCGACCGAGTAATGACATAAAGAGGCTGGTGGAGTACAAAAGAGCCAGTCACCCTTTGGATCGAAGGATTGGCAAATGAGGATGATCCCGTCATATTTGTTAGCTATTGCCATACGAGTATATATGTAGATAGAAATTCTAGACGTTGATGACACGTCCAGGGGAGTTATCCGTCAGTGAAAATTTCACTCTAGACAGGACAGCGAAATAAATGTTTATGAGCTGATAAATTTACTTTAAACTCGTACGTTCTAAAGTCCATCAAAACATCCCTGAGATGAACTGGCGTCTCCAAAGAAAAAAGTATAATATGATTGTCAGGCTGAATGACTCACCCTTTGGAATCAACTCCACACAAACTCCCGTTCTCTACACACGTAGCACCCACACACAACCTTCGCCGCATAGGAGCATTCAGGATGCTGATGCAGAATTTTACGAGAAATCTCCGTTTGAGAGATAATATAGTATTCTGAACAAAATAGTGCAATAAAATACGACAGAAAAACACCGTCCTCCATCTTGGGTTGAAAACAATTCGACATTTCCAAATACATGTTTCAGTTGTTTTCGATTTAATTGTCGCAAGCGAAATTGTTACATACACCACTTATATAACCCGCACCACTTACGCATATAGATGAGTAATAATAATACTAATAATTATGCACGCCTCGCTCTGAGGCAACGATTTCCGTATTTCTATAGACGTAATAACATAATACATTTTCCTGGCTCGCTCACAGCCAACAGTTAAGGACCACGGCATTGCTTCATAAGAGTGACCCCTTTAAATACAAGTGTGGAACGGTAGGGATCGAAGCCGTGCACCTGCGTGTCTCCTCCGATAGCAAGGCGCACTCGAATGCACTACGCCACCGGGCTCGACCCAACCTACAACAGCATAAGCAACCAAAAATTCGGCTAACTCATATCTCTGCGATCGACGAATCTCGTCAGTGTCTGTACCAACCGCGGGAGAAGGACCAGATAGGACAATGACTTCGATCGCATGAAATGCCATCCCGGTGGCATCGCCCAAAAGATTTGGTCCTAAGGTGATGATTATACCTGCTCTGGACCTTGACGACATTTGCTATTTGTTATGTAAAACTGAAAATATCATTGCAACCCAATATCTCGAGTTCTTGAGAAAACTGACGGACAAATAGCGCCGGAAACCGAAACCACACCGTGAAGCGAAAACCTCACCAAACCGGATCGAGGTCAACGATGTCTCCCAATGGATTCAACCTACGTATCCTCCAGATTTAAGCCCCTGTGATTATGGTTGTTTTCACGCGTTGGAAAAGGATAATTGGTTGTGTACATTATGCAACAAACATCGATTTACTTCAGGAAGCTATCGACAATGAACATAGGTATGGTAAATGGATATTATTGGTACATAAATGGAAATTATCCCACCAACCGCTTCTGGATGTACAAAATGTTTCGGAAACAGTAGCAGTCCGACAATGAAATTTCAATAAGATTTTACCCATAAAAACATTTTACCAAGAGGCCGTCTTGCCGAGTAACCTGTTCTGGAACGGACTATAGCCACGCGTTTTTCGAGTCCTTTGAATGAGTATACATGGATTATCTTGACTCAGCTTGCTAATATTTCCGAATCTAAAAGCTACAATAGAAAGCACAATATAGTTATCTATGCTTTGCGTAGACAGCTTTAACTGCCGCCAAATCGAGTCGATTCATATCGATTGCTTAATGACGAGCTCTAAATACCACCGATTAGAGATTCTGTGCGGAAAACAGAATATGGACGTTGATTGCTGCCGTGGAATTTTAATTCGTCTTTTTATATCGTGTCGCATTATATATATATATATATATATATATATAATGCGTATATATATATATATATATATATATATATATATATAATGCGTATATATATATATATATATATATATATATATATATATATATATATATATATATGAGATAGTGGTTACTCGCTCGCCACGTTGAATATAAGATTTATTTACGGATAGGATGGGTATGTATATATGCTACAAGTTACCGTAAGACATTACACACTGTATGATGTGACACAGAAAGATAGCACGTTTATTTGCAACATTTTTTTTCTACCCAGTTAAATGGATGGGTATTTGTACCGATGATGCGGATGGATATATATATATATATATAATATCGAACACGGATAAAATATTGAAATGTTTTTTATATGGTGATTATTCATAACTGCTCACAAAATATACATACACGTATATGATACCACGCAGTGATTACTACAGTTATATTATTATTATTATTATTTTTGGGGTGCAGCAGTATGTGAATTAGTTCACCTACACCTTGGCGTCACGGTCAAAGCTACAGGACAGTATTTCACGGCCCGCGTAACGGAGCAGTGTCGCAAAGCGTGACAAAATAAAAAGAGATCTGTCACCGCCGACAACTATTGCTATTTAGTTAGTGTGCTTCCATGACTTACTGAGGAGTCATATTGTATTAGCGGACTCTCCATACAGTTGACTGGGTGAAACTGTGTATACAGAGAGATACAGTGATATAGATGATATAGAATCGGGACACGATTATTAGATTCGCGGCTCACCATTTCTGCCAAATACTCTGTGATAAGCGAATGATTTCACGAACATCCAGATCATATGTATCGAATAATGTGAAGGTTGTGGATATTACCATTTTGCACTGAATTTCTATAATGGTAGGGTTCCTACCGCAGATGACAGACGCGCCGTAATATTACGCTCAATCAGGGCTATTACATTTTATTGTGGCCGTCCCTTCTATTTTAATTTTCTTAATGTTCATATTGATTGCTATCTGATAAAGATGCCAAATGAAATTTCTTCTCTATCATTATGGCGCAGTGCACAATTAGGCCACGCATCAGTTATCGGTGCTGCGATGGGAATAACACGCGCGAGTGATAGTTTATTGAGATTACGGCTGGCTATTTTAGTGAAATTATGAGCATACATATGAATTGAGTGCACTAGTATTGAGAGTGGCGGCAACCTGTGATTCGGCCTTGTCGGGACGAACCTTGCGATGAGGCGTCAGATTCGATTAATAATGTTAGTTCGACAAAACGCAGTTATCGGTTATCTGGCTCCCGCAGCACCTAACGCCTGGTGGTGTCTTACAGATTCTGATACCTCTGAAACTGGTGATTTCTTATGCAGCGCAGGCGCCTCGAGTTGGCGAACCTTGAATTCGAGCATGGAATACATGTAGCAATTTAGTATAATGCCATGAGCTGAGGCCTGTCAGATAGGGGAACAGCTGAGGGTCAGCTCGAAAAACAGTTACAGTATAATGCCATGATACCACTCACTGTCTTCTAATGTGTTTAATGGCCACTAAGCGTACTTGAGGCCAGGCTATGTATCGTACGTTATGCTACAGCTAGTTCGTGCTGCCGGTTCACTTCGCGTACTAGGGACATGTATATTTGTTTGAAGACAACAATGCCCAAGGGATTGGGTACAACCGACAAGAAATCGATTTCACGTACGTTTGCACGTAGACAATTATAATAATTCAATAATCAAACTTAACACAGCGTCATTTGCTGGCCCGGTTAATTCGTACCTCAGGATCGGAGTTCCACCCGAGAAAAGAGCTTTTGATCCAGGCAATGTAGAAGTCGAGACGTGTTGCAACAGCAGGAGTTGGCGAGGCGCATGAGAATCCGAACGAAACGACGCCACGTTGCTCCATAGGCGTGCCCGGAGCAGGTGACCCTTCGTTGGTCCGACGAGGCACCATGACTGGACCACCGGAGTCGCCCTGCTGAAATCATTTAGTTTTCCTCGTGACCGTGTCAGCTGCTTCGCACACACTTTAGCTACAAGCCGTTGACAATGGTGGACTACGTATTGTCCAATGATATATATATATATATATATATATATACATGTACATATATATGCAAGTTGTACTCACAAAGCAGGTGTCTGTTCCATTGCCGAGCGTACACATTTGTGAGCTTCGTTCAAAGGCTACTTTCGCTAACTTTGGCGATCGTACACAGTCCACTGATGGGAGAATATCCAGTTTGGCAAACTTTAGGATGGTCGAACTCTTTCCGCCTGGAATAAGGGGAGGGGGTTGGAGAAAAATTCATATACATCTCAGCTGCTGGTGATTCGCGTCGATATTGCACAGCAAAATACGACAGGAGAGAAAAATCGCCTCACCGAAGACCATGCTGAGATGACAAGGGAAGCTGTTTTGAAAAGATATCGCCAACGAAATACTATTCGTAGTTATTAATTGAAGTGTCCGCGGACCTTCAAACAAATGCCTGTAGATGGGCTATGGTTATTGTTGAAGTGTGTACCTGTGGCCTTGTCCACACCCCAGCCTGCTACGGTTGCCAGCTCTTTCTCCATATCCGCGAAACGTCCGTCACGGCCTGTTTCTGATTCGTCGGAAATGCAGATAGGTCGTGCCAATCTTGGTTCCAATCGACGTGAGAGCATTAGCAGGGCGATGTCGTGCTTCTCAAAAGGTACCCGCGAATACAGTGGATGCCTAAGGCCAAATCAAATAAGGTGCACGTTACACATATCGCCGTGGGAAATATGGCACATGTTCGAGGTCCATGCCAGCGATCATGCGATAGGCATATAACTTGATAGGCCGTGGCGTATCATAGATGCACTTACAATTTGAAGGACGAAACGGCAACATAATGCGCATGCTTCTTGTTTGTATTTCCGTATCCTGCCTCGATGGAAGTGGGAAGCTCGCCACTGAAAAATGACAGAAAATTGATTCGCGCAATGGATTTAGACGGTTATCCGGTTGACGCATCCGTTTATGATAATAGGGCTGCTATAGTCGGTGGTTGAAATTAGTTACCGAACACTGTTTCGGCCCGCGAGTATTACAAAAAACGTAGGGTGAATTGCTTTACTTTTAAAAGTAGTTTTTGACCACCATTGTAATTAAGTACCTTTGACTAACACTATCAAACATTTCTGTAGCTCACCGTTGCAGAATGCAGTGAGCTGCGGTAAGCAAGAACCTTGGAGTTATGAGTGACGCAGCGCAAACGAACGGCGAACCGCGCACAATTTTCAAATGAATCAGCCAAGGGAATCTACCCTCCGGCGCTGGCTCCCCGTTGACGATTCGGCCTCGTAAGATCAATGATTGGCCACAGCCAGGTCCATTTAGCGTGACGTCTTCAGACGAAATATCGCTTGGGTCGGCCTTCTCTGCTGCCGCCGTCCCGTTTTCCTCTTTGGCCAGGCGACTTTCGATGAGAACTTCTTCGCTGGGCAACGATTTCTGGTACGTTCTCTGGCTCTGTGGCGTGAAAACCGGATACGGTCCTGCTTTCCATGATTGTTGATACATCGGTTGCTTAGGTAGGCTTTTCCAGGACGTCTTGTAGCCACCGCCCTTAATAGGCTCTCGTTTCACGGTCGTCTCATAGCTATCGTCATTAACGATGGGACCGGTCGACTTCGTCCACGATGTCTTGTAGCTCGACTTGACCGGACCTGTTGACCAGGACGTTTGGTAGACTGGACCCCGGACCGACTCCTTCACAATAGCGTATCCTGTGCCACTATTTTTTTGGCCACCCTTTACGATTTGTTGCACGACCATCTGCTGGTTATTTTTGATAGTATTCTTCCACTGAAACAAAGGAAAACTACTAATTATGACTACTCTCCAACAGATATCAACATCAGCGTACAGGACTCACGCGCTTTAGAGAGCAAGCAAGCCCTGACATCTAAATCCTTCCTCTGATTCTAATCCACTCACCTGAGATTCGGGCACAATCACTTCCTTCACCGCTCCTCCGTTCTTGCGATAAATGCCAAAATCCTTCGTTGCGCTATTGGTGGTCCATTTCGTTTCATACACGGCCGGCTTTTTCTGCCACTTGTAATAGGTTGACGGCGCTTGAATTCGGTACGCATTACTGGAATCTATTGCATAGGATATTGTCGGCCTAGCGTGCTTAACGGTTTCTCTTATCTGTTGGATCGAGCTGGGTCTCCGTTCGACCTCGTATGAGTTAATTTGGCTATAACCTCCCGGGTAGCCCTCGTAGGTATAATTATAAGATGAGTCCGGTTCGCGCTGAGCTTTCAAATAGTGACGATACATCTGATTAAACGATATCATCCCACCTCCATGTGGCCGCTGACTTCTTAGTTGCGCTGCAAACATTCGCTTAAGCATGATACACAATTCGTCCTCACGCTGTGGGCTCCACAGGTCCTTACCATTCGCCCCTCTCTCAACCTCTCCTGAGTCGATACCGCCTTCATGGCCAGGAGCTGGTCGCCGAATAATGTGGTGCGCCTCCGGATTTTCGCCTTCATCCTCCTCCACAGTGATCCGCTCTGGCTTTGGAGTGATGTACACAGTTGAATCACCTCCAGTATCGATGAGGGCAACCTCATTTACATCCTCTCCTGGACGCATTGGCTTCCTGGTAATTAGAGATACGGCGGGAAATCGGGGCGAAGGGGTTGTTCTTCTCGGATAGGTAATGTATTCATGCTGTAATGGGGGCCTAATCTTCATTTGACCACCTTCGTCTTCCGCAACGGGCCGTTCAATGTGTTCCCCCCCAAATGGGGGTCGGACTTTGATATCACCGCCTTCAATTTGCTGATCGGACGGGCGTCGAACGACTTGCCCTTCAAATGGCGGCCTAATCTTTATTTCACCCCCATCGATATCCTCAAGCGGACGTTCGATAGGCTCAGACTCATTTGGAGGCGTGGCCACAATTTCATTTCCTTCGAACTCCTCAATCATCGGCACGCTGGGACGTTCAACGCATCGGCCACCACTGTGAGTAGTGCAGGTGGGAACGACAACTTGCGGATTAACAATGCTGGGTCGTCTCGATGGTCTCGTAATCACGACCATTCCATCCTCGGGGATTTCTCCATCGACACTCACTGCCTGACGTTCATAAGGCAATCGGATGCGGCGGCATTCACAGATTTCGGTCTCACCTGTCATTGGATCGAAATACCTTTTTCCATACGTTCGAGCAGTTCCCGTAGGTGTGCTTACTGTTGGAATGGTAAGCAGTTTCGAGCGAACACCTCGACGAGGCCTTCGTGTAACAGTGAGTCCATCCGTGGTAAATGTCTTCATTAGTGGTCCATGTGAGCGGGTTTCGAGTTCGCCGATTGCATCGGTACTCGGTATCGATGGTGCAGAAACGGTGTCTTCTGAACGTTCAGTAGGGCTTGTTGTCGTAGTGGTGGTGGTAGTAGTCGTCACTTTCCGGCCGTTGTCAGCCATCGCTGATCTGAGTCTGGGCTCGGCCGCTTGTTCAGAGTCAGACGGGGACGATGAAGGGGTTGTGAAAGGTGCCCGAAAAGTAGGATCGCCCGCGAGGTCGACGAGCGTAAAATTGCCATCGATGTCGGTCTCTCCCAATTTGAACGGGCCAGACTCGCCAAATGTTTGAGCCTCGTTCGGTGCATTGGGAGGCGACGCATCCACTGATCGTTCCAGATTCTTCCCTGTTAGAATCTCCTCGTCCAGCCGCCTTTCGCATGGTATCCAAGGTAGACAACGAGCATCCTCCGGACGATAGATGCCTTGCGCTCGTACAACATCTGTCTTGAACACTCCACCTGCCAGACATATCTAAGGATAGTGCATAGATCGCCTGTTATTATTGGTATTATTATCATTAGTATAGATTAACAAGCTTACAGGGATTGTTAACCACTCAAACATGTCGACTCTAACTTGAATGCAACCGTCATAGTCCGATATCATACAATATACCTTGTTAAGATGCCACGTATAAAGTGTGACAACTTTTGTTCCAGCCATGCATTGCTGTTACGTCCGAACACCAACGTGATCAGTTCAGTAAAATATGAGAGTTGTTTGTTTTGTGTGCTACTCAATAGAAAAACATGTTAAATACCCCGTAGTATTCTACAACGAGCAGGCGACATACCTCAAGCCACAGCAAAACGCGCCACAGCATGCTGGCTCGGTGCAAGCTCGTTCTCTGGCCTTATAAAGCTTGGGAGTCTGATGTATGCGGACCCGCCGACGAATCAGCGTTGACAGAGGTGTTTGAATGGTTCACTGTGCTTGTCATAGCTCTCTCTCTCTCTCTCTCTATCTCGTGTGTGGCCAAACGGCACAGATTTTCGCTATTACTAGTGCAATAATTTCTTCATCTTCCACTAATTGGGTGGTGGGTGGCTGGCATGACCATTTCGATGGCCACGATGACGGTCAGCACCCGATAACAATCATACTATTAGTATGAGTCGTGCTGGTATAACTCCGCGCGAACCGTGATATTTGCCTAGTAAATTAATGCGTGTTATAGACTTATTGATAGGTAGCACTGACGCATTCTCTAATGTCACATCGAATCTATGGGTCTCTATAGATTATTATGAAAAATCGCTATATGGCACAATTGCTCCCTGTATACCTCTGAGCTGCATATATAATGCTCGCCTTATGCTAACTGGCTGGTTTGGTGCCGTAATAATCGGTGGCTCAGGCAGTTTCCGTTCTCGATTGATTGTTTCTGGTCGGCAGCATTTTCTGTGCGAGTCTAACTTTTGTGTCCACTTCGAATGTGCGGGGACACATGTAGCATTTTGAAAGGCCAAGATGCACCTTCCCTTGAATAGAGGTGCGCTTGGGTTGCGTGGGACAACTTCACGACGAGATCGTACCACCGATAACCAAACCTCCTTTTAATGCACGCCCATGAGCCGGTTAAAATGATAATGATTGAACGATGTGGATAGATACGATCAAGATCTGTAAAGCACGCTGACGTTTCTTCTATGTGTCGTCTATGACAACCGCACGGATTTTCAAAAAAAATAAACCCCTCGAATAGATAACAGAACCCCGATTAGAATAGGATGCAAAGAGATATCTACTCATCATGCGCACCTCAATTTAAAAAGAAGGTTGTTCCAAGCTAACGTTATATAAATGCAACGTCATCTATTTGTTGCAGGCTCTGCTACAAAGTCTACTGCTACCGCTATGAGCAAACGTTACAAAGCAAGTCAATCCACTCATGTTCAAGCCTTACCAGCTCGACCAGTTAGCTAGCCTCTTCTCACTGTCAAGAGCATTCGATTGGCACCACTGCTATCTCACAGCAACCGAAGGTAGCTGTTCACTGCACGCCCCACCGGAAAGCAACAAGATGCACCTTACGCATACATCGGGAAAATGATGAACCAATTATAATGCCACGATCAGTTCTTTCCTACTGTCTCTCTCTCTCTCTCTATCTCTCCCTATCTTCCTGTAATCCTTTTGTCAGGAACGAGAGTGCCTACTTAGCTCTGATTTTCACTGATGGGTGTTCACACAGCACCCAACGGATAGCTGTGTACGGACGATGGGATGGCCCTCCGAACGTGACCAGACGTTCAGTTCGATGGCATATGGCTTGGAGAATATTGCAATTGAGCGAAGTAAGAGCGCACGGTATCCGACAACAATCGTATTGGCGTTTATTGAGAAATATCGGCTGTAAATTGAGGTAACTGCAGTCTTCCTTTGCAGGGCAGATAGACAACTAACGATTACTATTAGGCGGTAACTAAACTTATTATACAAGCCATCGGCCACACCACGTTGAAAACAGTTGCTGTGTAAACTGTCTCATTGTGACACATTGTATAGTCGAGTGTTTGGGGAACTATTTACTGCGAAAACGAACTAGTAGAAAACACACTAGTAGTGTGTTATGACGTACTTATACGAGACTATTAGAGAATTGTCCAGAGCTCGATCGTATTTATATGCTGCGCGGTAATAACTTGTCTCACCAGTAATCGGGAAGTTAATTGGTACGGTGCCAATTAATCAGGCTTGTACCTTTAGTAGACCTGACACTCTATGCTGACGTAAGCAGTCCTCTCGCATGATGGTGGCCAAGTACAAAAACATAGGCCTTACCTTCACTGGAATGCTTTTCCGCGTGTTATTCTTCTTAAGTCTAAATTTGAACGTGATATTCAAAAACTAGTTGATTCCTCCAGAGGACAGAGAGAGCTGGCGCGTACCTTTTCCAACTTTCTGCTCACAGACATGTGCATAATTGACCAGGTTAGACCACGACCCCTGTGCCACTCGTGCAAAGTGGCGGCGGCGGCACCATAAAGAAATTGCTATGAGCGACCCTTTGCGGCACAACTTCAGTCGACAGGGGGGATGTCGAGGGGGAGTTTTTACGTCATAGGACTTTGGTAGGGATTGGTTGTCGTCTAGCCCAAATTCAGGGAAGCTCGTCCATATTTGCCTACAGCGTGGCCGGACCCAAAGTATGAGGCAAAAATGCTTATTTCGCTGGTCACACTAGCCGAGAACGTAGCTAGCGTCGGGGCAACGGCCACCTTAGGCGAGTAGAATGGCCATATACAATGGCCAACGGGAATGGTGGGTTCAAGTCCCTTGGGGAACTTGCCGTAGCGAGATACAATGTAACTCGTTACATAGGACAGCAGTGTATACTCCTAGGCTTCAAGTGTACACAAACCGGCATACGCAGTTAGGTCATCACTATAAAACGAAGGGAAAAAAATGGTATCACAAGATAAGGGATTAATGATTAGTGGAGAGCTGAAAAGTCGGTGGTGAGCTGATTGTCCGTGTCCGATTTTCTGTTTGACCTTGCCCGATATATGTCGTACTAATTAGCGACATCGACCAATTCATATGACATTTATGTTTATAGGTTTGATTGAAATGACTTGATTTCGTATGGTCTACAACTGAATAACGGAACTTCGTCATGCTGGTACTGCTACTAATGCTACCACTAAGCTGCCCAAGGATCAGTTGTGTGCATACTGAGAATTGTCACCTATTTTTTTTGCTGGTGATTATACCTAACAGAAGGGGATGTAGACACAGGTCGTCACACTTCCTGTGTTCTTTTCTTTCCCTCTTCTTTTTGCTTTACGTATTCATTAGTTACCGTACATATTTCGAAGTCCTGCTAAAAATAGGACTTCAAGAGATCGATTTCAGAGAGATATCCGCCATCCCCATTAGTCTCCTCAAATATATATTTATATTTATTGACGCATATGTCACGACGCAGAGCTATCATTGACAACGTTGATACTCTAACGACAAGCTCGTCTAAAGGGCTACGAACAAAGTGTATAATTTCTCTACCTTCTATGCGTGGAGAAATAATAGACCCTGGACGCAAAGCTTCCTCGAGAAGGATCGGGGAATAGTCCTGCAGGCCATTCTCCGATTCTAATCGAGAGTTTTTCGACGGATCAAACGATAATTGCCGTGATTGTCAAAGGGCAGTTTCGACAATATCGAAAATTCATACCGTACTCTCCCTCCTGTCAAGTTGTGCTCCGCTGCAACTTGCCAGCAGAGGGGAGCGGAGAAAACCTTACGCGTTCTTGCGTTCGTTCCCAGCGCTAGCGACATCGGCCGGAACCGGTCGGTGACCGATTCGACGATGGGTGACAAAGTGTGCGTATTGGCTGTCATATTGAAATGCAAATATAGCAGGCGTACCCAAACTCGATGAGTGGCTGGGCGGCAAGCCTGCTGTCACAGTAAGACGGTGACTTCGTAGTGACAGCACTACTCGCACGGGCCGTCCAGCCGTTGGACGGAAGAAAGATTCGAGAAAATTCGCTCCCGCTATCCGACGCGGTTAAGTCGGCTCTCAATTTGCTGCCTCATGAAGCTTCCTTCCGGTGGTTCCAACGGCTATGCACGCTTTCTTTCTCTCTCTCTCTCTATTTAGAGGGTTCATAGGGAGAAGAGGCTGAGGAGGACGACACTGGCCGATCAGGTCATTTGCCTCAATTGGTTCTCTAGAGCCCCTCGTTACGAGATACGCTTTTTATATACAAAGTAAGCAAGTGCACAAAAGGCCAACCTGCTTGGTAAAGCGTTTGAACGTTACTAACGCGTATAGTGTGGCTTATGCTATTTTCGAATCATTCGAGCGTTGAAATGTTGCGCGTAATGTTTCCTCATGCTGCATTTGAACTTTAAAAACATCGCATTGTCACGAACTGTTGTTGCCCTTCGGTTCTCACTAACGATCGATTTTCTGCGAGTGCTACTGTGCCCTTTTAAAGCTGAAGTTGTACAATGTATCTATATTGTGTGGCGCCTTTGCTTGGCCCGATAACCATACCGCGTACTATCATTTGAACGCAGTGAAGAGTAACAATCATTCAAACATACAATAATTAGGAATTAGTTCTAGGGATTATTGGGGGGATTAGTTGGGGACCGGGGCCGAGGCCGACATTGTCCCGAGGAAGGCGATGACATTGCCTCTCCGCACAGCAAGGGACAGGCGTTGCAGAAGGAAAGATCCTGTGCGCGCACCATTCAAAGCTTGCTCAGGATCTTACCCTGCAGTAGCCAAGTTCAACATACATCAACCTACACATAAGGGGTGTTCGGGAATTTATGAGAGAGTAACAAACATTTAACGGTTTCGAAAGTATGCTTCAAGAAGGTCCTTGCCGAGGTATTCTTTATCGATCGACATTTTAGTATGTCCTGGTACGTGTGGGTCCCTAAGTTCGCCCAATTAATTATTGAAGCTCAAAAAAGCCTTGAGACCCAAGCACAGAGACTCATTGAATCACCAGACAGAAATCCCGTTCCCGGCTTCATGCTTATTAAGAGGCGTCATGCAGGTGACGCTCGGTGAGGCACTTACGAATGGTGACCAAAGTGAAACTTTAATTCAGCTGCGGGCCGAGAATGTGATTCATGTCTGCAAAGTTTGTTTTTGAACTATAATTCCTTCACACAAGAGGGTAATTATCGTTACAAGGACTCGCAGTTGGAAGCATGCTGGGCCTTCCACCTGACTCGTCTTAATAGCGTTGTATAATCGTAGATGTGTCGGACTCGTTGATTGGCACAGCTGAGTTTGCTGGAAGCAGCACACGAAAGGATAGACAACGAATGCTTTGGATTTAAGGATACATTGATTCGACAATTTATTCGTCCTTGTGTCAACGCATGTATTTCGAAAATAAATCATTCAAAGGCGCGAGCTGGTAAGACTCGAAGTAGACGGAACTTTCCCCTGAACAGCTGTCAATTAGTCCCAAGAACGAATGTGACCGAGGTCAAACGACCGCGGCGGCTTCGTCTCAGAACCAATTCCGAGAATCGTCATCCAACGATGAACGCTACACATGAGAGAAAGTTGTGCGTTCGTGTTGGATATCCATGGACATCAATTGTAGGTTTGATTAAGTTTCTTGGATGACTCCGAAATTAGAGGCAAACCTGAGCGTAGTACTTACACGAGCGTTTTCAGTCGAAAAGGGAAGACCGTTCCTCAAATTTAGTTGGAATGAACCTCTTCAAGCCAAAGGCAGATCTGCAAAATCGATGGGTCCGTACAGCAATTTACCACAAGTTAAGGAAATTTCTCAAACCTGTTGCTGTACACCTTCCTTGGAAATACGTTGCTAGAGAATATACCGTAGTCGTTTGTCCCAAACTATTTGACCAGACCTATTCCGCATGAACTGACCCCTTGTCGTTTACATAGTCGGAGGTAATCTAAGCTTGTGACTGAATAGGTGATGTCTCGAACGCCGATTTTCCATAATGCCATTCACTAGTGAGCCACCGAAAAGTCGTGAAAGTACCGATAGTGGCGAGCTTCTATTCGAACATTTCATGCTGCAGGAGGAAGTATGCATCCAGACACAATGCATCGACTCTGCTTGGAAGGTCATTAGCGTGGTGTAGATCACGCCTCCCATTGTTCTCTTCTGAGGTCGACCCTTTTCTACATCAAACAACAGCTAAACGAGCGTATTTAAATGACGAATTAATTAATTCTAGTGAAACAAAACTCGCAGGGATTCATATCTCGATCTCTGTTGCGCAAGGACAGACATATAATACGAACCGGAAATCCATTTGCTTGCAATAGGAACCTTTGCGGGTCTGTTTGCTAGCACCACTGGATAGCCCTTGCCTATGTGTACGGATATTCGAGAATATCGATACTAACAGAATTCTACTTCACGCAATCGCATTTGCCACAGTAATCCCATGACTCCCATGATATTGTTCGTACAGGTTAACAAAAATCGAAGAAAAAAGTAGTCCTGCAAATGCAAGTGCTTGGCATGTAGCCTCAATGCAAGTGACAATGAATCAAAGGCCATATTCTCAAATAGGCCAGAAAGTGGGTGACAACGAATGAGTCCGGACGTGGAAGAGTCGATGGGCGTTGTCCGGAAGTGGAGGCGTTCTGCATACAACCACGTAGCCACTTGAGCGATCTGCGTTGTAGCTATCCAATAGCGCGTCATAGCGATTCGTTGACTCAGTCAATTGCACGGGTTGTCTAGTGAAAGCTCGTAGAGGCCCTGAGGGAAGGGGAATGGTTTGAATTAAGGGTTGCCTGTATTCGCACGGTCCACCGACCGAGTAATCATCGAATAGTAGTATAATAGTAATGCTTACGTTAGACAGATGGGCTAGCCAGGGCCAGCCGCTGACTAAAGAGGTTAATGTTTGCACAGATGAGACGAGTACGATTCTCCTATATACCTATATGACCGATAGATGGCCCTAGACGGAACTGTGCCACGACCAGTGTCGAACTATGGTATCGAGCTGATAGAGCCGAGGACAAGTCGGAGCACAAATTGTCCTGATTACTTTGTCCAACATCGAATGGAAAGGAACAACAACCTCGACATATTAGAGTATATATACAATACACGTTCAGTATAGGAGGACGAGGTCTCCCTTACAATGGAGGTCACCCGTTAACCGTTTAGCGGAACCTTCGGAGTATCTGGAGACTTTGCACCTCGTCTCAAGTTTTCGTTATCTCATTGCTGGGGCTTAACTCGTTCATGTGTTGTTTCGCTCCCCCATCGTTATCCGCTTGGGCGTAGGGCTACATCATTGACTTCTATGGAACCTCTCGTTTTTGCCGTTGGACACCCGTGTCTCTTGACAACTCCCAGAAGCTTTCGTTTCTCTCGTGCTCAGCACAGCCAGCTGCGTGGGCAAAGAAACCATATAGGAACCATAGCGGCACTATCGTTAGAAAGCATTATCGTCTGCGTAACTCAAAACTTTTGCGCTCCCGCAACGCGATGGAAGGTGCCTTGATCCCATTAATGACAGTCCACGGTGTGTGATGGCTCATCTCAGGCTTCCCGGGAGCAAACGCGATCATCGAAATCTCGTTAGCATTCGAACGATATTATCATTCAATTTCCCCTAGAGGAAACTCTTCTATGACGGTTTCTTCGTTTACCTACAACGCGCAATGATGACACATGAACTTGTCCAGGTATCTGGTCCCATTATAAATCGCCTACACTAAAACTATATTGCAAGAACAACAGAAATTGGTACCATTATAAAATCAACACGAATACATGCTGGGATACTTCTTGCGTTTGTGCCACAGTGTTCTAAAACTGTCTTGGCCATCTTTGCGTAAAATCGGCCACGTTCTGTCGTTTGAATGACTGATCAGCCCTCAGTCAAATAACTAGTGCCGAATATCCGAGTCGTTTCTACACAACGTCACTCGAGCTCCGAGACGGCCATTCGATCCTCGCGAGAGTCCACAACTATCTTACGTAAACGTGTCATTTAGGGTCATAGGTCGGCTCTTCCTCGCCCGCTGACTGACACATGAAACTCTCGAGATCAGTTTATTTCCCTGATCAGTTTCATATTTGGCCGATGAGAGGCGGCGGCCTTCTCATATCTAGGTTAATGCTTCACGTCCATGAAATAATTGCAGATCTTAGATCGAAATGATAAATGATGGACGTCGAACCATAGCGGAAGTGGGACAAGTCCCGTTGAGGGAGTCTTAAATATGAACGTCAGCCTCGGCCGGACGACAGGACGATAATAATTATAGCGATTCGTCCGTTCATTTTCCCCTAAGGTAGAATTATTACCAAGTGTTATTACACCGTGGTGATAATCTCAACATTCATGATACCTCTCTCATGATAAATCATGAAAACGAATAATCTTAGATATTGTTGAATCTTTCGGTCTGTTAATGTGATGACCGTTGCAAAGAACTTCTCTGCTGCCTCATGACTGCAGCATCCAACTCAATTCTAGTACATGGCAGGGCGGCGTGTACTTTTTTTAGACGGAGGTCATATCTTGGCCTAGGTAGTTTGGAGGAAATGATCGCTCGTTTTCTCTCTGTCTCTCTCTCTCTCTCCAATATAAAAACCGCTCCCTGGCGTTCGTTAGTTGTTCATTAGCTACGTCTCTCTGGCTATTTCCAGAACCAAATTACTTGGCGGGTCAACGCTTGCATAACACAGACGCGCGGCTAACGCGCCGGCGTTGAATGGTTGTTGACCGACAGGGCCCGGGCAAAGCTTCGACAAGTTAGGAAACCCTTTGGGCCGAGCTCAAAATCTCAACTTCTATTTCGACTGTTCGGAACAAGGATTTCCTCGATCGCCGGTCGCGACCGCCGAATTATCGCGTGCAAGACTAACCCAAGTTAAATAACTTGCAGTCACTGGCGTCCCACTGGGTTTAATTAACAGCTGCACCCGAGTGAAAGCCAATAAGTCTTATTGAGCACTGGCAAACTGTTCCCCTCATAAAGGACCACCGCAGCAAGTTAGAGAGCTTGCCATTGCTAAAATTAAAACCGGTATCCATGGGGTTTTTGCAAGTGTTTGGCAAGGTTGCACACAGACACGGAAAACTGCGTCGCACTGGGCTTTATGGACTGTAAAATGAGCAAACGTGTAGCTTGTAGAATATCGACTGAAACCGTCAGAATGCTCGTATGCAGAATGCGTTGTAGACGAATCCAGCCTACAAATTTAGGCCGGTCCATCTCGACTCAATATATCTAGCTGAGAGCTAGACATCCCATATGTGCTGCTCGCAACATCGCCTACTGAAGTATACGTGCAGGGAACATGTAAACTTGAAACTGCCCTTCAAGCTTCTCAATCCTACCAACAATAGGAAATTGCCCAAGCCCCAACTACAGTGTTCGTACAAGCAAAGATAAAATTCACACCCGGAGAACATTATGTAGAAAGCTCTGAACTCTTTCACCTTTTACCATCTTCTTTTGTGTCCTTATGGGCTGTAGCTATCGACTCCGTTGAGGGCAGGAGACAGCGTTAGGGCCCCGTACCCTTTCCACCCGTGGGATGCACGTGTTACGAGGGATTCGGAGAGGGCAAACCCGGCTCCCTTGCCGCGCACACTGCGAGAGATTTTCGGAGTTTGTCGGCGTGCTCCGAGATCAGACCTTCGAACGACACGACAGGAACGGCGTCGGCAACGTGTGTCCGTCAGTGACCGAGGAAAAACGTTTGTGAGAGAGTAATAGGGGAAGTTTTAAGTGTCCTAAGGCTGACTAAGTGTGAGAGTAAGTGGCCAACGCAGGGCCATGACGCAGTTACTGGCTGGATCACTTAATGAATGGTAAGCACAGAGTGAACTGAATGAAGCATGGATAGAGCGTCATGGAACGGTAGGAAAAACGATTGGTATCCCGTAAACGGGAGTGATTTCTGAATACTGAGGTGACTTTTGGACAGTCCATTTCGATCTGAGGCCCCCTGATCGGTGATGCCCTGGTGATCCTTATTGTTGATCTGCAATGAGGGTGGCTTGACTTGTTGAACTCGCAGCCTAGAAAACTTTTCTTCTGCAGCTGTCGATCAGCTTATTGTGCGTTTGCTTCAGAGACTCGTTAAGGCAGGAGGCTGGAGCGGGCAGAAAGTCAATTCTATGCCTACTTCATGGTCAGATACTAACACCCTGGGGGAGTTTCGCGGGGACTTAGAATCAGCGATGCCAACGTCGCCATAGTTGACGGCAAGAAGCGTGCTAAAACAATTTTTGAGTGATTGAGTAACAGCTAATTAGGCAGTATTCTTGCCTAATTAGCAAGACTGTGTGACTACGTATGGGGCTCCGAATAATCAACGGGAGTAAGGATAATCGTACCGTTTCGCCTGCTTATGCGAGATTATTATATTGTCTACAACTGATCCATAATGGCGCCACTAGCGATAAAGCGGAGGATGAATCTCGTTTGCTGCAAAGTGCTATATAAGAGAAACAGGCCTAATACACCGTGTGCAGGCCGTGTTTTGCAGCTTGATCAAAACGTGCGCATTCCCACTGATCAATAGCAACAAATACGTCATTATCGCCTGGTAATCAAAGGTGCTGTCGCCGTTTAGGGTTCTTGGCAAACTTCAAACGAAGCTAGCTGATGCAAAAGAAACGTGCATTCCAACGTTGGGGATGTTGCGTCCTGGTACTGTACTGGTGAAGGTATCACATAGGTTCTATAATTGCAACGGCAACATACTCAAAGAGTTTTTATAACTTCCTCCTCAGGTAAACTGCCACATTTCAATGTTCCAATTCCCATTATATATTCCTGCCTATAATAAACGAGTCAGATTGTACCACTCTCGATCTCGTTACTTAACATCGGCAGCGTTGACTGCGCTGCTAACCTTACGCTTAATGTCCGACAGGGCTAGCCAAGACCAACAGTGTTTCAGACTCGGCTTTGGAAAGAGAAAAAATCACCTGTGTACGGTACGAAGCCATTTATGGCCAGTTTATTGTGAAATCGCCGAATATTTGTGACTAATTGAACGATCTAAACGCTCATAGTTTTACAGGTTTTTGACCGAATTTTCCTTTATGTCAGTGATATCAAGATCACTTTTTTTGATATCAGTATCAGGCTTTTTTTCTGGCCTTCAGTGCGTGTAGCGTGCTAGGCGGGCGATATGGTGATCGCGGCAAAGAAAAGGGATTTTAGGGCTGAGAGGTTTTCCCTTGAGTCGAAGCGACAGTTCTGAGGAGGAGGCTTCAAGATTCGTAAACTATTGCGACTTTCCACGATTTATTTGAAATAGAAAATATCGATAGAGCACAATAGATACTGACGAACACGAAGGGAATTAAGGTTATTGGAGTTTGCACCCGTTGCGGCCTTTGCGGTTTTCACAACGGTAACGAGAAGATCTGCACGAGGTGCTAAGTAAGGCAAGCACTATGTCGCGCGCCTACTCGGCGAAGTAACTTTGTGTTATCGCCATCAGAGATTTTACTGAACTGATGTTCTGAGGAGAGTTAGTAGCCGAAAACCCGAGGAGACCGGCAGTCGGCAGTCCATGGCATATTGAGGTGAAAGACAATCACCGTAAGTCTCCGCTATGGTAGCCGATTCCGCCAGGTTAGCCCATTAGACAAGAAATGACTGCATCCATATCATGGCTACTCATTGCTCTGTTCAGGGCTTAAGAACTCATTCGTAGGTGAGGTTCCCAATGGCGAGTAATGGCGCACTCGCGATCGCAGCGCGAGGAGATAAGTGCCCCCAAATGCCAAATGTGTATTTCACTTATCAGAGGCCAATGACTTCTTTGTCGATGGACGCCGTCATCCTCAGCGGGCACGTCATATTGCCACAGAAACTTGTGCACAAAAATTTGAATATCGCCCTCGAAATGTATTTGATATGCAAAGCACACACGCATTGCCATCCATTCTGGTGGTTTCAGAATCATTGGATGTAGTTGAGACGCTTCGGCATATCTCTTTGTATACGTCCATTCTTGTATCTATTCAGCTTGCTCACACACAACAGCCCTTTAGGGGATCCTAGCCAATTCCAGAAAAATTCCTTACGTTTCACTCTCTGCTTCTGGTTGAAATCGAGCTGTTCCTCGATCATCGCATCGACAGAATGGTGATGTGCAGTCAGCGCAGCGTACTGTATGATATTATTAAGGCCCTACTAATTCTCTGGCGAGGTTCTCATCGATGGCCTCGGCTTGGCAACATCGCCGCGGTCTTGTTTTTGTGGAGAGAAGGGAATTTTCTTCAAACGCACGGACACCACTAGAGATATTCCAATCTCCATTAATGTGCGCCGATTCACTGCACGGTTGACGGGGATGACAAAAGGCCTCTGCCTGCAAAAACCATAATCTGCTGAGGGTATCTGTTCACTAATACCATAACGTCCCGCCACGAGGTGTAACAACGAACGAACAATGAAAAGCAGGTATCCATCGTGCATCTCACTGCTGTTAATGTATTAGGGATATGGTAGTCATGTATCAACAGACGAACTCGACGCCAATCGATGGACGATAATGTAGCTGATGTGTTTCATTATTACTCACGTTTTGTGAGTGGAGTCAGACCCAATTAATAAGACTCAATGCGCTGCTTTACTCAATGAAATTCACCTATCAGAAGGGACGTTGGCTACAAGACGTATGTTAATAATGGAGTGTATGAAATGCATGAGATTGCGTCAATATGTCTCCGAACCTGCTCAGGAGTTATGGGTAATTACTGTGGAAGTGAGGTGCGAAGGGCCCTGCTGTGCCGTAGGCCATAGGCCCCGTCGATTAGGCGAAAGGCATATTGGAACAGGCGTTGACAGGTTTCTACACTTCACACGCACAACGTTGACGTGTTTTTCCCAGCGTGCGGCACAGCCAAGTGTGCAACGCAAATCATTTGGCCATGTCATCGTCAGAAGGATCGCCTAAAATTAGGAATAGCAACGTCACTATGTGTGTGTGATTTTGCCATCAAATTACGGTGAGCATCCGACGTGGTTACAGTGCTAGTGACCCCGAAAGTTTTCTATTGCTTGTGCTGTGAGCTTTACTGGTACTTACCCACCTACACCTATCTAGGATTTTCACTTCTGGTGGAACCAAGCACTCCTGACATAATTCGTTGTCGTCATATGCTGTTCCTTCGAGATTACAAGAGAGAGAGAGAGGGAGAGAGATGTTCTTCTGGATGTGAACCGCAATTGGCAATTGCTAAATCAGCTCGATGACACTAAATTTCGCTAACGCACAGAGCGAATATTGGATATCAGTTGGGTAGAACCAATCACGTACTACGCAGATGTGGATGTGTGGTAACTACTCGTTTACCACGGCTGCACCTCGCTGATGTTAAATCGACAGCCAGACAGATAATGAGTCTGCGCCGGCGGATTTCTCGGTGGGACTATGCCGGCAGCGCACAGGACTAATAATCTACGGTAGACGACATCCTTCCGACTTCTACGCACCCTTTAGTCTCAGCAGGGACGACAGGACTGCTTAAACAGAGGCAGGCTTCGAGGATTATCAGATCAAGAGTGAGATTGTCAAATCTCGCCCGAACTGCCAAACGGGGAGCTATCTTGTCAGTGCTGTTGAATCCCCTTCCTCGTTAGTAATTGGCACAACGCTGTTTCGAGCCACGAGATCTTGAGTAGAGGAGGACGTGCGTTGACTTGGTTAGACGAAAAAAAAAACGCATACATTCAGCACGCACTGAATAGGAAAGGACTTCGTAGATTCGTTTGACTCCAGGAAGCGGTGTGCCGGAAATCAGCTGAGGGTGATGATAACGCGAAGGGTAGAGGATTTTCGCGGCGTCTCTCGTGTCCAGTCCTGAAGCAGGGCCTGACAGTGCTACATCTTGCGGAAGGCGACTCAGAATCACACCACCCGCAGGGTGTATGCTTCAATGCGGAGCAATTGACGGAAATGTTTCGAGTGCCTACTTAAAACAACGGACCTTAGTCTTCATCATAACCTTGACGATGTTGTGGACTTCTATAGGTATCGAGACAAGAATACTAGTACGTAATGTAGCATTCGGAAGTATTTATTTTCCGGGACAGAACGACATCAAAACACCTTGTTAAAGTTGGCTTAGAGTAAATGTTTCTAGCGTCCAATTGACGTCGAATCCCATGGGAGTTAGTAGCTGATCGGTTGAAAGAGCCTGCTTCAGAGTACACATTCAGGACTAAAGCTCTGAAGTAGACGGACAACAACAACCAGTAGAATTTGCTAATTTGTAAATTAAAGTTCTACCAGTCTGACTGGCCAGACAGTTTCCAAAACTTTGCTCTGTGAAAACAACATCGGTAAGGATAGCTTTGTTACAGGGGTATGGAGATTGTGTTTTTTACCCCGGACTATATATGGACCCCCCCCCCACCACGCTCGTTGGTGAGGTGACACATGACGATCATGTTGCATTAAGAATCGTCTGCCAATAATACAATAATAGACTTTGATCATGAGATTTTTATAGTACAATCACAATTTTGTATTTTAGCATGAACACGCTTGCAAGCTGCTTCCAAGGCAACAGAGTTTGAAGGGACAGCGTGGTCTAGCCTACACGCCCATCATGTAAATCCTCGGCCGGTTTCTCCATCGGTCTAAAATATGCACTTGCTAAATGTGCTATGAACTATCAACTATTCACCAGCTGATATGCAAGTACTCTAAGCCGTCCCCAATATGGCTGACGCAGCAGGATCGTAGCACAGAGGGAGAGTTCTTGGATAAAAAACCGGTATTTAGGTATACCTCAGGCTGAAATGTCGCCGTGGCTTCTGGCAGAGTGCAGTTTTCCTCCCGACATTCGTAGTAATGCCATAATGTAGTTAAGTGACGAGAAAGGTCAATGAAACACAAGGGGCTGGGGCCAGCCGCAAATGAAAGCACATAAGAGTACTCGTATCCATGTAAAGGACATTTACATATCACCCAGTTGTGGGTTCTGCGCTAGGAAAACCCACAACTGGGTTACAGCTCTTACAAGCTTCGAACACAGCGATTGCATACGCAGGTTAGAAAAACGGGCCGGTCGTGCTGTCCACAAATTAATTAATTGTGATTTAAGCGCTATACTGAGTCAATCCTTGCTCACCACACCCACTAACGAACCCGTCCGAGGACAAGCAACTGAGATTACATGGGTCCGTGAGCGGCCTCGTCGACTGATAGTTCTACAGCGTCGTGTACAAATTATTCTCAACTCAGGTAGTCCACACAGCCACAAAGCCTCTATCGAGGATGCTCTAATGTTTTTCATATGAATTAAATTAACTTTAATCTGGACCGAGTAGTTAATCCTGTGGTTATCCACTAAACTCACAAACAGTTGCTTAAGGTCAGTAGAGCAAATCCCCGCGGCTGGCCCACTGTACGCGAGATCAGTCACAAATCATTTATGCGAAATTGATGGCGAACGCTCTTCCCAGTCGTCATTTGGCCTCTCAGAGATACTCCCTTCGGAGGACGAATAATGCCACCGCGAACGATTACATGGAAACAAAGACTCAACGAAGTCGAACACCCGTTGAAAACGCACAGAACAATGCAGATGTTTGTGATGATATCGGTATCTCGATCCGCAATCGAACGGCCATTTTGGGGACATCAACGGAACATCGACTGGTTGATGAGGCCCGAAGTTAAGGTTCTGACATCATAGAAGTCGTACAGATCACTCTAGAAGCGCTACAGCGACAAGACTCCTGCTATACTGCTCATTTAATAAGCACGATTAAACATGAAGCACAAAATGGCCGCCTTCGATTCTTCCACGATATATATATATATATATATATATATATATATATATATATTATATATATATATATGTACAATATTTAATATTGCTTTCGTGCATTGCGAGGTTATCCTGTACCCAGCACGAAACGAACCTCATGACCATATATTATAATGTTTGGCCTCATGCTAACAAAACTTCATTGAACCTAAAAACAAAAAGATCTACTTATGCTAGCCGTCTGTCATAGCTCAGAGGGCCTTGTTTATCGTGTGTCGATTTTCGATACAACCTTCATTCTTTCCATATTCCCCTTCTCGATATAATACCGAAGCCTTCTGACCTACGACAAAGCAAGTATGTTTGCAAACGCATTCGGACGGTTCGTAGATGTACTTGCTAAATATCTAACACTTAACATACACATGTCCAACTCGTCTTTGGATTTCTTCGACACTTAACACCGCGTGCATAATATCTACAGAGACACGTACGCGCGCGTTCGGCGTCATCCTATACCCACGGTGCTCCGCCATTCGACGTTGACACACAATCTCGGTTGAGCAGCGCACCGATCGATCCAGCTTAGCCGCACGAGGCGTGGCCCAAAGAAGAACGGCGAACCGAGTAAGGCCAGCAAAAAGCTTTTTCCAAGTTTGCACTTCGATCAGCGGCGTTCGTGCTCTCCTCGCGCTCGCGTTTTTGTTGTCGTTTTTGGTGTCGGGCCAGCGCAATATGCAGAGCGGCTCGGGCAGCTTGCGTGAACGTGCATCTGGGTAGCTGCTCGGTCAATATGTTTTTGCGGGTGACCGGCTCACAGTGACGAAAGGAGGGGAGCCCACCAGCGGGAGCTCGGAGCAAACGCAAACAACCCTAAGACACGTGAGAGGGGAGTATCCCCGACAGTAAACGAGGGGGCGGGTATTTAGGCGTGGTGTAGGCGCGAACTCATAATTCGTCGGATGTCGGAGATCAGCAGGACATTGACTGCTGGGTCTGGCTCCCGGTTAATCCTTCCCTGGCCTGAACGAAGGTTCCAGCAATCCACAGGGGGTGGCCGCGATATGCTTCTAAACAGCAACAGTAAGTGCAACAGCACCAGTAATCTATTGTTACACGTCGACCCTTGAGGTGAGGTGCCCACCGGCGTTCTGCACTTGTTTCGGCGCGATGCCCACAGGCGAAGAGGTAGCGGACGCAGACCGAGCATCCAGACACAGGGTGCGGAAAACCTGCTGTCCAAGAGGTCGCTGTGAGGATCACGCACTCACCTCCGCCTCGTAACAGTCAACCTCTTTCGCCATACGTCACTATCCTACGTTTACCCGAAGGTTGAGTTCGTACTTCCAATCTGAGCCAGCTTCCATGGCTCCTTTCTGGACGTCTCTCTCTAGATCTCATATTCCCCAAGCCTCCGGCAACAACCGGATCGTACTGTCCTTCTACGAAACGTCACTGCTTTACTGTGTGTCGAGTTCGGTTATTGGTTACGCCAACGGGTACGCTACCGTGCTGGCGGTGAGGGGCGCGATCGTCTCCGATGCTCGGTTAGTTGTCAACGACAGCGCTAAGCTAGTTAGTGCACGGAGGCCAACGCCAGCCTTCCCGGGGAACGTGCCGTTAGCCGTTGAGGATCATCGAGTTCTTCGGGGAAATGCCGTAGTGTCGGGAGGCGTTTCGGAGCCCTTTGATGTCCCGCATCGCTCCATCATCTACCTTGTCGCAAAAGTAGCTACGTATACATATAGATTAGGCAGGCTGGCAGAGGCAGAGAACGAAGCCACGCAAGGCAAAAAAAAACTCAGCCAAAATATCACGCAGGACAATGAGAGGAGGTGTCATCACTTATCCAATCGCCATTCGCTAATTAAAGTTCGCGAGTACCCTGAAGGTTAATCATTTCGTACAGACACCCCCCGTCGATGATTAATAGAGAGACGAGGAGCGTGGTAGCTGCTGGGCTCCTTATCAATGCAATAATTTACTATTAATAACGGGTTTATAGTGTCCTTAATATTAATCAGACGAGTGCATAGGGCGCCGGGAGAAGCATATGATTTAAGTTCTGTCTGATTTAGGTCCTGTCCTGTCGCAGTCTCAATGACAAAGCATGGCCAGGCCGGTCCTTCACTGTAAATTAACTGAATACACACGTAAAATGCAAGCCCTATGGCTGTTTAGTGGCAAAGAAGATTATAATAAGCGAAATAACAAGTAGTGCCAAAGTCGGCTTCTTTTGTTTCTTTCTTTTCTCGATTCTGATATTGAATATTATTATTATTATCAACCATATTCTATGTATATTCTGTGTTTGCTCATTTGTCCCTCAAACAGCACGATGGGGCTGGGGTTGCATAGAGCGACAGTCGGCTTCTCAATAAACCACAACGACTGGAACAAAATGTAGAAATGGTAACGCATCGTTCTGCTATCTAGATCTAAATCACAAGGAAATGTTTCTTGTTAAGTTCGTCTACCTCTTTTGATCAATTATTTATTATATCAATACCACTACACTACTTAGTAGATTGATATTGCCAGCTTAAAAGTCTTGCCTCACGACCTGCAAGACTGTCGTACCTCTGATTTCGCTGCGTATTGTGTTGATAAGTCCAACCATCTGATTTTCAATAGACTGATGCTGAATAAGCGCTCACCTAACTTCTCTTCATACGTAGGAGATGCTGTGCACTGTCAATTATTGTAATTATATCGTCCAGTTTTCTTCTCGCTGTGACCCGGCACTGCACTCGTGCACGACTGTTCAGCGTCGTGCATAAGCATTTGCACAGCTCATTCACATGAGGCTCATGAAGCTACCTTCGGGAACTTTCATCAACGATAACACGACAGTAATAGGTAATGCGGAGTCCAGTCTCAATGTGGGCTCTAGCGACATGTCAGTTGAGCCCCCCGCCTCGGTTAGCTAAGCCATTGTTAATGACACTGAACATCGCTAAGGATACGTTATAAAAGGCAAGGCCAGTACGAAACAGTGTGCTTCGTTCTCCGCCAAGAAGCAGCTCATAATGGGAAGAGCCCCTGTGGATTACGGGGTTGCCATAACGGCTTTCTGTTCCTCCGTGGCTTCCTGGTCGCTTGCCTATATTTATCATATACGGATATGATATTGATTTATCAGAGGCGGGAACTGAACTGTGCCCATTCTTCCTCACCGACATCCATTCTTGGGGGCTTTCCTTTGCCCGCCCGCGCACGACCGTTCGATCAACCGCTGTTGTGTCTCTCTATAGCTTTGTCTCCCTGTCCTTCTCTCTACTTAGGCTTAACTTTCGTTCGTTTTTGCCCAGCTGGTCCCGGCCGCCTCTGCCTGGTGCCGACCTCTTTTTCGGTCCGAGTGAGCCCTGCTCTCCTCTATTATACAGCTGCGTCCATCGACTTTCAAATTTTTGGGACGTGTATGTGTAAGCGGGTCTGTGTAAACGGCGCCAAAGGAAAGGATTCTGTGTACTCGGGCGAGGAAGCGTTGCCGGGGGCATCGTCTTGTGTGGCAAGCGACGTCTGGGATGGAGCGAAGACTTCTATGGAATAGTGATAAAGTTCGAGATCGATTATTGTCGTACTCTCACCGTATATTCTATTTTACATTTACGCTGGCCTGAAAGCAAAATTAGTATTATTATTAATGGCTATATAGGACCAGGTTATCAAGCAATGCTAATTAGCAAGAGGGGCAAGTTGTTTATTACCAAATCGAGCCATTAGTTTGTTTTGCTTTTAAGATTCAGAGACGAATCATGATGAATTCATCGTGTCAATGTATGTCCTTATTGCTATATTCCTTATATATGCTTATCTGCATACGATGTGCGGATTTTAATAATTGTTCGCCAAACTCCTGGCATGAACCCAGACGCTGACCTCCTAGTGGCTCAGTGCAAGGAGGGTTGCGCTCACCCTAACAGCTTACTGGCTTTCTCCGATAGACATATGTATATATATACTAGCTTAGTAGCGGCGATGGGCCTTGACACGAGTGCTTATGCGCGATCTGCTCTAGACCAGGAGAAGGGAGAGGACGTCGACATTTAATGGATCTTAATCAGTATCCCACAGTGAGTTAAGTATTCCAAAGTTGGCAACTATATATTTTGAGAGGTCTATCTTCGTGGGCCATCTCCGTCCTTTGGGGTTAGTCTGAGCGTAAGCATGGACCCTGAACGTGGCATTTCTTTTCATCGTTAAAATGCGTATTTGCTCTGATGAAGCATTCCCTCTTTCCGAGATAGCTGGCTATCTTTGATCCAACTCCACCAAGGCTCAGAAACCAGTGCCCCCACAGCACACAGGGTGCCAACAAATGGAGCAAATTTCATGAGTGTGGTAGTGGCATGTCTTTCAAGACGATAACAGGGCTTCTTCTGGTTACGGTGAGAGAGAAATGGCTTCATTATATAATACGATGTTATAATACACTACCAAGAGGACGCTGTTGTTTCGGCGAATATATGTAGTAGCTGAGCTTAGAGGTCACATCTTGTGACTCTGGCTCTTTATTGTGATCATAACTGTAATCAGCTTTTGCAGTATACGATATAAGTAAGAAATGCTGCAGGCGAACATTTCTCATAGTTACGCTATTGTATTGACAGGTTATGAGGGTACAGCATGGGCCGCAGTCACAAAAGTTACTCAGACAATTACCTTTTGAACTATATATATATATATATATATATGGTATCCATCACATACAATTATTGTAAACAAATAGTGTGCATATTAAAATCAAAACGAATCGAATATATTAATATAATCCAATAAACCACCATTATATTCCTCTCTTTCTCAAATCTTTCCAGATGACTTAAACGTCTCCGATCTGAAGGCCATCTGACGTGGCTCCAGCCATAGGGCAGCACCAGGTCATCCGAGAGGAAGATGCGCTTGAAAAGTCGCATCTTCTTTTGTTCTTCCATCTTAATCTGCGCGATTGCATTATGGCCAAACGCCTCGAAAGCGCTTTCGGGTCGTGGCGCTCGTGGGGCCCGGAGGGCTCGTGGACTTCGAGGTTCTTTCGGCCTAAAGCGCCTACCGCGGGGAACTGGTGACAGTTACTATGACCGGACATCGTGCCCTGATTCCTATGAACAATACTATGGAGGCGGAAACGCTGGCGGCTCAAGTAGTGGCGGACAATCATCGGCCTACGGTGATAATAAAATGGGTTTTGCCGGGTCCCCTACGTCGTCCGGAGGACAATTGACCCTGTCAACCCGAAAATCCGCTCATAAGGTGGCGCACTCCCGCAACAAACCCGAGATCAAAATTGGCTTCCTTGGTGAGTATATCACTCGAGTGACGCAAGAGTCAGGATCGAGCAATGGATAGGGTGGGCGCCATTAGTTCTATCAAGCCACATAGCCTTGGTTAATGCACCGATGCCCTTCAGAGATAAGGATGACATTGTAGTTAGGGGATGTTGCCGAGGCAAATAGCTCGTTCCTATGTAAATATGAGTGGCTTCGCTGCGAGCTCCATATAGGAGGGAACATTCCCTCACACACCGTATGGTGGGGATGCTTAAGAGCATTGCATCTCTGCGAAGGATCCCGTACGAACGAACGTTAATTTAATGGTTATGACTATACCTGCAAAAAGCTTAACGGAGTCAGCGTTAGTGTGTCGTCGTGTGCCGGACAGGCTCGAGACGAAGGGTCCGTGCTGCCGAAGTGGGCATAATATAGCGATAAAGTGCAGCAAATGCGGGTACAGCATATGCCGAAAAAATTGAAAAGCGTTCGCTCCTCTTCCACTTAGACGTTATCACAGTACGCTCCCCGTGTCGTTCGTGTTGAGGAAATTGATTGTGTTTCTCTTAGGCAGGGCAGGGACTATTAGGTGTAGATTGAGCTTTATTATGAGGATATTTTCTTTCATGAGCACAGATGTCTTTTGCCAAACCCGCGCTAGACTAAACAGTCTCCAACACAATTATTCGCTTGATGGTATAGGCAGCAACAGCGGTAGATACTTAGGGACACAGGTTGGGTAAAGAGATCGGATATAGAAGGTTTAATTCTTGCCATGGCCTCGGGGAGCTGTCTCGACTTATCCTCCCGACATCTCTCGGGTTAATGCCGCTATATGTGCTAAGCAATGACTATTAAATGGGAGAAGGGCTGAAATTGAGTCGCCAGAAAAAAGTCCCCCACAAAAATGTATAAAACCAAGCTCTATTTGGGTAAAACAGGCTTGAAATGTCGTTTTGGACATGTCATCAATGGGTGATATTCAACTTAAAATACAGGCAATTGAAGCCGGCTGATCAAGTCGAGACAAACGTCTTGATCGGTGAAAAACGGAGCTGCAGATGGCCTATATTTCAGGTGTGCGCACCATTTAACAAGTCTGGTTGAGTGACATCTACGCTCATAGCCAGATACGTGCCCTGACTAAGTTGTACACCTATAGGCGGCCTTCTTGGGGATCGCGATACATAACACGTTTAGGTAATGGTTGCCAGATCACCGAAACATTGCTCCATGAGGCTCCTTGTTTCGAGCAATACATTGTTTTCACTTACGGCCTGCCCGTTCTGATAGTGACTGATCAATTACTCTGGTGTATGCAATTGCCAGTTAGCGTCCAGTTCATACCTGCCGGTCAGCTGCACGAGATACACAAGCGTATGCCGTCCCGTTGCGAATTTGCGGCTGTGTTAAAAACGGATGTTGTACTAGCAGGTCAAAGCAGTAATGTTTGCCGACCAACATTGTTCCTAAATACCTAGTTGGAATAGCATGCCAATCTGAAATGGTCATTACGCGATTGCCAAGCTTTACGCTCGGAGTGGCCAACTTAAACCACTGGAACAACTCGACGCTGTATGGGTGTAGGGATAACTCACGTAGGGGCCGACCTGAGCGCTTCCATCCCTTCCCTGTTCTTGCACAATAGTTGTGCGGCCTGTCTCGATTAGCAGCCTCTAACAGACTTCCCCCCCCCTCTGCAGCGAAAGCCGAAACCCACCTTATCTACAACGTCTACTACAATACGTGGTACTGTTGCCAAATCGAAAGCCACTAGAACACGCCTGCCCCCTTGCAAGAGATAACTGCACAGCACGGCCGGCACTGGCCAATCACTGCGCCACAAATTCCCACCAGAGTACCGCTAGCAGCAGATCGTCGAGGGCAGGAGTACGCACCCCAGCGTGTTAACCGGTTCGAGAGTGAGAGGTAGATCGGCAAAGAGCGAGAGCGAGCGAGCAAACGAGAGCGAGAGAGACAACCCGAGCGGCGCTTCGTGTTTTGTAAGCAGATAACCATCGTAGCTGTTGGCCGCTGCGTGGGACGTGATACGCAACGGGCCCAGCCGTTGAGAGGGTGGCCATCGACGGCATACGATTGTGGAACGAAGGAGGAGAAGATGCTAGCCTAGGTCAGCAGAGACGAACTGCTGTATCTCAATGGCGGTTTGGTCGGGAACCTTGAACGAGGCAGACAGAACGTGGGCCCAGCAAAAGTAGCGTTCTGCTAGCCATCAATAAGGATGAACAGGAGCGTACACACGGCGACGGGTCGCTGCCGGGCGGCCAACCGGCGAGCCTCATGCTGCCGCATATATCTTCCCGCAGGCGTTTTCTCCGACGGACGGCGGGGCCACGGCAGTGGTGGCCGAATGGAGGAGGCTAGCGCAGAGCTGTGAGGAAGGAAATCCACTTTGCCGGGGGGGGGGGGTGAGTGTCAGGGGTACGTATGGGAGATGTGTGGGCCAACCGAAAGTAAAGGAGGCGAAATGAGACGGAGAAGAGGAATGCTGCTTCGAACTGAGAGCAGCAGTAGCATACTAGTGTAATAGTAGATAGCTGATTGCCGAAGCGTCCAGCGGCAATCCGCTGTCCTCCCTATTTTCTCCCTGCCTCCGGTGCCCCCCCCCCCCCGGGAGTCGGTCAGTTTTTGCCTCTTCATTCTACCATGTACAGAGTGGCTGGAACGAATGCGATAGGCGGGAGATCTCTTTCCATCTATTTCCCAACCAATTCACCCCTAAACCCGAAAAAAGGCTGTGGTGTTTCTGAGGACCTTCGAGTGTCCTATTGCTGGCCGTCTCTGGAATAAACGATTGTGCTGTAAAAGAAGCTGCTGCTGGTGCTTTTGCTCGTAGCGTAGTGGCAACCAACGGTGACGATAGTCTGGGACAGATCGTATTATAGGTATGTCGCAACCATTGCCCGGTGTGGTTTGCCTGTAGGGGGGTAATTGTACGAGGCCGACCCTTGATTTAATAGGATGCCTGTGCCAACCAGCGGCGGGATGACATTCGTAAGGGGCTACGTTGTTTTAGACAACTAACAATAAGCGAAATACTACTACAACTAACCATTGCGAACTCGCAGCAGAATGGTATAGAGCGTGTAATTTATCATTTGGACAACATGTCATTGTTAGTTATCCAGTATACAGATGCTGTGTGGCATTTTCACCGACTAACGGACAGACATTTCCCCGTTCTGAATCGATTTTATATCTAGAAGTTTACACATGTAGACGGCTTTTAGAAGGGCAGACATTTTCCAGCACTAATATACCCCCTGTGGAGAGTATTTCCGTAAGCGAAGAGTATGCAGTAATTATAAATATTAAGCAAACATATTCATGTCGCAAAAAGAATTTAAGCTATGTCGGAGGATCTACCTCGACTCTGTACCGAACGGCGACTGCACTCAAGCCCCATTAGCTGTTCAAAAACACTTGGGCGTACTCTTGGCTGTGTAGGCTGTCCCGTGCACAACGCGATAGCTCGTGAGACTATGTTATAGTTCAGCGACCCGCAACACTCACAACAAACAGGTAAACAGGCCAGTCAAAACAAAAACGGCTCTATACTGGACTAGTGTCTCCCTGTCCAGAGCCGGAGGCCGAAGGTTCGAGTCCCTGCGATGTGACATATAAGGGAACTTAAGGGCATTGTAATACTGCTGTTCATTTAATAGCCAAAACGTTTTCGGACTGACTCTTAGCCAACATCTAAAGTCCACGGTACACCCGCTTTCTCACTGTTTCGCAAGATGGACCCCTACATGCAAATGTGCAACGGTGGGGATCGAACCCGATACGTAAATCCTAATACCACTAATTCTATATATACTCGTACGTACATGTCTTTTCTGCTCAGTGATGCGCGGACATTGGGCCTTACCATAGCACAGGATGATCACCAGCCTGTGTCTCCGCGAATGTGTTGAATATTTCGATAGACGGGCGATCCCAAACTCCTGCCCCGACCGAAATGGCCAGTCCCAGCACATTTTCAATCAGCACTCGGCTTCTGAGAGCTCGCATTGTGTGAAGCATGGGGTCAATCAAACGGCACTGAAGTGAAGCGGACTGGACTCGATTCGGTCTTCTGCACGCCGAACGCACCCGATGCGGTGGGCCTTCGTAAAGCGACCGAGCTCGGTCCGGGTGGAGGACACTAAAACCAGAGGGACCAGTTACCGCGGCTCATTGAGCTGTCCACCCGAACATCTGGCTGCTAAGGACAGTGCGACCGACCTGCAGCAGAGTGTTTGCTCTGCGTTGTTGTAACAGGCCGCTTACTGGGCAAGGCGAAAGCAATGCCGGCAGACCAAATCAGTATCACTGTTATAATATAATAAATATTTATCATCATGTTTATATATATATATATATATTTATATATATATAAACAAAAAATAATCGCCAACGATTCCACACTAATTTCATCACAATACAATACATATATTTATTATACATGGTGATAAATATGTATATATATATATATATTCATGTTTATATACATATTTATCACCATGTATAATAAATATATGTATTGTATCGTGATGAAATTGGTGTGGAATCGTTGGCGATTATTTTCTCCCTCATTCTCTCTCTGCCGAATAACGGATATCAGAAGCAGTGCTAATTTGTAATCAGCCAATGAGCCGTTGAGCTGTTGTAGCGAGGAAGGGAACCCTTATTACCCTCGACAGGGTGGTATTAATTGTGGGTATGTGCGTGTCAGCTACCCGCCTGCCATCTAAACACATCGCTCTCCATTGTCCACTGCTATGCTATGATTGAGTCCTGTGCTCGTCCGATATCAACACACACACCCTGCTCCGGGAGCGCTGCCTACACGAAATTATACGAAGTAGGCACGGGGAGTGCAACTCCCAGGAGAGACACGAGCACGCTTTGCCTTGCTCTCATTCGCTCTAAGAGCGTTATGGCGGGAACACTATTGCATTTCCGGTAGTCGCCGAGTTCGCTTCTTGCGGCCGAACAACTTTTCCACCAGTTTCAGTGCGAGAATCAGCGAAGCCGGCGAGTACCACGAGTTCGTCAGCGGGCCTCCCCCAGCTCGCAGCCTTTTCAATGCTGAGGAGGTGGATGTGAAACCCGTGGAATATTTGGACTCCGTCCAACTGGGCTCAACTCCGCGCTAGCGCGCTGCTCGTGACGGCGTCGAAATGAAAGGGAATCTCATTATCATATCTCTTCGGGGGAGATTTACTTCGGGAGGGCTCGACTGACGAATCTCTGCAAATCACACCCCTCACGCCCCCCTTCTAGAAACAGCGCCTACAAATGTTGACAACACCAGCTAACGCTCATATGTGGGAACTCGGGAAGTGCACATATGGACAAGCGCAGGACACGCAGACAAGGACATCCATTTGTCGTAACGTTGCAGCCCTAATACTACTGTGTGCATATACTTCGGTTATAATAAGATGTTAAATGTATGAGCGGACTCCGATGGGCTGTGGTACCAGAACGAAAATGCTATCACAGCACAAGAGCCAGAGAGATGTCTCGTAGCTGAAGAACGATCAGTCTCTAGCGGAGCTCTGCCATCGTTCCGTACACGCCGATATGTCATATTATTTATATATCATAACACATATATATCTGGCAGCAGAGACTATGGGTGGGTATCACCATTTCTTAGCAGATTTGTTGAAGTTGGTGATCAAACTGGTTTTTGTGCTCTAAACGCTGTGCATGGTATCGCTAATGGAACAGACCCACCTTGAGACTTGGGATATCAATAGATGAGCTCCAGCTATACCTTTCTCTGTGTTAGAGTTGCGTCTACACCTTCGATTGAATTGTAGCGGAAAATGATGGTGACTATAATGATTTTCAAAATTGATTCAAACATTTTTGTACCAAATAATTGGCCCAAAATGAATGTGCACTTTAGGCTAAAATCCACCGCGGGTCACGAATCACCATCAGCGCGTAATTATCACCTGAGTGACTGAGGCGTATCACCCCTAGTCATCTACGTACTCTCGCGTTTTCCTCGAATTGTGTATATTGATAGAAATGATCCAATTATGGCACGGCCAATCATGGCTGTTTTTGCAAACCGATGAGCTGGTATGCTGGAAACACTACCGTGAACAACGTTAACCTTCAATGGAGAACCGCCGAATTTAAGCAGAAAATAATCAAGGTTGCACAAATAATAAATAATACCTTGTTACAATGTGTATCTGCCCACTATGTGCAAATAACCTCAGCGATGCTAGAGGTTGTCGAACCTTCTCATGTTTGACACCAGTTGCAGTCGGCCGCTTGCTCTGGATCTGTTCCGCCTCAGATAAGTGTATTTACATGCCAGTATCCCCCAACGGCAGCGAGCAACGCTGTCCGTTAAGCATTTCCTTATGCAGGGCGATGCGACGCCGTCCCACGGACATGACGTGGCCCTGAAGTGTGTCCGTGCCTCCCAGTTCCTGCTGCTGCTGCTGTTGGTACTGGTGTTGCTGATGCTGTCGCATCGAATGTGTACACACATACGCATTCTACGTTGAGCGCGATCCGACGCTTGAGCGGCGGGTGTGCATTCCAAGTCCATCCAGTCGTGGCAATGTCTTGCCCATCTCCATAGGTTAGCGGGAATCTCACCGTAGAGTTGGCCCCAGAAGAGCATCTCGGGTGAGGGATCCTAGACCGGTGGGGTTTGGTGGGCGCGAATGATGACGTTGTGTGAATGCATTTTTATCAGTAGCCCCTGCAAGCTTGGATTTTTCAATTGGCGTCCAGTCCAAGTACACAGTGGGACAGGCAGACAATACGCAGGCTGTTGCGGGCGATGTGTTACCCTTATAGCGTCCACGAGCTCGGGCCGCAGATGCGATTGATGACTGTCCCCAGCTGCCGACGCCACTCGGCCAAAACCGTGGTAAATGCTATTCGAAAGGATCACACGGGCCTCTTGGCAAAAATCTCGCTATGCTGGCGATTTCATCGAACTAACTATCTACGCTGGCTTGCTGTCGGCCCGATACTATGGCCACAGTTCCTAACGTATTATATAATATGAAAATTCTGGCTAGAAACTAGCAAAGGGGTGCCAGATGTCGTTCATCCGCAAGTCGTTCTCGCCTTCGGGTTCAGCCGTTGTCAGATGTGAGACAGAGGGCGAGTATAAGACATGGCGTCTAATAGGGTACCGCGGTATCGCTTCGTCCGTTTCAAGAACAGCAGACGCGGGTTACGGTCAAAGAACAGCATGTTGAATGTGCACCCCTTGTTGAACGTGTCTACTTGTGGAATCGAAATGTTCCACTAGGCTGAGGTTGACTATAGGTGGCAACCGTCAACGTAAACGTTATATCTATTTGTTATTAAATACTTGAAAAACATTTTTGTATTCACACATGAGCGATTGAAGGGGCTGGCCTCTCCAACTTGTCGATGCTTATCTCCATCTATCGATTTCGCGTGGAAGAACGACCGCGTGTACAAATAGTCTGGATGTTGCATTTGCATCTTCAAGAGCATTTAGCGCATCACGGGTAGCTTTGGAGGCATCATGAGAATATGAAATTTAAATATACGATCGTAGCCGATTCGGGCACTCTAAGGCAACATTTGAACTAAAATGCCGGTGGGGAGGGCATAATGTGAGCTTGATATGCTGCGATTATATTTTTATCACAAAAAGCAACAAATCTCGGTCATTTCCGTGGCCGCTTCCAGGTCACGGTCCAACGATAAGCCAAAGCTATCTTCATTGCGGTCTCCCAACCAATGAGCAATTAAAACAGATTGAAGACAGCATCACATCCATACTCACGAGGGTACCATCTTCAAGAGACTTCCTTGATTAATCTGTCCTATTAATTAACTTCAATCTGTATCGTTTTAACCACTGACGTATCGAAGTCACTAACCTCTGTTGCACCCGTTGCGCCAAGAAGCGCCAACTCAATTTCAAGCTCAGTGTTGCACGGAACACTATGGTCTCGTACCTATTATACCTGGATCAGAGTGAAAGTGTGTGTCGCAGTGTGTACAAGCCTCATTTTATAAGAGTAGATCAGCTTGCTACTGTGGCTCACCCCACTAGAGAGGACTTCCTTAGGTAGGGAAGGGCCGCGCGACCCCCCGCTTGGAGTCTGGTTATGACGGAAATTGGTTGGTACCATTTAACCCGATTTTCTGCTTTCCGCGCTCGGCTCTCCAGCGTGTACTCGTATGGGTGAACTGTTTGTGAACCCGCCCATCCCGACTCCGCCTGAGCTAGTGGCCATCCATTTTCATTTATACCCTGCAAAGAGGCTACGCTTTCCCTCTCTGTGTCATTAGCGTCTGATGGAAGGCCACCACAGAGTTTGGGTAATGGTGGAGTAGTGTCAGCCCCCCCCCTGGCTAAGACGGAACTTCCGGCTCCGGTCTTAAAAACGCTTGGGAAGGAACTGTGGGAGAGGGTGAGTAAAGGGAATACCCGTTTTTCTTCTAGTACTACCCTGTTCGGGTGAAAAAAAGCAAACCTTTCCGAAGACAAAGGACAGCTCATATTGGATGATCATGCTTGAGATCGACGAGCTCTGGTGGCGCAGATGCATGCGTCACTGGGACGGAGTCTTCCGGGAAGTGTGGACAGAGAATAGCTCTGATGAGGGAATAATGCAGTTGTGTAGTTACACTGTGTTTAGCGGAACGGCTCACTTGATATTATAATAGAAATGAAATTGACTGATTGTGATTGAGGTGGAACACACAGAACGACAGCTAGGCCGTAGGTTCTAGTAGACGAAATACGTTTTGTTTAGAAAGAGGTGGTTTTTGTTATTGTTATTGTTCTGGGAGGTCATTCTTTCTAAGAACTTTTCTTCATGATGGAATTCATCTCGACCGGAGGAAAGTGTCCAGAACTATCGCGTCAGGTATCCTATTAGCACATGGGCTGTCTGTTGAGATATGAGCAATAACTTAGGAATACTGTCATATATCGATTGTCATATACATGTACCACCTTTGCGTGTTTTTACAGGCACATTCTATCAGGGCCGAATGTTAGGCAAGTTGGTGGTAGGCGCGATGCCGTTAGCGGTTCACGATGTCAACATGGACGAGGAAGTTCTTCCTGATCACAGGTGAGTCAGGATGTAAAACAATAAATAGAGAGGTGAACGGTAAAGGCGTACGAGCTTTAGGACACAGCGCCACTGCCGTCGCCGCCAACAAGAGCAACGTAAGGATAAGTAAATTGGAAAATTGTACCGACTATAAGGGGAACATTAAATGCACTCGATGACCGAAATGTAATGTAAGACTGCTGTGAGCAGGAAGAAGCATTACTTACGGCAGATGCTGTGAATATTGGTCATAATAATAAATCCGGGGAGAATAAATAAACTCGGTTCGCGTATAGCGGACAAGAGAACTTGGTCTGGCAGTTCCCAATTCCCCAGCTTTTACCTAGGCAAACATAAACTTCATACTCGGCAATCACAGGAAGTACTTCGGCTCTAAAAGCAGTAACTGCTACTATGGCTACTATGGTATAATGTGTGTTTTCACGCTCCTCGTTAATACGTTTACGCGCATTAAAAAAAAATCCATAAAACGAACATACATATACGCATGTATTATATACATTGCCTATGACATGTATATCATACATGCGAATATGCATATGTGTGTGATATGACAGTAATAGTCATGGGGTTGCTTTGAGCGAGCAGACCCTCCAACTTAACCTCGTAAATTGAAGCAGGCTCATTGGGCGAAAACAGGATCGGTATATTTTGTGTCGTTTCATATTTTGTGCACAGATTTTAGAAAGATGCTGCGATGTACATTTCAAAAGGATCGTTGGGATCTGATTAATTAGAGCAACACTCGGTTCTCAGTTTTGATGTCGCGCTATTCTGCCGATGGCAACGAATACGCCGTGAGTCTATGTTAGGCAATGTTCTTCTTTTCTTCGGCGGAATCAGTGTCCAATCTTCCACCTTCTATTTCTCTAGAACCAAACACTATTCGTGTAGGCTACGGCAAGAAACAATGGGCGCTTATTCATCAACTATCTCATTAATCTTGGTTGTATTGTCCATCACCTTTGATAGGCTAACGTTCGTAGCAGAAAACGTCGGTCAACCTGAAGGGTCTGGAGGTGTGAAAAAGATGACAGATCTTCGAAATCAATCAGTGAAAGCATTTATCGGACCCGATGAGAGCTGTTTTGCTGAGGCGCTCGTTGCCGATGCCTGGAATCTCCCCATGATTACATATGTAAGTATAAACCCCAGATAAAAATGCGTATATTTTCATGACTAATGACCGGAAATGTGTCTGCTTATAAATCACATCATTACCAGACCTTGACTCAGTTCCTTATCGGCGAACTTCATTAGAATTAGAATTCAATCTCAAAAACACCTCTAATAACAAAAAGAATGTATACATCTAGTTTACAAATATTTGTTGGTGTAACTCCCTTACAAAAGCCCTACCATGGATTGTCTGATGCCGCTAAGGTATGCTGCTTAAGACGCCGTACGTCAGACTTATAAAATTCCAATCTTTTTCTTTGTCGCTACGAACATCGCGCACGCAGGTGGAGATCGATCGTACAAAGTATAGTAATATATAGTACGTTCATTGACTTGGATTACTTTAGACACAAGACACAATTTCACATCTTAGGAGGAGTCAATATAACATGCTATATACCGAGACATATTACAAATCAAAACAAGGATTTGTAGGCTAACAGACATGAACAAACTGCTGCAATACATGAAGGACGCGCCCATGCTATCGTCAACGTTGGTGACTCGGCATAATCACCCTCCGTTAGCAGTAACCTCAAGAAGTACTTTATGCTGTTCGTATTAGTGTTATTACTACCGCATAGGATATATAAGCTCCTGTGCATAGTGCTGCGAATCATGGGCGGTGACAGCGCACTACACCGCAGCCAAGTTCCACGGGACGTGCGGAGAGACATGTGACAACGGATGACGGAAATCTTCCGTTTTTATAACTTTCCTAGGAGTGCTCACTTTATTTCTACTCATTGGGCCCTTCTACTTATTCAGGCACACGAAAGGCCTGTCAGGATCTCCAGCCTTCGTGTCTCCCCGTGAAACTCTCGCGGCGTCGCGTCAGGTCCACCGCGCTGTGGATCGCATGCGAAATGCAGTTCCTAGCAGTTCCTACAACGACACCATAGCCAGCTGGTGGTTTGCGTCCTCTCTCCTTGCGAACATGTTCATATATCCGGTTAACCCAGTTGCGTCTATCTGGTTCGTGTCAAGAGCGTTTTTGTAGGGCGCAACACGCTGGCTGGCTGGCTGGCTCGCTGGCTGGCTCGCTGGCTGGATAGCCGAAGTCAAACCGCCTACACCCCATGAGCCTCCCACACCGCAGCAGCAGTCTAGTGCAACTACGTAACCGTCCCTTAAACAGTAGTAGTTCGTAGTTGTACTCGGGCCCCGCTATTGCCTATCTGCTGTTTTACAGAACTCCCTTACGCCTCTGCAGATGGAGGAGGGTTCCAATGCCCCTTGCCGTTAAACTCGAGACACTATCAGGAGCTTGTGAGAGAGAGAGAGAGACCAAACAGCAAGAACGCAGACACCGTGGCCAGAGCAGCGGCAAAGGGCAGGAGCCCTGACTCCAATAGCACTCGATGGCTCCAAAGCACAACAGCAAACGATCTTTCTCGGCAGACAGAATCACGTTCGGCTCATCTTCATTCTCGGTCCCTCGGGGGCCAAGAGGATTGGGCCATGTATGGAATACTACCACTACTACTATCACTATCTCCTCGAATCAAAGGAAGATACAACAGGCAACGAGCAGCAGGAAAACGCGGCATCTCGCTGATCAGTAGAAAGATATTTTTAACCCGATGACCACCACCCTTTCTACTCCAGGATGAGGAAGGAAAGTTGGATCAGTATTTTGGACGCAGAACGAACGCATCTATTATATATCGAATAACGTTTATCTACGTATATCACAGTCCCAAATTGCCAACACGAATATAATAACAGAGTGGTAATTGAGTGCCTCTGGACTGTTCCCAATAAAATTGTTACGCGGTGCGAAGAGCTGCGGCGCCCCGATGTGGAGAACGTGAGAGGAAGAGTACCCTCATTGGGTTGCTGCATGATGAAGGTAATTGACTGTGCTTTCAAGTCGGTCCCTCGTCGAAAACGCAGCGCACGCACTCCCTTGCTCATTGCAGCTTCTCCATAACGGGAACTGAACAGCAACGGCCACCGCGGCAAGTTAAAGGAGACTTGCGTTTTGAGTCCTATATCCGATATTGTCCTTCTGCGATAACCCGCATGCAAACGATTCGAATCGCGAGCTAATTGTTGATTGTCTGTGGGAGGGGAAGCTGGAAAAACACAATTTTGGAGCTGCGACTAACTCCCTGCTAGCAACGGGCACGTAAATCTCAACTAGTACCAGCAAACAATTAGCTCCACTGAGAACGGCGATAGCGACAATGCGAGAAATCTCGTTGGTTACGAGATCCGCTACGGCCTACTTGGGGTAGTCAGCTCTATTTCAGCAGCAAGGGGCCACATCCTCAGAGAGCTGTCCCGTCCCGGCCAGGTCGGAAAAGGCTCCAATAAACCTTGGGCATCACCTCAACGATGGCTAGTTTCAACGGTGTACATCTCATTCGGCCCATTGCCTGAATCGTCATCGAATACACATACATATAGGGCAGGGCCAAGAGGCAAGATAGTGATCAGCAGGCGAAGAATTAAGGAAGTGGCGCTCCACCAGCGAACCGAGCCGAGCCACGCCTTGCTAACCTTCGAGGCGTAAATGGAAGAACAAGAACCGCTTCTCGTTGGTGGGAAAAAGCCGGGGCGGGTTCGGGGCAGCGTCATTTATATATTATACCATGCAACCTCCCATCGTCATCACCACCTCGTGGTCCTGCCGGGCTAGACCGATCGCATCTCACTGGACGAGTACTGTTAATGGGCGTATAGCAGAATGTCGAAGCTAACACGACATCATGGTTTGATGCCGTCATACAGCAGGCGTTATTAGACAGAAGGGTATGTGTATTATTATCCTTTATTGCTTAGGCTGAGTATTAGGCTGTCTGGCTGTAAGTACGATTCTAGTCTAATATCTGTAATAATACTTCGCCTGCTTCGGTGCCGTTTGGCCAACGTTCGCTTACGCGCGGTGGGCGTTTCAATTCCAGATGTGCTATGACCAGCGGGTAAGCCGTGGGAAAATCTTCAAGACTTTTGCTCGTACATTACCCTCCAGCTCAAAGGCGAGTATTATTGGAAGCATTTGCTATGATTTTTAGTACCACTATTATCATTAGCATAATTTTAGATGGATATTGTCCTATTTATCATTAATAATATAAGTGCATATTTTGTCGCTCCTCAAAATAATGCCCGCTTGTTGGCACGTCATTACGTAGAGGATATTTAGGTGAGGGACAAGCTACAACATGAATAGCGAGCAAGCTACATCTCGAACAAAACTTCACATTTACGGAAATGATACACGAACGGTCAGCATCCACTGATCAGGTTTAGCTCCACGATTCCCATTGGAGGCTAGAAAACTAACAATCGTCATTTGATTCGAGATCTGTAAATGAGGACCTGTATCTGTCATCGATAGTATCGTGGTGACGGTTTAGTAGACGAACTAATGGGCATAATATCTATTATACTGCTTCGCCTTGTTGCACTCGACTGTTCCACAATATATGTAGATAGGTCTAATTTCTGGTCGTTAATCCACCTCTTAAGAAAGTATATTGAAATGCTTATTCATTAGGTGAGCAAGAGCGTAATCGCCCTCTTGAAGTACTTCGAATGGACGCGAGTGACTCTTGTCGTGGCTGAATCCACCACCTACGTTCAAACTCACGAGGTAAGGCAAACTCCTCCACAGCTCGTCTCCTTTTCGAAAGTAATACAACTCAATATGCATTTGTTGCCTACTTTGCATTTGTATGCTAACTATCTCCATACAAATATATGTCTATTTTTATATATGCGCGCGATCTGACCGTTTTTGTTGTCACAGTATCCATTCTGTGTTGTTCTCAGAAACGTCTGAGAACAACACAGAATGCTATGCATTATGCGTCTCGATGCTATGCATTTATATTATGTTGATCTACGCCGCACGTCTGATACATGTCGGTGTCTATTTGCGATCTACTTTTAGCCATGTTTTTGCTAGATAGAGAACAGCTCTAGTCAACGTAGAAATATAGAAACGCACGTAGGAGGTTGGCATGGCGATTCTATTATAAATAGCTAAGCAAATGACGAATTGCGAAATGGCATCAAATTGCCTGTAAAAGCAGAATACGCAAATCTCTCCATAATAGAGACCTACGAACCGCGGAATATTTCTCGTTCTTTGTCAACATCACAAACACATGTTGTCAACTTAATCTCGTGAGGGCCAACGAAAACAGGCACACAGAGACAGACCAACCGAGGAGTGCCGTCCCCTGTCAACCTCGGGTGCAGGAATCGCAGTGTCGCCGACCCTCGTTCACGCAAAGACTTCTCTTTCCCGATCGACATCTCCATGCCTCTCTCGGACGTTTGTGCGTCTCGTACGGGTCATGCCAACCATACAAATCACCAGCCCAATGATTAACTAGTACATCGTCGGTAACTTCCCGGAAGAGGCAAACGATCGTCACTTTGCTAGGCGGGGTGGTGGAGGAGGCGGTCTTATTAATCGAGTTTATCAATAAGGCCACCACACGCAACAGGGCCCTTTTCGTCCATCCTATATCATATTCCACCTACTCGGCCTCAGCGGTGGCCTATCGCGCTCCTCTTGTGTATCTATGGGCGCGTTCCCGTCCCGCGCCAGTCGCGGTCTACCCAGCGCAGAGGGCTTAGGCCTTTCCTCTCGACTGCAGCAGTCGGCCCACAAATGTGTACGAATGGATGCGTCGACTCCTGGTGACGTTGGTGACCAAAGTTCGTGACCGGCGCTCATTCAGCCGTTCTGCGATGACTCCCCACGGCCACATGCACTCGGCTGTCGGCGACAGCTCTGGTCTTGGACACCGGTTACGGGGCCGGATATTGGTGCGAAGTGGCAGCGGACACAACAAACGGTCGAGCCTGAGGCCGCGTCGAGAGTGATGTTGACGCCGTTGAGCTGATTGTCGCCTCGTCGCCTTTCCACATTCGGTGGTGGACGGCGCACGGACAGAGTTGATGTCTCCGGTAGCCAGAAAAAAAAAGCGATACCCGGAAAACAACCCCGCGACAAGGCCAGTCCGTTTGACTTTGTGGCACCAATGAGGGCGTTGAATCCGCGAGCCGAATAGAACGAAGGTGCCCATTACAGATAAAGGTGCTCGACACTGATTTGGCACTAATGTGTGCGAACGCGGTAGCACGCGACATTTTCTTAACCACTGTGAGGTCTCTCGGACTAGTCGAAACGGGTTGACTCACCGGTGTTTGTGGTCGTCGCGCGAAGTGCACTATTGGCAAGCAGTGTGCTGAATAGCCCCTTCCCGCTCACATCTAGTTTCTCTAGTAGCTGGCTCCTCGACCAGGGTGCACTGAGCACACTTCCCTTTCCAATACATTTGGGTGTTGCCCGCGCCTCGGCAGCTGCCTCTAATTGCCCCCTGTGCCCAGCTGGTAGCAGTTCTGTCACACCGTTACTATTACACTGGGCGCCTCACCGAGAGCTTAGGGCAGCCTAGGTTGTACGGCGGTGAGTCGCTGAATAACTGCTGACTGTGAACATGTATCGGTCGACAGGATTGCACATGACATAGAAATCCCAGTAGTAAACGATTCAGTGTCAGCTGAGAATGGGATCTTTCTTAAAGATCCCATTGAGTCCTATGACCAGCAAAACGCGTCTACTGTCTCTCGCTCGTTGCATCTCGCTCTCTTCGCGAATCTCTCGCGTATACTGTGTGTTGGTGTCAAGGGGATCACACCAATGGCGTGCCTTACTTTAAGATACGCTGTGATAACCTGACCTAAAATAGGATTGCACTACATAACGTTCCTCTGTATCGTTCATCGTTGATTTGTGGGCACTCTAGAAAAGTGTCAGGAAAACTGACGTTTTTATTCTCCTCTGTCGAATGTAATCCCACGCCGCCACGCTGCACCAGCCAATGACTCACTCGCATTAACGCCGCAGACGCATCCACACAACTGCTAAAATCGACGGACAATTCAGCAACAATTGGCCTACCTCACTCAGACGTACCTCATCAGCGGAAACGATTCAACTACTGTGATGACCTATATATATCTGCAGATGCGAGCGTATCCTGTGATCCGACTCGGCGACTACCGTCCGAATCGTAAATTACTCGACCAACCCCATATACCGTTGCCCTCGGCGGCACTACCGGCTCGTAGCTGTACCTCAGCTAGCATGCTACACGCTGAACTATGATACTAAAGAGAGTTACGATAGGTTGGCTAATTTCCACACGGTGGCGGTTTTCGGAATAGTGAATGTTTTGCTTTTGTCAGATGCATTCAGAGTAGGCCTGGTCAGGCAGGTTTACGTCTAATTAACTTTGTGTGTCTGCCGAAGCGCTACGCACAGCACAATCGTTCAGTTTTACTGCTGTCAAAAATGCGAGCGAGACTGACTAACAGGTTATACTATCAACTACACTCGGAACTTCTATTGCCCTCGTTTAAGAAAGCATTATATATACATTTAAAAAAAGCAACAAACATCATAACCTAACCTTCTCGAGCCTAGTATAGCAAGCAACCTCGATCCGAACAGGTAAGCGCTGTCGGTAGATAGGCACTACGACTAGCAAACCATAGGCTGAACCGTTGGCATTGCCTCTAATGAAACACTGTTTATTTCCTCCATTGTACCTAACCTCGTCGCCGGCCTATCCCCGTCACGTATTTAGGTCTTGGTCGACCTGGCGAAGCGACACAACATCAGCGTGGCTAGCACCTACATGATCACTGGCGATTACATGGAGACACATGCTGACACCCTTCACCGGATCGTGCTGGACTCGTACAAAACGACCCGAAGTAAGTTGCAATGCTAGAACGCGGAACCTGCTACGTCACCCAAGTTATCCCGATACAATATCGCACGATCGGCCCGAGATCGTCGTTCATTACGCCGGCAAATGCGCTGCCGGAGACGCTACCAGTAGTTACGCCCCTCTCGCCGCAGCACAGACGGGAGGGTAGCTCCCGCTAGGCTTAGTCGATGATCGTAGCAGTCGCCGCACTAATAAAAGTAATAGCCGTTGTAGCCGTCGTTGTAGTAGTTGTACTAGTTAGAGTAGTCGCTGTTGTAGCAGAAGGACAATTGTGGCAGCAATAAAGCACAGAGCGTAGGGTAGCCGCCCGTAGGCGGCAGGTCATAAGGAAGTGTCACAAAACATGTGAGCAAGAAGTGCCGACAAATGGATGCCAGTGGAAAGCAGTTCAAGGGGCTGAACCAGGGGAGAGATGCTAGCTTCGAAAAAAGGAACTCGGAACAAATTTGAGAAAGGAATGAATCCGGAGTGAACTGTAATGTTCAAAAGGAGTGAAATTAATGTCACAAATGAACAAATATGATCACCTACCGAGTTACCCCTTGCCAGGGGTAACGTCACGGCTGAACTGAGTTCGTCGTGGAGGGCTCCTATGAAACGTATAACATTGCTGCTTCTGTGGTTTGTTTTGGAATTGGCCACGATGACTGAGGTCACTGGCTTGGACAGATGAGTAAAGACAGTTCGTCAACTTACGAACACCCGACTAGTCGTTAGCGAGGACACACAATGAGAAGGTGCACAAACACGTTCGATACTTGGCGAAAAAGTTGACCAGTGGCGTTCTGTCTACACGTCAACACGCGAGGACTTGCCATTCGGATGTGTCTCGCTGCCGAAGAAAAAGTCATAATGCCTGCTGGTTCCACCGATCTCTAACGAGATCCCCAGATGAGATGGGGGTGAAGGGGGGGGGGACATCAGTTTCTGTGTCTCCATTTATAACAATTCAGCCCGGTAGTGCGATCAACAGCTCTCGACAGCTGAAAACAGTAACGCCACCCAAGATGATAACATGGCCCCCGCCATTGCCACCCCACGCCTTTCATCCCATATCGATCATCTGATACGATCAACTGTTTGTTTCTGCCTACACAATATCAATTGAATCAGTCTACATCCTGCTCACGGATACGCACGCGTTGATCGACTTCGTTGGCGCAATGGAAGGCAAGGGCCTATTGGCAGGTGGCGAGTACGCCATCATTTCCGTCGAGGAGGACGAAATCTACAACCCGCTAGTACACTACCAATTCATGATCAAAGGTAAGCTAAGGTTAGGTTGTCCTCGTGCCTCATTGCTATTATCATATAGTGTCATGGGTCGTTCGTTCGCGGGTCAGGAAAAGCTCTCTTCCACCGTTTTCCCCGATGAATAACGAAGGCGATGATACTGATGATGGTGGTTCATGGTCGTTGTTGTTGTTGCTGCTGTTGTTAACAAACCGCTTACACGTTTCATGCCGGCTACAACTTGGTCATTGTGGCGTCATCGTGCACGGCCTCATCCCATTGTTTCCTCATCCGTAACCTCGATAACCACACGTGCCCTCGTTGGCTGGGCGGCTTCACTGAAACCGTCATCAGAATGGGATCGGCCACATTACGATTCCCGCTTCGATCCGACGCCATTTCGCTCTGTGCTGATGATAACGCCCTGCGCACCGCAGCTCGAAGCGTACCAACGGTTCCAAGAGAACGTGCAGAAGTTCGCGAGTCAGCCGCCTCTTTGTATTCCGTTTCATCCGCGGGTGCAGGTGAGAAAGCTTTAGCAATTAGCGCAAAATGTTTCGCCCTCCCGTTGCGTTCATTCGCCGCCTTCTCCGCGAACAACGACGCAACGAACACGACCTTTTATCGATAGGCATTCATAACACGGAGTAGAGAAATGCATGTTGGTATACATATATTATTATACATTAGGAAACGCTACTGCCAGCACACCCCCATGGCAACGATATACCGAGTGAAATGGTCGTGATCTGCCCTCGCTGGGCACCAATTTCGTCGTTGTTCGTTGCGTATCAGCTTGTGCTAGAATCGAGATCGCTGGCGCGATGAGGAACGATTTTGGCAGTGTCATCGAATGCCGTCGTTCGTGGGTGAATGCCTTGAAATTCATTCGCTCATGGTTGGTTGGTAGGGTTGGCAACGACGCGGCGTCGGTTTACGTCCAGACGTTTGTTCATTGCAGGTGGACATACCTCCGTACGCCGCGATGGCATATGATGCGGTCTGGTTGTACGCGCGAGCCGCCACTGAGCTTCTCAAGAGGAACCAGAGCCTCGACAACGGCACAGCTCTGATCGACGCCATTCGAAACAATGTCTACCGAAGTACGTACATCAATATTATCCTATCAATCTATTAATTTATTTAAGATAAGAACAGTTGGGTAGGCGACCCGTGCAACGGTCCCATCATACTACACAATCATTGTTCGTTTACTGTGTCAACGTAGCGAGCCATACCGTGCTCGTCGCCGTCAACGAAGAGCACTCGGGCACTAGGAAATAGAATCTGATATATAAAATAGTTAGTTCAGCCCCTTTTCTACAATAGTTCCTCCACGCTGCTATGCCACTGCCGTTCGACTGACGGGCGGGTGGCAGCTGGCGATCATCGCCCCCGACATCGGCGGCGAGGCCGAAAAGCTCTTCACTAGACTCTTGACCCCTTCATTCAACGAGGTGGCAAGGATGCCTTCGCGAATGGAGTCGATGGAGTGTGACGCCGCTCTCGTCAGCGCCCGGCAAACTCCCGGCAAAGTGGGCCACTGGCTCGTATAGCACAACACTTGATATCGGGGTGCATCTGTGCTCCGCAAATATGCAAAGCCTCAATATTGCTTGGCCGCGAGCGGGGGAGGGCCGATACGGAAACGCGTCTTCGTGTATTGTTACAGCCAACATATAGTATAATACTACGCCAGCTGAGATACTATGCAATGCTCAGCAAACGCGCCGGGCAGAAAGCGCCGTACTGGCTGCCGCAGCGATCAGCGACACAGAAAATATTTACTATTTATCTCATATCTAAAGTAAGCTTTTAACGTGACACACGACACATCGGATTAACTACCTGTGATTTCAAGATCGGCAATATGAAGAAGCTCAAGGTGCGAGACACTTGTTGAAAGATTTAGACGACCTCGATTCAAAGCAAAGTTGTTGATGGACTAGAGCGTCGATTCGTTTCTTCCGGAAGTCGGCATCGGCTTTGCGATTTTGCTTATTGGGTACATTACATCACGTCAAAATATGTCGACTTTACTTAAGTTGTTTGAAGGCACTCCCATCTGGTGCTTTTTAAAGGTCCTCGCATGAGCGAACGCATCGCTGCAGGTTGCGCATAAACCTAATCTCAAATGATTCCTGAGCGGAGGTTTTGAAGAGATGGACCTCAGTTGTTAAGCGATGACATGCTAATTAACATCTCGCGATTGTAGACCAGAATTAGTTTTTATTTTTACACTGCATGTGATTTTTTTTTACATTGCATGCAATCCCACAAATACCTGGAGGAAAAATGGTTTCTAATTCCGTTTAGAGATGCAGTTATTGTTAATCAATTTCGACTTGGTGATAATCTTTTCTCGACTTTCGTGAGAAATCGTATTTAGACGATACATACAGCCTTCGTTATCTGGTTTAGCAAAACGTCATCAGACTCGCATAGCCATAATATTAAACTGTTTTTCGAGCTGATCCTCAGCTGTTCCCCTATCTGACAGGCCTCAGCTCTTAACCATTGCCATTCAAGAAGGAACTACTGTTGGCTTATTAATAGGAGCGGTGGGGATTACGTAAAATACGTATATTTTCATATTTTTCTGTCTGAGCCACCGACCGAGTCTGAGGGTCGATCTACTCAGAGACGACTTGTTGTAATGTGGCACCTAATCGCCCCGGCAGACCGAATTCCAATTCTCTTACCTCTCGGAAGAAGCAAAAATATGTCTAGATTATTTCATATTATTGAGTGTTTTTAATATATCTGAACAACAATTAGTAGTCCAGTTGGGGACCGGGTGTCAGGCCGACGCCGCGATGGCCCCGACGGAGGACAACGTCGGTCTAGACTATTCATTCCTCGATACACGGATTAGTGAAACACAAACATGAACCTGAGTACAAAAATAGACAGGTGGCTAATCCTGAAGCAAATCGTTTGATCTGTGCCTCTGAAACAGAAAACAAACTCGACCTTGGCGTGCTTTTTGCCTACTCTCTAAGGACTAATTGCCTGCGGGGATTTCTCTCGAAAACAGCTGATATTGATAAGCTCCCCATTAAGCACAAGGCTTTCGGAAAGTAACGCAGCCCTACAGGAGATCAGGCAAAGTTCGGCGGTTTCGAAGGCAACTTCCATTTCCTTCTCTAGCAATCTATATCTAGATAGCAACGTGTACTCCGGAATAAACATGAATGGGACTAAGTAACACAAGGGCATAATTAGAGACGATGGCAAACTTTGCTTAAAATCCCACCAGTGCTCGAAGATTTTACCCAAAGTTTGACAGTCTCCAAAGTAACCTTGCGGATTTCGTTCTTCCTGCTTCTTTGAAAGATACACATTACTTGAAAACTATGCACTTAGGGCAAAGTAAAAACGAAAGCTATTAGTAGGGATGGTGTCTCTCGAAATCTTCAGGCTTCAGTCCTCCTTCCAGAGGATTGCCTCATTCTCCGAACACCCATATAAGTACATGGTACACATTTGTCCTGTGGTTCATCCATATGTGCCTCTTCGACAGGTGTGATGGGCTTCGATATTCGCGTCGATGAGAACGGCGACTCTGAGGGTAATTACACCGTTCTCGGGTTCGCCAACGCCTCCGATGAGCACCTCTCACCTATCGGCCGATTCTCAATTGCTCCTACTGACGGCACCAGCTCGTCGAACGGCACCAACAGCGGACCAACGCTACCTGTAAGTGCATGTTTCTCTGTGGAGTGTGAGTGAGCTCGCTCGATATATCATGCAATTTTACGGCATATGCCAGTTGTAATCCTGCCATTAGAATTCGGATATGAATGCGATTACGACAATGATATTGGATTGGAAAAAAGTAATCGCAAATTTTCCGTCAGAAGAATCTTTCCACAAAATGAACGAGTGAAGCAATTTTATTAAACCAAATAGTCCAATCTCCATTGCCAACTACGCCCTTCCTCCATCTTTCTACGAAACGTCCGATGTCCTTTGCCCGGAATTCTGGCCTGCGTGTCTAATAGAAGGCCGCTATCTGGCTTTTCACTCCCTCTTCTGTTTTGAACCTAATAATACCTATAAAGTTTTATAGAGCTCTGAACAAGTGACGATCAGAAGGCACTATGTCTGGAGAGTACGAAGGATATTCCACAAAAGTTCCCAGCTAAAGCTCGCTAATTGTTGTAAACAGGGCAAGCTAACGTGAGGTCACGCGTTGACTTTTCTATTCACGAATACGAACCTTTTCCGTCGAAACTTGCGCCAGTTGTTGACAGTAGACATCAGTGTTAATCGTTTGGCCACTGCGCAGATACTCGTATTACTCGCAGTGAACGATTCGACCATGATCCCACCAAACACAGTAAGATCTTGCGAGAATGAAGGTGTTTCGATCAAATGCTTTGGCCTAGGGCGCATCAATACCTTCCGCGCACTACCTCCTCCTATGAGGCACATTTTTCATTTTTTCATTTTGTGACGAAAGGCACTTTTTCTTAGGCGTTCCAAGTTTGTTACGTCCACTGAAATTGGTGACGAACACACTTGACCATACCAGCGTTCACTAAGACTCAGAAACAGGTCAGTTCCCTGCTCCTGTTCAAAGATGGACCCATCCAGGCCCAAGAAGAGGGACTAGATGTTTTTGTTGTTGTCGTCACACCTACTGCCCGCTACTGAATGACGGCCGCTTCACAGCTTTTCTAGCCGGCAATGATAACTTGTCTAAACAGTATCTGTCAATCGTTGATACGACTGATATGAATAATATTTCTTGGAACGAATAGGAAATTACGCGACGCGTTATTTAAGTTGAAGCTAATGTAGTTATGTTGCATGGCAACGATAAACCGGTCGAATGTTTCCAGATTTTCCAGTTAGAGAGCGAAGTCGCTTGGCTCGGCGGAGGACCACCGTTGAGTGAACCACGTTGTGGCTTCTTCAAGGAGAAATGTATTTCCGACAAAGGTTCGTATGGGTGCCCTGTTGACAACTATTCCAGAACGTTCCGAGGCGAAATATATATATATAAATAATTCTGTCATCTTGTTGCTGCTGAAAAAGCAGCGGCCAAGCCCCTACCATCGAGTTGGCAACAACGAACAATTAATAACGGGTAACGTGATCATCTTCGACTTAACGCTAATCAGCATCCGACAGTTAATTCACCAAGATGAACAAATATAAAGCATTTCAATCATCTATCGAATGCGTCCAAAAGGAGCATTAAGCCGACAGTGAACTAATCAATAAATGAGTATTTCTTCTGCTGTCAGTGAACACATAATCGATTCAAGTCGTTCGGTGCATATATAGATATATATGTTAACATTTTGAAAAGTGAATTAACAAAAACCGATTCACTTCCGGACTGTTGGCAGAGATGTTAGAAACGCGATGCATGCGCCCTCTTGCTGTTTTTACAGATACCACTTTGTTCCTGTAGACTGCGATTAATTGTTACAGTAGAGGGTTGTCAATAGATCTATATATATATATATATACATATATATAGCTGGATACCTATTTACACGTTCTAATAACCGGCATGGCCCGTACCTCCATGGCAAAATGCACCAAATATTGCTCTCAAATTAGTTCACCGTCGCTAGTATGATACGTTGCTAGTCGATAGTACGGCAAATTGGCACGTTATCCATTGAATATGACAGCTGTAGATCTCATTTCTGAGACAATTATCGAAGGTCGTGTGGGCAGGCACGCCGAGGCAAATATTATCGTTTGATAGTGAGGGTCAAGGCGAGACTGTTGGCTTCTGCATATCGATTCGCTCGTAACATAAGGTAACCAGCTCTCAAGAGCTGACTAAGAGATGCAAAACAAAACAAAAATGTTGTAGAAACGCTTGGCCTTGATCATAAAAAATAGCACTAGTCTGCACGGCAAATCCATCTGCTGACATGTTTTTTTTTTGCTGGTGAGCGTCTTTCTCTGCGACCCTAGCCTGTCTATGATTTTATGCTTCCATTGCGATAAGGAATCAATTAATTAGCAACATTTCGGGTCATCGTCATTTGGTTGATAAGGAATCAATTAATTAGCAACATTTCGGGTCATCGTCATTTGGTTGATATCGCCATCAGTATTGCTAATCGCTTGGAATTCACTAGGGGGGGGGCGTATTGTTCTCGATTAGCTATAACAAATCATTGCAAAGCTTAGTAATTGAAAAGTCATTTCCGCCTGACTGTGAATCATATTTCAGATTCACTTGTGACTTCATTTGGAGGTGCCTGGGGATTAATTTTGATGTCATTACAAGGTAATTAATCGGTCCCTGGCAGCTTGTTTTTGTTGTGGCGTAACGTCAGAGAGGCTGGTGAGGTTGTCAATTCGTTGTTTGACGTCGTGGTCATTTTGTGGTACAATGTCTTTGCCTATGTAATTGAGTGGTCGATCCAGTACAACGGCAGAAAACCTATTTAGAAAGGTTCCCTCTCAATTCGTCGAGTCGTCGTCGTCGACGAAGTGGCTATCGTCATGCTAAGGTCCAAGTGCTTCCATAGAACACCTGTACGAGATCTCCCTTCGACGGGGCACATGATGCCGCGTGCTTTTCTGAGCGAAGCCACGTCTCAGAATGTAGGCTTCCCTTTCTAAGACAGTCTTTCACATGACGGGAACTTGCACAGAGCTCTCATTCGATTTCTCTCTCTCTCAATCATAACGGAAGTTTCAGATGATAGCGTGTATTTGTTTCGATGCTGATTTTGATGGCGAGACACGAAAACGGTGCAATAGGAGTGGCTCTTGAAAAGCTGAAATTCCATAGCCGGTCAGGCGTGTATTGGGAAACATGCCATGGGCATGTTGAGGTCCGGCGCTAAGTCGTGTAGCCAAGAAGGAATTTAGTTATACACGTTCAATAAAGACAAAATCTAAATATAAAAATATATGTGCCCGTGTCTGCCGTGCTCGATCAGTATTATTGTACTTTCATCATTGATAGCCATTTGCGGCTGGCACCCAAACACGATCCTATATGTATAGAATGTAGCTGAATTTGCAATACACTTTTCGTTCGGAACTTCCTGTGACCTCTCACGGTATAAGACCACAACTGGATTGAACGTCAGTCGACACTGTCCAATTTTCCAGCAAGCCACTATAAAAAGCTCGGTTAAGGCTATCCATGACATCGAAGCTAAGCAACTTGAAGCGTTTTCCTAAAAAGGTCTAAGTGTTTTTGTGATGTTTGGTTTTGCGATGAATCAAAATAGCCTATTAGACTAATTTTCCTGGATGATCCTTTCATTTCGTTGGGTCTTAGCTCTGCCGCTAGCGGCTTCATAGAAAATGTGTTCGCGAATGAATTTTGTACGGCATGATTCGTACATACGTTGTAATGTCTCACTTGCGTTTGGCGAAAGCGATATCAAGCAATCAAGTGTAATCAATCATCCAGCAGTCGAAAGTCATCGGACAGGGTCCCTTCACGAATTCAGGTTCCTATCATCAGAACATCCATATGCACACACACCCACACACACACACTCTGAACACTCGCCGAACGGCCATAGCTCGTATTCCCCAGCCTGTACCATCGGTAGACGAACGAACGGACGAATCCCTTCGAAACACAGTCTTAGCAGTAATAGTAGTAGTGGGCAGTCGCAACAGACGCTCCATCGTAGTACTGCTGGCATACCGCGAGCAGGCACCTGCTCTGCTCCTTGATCCTGTCGTCCGCTGCCGCGTGTCGCGCACCGCAGCATTACTGGCCTAATGTCATAGCCCAAGTCGATATTCGTCATACCCAGTGTCTGTGTGTGTGTGTGTGTTGATGTTCATTTTTACGTTGATAACCACAGCAATGATGAGGCTGACTAACATCGTCAACAGGATTATTCCCCCTTACGTTTCCATTTTTCCTTCTGACCCCTACAAATGTGTCTGTGTAGATTGGCGCGGCAATCTGTTCCTCACCTCATGCGGGTCACTTTTGCTCGCTGGATTTCTGGCGCTTGCCCGCCACTATCGCTACGAGTACCGGCTAGCGAAGCTGCTCTGGAAAATCGACATCCGCGACGTTCTCTCCCTGCCGCATCTTCAGCATCAGCACCAGCAGCATATACAGCAGCAACAGCAGCAAATGAGCACCAGTGGCGCCAATCAGCTAACCCATCAATCACGGCGACAGCCACAGCGGCAGCTGCCGCACCAGCAACATAATCATCAACAACAACATCATCAACAGCAACAGCGCCGAGACAACAATAGTGGCGCTTCGAGAGCGAACTCGCTGCCGAATTGCGAGACGACTGCTTCGCCGTCGACAAACCACCATCGAACTGTGAGTCCGTCGCGTGAGTGTACGCGTTAAGAACATTAGAACAAAGAGGCGATTTGGTTTTTTGGGCATCGTTCCACTTTTGCATAATTCGTTGCTTATATTATACGATTATGTCGTGCATTGTATAAGCGCGTAGTCGAGATTAGCTTCCAGATCCAGAACCTTGCATCTTCAAAGCATTGTATTTATCACAGCAAACTACACAGTTCCACTAATATATATATATATATATATATATATATATATCGAACTGTGTAGTTTGCTGTTCGTGTCACTAGCTTAGTTAATTTCCTGTAGTCACTGTACGTATTGCCAGTTCACCACCATAATAATAATAATATTATAAAACTATAAAATATCTTATATTTAAATTGAGTTATAATACATGTGTATGAATCCTCTCGCTTGACCTAGCCGTACCTGCCAAAACGAATAGAGCTAGCTAGTTACGCAAATCAGACAAATTGCCAGAGAACGACAGCTATTGTCGTTCGCCGCCGGGACGCACAGACCGGCCTTCTCCCCGTTGACCTGGGAGACTTGGCACAGAAGGGGCAGGGGGGCAAGACGACGAGACGACAAAAGGTTTCCAGCATCACAAAAACAAACGCCTACCTACCACCTCCCAGCATTGTGATTCGCACTCTATGGCTTCCATTTGCGTCATTCCGCTGTTGGTTAAAGGAGAACTCGTCGCAGAGTCACCACCTTGTCGAACACCTTTCATTCCACAAGCTATTTTGGCTCCGCAAGAACATTGTAGCTCGCTGAGACCGGACTCGTGCTTTGCCGGTGCCACTTTGCGTGGCGCGTACGACGTTTGTACTGATATGCATCGCTGGAGGCTCTTCTGGTTCGGGTGGGTGATTTTGTATTTGGCGATGTGACGTTATCGCAAGCTGGAGTACGCTTGTCGCCGACTCGTGTCCGACTCGATTTGCGTGTGTGTCATACGGCAAATCTTGCGACGACCGAGTGGCCGATCAATCGAGTTGAATCGACAGACAAATTGAGTTGACTTAAAAGGCCGCTTCGACAAACTTCTCGAGTGAATCAAATGAATATTATTCTAGTGCCGCCCTGGAGCTGCATTGACGACTCGCACAAAACGGCTGTTGTTATTGTCAAATTGTAGAGGACCAGCGGGCGACGGCGGCGGGGCTAGGAGCTATTCAGAGCAATTTGCTGACGAAACGAATTTCCTGACGAAGTGACTCGGTTTGGAGGACTCCGGTGTTTTTTCTAGCATCGCCGTCATGTCATAGGTTTCGACAGCGACGAGCGGTGTTATCCGATATAGGCCACCGGAGGGGCCAAGAGCGAGCGAAGAAAAACGAAGGGGCGAATTTTTCCATGTCTGATTTAGCGGAAGAAATGAAAATCATACGATGAGCTTCTGTCTTTCCTATAGTGATGCAGTTTTCACAACGGGGATTCTCTCCTCCTCTCGATTCGTTTGAAAAACAACCGACTGCACATCGAAAGCTGCAGCGTCCGATCAGCACCAACCGGAAGTGTCCTCTGAACGCCCGGATTGACTCGGTTAAAATCGGATGGAATTGTTGGGCGGTCGGGGGCGAAGCAATGCGGGGTTCTAACGACAGTGGCATTGAGCTCAATGCCACTGTTGTAGTAGTTGGCATTTTTGACTCGTCCGATCATGAAACCTCGGTGAAGATTTTCCCTCAGCCACAGGTCAAGGGAAGATGTCGTTAGCAAACAGACAGATTGGTTCAGTTGTTCAGAAGGTATAGAGAGAAAAAGCAAGCAATTAAACAACTCGTTTGATTTCTTGCCTGTCTGTGTCGGACAGAAGAGATCGCTAGAGTGGCCGGCATTGTTTAATAACATTGGTTATTATTTTCGCGAATTCCGTGCGCTCTGTGCTTTGGGCATGGCGAGGAAAGACAACCGAGTGTACTTTACTGAAGGGCAAGCCGAATCGTCATAAGGGCCTTCAATGTATCTATAATAACAAATGGCTGAAGGATGAATCGTGTAACTAGGATCGATCATTTACAGATGATTTATGATTGAGAGCAGACAAAGTGGCGAAATATCTAGTTTGTTTTCTACTTAGGTATTCGTAATACAACTATTGTATGATAATATTAGTGATTATTTCGTAACTGTACTGTATTCAACAGACCATGTTTGTGAGCGTATCACCAGCCAGCTGTTCGCCGGGCATCTCTCCAGATGAAGATCTCTGCGATCCAACGGACGCCGAGGGAAACTGTTCTCGTGTGGGCTTCTACAAAGGCAATATGGTTTTTATCAAGCCTATCTACAGAAAGAGCATCGACCTCACCCGAAGCATTCGGAAGGAGCTCATCCAGGTACCTTCAGCTTGACCAAACTTCCAACTGGCAACATTGTTACAAAACAATGAAATGAGCCACGTTTTTCTCTCGTAATGCACTCGCACCCGGTTTACGCAAGTGCACGTGGCATTTCGCAGTGAGCATTTGCTGTATTACGCTTGAAATCGCGCGTAAAATCGCGCGATTTCGATAAATACTCGGTAGTTCTAATGTGAGAGGGGGCGTGCTTTGTATTTATGATTCGACAGATGCGCGAGATGCGTCATGAAAACGTAAACCCGTTTATCGGAGCCTGCGTCGACCCGCCAAACATCTGCATCTTTACTATGTACTGCGCCAGAGGATCGCTTGAGGTCGGTATTATACAATGGAATACAGTAGCGCCAGCTCCAGCGTAGTTTCTAGCTATCACGCCATTGGATTATAGCAATGATCCGATGTTCAATGAGAATTGCCTTAGGTAATCGATAGTGCTATTCTAACTTCAATGTCACTGTACGCCACGGTAGAGACTATTACGAAGGGTCGTTGCGGAAAATTAACCTGAATCATGTGGACAACGGGCGAAACATTACAAACGTTTGAGTCCCGAGCAACTTTTGTGCCTACACTTAAAACGGCCATTTATTGTCCACCCTGTAGCTGTTTTCGCATGACGAGGTATCTCTTCTAAGCCAACTGGGCTGCTAGCTTTCGCCATTCTGGAAAATTCAGATGGAACTTCGTAACATTGTAATAATTCTTGTGTATATTAAAATAGACGTGAATAATATGAAATAAATATGGTCTTTTAACTACTAAGTTTTCCGGCGGGCGTCGTTGCGACTGACATTACTAGAATACTGTGCTCGGCAGGGTCAATTTTACTTTATTTTGGAGGCTCATTGGTATTATTTGCAGTCGATACACTGTCACGCTGTCACTTCCACAGTGGTATCGCACTGTTCAGGTTTCGATGACATCACTGCTGTTGTACCGTTGCTTCATCTCGATATGCTAACTCGTATAGGAAGTAGCCCCAAATGAAATCTCACCAATGGTTCGACAGGTTCAGTTAGCTGGGTTCATCAGCGCCTTCCAATCGTGCCGATGATATCACTGATTATCTACGAAATTACCGCGGTCCTTGCTCCCCTGCGCATTGATAGGCGCTTTTTTTGATAGGCGTTTCTTCGATTCCGTCATTAGCACCTCGTAGACAACGACCACAAGTAGTCATATCCGCAGCAGCAATCGTATTATAGCGGTCGCGGTCTCGCTCACCGCCGTACCAGCTAGTTGTTCTAGCCAGCCGTATAATAAGGACCAATGGGGCGAAATATGTACGAAGGCCTAACTGCGTCCCTTCCCACTGCGGGGGTCACGCGCGCTTGCCCGAGTGTACACGCTGTGTTGGCAGGGGAGCCCCACCGACAGAGTAGGTTGATGAGGCGTGTGGGGGTCTCTCGCAGGAGAATGTATTCGTTCTCATTTCCTCGTGCTTAGGCCCGGCTGAGCCATTCGTTAGGTCGGTGGGTTGGCCGAGAGGGCCTGCTTGTCTTCCCGTCGCCCGCGGCGTGCATGCTCACTACTCACTCACTGCACTCGCTGTGCTGCAGGCGCAGCTTGGCTTTTGCTTGCCATTGCAAATTACGGTTGCAACCCGTTCACTTCCTGTTGTTTTGCCGTGCAGTAAGCACGGGTAGCCCGAATCTGGGGTTCTGCCGCGGTCACAATCGCTGACATTGTCGTCGTCGTCGACGTCGTGGTTATCATACGCGACCCGGCGGCCTATTCGTCCTAGCGGCAAGATGCCTTTGTGTTGAGCGGACGGCATGATTTTCACGATGACGCTAGTGGCGACGTCTTGTTTAGCCGCATCTATATATAGCTGTGCACGGTTGCGTTGTTCCCGTTGCGTAATTTGCAGCGCTCGGAGGGGGGGGATTATGTGACTTCTCTTTGGGCGCTCTCTCGCGAGCGGACTGTTTGTTTCTATGTGTCCGTATGTGTATGTATGACGGCGCGAGCAGCGGAAGCTGTAGAGACGCACTTTACGACGCCGGCTAACGTTGGCTGGCTGGCTGGCTGACCGGCGACAAATGCTTCAACAAGGAACAGAACACTTGTTCGGGATCAAACAAGCCCCGTGGCTCTCCACGTAATACTAAGGGCTATATTGTGACAGGCGCTTGCTGCAGTTGGCCTTTCAGCTGTTAATATTCATTTCGCATAAGTGAACATTAAATATCAGGAACGAGTTTGCGTTTTCGGTTCGACTCCATGTCTACATCGTACGCTTTTGCGGACGACATCATTAGATGAATGAACGGTGACATTGGCTCTGACTGAGTCGCGCTGTCGGAAGGTTTTAGCCGATTACTACAAACAGGATCGGGCTTGTCAAAACGCCAAATAACCTTATGGGCCATAGGTAGAACGATTAATAAGAAATTGGTTGGCTTCAACCTAGGTAGCGGATGTGTGTACATGCTAAAGTGAAAAGCGATTGATTCACTCACAAACTCTTATGAATGTATCCCTTACATGCCCCTTGTGGTCTGCGTGACTTCACAAACGGACACACACATACAGGATGTGCTTAGGAATGAAGACCTGACTTTGGACGGCATCTTTGTATCATCGCTCGTCGCCGACCTTCTAAAGGGCATGATCTACATTCACGATTCGGATATCGTCTCGCATGGTAACCTCAAGTCTTCCAACTGTCTAGTGGACTCCCGTTGGGTGCTCCAGATCACAGATTTTGGCCTTCATGAATTCCGCTCGGGTCAACACGTGCCGAACACGAACCGACGCAACCGCGGTGAGTACGTCAGTACGTACAATAGAATGTTGCTCTTTTGAGGAGAATTTCTCCCTCGAAACGAAGTCTAGCTGCGCGCATATTCTTCTCTCATCCACTGAAGCTAATGTTAAACGTAGCGTTAAGGGTGACGTGGAAAGGACTATCTGAATGAAATCATGTTCTCATTGCTTGAGAGTTGATTAGACAAAATCACAAGTAGGTAAAGAGTGGATGATTCTTAAACTTTCCTATTTTGCGCTTCAAACGCTTGTAGCCAATTGAAATTACTTATGGAGATGATCACGAACCTGATGCCTAACCTTGTGCACAGCACACCGGGCGAGAGAAACCTTCACAAGTTCTATAATTTGAAGGTAATGCTTCTCCTATTGTCTGCTTGTTATTTCACTAGTTCTTTTTTGAGCTAACTCTCAGCCGTGCCCCTATATTACACCTCGGCCTCGGCACCACCTATTCATTCAACAAACAGCGATTTCATCGAACAAACTAGAACCCTCCTTCCTCCTGCGACCCAGTTATCGCATGACGCTAGCTCATCACCAGCACACCGAGTTAAACAGAGACGGAACAAATGGAAAGGGAACGGCGCGATAAAAGACACGGCAAAAAAAGCCACAGCCCCCTGACGTTCAGTCAACGCGCTAGTGCCGTCCATGATACTCTGGGCGGAAGGGCCACCCTGAGGGACTCCGATTGAGATGGCGGATTCCGATCACATTGGTTTCGGCCTACTTGACTATTGTGGTGGTCGACATCGGATCGCCGAAATCTTTACAATTCGCGGTTTTCGGAACACTCCTTCTACTAATATAATATTGTAATAAACATCTCCAGAAGAGACTAACTATGTATGGTAAGTTGCATGTAGGAACGGGAGCCTATATTTCGGTAAAGTATCTCATGCATACACCATTAGATCACACTGCCCAAGGGAACAAAAGGCTTGACATGACTCCACTCTGCAGTGCAAGTATACGAAGAAAATATGGCCAATGGTCGTCTGGCTATGTTTTAGAACTTCCGCTGATTTTCATATTAGAAGCGCACTTGTCTGTTTTCTAATCCTCTACTTTAAGGCTTGAAATCCAGAAAGGCGGCAGGCCCTGATCTGATTTGCAGCGAATATTTAAAACGGACGCTGGTGGTCGTGCCATGCTGGATATCGCCTCTCAATAGATGCCTACGCAGAGGCGCCCTCCCCGCGAACAAGCGAGACGCCGTACTATTGACGATTCCGGAAGGAAAAGCGACCCTGTCCTCCCTTTATCCTGGGGAGGCGCCAGCTATACACTACTGTACTAACTGGACTTCGTATTTGCTCAGACGATTGGGCTGGCGGAGGCAGGCAATCTGAGCCCGCTAATATTCTCAATTCTCCCACATGATCTCCAGGACGAGACTAGAGGCGCCACCGACCTGGTGAAGTCACCCCGCTAGCTGGTCGTGTGCGGGGAGAGTCGCGTCTAAGTCCGACAGGTCATCAGAAGACTGAGCACTGTCATTCCGTTGCTCGCTCTCACGAAAAACGAGACGAGTACGGGGACGATCTATTTCACGATTGTTGGCAGGACGGCAAAAAGGGGACATGCTATTTTTCTCCGACAGATTCTCTCCAGTATGATTCGTTAACAAGCTCCAATACCTTAGGGTGACGGTAACACACTGCGTCCCACCCTTCACTACCCATATGAACGAGAAATGCAGGAAAGCCCTCACCGCGATGTCTGCTGTTCAAAAGCTATCAAAAACCTGGAAACTCAACAGACTGAAGGCATCCTTCCTAGTCTGCTCCTTGGCTCTACAACATAGCTCACACAGCAGTCGTGTTTACTTGTTCTTCGACGTTAAACGGTTCATGAAGAAAGGTGGAGCCATGCCAACATGAACAAGACCGACGCCTATAACGAGTGCATGTCTCGTAGGGAGTTGAAGGTGCCCTGCATCGATCCAAATTTCCTCAATACCGGAGCAATGAGTAACGAAGCCTGGAATGGGACAGATCGAAGTAATAGCCACGTGTGACCCGATTCGTCATACAAGGTTTCCATCATGTGCTATACTACCGTCAGTTCCAAATCCATGAACCAAGTGACGTGTGTGTATGTCGGATGTACAAAGAATTGGACACAAGGTACCACGCATCAGAATGTAATGTTATCTAGTCATTAAATCAACTCGCACGATAGACTACTTTTTTACGAACGGCCATGTTGCGGACTGTTCCACAATGGGCCTCACTGATCGTCACATGATCATGCGAAATGTCATAATCGTCGTAAATAATCAACAGTGAACTGTCATAATCTTACATTGATATTGTATATATATATATGTCTCTCACGGGCGAATGAACAGTTCTATAGACTTTATGGTCACAGGTGCGAGATGCAATATATTTCAAATTCGGGAATTGTGGTTGGTCTCATTGCAGCGCTACTTTGGCGGGCTCCAGAACTCTTACGTGAACAGTCTCCTTCAGCACGAGGGACCCAGAAGGGAGACGTCTATTCATTTGCAATCGTCCTCTACGAGATTGTCGGCCGGTCAGGTCCATGGGGACCAGATGCACTGCCCACAAAATGTAAGCACCCGACGATTTCGGCTATGCAAGCAGAAAAAAACTCCACCGCACACCGCATCATCTCCTATGCTGACGCTAATAGTCGCACACAGTAGTGATGCACACCAAAATAACACTGGGCTTTCCAGCCCTTAGCTAAGGTTTGTTACCAGATATCAGACACGTACAGGGCACGGCGTAATTACAAGGTATGCGAATTCAACGAATTTGAATGTTCCTCAAAGAATTATACGCTGAAAATGTTATAAGGAAATTGCCAGATGTGGGTTATTGATCTTTGATCTGTAACTTCAAAGACACTAATTGTTAAACGCATGAGATTGCGAGCGACAATAACACCATTCGGTGTATATGAACTGAAAATGTGTAATTTTGCCAGGACCATAATCTATTCCTAACTGTACTTATATATAATAAATTATACATATATATATATATATATATAGAAGTTGATAACATTCGACCTGAACAAATTGCTCTACGTTAGTTATACAAGGCTTGCTCCCCAACAAAGCGCCAACTCTGAAGTTCATAGGTTGATGTCCCGAGTTTGTAAGAGGGCGTAGCGTTTTCTTGGATAAGGAAAATTGAATGGGCCTTTCATTCAAATTGAATGGATCTGGCTGTGATCGCCCGAACACTGTTCCTCCCAAGGGTCCACAATCGCCCGTTCAGCGTGGACCTCCACAAAAGCTCCCCGGTAAAAAACTGTTTCAGAATTTGAACTATTCATCGACTTGCGGGGCGTAACCAGAGAAATTTAGCTATTGTTGATTGCTGCTAATCTCCAGCGATTGTTTGCATAAATCATTAGATGTCACTTGACTTTGGCTCTGGTCATATTACCTAGCTTTCTCGGGATCCTCAGACGAATAAGGGGTAATTTTTACGGTTGTACAGGTTATCTCAAAGTTGCGAATGGGAAATATTAATGAATTAAATAAATGGGAAAAATTAAATAAATATATCTAACCGCGCCAACGTATTCTTCACGATAAATACGTACTGTCTGCGGCGAGCTAAGGCATACAGCTAACCGAAACTCCCCACATCACATTGGAGTGCCAAATCACTCCGCTATATTGGTTCCACAGACTTCTAGTGTGATTATATATCTTCTTCTATATCCGTGATTGAAATAACGTATCCTTAATAATAGAGAACAGCACAGACACAAACGACCTATACAGTGGACAGCAATCTGTTGAGCTGCAACATATAGTTAGTTACTAAGGAGCTATGGACAACGCTCATTTGCGCCTATAGTGGCCTATGCCAATGGGGCGGACATAATGGACGCACTCACCATAAACGGCGAGATGGAACGTACGAAGGAGGCTTGCCTATGACCCGTCCCAATGCTGATTTATCCCGCGTCTCGAAAATTATATAAATACTAAATAATAGTAAAATTTAGTGCTGAGGATGAACTATTATTAATTATAGACCAATATAAGCGGCTCAGGATGGCTCGCTGATTGCGTTAGCTCGATAGATATGAAATACCAGTGGTTTTTGATGGCAAAAGATGTGAATAAACAGCACTGTAGTGCAATATCGGTGGCCAATCAACGGAATATAGTGGTCCACCAGCAGCGCTCACGCACCGAAAGCGTAGTTCTTCCCGTTTTGAGATTCTGTACATAATATCATGTACAATTATGCATTGAATCTCTCTCTCATATATATATATATATATATATATATAAGCATCTCGCACGCCCCATTGCACACGCTCCCAATTATGTCCCATTGTTGCACGTGAGTCCGTTATAATCTCTACAAGCGACGAGCAAAACTGACACCGTTACTGTTACCTACGACGCCAGCCATCACACTATACTATACCCACAACGTTATTCTAGTGCAATACAATGATCGAGAGGAAAAAGAGGCACCACGCTGTAGAGAACGACAAACGACAGGTTGACAAGGTCAGCCAATTTGTGTGCGGTCCCCCTACCATTTCTCCTCGGGCTTGGCGTTTATCATAGAGAAATTTACGGGGGCGACGTGTCCTTTTGTAACGTGGCAAATGAAAGCCTCTCGCCTATCGATCGATCATCACAACGTCAAGTGCTCGTTCCGGACGCCGTTTCCCGCCGGGCAAAATGAGGGACCTGCTCAGGCAGAGAAAGCTACCGGACGAGAGAAGGTGGAGAAAAACGAACTCGCCCTTCGTCACCGGACATTCGCCCTTCGCCCTGAGTGCCCTTCGTCATCGGACCCTACGCAACGTCAGGCACCTCCGTCGCTGCTTGTTGTCTATCGACGCCCGAGAGTACATGGACTCCCTTGCATTTTTCCCTGTGAATCGGTTTAACATAATCATACACCCGGGAGCATTGTGCGGTGGTCAGCGTGACGTATAGCTTCAGCATGGGATATATGTGCTGTCGCGAGGCGTAAGACCTCTGTAACTTTGTCCGGAACGTGGGACGCCTTCACTGCGGGATCACTGCTGCCTCCATAGCTCCCATGCGAGTACACGCGCGGGCCTGTGTCTGATGCGTGGATCGAGAGAAGTTGCACGTCGCCTCCAGGGAGGGGTTTCTTTGCCTCGTACGAATTGACGAAACAAGCTGGTGGCCAACCCGCCAAAAAGGTCGGATAGTCAGCTTTTTCCGTTGTTCCTATTCCCGGCGTTCGTTGCATAGTTTAAAGTGACAAGTTCACTGCCCTTGACGTCGTGCATTGGTGTTAGCGGGTCTGTCGTGTGAGATCAAGGTGTGGATGGCGACACGGTCACAAACAAAGATATCGACGATAGAGGGTCTGGAAAGCCTGTGCTTCCAGAGTGCGATCATGATATGTACGAGTTTCGCGGCTAAGCGAAGCGATAGAAAGTAAGCGAGTTGACTGACGCGTAAGGCTATCTTTCATTTTCGGGAACACATCTTGAAGGAGATACCAACACTCGTCGACAGAATCCGAAAGGATATCTGCATATAGTGTTGTCAGCTTTTTCTTGAACCGTGTCCCTTTCACTGATTGCCGTTTCCAATATCAGGCAACGAACAGCCCGTTTACGAAGTTGTGCGTCGCATCGCCTCGACATATTGAGTTTCCATTCAGATGAGTGCGCTCTGTGCAAACCCTCAGTCGATGTGTCCTGCATCCGGTCTCGCAGGCTTCAGTTCAAACCCGTGCGATATATTATAAATACACGCTTACTCAGACGTGTCCAATCATACGCTTTCTGTGGTTAGGCTGACGGTTGAGCACACCTCAGAACCGGACGCGGGGTCTGTCTAAAATTTCAGTATATATATATATATATATATGCCACGTTGCCGAAAGGCTTACTTCACCTCTGTGGCGAACACTTTAGTATCAGCCATTCTGATTGCACAATGGTCCAATTAAATATATCCATTCAGCTGAGTGCCCACATTTGGGAGCAGCCGCACCTGCTGAACAGGCGGCATGGTAATTAACACAAAATTAAATCTAAGTCTCACTGTACACCTCTGCTCCATACAACTGTGCCCTACTCTGTACTCATCCAAATTAAGGTAGGCTGTACATGTTTAGCTAGCGCTAATATTCTGCCATCACATGATGTACAGCGCTGTCGTTTCGATATCTACGATAGGTTTGAGTTCAGTTCGCTGCACGCAGCGTGCCTCGCCAGCATAAAGCAGTGACTGTCCTGTCGCGAAATCTAGTATTAAAACATTAACAACAAAAGATCAAAGTTGGAAAAAAAACCAGCAAAAAAATGATTGTTAAAAACCAAAGCAACACCGGTAAAATTTCAGTTGGCTCCATCCCGCGATAGCAGAACGATGCGGGCAGATACTTATCGTAAAAGACCCGTGCTCCATCAATGTGCCCTACGCTTTCAGAACAAGCCGCGAACGCTGTCATATTGCCTCGTGAATATACCACAGTATAATCGATCTTCCCTCGGAGAGTGCATTCGCAACTCGAATTACGGCACCGCAATGGTTGCGGCAGAACATCTATCTTTCAGCTTAGCACATTTGTTATCGACCATACAGACACACAAACACACACATGTCGTGCACGGAGGTGTGGAATTGTTTTCCGAACAGGTCCTACCCCCTCTGCTAGAACAAGGGTAGACGGACGAGGTAGTCGACGACGATCTAGGTTACGACCTCTCTCTCGTATGTATCCGAACGCTTACTAACACTGCATAATAATTACGCGATGTCGTGCGCTCGCTGGCGGATACCGTGCCGCGCTGCTCGCTGGGGCTCCGTCCTTCGCTGTCACCTGCAGGCATCATCGACGCCGTGATGAGCCCACCAGATCCGATGCGACCCCCCCGACCGCCGCTGGAAGCGCTCAACTGTGCCGACTACGTCACTCGCTGTCTACGCGAGTGCTGGGACGAAAATCCCGACCAACGACCGGACTTCCGCTTTGTGAACGTCCGCCTCAGGGAAATGCAGGCTGGACTGTAAGTGAATCAACTGAGCAGTGCTAGCTAACAAACTGATTAAATTACGGTAAAAAAAAAATATATATATATATATAGATATATATATAGACCGTAATTTAATCAAGAAAAACGAATGGAATCGAAATATATATATTTCGACTCCATTCGTTTTTCTTGTTTGCACCCCTAACCCCTCTCCCCTGTAACCCCTTTGGACCTAGTTGCGGATACCCCATTTGATGGTATTCTTAACCACTTAAGGTTAGCATGCGTACTTATCTAAAGAAAGTCAATGTTAATAGATCCGACTTCAGAATCTTTCCTCGCACCTTCAGACTCAAGCAGACGATCCGTGATAGCTACAACAATAAAGGAGTCATCCAATAGTTGTGCAACTCTCATGTCGTCCATATCGCGTCGCCATAAAATATAGCGCAATCTGACTAAAACGAAGTGGAAATCCAATCGTATATGGATATCCAACAGGTATCAGAAGGCTCAAGTGCCGCCGAAGCAACAAGAGGAAAAATAATACGCCATAGAGACATTATTAGACATACTACCTACTTCTACCTGAGGAGTGACGATGTAGCGCACAAAATTAGATGATCTTCCAGAAATCATGGACTGACTTCGTTCTTCTCAATGACGTATAAAAAACGTAAAACAACGTCCCCGCAAATTGGCACACTTCAGATAAGTTACTACTCGAGGGCCCGGCGCCGACGAGTATGCAACGCAAAAAGCTCCATCCGGAGAACAACAACAAAGTAGCCTATAATATGGCCAAGCTGTGCAGGGAAGCGGCCTCAAGACAAGCCTGTCCCGCCATAGGATAAACCTGTGCCGAAGGAAATCAAGATTACGCTCGAATGTGCAGATCAAACAAGCGGAAGCAAAATGTTCTGATGGGTTGAGCAGGAAAGGACGAATGTTATAAATTCGCCAACTATATCTATGCAGGGAACCACATATACGGATCACAAATATAGTCGATAAAAAATGAGAATGCTCACGATCGACCGAGAAACCTTGGTAATAATAATAATAATATCATAGACTGCTAGAAGACAAGTATACGCTGATATTACTGCAGCAAGGAACGCTGAGGTTGTCTATGGAGGAAAAGAAGCTTTCTAGACAAGCTTATACTTGGAACAGATCGCAGTTTCCAAATTCGGCTCACACAACCTGTGAACATTTACGACGAACGGGAGATGCTAATAATTGGACTTTCAAATCTTTCCGCGCAACCTCAGACCGAAGCGGACGACTGTCTGACAGCTCCAAAAATAAAGAAGTCCGGTCGTGGTTGTGCAACTCCCCGTGTTGTTGTTAGTATCGCATCCCACTAAACAGCTAAGGTCCCTTAGCGTGTCTTGTCGTCGACGCCTCTCGCGAGAGGCCAACTGCTAGAAAGTGAGTGAACGTATGAGGATAACTGAAAACTTTAGCCCACGGCAAAGGCAACAGACAGCATGTCATAGTGCCTTGGGATTGATGGAGTCCCCGTAACGTTTGGTCACCTGTCTACCTTCCAACACCCGCTGCAACTGCACAGGCTCTGGCCTCGTTCTGCCGCTGACGGCTGATTTGTCGTCGCGTTGACCACTGCGCGTCAGACGAACTATCCGTCTGCGTGGCCGAGCCGCTGAGCGCGCTTGATCGCGTACACGGCCCAGAAGCTGGGGCCAAAGCAACTAGAGCCCATCCGCAATGCGGGCCTCGTGTGTCGGCGTCGGAGATACTTTATATCGCACCGCATGATACGACGTGATATGGCGAGATGCATCCACCTCAGTTGCCACTACACCATACAACTTATCGTAGAACGTACTCGAATATTGTTGAATGCATGTTGCCTTCTGTGGCCATTCTTCTGCTCTCGAATTTGACCCTAACCCCTTTCACCGCTGCGAGGAAGCACAGATTTTGTTGTTTACCGCTATCCTTGTTCGCCTCTCTATGTACTGAATGCATCCGAGGAACAAATCTACTATTATGTCTCGCAATGAAAGAGCAAAGGCTCACCTTTTCAGTCGTCCTTGAGGCAGCATAAAATAGGTCAAATTAGGAGGGGCGACGCGTGGCTCGCGTGTGGATCTCCTCTTATAATAATAATATATGCGCTGCACGCTACATGGGCACGTTTGGGCTGTTGTTCCTCACTGAATACGAGATCATTACACTAGGCAAATATTACAAAGAATCATTAAGATTAGTTGCCACCACTTATGTGCCGTATCAGCAAACGGCTTCGTTATTTACGGGCGCTACGAGATTGGACTTCAGCTAATCGTCTGGGTAGGGGGGAAATGCAGTATTCAAAAAATTGGCGACGATCGCTTTGTTTATGGAGTCATTGACCATGAACGACATTCCCTAACTATCTGCTTTTGTTTGTTAAGGAAACCGAATATCTTCGATAACATGATCGCCATCATGGAGAAATACGCGTACAATCTCGAGTCACTTGTTCAAGAACGAACTTACCAGCTCCTCGAAGAGAAAAAGAAGACTGAAAATCTTCTTCTGCGGATGCTGCCTAAACCTGTTGCCGAGCAGCTCAAACGCGGCGAACCGGTACGTAACCGAGGTGGAGAATGTGTGGTTGAGAGGATCGTTAGATGCCCATACCATACATGAGGTATATCTGTATATATCATAGGTCGTGTTCGTTGTGGATATAGAGCGGGCATGTTGTGGACGCTTGCCTCGCCCAATGAATTTGTTGCCAGATGGATGGAACGGCCTTGACGAGATCACGCAGATATCCAGCATTGACGATGTTTGCATGTGAACTTGTTGTCGTTGAGCCCTTTGTGTCAGCGCAGGATGAGATTTTTTAAATTGGCCAAGTTCTTGTCAATAGTGAAGTGCTGCATTCACTACGCTGCACTGGGGTGTCATTTGGATTTCAGAACGTTTATCGCCCTGCGGAGAAAGCGTCGTCAGGGGGTGTCTCGGACAAGGTTGCTCTGTTCTGGTAAAATATTGCCATGGCTTTGAAAGTCAACCTAGAGCTATTGTACTGCGCGTTCTTAATATCCTTTGTCAATAATTGTTCGAGAGGTCACGTATACAGGTGTCCGTAGACACGTTATTGTTTGAACATAGTGTATACAGAGGCCTGCATTACATAGTCATCAGGTTTACCATCTAGATATGACGGATCCGACATGTCAACAAGCGCAACCATTTTTTGTGCTAAGGTTCAAGCGGAAAGCTTCGAGTTGGTGACCATCTATTTCTCGGATATTGTCGGCTTTACGGAGCTGTCGGCAAAGTCTTCCCCGCTACAAGTCGTCAATCTGCTTAACAGCCTGTACACGTGCTTCGATTCCATCATTGAAAACTACAATGTCTACAAGGTCGAGACTATCGGAGACGCCTACATGGTGGTTAGCGGGCTACCACTGAAAACGTGCGACCACGCTGCACAGGTTTGAGAATACATTTTCCTTCACTTTAGGAATAGTACTATTATTATTATTACTAATACTACTACTATCGCCCACGAATGGAATATATATATATATATATATATATATATATATATATATATATATATACATATATATATATATATATATATATATATATATACATATATATATATATATATATATATATATATATATACATATATATATATATATATTATATATATAATGTATATATATATATTATAAGAGCCAGTGCCGATAACATAATTTCAGCGTAGACTAGGCATGGTAGTTTTGCATCTAGCTCACAGACTTCAATCTCTAGCGTGGCACGACTATCTTCGCCACCGCAGTAGCCCCAGTGGTGCCCCTTCACGAGAAAAAATTCGTAATATTATTATGAGCTTTATTTAATATTCAAGGTCGGCGACAATACCGGTGGACCGTTCTGAAATACATCTCAGAACAGCCTCCCCTATATAGCCTTAAGAGAATATTTAACTCAAGGAAGTCCCACCTCACCATCTAGTTATCGAGGGTTGAACGTTCATAGCTGACATCGAGGTTAATCGCTCAAAATTAGTATTACACAGGCCCCCATTACTGGTATATTCACTAAATCGACTAACGTTATTACACTACACCATAGTCGAAGGTACATCTGTCCTTGCTAAAATGGAAAGCGAAAAAATATAGATATGTGGATTTATAGCAATATAGCTGCCTGGACCCAATATAAAATAGACCCTTCATATTTTCTACTTCGAGGGATATTTCGAAGGCGGAAACGTCACTCTCTGGGGATTTATGATCTATTCAAAGTGTTACGCCCACCTACGATACATATTAGACCCCAGCAACAAGCAAGATCAGGAATCGTTTTTACTTGGAAAGCTATTTTTTACTGTCCCCAGCCTTATTGATTGACAATACGATATAATCTATAGAACTGAGTTGCACCTCAGCGTATGGTGCAAAACTCTAGAAAGACTTATTACAGCTGTACCCCCGTGTGTGTGCGTTTGTGCGTATGGCACTTCTTGCTAGACTCTATCGGCCGAGAAATCGTAGTTGCCTATGTTGTTTGAAACTTAAGCGTGCAGCACGATATCTTTGCCTTCCTTATCTCTAACTTTGTTTCGCCAGCGGTTTAGTTCATGTTTAACAATCCGCGGGAAGCTAATATGCATCAACCTAATACCATACGTACGATACGTCTGTGCAGGTGGCGTGTATGGCATTGCATCTGTTAGCGGCGATTGCCGGCTTCGAGATTCCGCACCGGCCGGGTGAGAGGCTTATGCTTCGTATTGGAATCCACTCCGGACCTTGCGTTGCGGGTGTGGTCGGCTTGAAAATGCCCCGCTACTGCCTGTTTGGCGATACTGTCAACACCGCCTCCCGGATGGAGTCGACAGGACTCCGTAAGTAGCAGTGTTATTCATATATCTTATCATTCACTGTCTCGAATCATCTGCAGCATGAAAATGTGCAATTCAATGGGAAACCTCTCGTCCGTTGCGCATAGACCCGCTGAAGAAACAATTTATTGTCGATTCAGCTGCCGTCTTCGTCAATAACGCTTGATTCGTCCTTAACTAGCTCGCGGGTTCTGCAAACCTTGCGGGTTCTGCGATGAGGTAAATAACACTGGGTTGACTGCTTTTCCCCTACAAAAGGCTCTGTCCATTTCGACGCTGTGCTTAGAACGCTCACCTACGTATCATCCATATCTGCACAGCGGGCGTGAGGCGAAGCATCGAGCAGCTGCTGCCGACCCCAGCGTTGCTATTACATATTCTGGTTTCCGCTCGTTACAGCTCTTCGCATACATATCAGCGAGACGTGCAAACAGCTCTTGGACAAGGGTGGCGCGTTCCGTATCGAGGAGCGCGGTCTGACGATGATCAAAGGCAAGGGCGAAATGCGGACCTACTGGCTCCTCGGCAAGGCAAACGGCAGCAGCAACAACAACCTATGCGATCAGAGTCACGCCGGCGTGTCGGCTACACCTGCAGTGAAACCTTCAGCTAGCCCCTCAGCTTCGAGCGGCAGCTCGGCCCACTACGCCAGCTTTTCGGCCCAGTTCCTTCAGCCGGTCACGTTAAGTACGCACAACCTAACCGGGAGCCTGCGGTCGAACTCGCTCACGACCGCCTGGCTGCCGTCGCCGGCGGTGCCGATCAAGTCGGCTGCATTTCATCACGCAACGAGAGCGCGCAGTACCGGTGGAGGACGATTGCCATTCTTTCGCTAGGGCGAAACGCTCAGGCACTCATCTCGTTAGGTTCAAGGAGGACGTGGCGTGCAAGACTGAACAGGAAATTATTGACGGTATCAGCAATATCAGCGTGTACATAAATGCGACTACGGCAACAATATCTCATATCGATGTAGGGGGTCGATGAGTTATATAGTGTCAATGAGAACTGATCCCTGATTCGTTAAAGTTGGTGTAGTGTTCCCTATTTCCTCATCATCCACATGCGTTCCCATGCAGTTCACTCGTTGGACTCTCAAAGGTCTGGCCACACCCAAGGCGATCCGAACAAAAGCTTCCCGTTTACGCTACCCGTGGTATCTGGGGACGGCCAACTGATGTATTAACAACTCCCCCTAAATGCGACCTCGGGGAGCATTACCAGCTCGGCGAGAGAGGCACAACGCCAGCCGCGGTAAAGAAAGAAGAGAGAAAGAAAGACAGAAAAAGGACTACCTTATGGAAACTACGAATAAAGGTTCGTACTTAAGGAATTGCGGGAAGTATCGTGTTGAGCCATTCACAGACAGTCCATTGATGTTGATGGGAATCTGAAACGGCGTCAGCGGTAACGGGGTCACAGGTGGTGCAACGTCCTGGATCCGATGGACCTTAATCTAACGAGGGGTAGGAAAGACGGCGAAAACCGATGAAGTGTCCCGCAGCTGTCCAGAGGGGCCGAATCCTAGAAGAAAGTTGGCTGCAGAACGTAGCAAGTTATCTCGCAGCGACACCCGTTCATTAGCGGTTTCGGGTCACTGCGATAGCTGAGAGTACCGAGCAGGAAGCGCGAAAGAAAGACGAAAATAGAAGCTACTGGACACGAAACAACAGAGCCCCACCCGCTCGGCCCCTCCCGAGAGATGGGGACGATGAACGAGCGATTTCTAAACACTTGATCACGATTTGACGAACGGGAAGAAGACTCGAGAGAAGCCGGTCAGGCCTGATTTATGGCTTTTATTCTAATTAAGAGAATCGAGAATCCAGAGCGAACGGTGGCGGAACAGAGTTGAATTACAACGAAAGAAAAACTCATTGGGGGAATTGAAATGAAAGCACGAAACAGATGGAGCCGTCGGACTACAATAAGTCAAATGGAAATACGAGAAAAGTGAACTTTAAAGAAGGGAAACATAGGAAATAGAGAAGCAGACGAGCATTCGTTTAATTCCTCACTTCGAACGGATGAGCTGGAGGCAGAATCTTACCAGCTGTCCAAACCATCCTCGAAACCTCAGAAGCTGGTCAAAACAATGAGACGGTTCTCAACAAAGACTATTGGCAATGGTAATTGAATACGACGAGATATCTCACTTCAGTACGGGATACTTCTGATACAGGGGTAGATTGAAGGATATCGAGCTCTTTGTCTGAAACGGAAACTGCCTAAAAGGTTGTTAGTAGGAGCGGACTCGAATCAGGCGGCTGAAGTTGAAACCGTGCGATAGTTAGTAAACGCCGCGATGTCCGCCTACAGGAAAAACAATCGTAGATCTTTATACGACGACGATTTTAAGGCAAAACACCACTGAGGATACTTATAGCTATGAATGGGCAAAAACATTGCCCGCTGTCTTCGTATTGTAATATACTAATAATATACATATATATATATATATAAAATGTACGCCTATTTATTATTTCTATTATATATCAAGGGATTGTCGAATTCGCTCGATAAATGAGATACAGCCTGTGCAAATTGAGGGGATTCATGTAAAGACAGAAATGCATCACGATTGAGGATGCACAAGGGTCAGGGAACTTTCTACCCACGATCGACCCTAAACCTGTATGAGTTTCCAATGGAAGGAATATTGAACGAAGCTGACCTCGAGCTACTAACAGCTTGACGATTATGTATACAGAATGAGTGAAATGTGATATTTATATGGGTACGACCCCGCCTGAGCCGTGCTGCATGCTGGCTGACGAACTAGATTAAATATATATATTTTTTAAAGAAATGAACCTCCGAAGCCCTGCGAGCGACCGACTTTATGTCAACTGGAAATCTGCAACCCCACCAACAGGTGTAACTGGTAACTAGTTCCCGTGCTCGATCCTGGATTGGGTGCATACGTCATTCGATTATCGTAAGGCCCAAAAGCAGACTGATTGTAATATCAGTACATTATTAATGATACAGACATTTCCGCTCTGTGCGGGGTATTCACATATACGAATCCTCTGCACCTAGCGAATTACGAAACGTTTAATAATAAAACGAGCTCTATTCGCGAACACTCGTCCAGATGTGGCATGGTTTTTTGCAGCCGGGGTTCTAGTTTTTCCGGTTGGCCCTTCGGGGCCGAGCGACTCCTACTGTTCTTGGGTGGCCAAAACGATACCCTTCATTCTGGGTAGTTAATATTCGTTCTGTCATATTTGATCGAATTGACATAGGTCATGCAATCTTCTGTGGGGGAAACTGTCATCTATATCAAAAACAAATCGGAGTTGTGGCGGCAGACCTCGGAAGTAGCAACAATCTCGCCAGGTTCGTGGTCTGTTTAATATGTTTACTGGGCTTAACTTCGTCACGTGTGGCTGCTACTCCTGTCGATAGGGAAGCTGTACCTACCACGTACATGAAAAATAGCTTCTTTTTAGGTTGTCCTGTGGGAATATACACCTAATATTGGTGAAAGATATGACCGAATGTCAGATGTGGTCGACTGGTTCTTTTCGAAAAAAAATCGTCTCAGTTCACACTCAACAGTGAGAGCGCGTCATAGAATCGCACGAGGCCTAGAGATTCCAACGTGTCGAATCGCTCTCATCCCGCTGTTCCTCCTCCTAGGCATAGCAGTTTTCGTGGCCATTAATCGCTTTTGAATTCTCGCGCCTCAAAAAATGGTGCCTCGTCTTCCCGCCATGAGTACCAGTGAAATTTAGCGACAAACACCGCCTCCGAGCACAATGAAATGCTATGAGTGGAGTTTCATTAGCAATGAAAAGCGGGTCATAATTATTCGCCTAGAGTGGTCAACCGGCAACCAGTCGCGCATTCAGACGGGGTCAATACAGTGCGTACGTGTGATATCGTGGAGACAGTCTTAGAGAGACGGCCCCTCCGAATCGAATGTGATGCTGGCTGACTCATGTGATGTATTTACACAACAACAACAATTACACAAACAGTAACAACACGAGGAAAACAAATAGGCATACAGGAGAGAGTTGTACTTAAAGTTCCTGTTCATCAACTGAGCTCAGTTCACAACAGTCATTCTCAGTTTAGCCAACGTGAAACGCGCTGTATAATTTCGGAATTGGACATTAGAGCAAATTTAAAATGACGGGTACAAACGACATGGCCTCACTAGTGACGTGGTGCCACTTTGTCGAGCTAATCTCTGCCGCTATTTAGTGATTAACAGTCGATACAAGTACATTTGTTCAATAAAATCACGTTCGATGACATTAGCTAATATTTAGCCCACGTAACAGTCTGCAACGTTTTTCTTTATTCTAATTTACTGACATTAAGAACGCCTACTACCTTCATAATTATTTGATTGCAAACCAACTAACCAAACAAATACAGTTGACAAGCGGCTGAACTTGAGAAAAAGCGGGGACAGTGAATTCATATGGGTTTGTACACACAAATTCTTCTATGGCACAATCATGCCAGTCTAATCCAGTTGTCAACTTGATACATGAACATAGGCGCAGGGCCATAAGCATGGCTCAACCGGTGCTGCTCGCATAATTTCCACCATTTCTTTACGCTGTTCGCGTCAGCACCCGTTATTCATTAAAAACAAGGGGTGACGTGAGCTGAGATTCGTACGGGTACCCGCCCTGTGTGGCTATAGGTGCTGATTCGGCGGTTAGTCTGCAATCGGCATCGATGTGCACCAATTGTAACAGAGACATTAGAGAGAGATGGCAGAGGTGGAGAAAACACTGACACACCGAAACACAATTGTAACAATGAACCTCTGACAAATGACAACAATAATAATAATAAAATGATTAAATGAAGCGTCGTATATTTATGTAAGATTCTGTGTTATCATTAGTAGCTGGGTACGCTAGGTTGGATGGTATCGAAATTTTCATGTGGATAAAGAGAAAAACACCGTCTTTTTCATCGTAACTCGACTCCGTGGACGACTTGACCTGCGGTCGGAACCGGCTCCGTTGATACGAATCGCTCGTAGGATTATTAGTAGATTAAGGTATTTAAAACGCATGTACGAACCGACCATAATAGCATGTCATCTTCTGCGCGCACAATTTTAAAACGCGTATTCGTTTTATGTTTGCAGCGGTCTTGTGTTGCATGCTTTCATTCTCGTTAAGTTTGAGATCGTCAGCAGGGAAATGTTGTGCCCTATGTTTCTTGTGGTATTAGATTGGTGTTGTCTAAGGTGAAAAATACGAGGGATCTGAGGAGTTACGGAAGAGTCGAGTACGGGACCAAACACTAAAGGAATTATGACTTTTAGCGTAAACTTCCTATTATTCAAACAGTCCGTTGCCCAATGATATATAGGGGAGTTAATAACTAATAGAATAAACTTAAAAATTAAGGTAATCTGTGGTTGGCCTCACAGAATGCCTTGCGGATCGAAACATTTGTACTTCAATGAATTGTTCAAAATGAATGCATTTTATTGATTCCTAAGCTTCAAAGCGATTATTGCCGGTTTCAGGTTGGACGTTTTAGGAAATGAGGGTTACGAGAGAAAAATGAAGGTTATGCGGCACTTTCCTCATTATTAGAAAGATTGTATACAGGAAATAATGGTTCATATAAGACATCGCGCAATCTTCTAAAAACTGAAGCGGGGCATACAACCTTGGCCGTCGCGTAGATATACATCATCCACAGTATCCAGCGAGTTTTTTTATATATATATATATATACCCATAGCACGTGTCGATGTAGTAGTCGGTGGCGAACTCGACTCCAACGAGAAGGATTCGGCAAAATCTTTCGCTGTCTCTTCTCTCTCTTGGCTTCATCCGTTTTTCCACCAATGAGACTAGGTCTGAGAGTCGACCATTTGTATGGCACTTCCCGCTTTGTTCAGCCTTCTATCGGACTGTCTGTCCATCCTAAAGTTCCATTTGTCTTCCGCCGAATGATATCAGGATACGCGCTCAAGGAGACATCCTTTTTTCCTAGGGTTCGTGTAGTATTCGTATTCCTTAAGCCGTCTTCTGTTTCCCACTCCTTGAGAGCTGACCTACGCGCTCAACTCTATAATTATTCAATGATATAAAATGGAATGACTTTACACACATCGCTCGAGATAGTTGTCTCAGTAACTTCTATGTGGATGATGAACATATATCTTACTACCTAGAGCCTATTTTTCAAGTACACCCACGTATGTACATGTTTTTGACAGTATCACAATAAGGTCAATGATGAGCGTGGAAAACGAGGTGGAAGCGTATGCAAATACGTCTGGCCAAACTGTTTTCAGTGCAACTATTAGCGTGTAGATTACCGTTCAACGACATTTCATTCAGTAAGGTTTCCCGAGAAATTGTTGTAGTGTCGCCACCTATAATCCTCGCGTACCACCAAAAGGAAAGCCGTGCAATGTACGATAAAATGTGCATGAAATTTTGAAATGAGTTGAGGTCCTTAACACGAGTTTTTCACAGTACTTCGATTGATTACGTTATTGTTGTCATTCTGTTCCGATTGGAATAGAAATTAGCATATGTCGGCCGTTATTTCAAAACAGAAGCCGAGCACTAAGAGAGCTGTGACGAACGGACGAGTGGTTCGTCAGATTATGAATACATAAAAGGTAGAGAGCATAGTTATTTATCATACAGCATGTTTATTCGTCAAACGAATGTAAATATTATTACAAAATAAATGTGTATTATGGTGTTATGAATAATTAAAATAATAAATTGAACATAGCGCGCTAGAGGTCAGGTCGGGCGGACGGTTTCCTCAAGGTGGCCGCACAGACTTCACCCCACTTCGAGTCCGCCGCCCAACCCACACACATCTCTCGACAACCCGTGCGCCATCTTGTGGACACCGGTCTGTCTTCATCTCGACCGACCCGACTCTCTGCGCTATCCCATTGTCTCAACAAGTCCAAGTGTCTTTCCTTTACTATTCAAGGGTAGTTCGCTTAGTAAGGGCCGCGTCGATTACATGGTGTCAGAAGAAACTCGAACCTGCGTCCCGCACAGCCCATCGGTACGGACCAGTTCACCCATCGATTTGTGAATCGCCCGGACTCATCACTGTCGGGTCACGCTAACATCATTGCTGACACCGACACCCCATCTCCGGCATCTCACCTCAACTAAAGTTCTCCACTGTGATCTTCAAGCGTCACGCTTCCGAATCTCAAGACGAAGTTGCTCACACTGGTCAACGATTTCTTCGTCGACGGAAGGGAGATTCTACGGTATCACACACAGCCAAGTCATCTCTCAATCTTCGTCCAACTGCGACCAGCCCACTTACGACGGACCCAACCGTCATTCACCAACAACAATTACTCCTTCAAGCTCATCGTTCGCACTGTCCTCACACGGAATTCGCGGAATCTTCAACAACGATTTCCGGTTTCAACAAACATCACATTAGTACAGTGCAGCGTCCTTATAGCTTCGTAGCGAGTTAAGTGCTGTGTCAGTGCTCAGTCACTTATCACCACTCTCAACATCAGGTTGGTCAATTCACAGTATTATCAACATCATAAATATGTCAGGCGACGATGACCAAGCCCACCTTCAAAGAGCCAAGACTATAAGAAAAGTTTGGCGAAAAAAGGAAACCATCAAGATCACTGAAATGTCTACATTCACGAATCAATCTTTAGCTACACAAGGTCTGAAGAACGAGTGTGATATGTACATTGAACAATTAGACGAAATCGGCAACGAATTAAAAAAACAAAACGAAGTCATAACTCAGTTATTGAGTGTCAATGAAGATGAACTCGAAGCTGACATAACATCACAAGAAAAATATAAAGACGAAGCACGAAGAGCCCGGTACTCAATGTTAGCTTTCGCCGACAAGTGTATGCATAGGGGCCCGCTCACATCGACGCCCAACGCGATCTCTGGCAGTGGCTCCCTGAACACCGCAACGCTTGACGACCCGACAACTCCCCACCGCGAATTTTATCCGACACCTCCGAAATTTTATGGAGACGTGAAAAAATTCCGAGGCTGGTGGCAGCTATTCGACAACGCAGTTCACAGCAGAACAGACCTAAGCAACATCGAGAAATTCTGGAAGCTCAAAGGTGCTCTGGGAAGTGCAGCAGCTGATCAGATAGAGCATTTTGACTTCTCAGCGGAGCAATATAACCTGGCGATCGAAGCTATAAGGAAGAAGTACGACAATTCGGCGCTTGCGGAACAACAACATTGGCAAGCACTCAACAAATTCTGCAACGTGTCATCTCCATTCAAGCCTCATCAGTTCGAGATACTCGTTAGAACGATAAGTCAACATGTTAATGCGCTAGTAGCCTTAGGTACCAGAAAGGATACCATTTCTTTCGCAGCTACACCACTAGTACTCAACTGCTTACCGCACAACATTAGGCTAGATTTTGTAAAAAATAACGATACGCAAAGAACGAGTAGAACAGCAAATAGCCAACAGGTAGGAATAGAAGCTGAGATCGATTTACTTATCCAATACCTGGAAAAGCAGATCGAATGGCACAGACGGGCGAACGTCTCAGCTAGCATGACTAACAATAACGCTGGACAGTTCTCCAACAACAACATCAACAACAACAATATCAGTAGACAGTCAATTTCTAATACGTGCTCAAACAATCAAAATAATTTGTTCTCAACCCCGCTTAGCAGAAATCAATACAACCACAACAAGAATAGCAACAACAACAACAGGTTTCAGAACAACTCGTCCGATAATAGAGATCAAAGTAGCAAACATTCGAACGCCAGTAACAGCAACCGACAAACCAAACAAAACACCAACTTTCACTTTGCCGCTTCGACCAATCAACCAGAACAAAGATGTATTTTCTGCGACGAGGAACACGCCAGTTTCAAATGCATGGTCCCCTTGTCGAAGCAAGACAGAAATGAGCTGATCATTAAAGCCAACGCCTGTCACAAGTGCCTTCACAGGAACCATGCAGCAGATCGTTGCAGGGCAACAGTACCTCAGTGTAAATTCTGCTCAGGTCGGCATTATATAATAATGTGCCCAAAAAATAAAATCACCACCACGGCACACATTTCACAAAAACGAACATTAAGAGACAGTAACGCTCACCTTCGCAAAAAAGAATCCATTCTTCCAACAGGTTACATATGGGCCAAAAACGGCAATAAGCGTCTCCTGGTGCGCGCGCTGTTTGACACAGGTGCGCAACGTACGTACATCGCAAACCGCGTAACCCAAAAGCTAGGCACCAAGGCGGTTGACGCAAATACGATTGTAACCTGCACTGTAGGCGGAAAAATTTCCAACCCGGAAACTTTCAATATTCACGAGTTAACACTTCAAAGCCGTTTCGAACCACATAACTCCGTAAGCATTGCGGCTCTCGCAACGGAAGTAGTCTCGAGTGGCGAATTACCACTAACAAAAAACACTTTAAAGCTCTCTCCAGTCGCAGACCATATAGAAGGAGAGAACTCTCAAGCCATTGAGCTTTTGATCGGCGCAGACTATCTATCACAGATTTTCTCGGAAGACATAAAAAAAGGTCCCAATACACTGGCGATCAACACAATTTTCGGTTGGGTGTACTGTGGACCAGAGGACTCAAAACAATCAAACAATATCAAAACCACGTGCGCTTTTCAGTTGTCGCAATCGGTTGTAGACGATGAAGACACGTCAAACACCGTCACGTCGTCAACAATAACATGTCACGTCGCACCTACGGAAACGTCAGTTGCAGACGACATTTCGTTTCTCTGGGAATTTGAAAAATTCGACTCCCAAGAACTCTCGTCAAACACTCTCTCCCAAGTTGACGAGGAAGTTAGAAAGAATTTCAGGGAGACGATCACACAGAATGAGTATGGCAGGTACACAATAAACCTCCCATTTAACGAAAACCTATCGAATCTAGGTGACAACGCAAAGCTTGCTTACAACAGAGTAAAAATACTAATATCACAAAACAGACAAAACACTCAATTCCTCACAGCAATAGATACAGAAATACAAAAATCGACGGAAGCGGGTCACATAGAATTCGCTACTCCTCGTAGGAATAATGAAGTTGTACATTACCTCCCATTATTAGCAGTATGTAAAACATTGCAGTCGGGGGGAACCAAAACACGCGTCGTTAAAGACGCAGGCGCACGAACAAAAGAACAAGCTGGTTTAAACGATGTCCTACACAAAGGTCCGTGCATGCTCCCGGACGTCATAAAAGTCCTGCTTAACTTCAGGAAAGATAAAATCGCAGTTACTGCAGATATAGAGAAGGCTTTCCATCAATTTCATGTGAACCCGAATCACCGCACCTTCCTACGATTCTATTGGCCACTGGGCGTCTCGACTAACCCAAATGCGCCAGTGAGAGAATTCTGGGCTTGCGCACTTAATTTCGGCTTGATTTGTTCACCTTTCCTTCACATGGAGGGAATAACTTTCCATTTAGAAAAGCAACAGAATAAACATCCGCAACACACAAAAATAACAAAGGAGGTCTTAGACAACATCTATATGGACGACATCTCAGTTAATGCATCGAACACCCACGAAGAGAAGTACAAGATCAATACACTAAAAAAGCTCTTCAGCAGTGGTTGTTTCCCATTAAATAAATGGGCTACCAACTCAGCTGATCTCGGTAAATACCTCGAACAGACATCGGCATCGGACACACAAATTACATACAACAGCAAACACCACAAATTCCTAGGTGTAGGCTGGGACCAGACCACCGACAGTTTAAAAACAGTCACAGACAACGCATACAAAACATTACAACACGACAATACTTCAAAACGAACGCTGCTAAAAGCTCTAGCTAGGATATTTGATCCTTTGGGGATCGTATCTCCGATATGTATTATGGCGAAAAAACACTTACAATCACTATGGAAGAATGGTCGCGATTGGGACGAACCACTCACACCTGGTGAACTAAAAGAATACACATACTTTAAGGAGAAATTAGAGCTCAAAGTGATACAGAAACACATCGCAAACATAGATACGCAAAATTTTCTCAACACTCACAATATAACGTGGCGTTTCATAACTCCGCTAGCTCCGCAGCACGGGGGTTGGTGGGAACGTTTGGTGCAGGTAGCTAAAAGACCGCTAAGGAAAATTTTAGGCACATCCAATCCAACTCTCCGTGAGTTAAACACGACACTGACAGACATTGAGGCAATGGTGAACACGCGTACACTATGCCCTGTGGCTACAAGCACATCCGACGTGCGCGCACTGTGTCCAGCCGATTTCCTCTACGGCTATCACACCACACAAACACTACCACAAACAATAAACAACCCATTAACCAACGCCGAAGCAACATCCATAATTTTCTCCAGCCGTTGGCAACATCAACAAAAAAACCTAAATGCACTTTGGAAAAGATCTAAAAGTGAATATCTAGAGTATCCAAAATCTCTACACGCACACCGACCGCACGCCACAAGAACTCTGCAGGTCGGAGACTTGTGCATTCTCCATTGTGCATCGCCTTCGCGCGCACATTGGCCACTCGTGCGCGTGCTGGCGTTGTCCGGCGGAGAGAGCACAGACAGGCGCCAACGGACCTGTCTGGTGCAAACCCTCTTCATTTACTATATAAACTCGAGATATAAGAAATAGGCAAGCTCAACAAAAAAAAAAAAAAAGGAATATTCAGCGCTGAGTGTGCATAACGAATGAAATGGAAATGAGAAGAAATACGAGGTATTTCGGCCGGGAGTGTGACGAACGGACGAGTGGTTCGTCAGATTATGAATACATAAAAGGTAGAGAGCATAGTTATTTATCATACAGCATGTTTATTCGTCAAACGAATGTAAATATTATTACAAAATAAATGTGTATTATGGTGTTATGAATAATTAAAATAATAAATTGAACATAGCGCGCTAGAGGTCAGGTCGGGCGGACGGTTTCCTCAAGGTGGCCGCACAGACTTCACCCCACTTCGAGTCCGCCGCCCAACCCACACACATCTCTCGACAACCCGTGCGCCATCTTGTGGACACCGGTCTGTCTTCATCTCGACCGACCCGACTCTCTGCGCTATCCCATTGTCTCAACAAGTCCAAGTGTCTTTCCTTTACTATTCAAGGGTAGTTCGCTTAGTAAGGGCCGCGTCGATTACTCTATAATTATTCAATGATATAAAATGGAATGACTTTACACACATCGCTCGAGATAGTTGTCTCAGTAACTTCTATGTGGATGATGAACATATATCTTACTACCTAGAGCCTATTTTTCAAGTACACCCACGTATGTACATGTTTTTGACAGTATCACAATAAGGTCAATGATGAGCGTGGAAAACGAGGTGGAAGCGTATGCAAATACGTCTGGCCAAACTGTTTTCAGTGCAACTATTAGCGTGTAGATTACCGTTCAACGACATTTCATTCAGTAAGGTTTCCCGAGAAATTGTTGTAGTGTCGCCACCTATAATCCTCGCGTACCACCAAAAGGAAAGCCGTGCAATGTACGATAAAATGTGCATGAAATTTTGAAATGAGTTGAGGTCCTTAACACGAGTTTTTCACAGTACTTCGATTGATTACGTTATTGTTGTCATTCTGTTCCGATTGGAATAGAAATTAGCATATGTCGGCCGTTATTTCAAAACAGAAGCCGAGCACTAAGAGAGCAACCTGTTCTTCAACAATCCACGGTATCGATTTTCAATACACATTATACGACTGAATGTTTCAGAACAATCTCGTATAAATGCACAGTGTTATTTATTTGACAATTTCAAAGACTGTTGGCCAATCCTGACGCTATTTGCTAACTACCTGAAGGCTATGGGAGGGTGCACGGGCTTACAAGTCGGACACCGAGATTCTAATCTACAGAAGAAAGTGGCGAATATTTCATCTCCATACAATCTGCCTCGAATTCATCGATATCTATAGCAGGTGTGCATGCCCTGCCCGCAAGACGTGTAATATTACCAAAAGGGCTTGTACAAATTACAGACCACAACTGTCACTGTGAAGTTTTTCCTGTAAAGGATCAGGATACTGCCAGGCCGGTCTTGCGAGCGGGCATTGTTAGCCGTCGGTACTGACGAGCTCAACACGCAGGGTTCCCCGAGAGAGAGAGAGTTGTTTTTTGGTTATAATACGAGACCGTTGCTCTACTTTCCTGAAGGGTTGCCGAAGGCAGATAATATGGGATTTCCTATTGTCTGTAGCATCGGCTACCACAAGGCCAATTCTTCTTGGAGGACTCGCGGAAGGTTCCCAGAGGGCAGCGTCTGGATGCTCTTCCCTCAACGCTTTGCCTACCACAGAAACGGTCCTAGCCACAGAGCTACGAAGGGCGCCAGAGAACTTCTATAGTAAGTAGGTAGAAAGAAAGAGGAACAAATGGTATACGTTTAAGAGCAACGTAGCGTTCGCTGCAACAGGAAACGCACGCCCCCTAAGGAGAACAAGCGTGTATCTCGTGATCAGGCGAGGAATCTCACGTAAGGAAAATCCCTCGGCCGGTGACCCTGTCTGGGCAAGGACTAGCTGTGTCGGTAGGAGAGAGCGGGGAATTTCTTAGAATATCACAAATATCCCTATCTCGCAGGCGACACAAGCCGATAGTTTAGGACAAAGAAAGCGAATCGATGAATGTGTCAGGAACAGACCCCTCACGACATGGAATGCCACCGCTCTGACACCTCATCTCTGCGTCTAGCCTATAGGTAGAACGTTGGCCGCCAAGTACTAAAGGTCTAGTGCGATTATATAAACCTGATGTTTTTATTCCCTACTCGCCACCGATGAAGTTCCCGGATGAAGAATCCCTCGTTGACAAGGTGTTTCTGATTGGTGGGCAACTTGCTTGACGCGAGATCAAAAAATACACCTTCGATTGCTTTGATATTTATTACATTAATCAAATAACGCATTGGCATAACGCGCAGCACACGCTTCAAGCGCCACAGGAGGCTCTCTTTGCTTGATGCGCTTTCATTAGCGCTATTCCGTTTCTATAAATGCCGCCCTTGCTTGCCAACCACCTCTGAACGGAGGGTGGCTCGAGTTAATTCCAGTGAGTCAGTTGGCTGGCCGATTAAGGGGATTTTGTAAGGATTACCGAGGACTTTAAGATTAAAGCGTCGAGCTGCTTTTAGCGCATCTCCCAAGTGTACGTACATTCGTAGCGTTTACTTGTGCAAGATGAACACACCAGGTACACTAAGACAGCCGAGCGCAATGTGCTCGCTATTTAGGTATCCTGCTTATCCCCTCATAGAAACGAATTACGCTACACATGGCGTTCAACGAAGGCTACCTGCGGCGTGTGCGGGTGCGTGCCCAGCACGATCATGATCACCGCGTCGTGATATTTTCCGCGTAGAATATGGAAGTTATAAAAGGTTGCAAGTGATTCCATATCCCGGCGGTCATTTTCTTCAGCCACAAACACGAAGGAGGCAAGAATACAACCTTTTTAGCGTTTCCGTTATTCGCACTCCTCTCTAGGGAATATACGAGTTTTCCTACGGCCCCAATCTCACCTAGGTCAGGCGAAGCTTTCCGATGAGTATATATGGTGATTTCCGCGAATTCGCGTCGGCAGTTTACAACCTTTTGGTGAGTATTTGGAAAAGGAGATGGCTCTTTAGGGAGGCCACCAATCTTTTGGTCGGAACGGTCGTAAGAACGCAACGGTCCCTGTTGAATTGCAAGAGTCTAGAAGATCGACATTATAACACGGCGAGAAAAGTTCATCTTGCTTCAGTTCAAAGTGATCACTACTAAAGCCAGTCACAGCTTGGTGCCTCCAGAATAGATGTCACCTCTACCAAAATACAAAGTCGACATTATATGACACCCTGTACAATACACCGTAGAAGTTTTCACGTGTACACCGTCTGAGACGCGGCAATCTATAAATGTTTTTTTTCCGACTACATGTGTAGGTCGCACAACCTAACCAAAACACTCTACGAAGGTTTCCATTAGGTATAGTTAATTTAACGCTACCTCGTTCGACAAGGTCTATGTCATTCAGGCGATAACAGCCACAACGTTCATCTGTACATGGAAAACTACATTACTTTGTATTTTCTACAAGGAACTGACAAACGGCACGTTTAAAAACCTCTATTTGGCCTTTAAGGTCCAGCTAATATTGAAGCGGGTGCGTCCAGACCACTCAACTTAATATAATCCATGTAGCAATCGGAGTGGAGTCACTTACAGGACAGGACTATTCCCATTTACAACTAGGGAAAATTAATCTAGTGGCACTAGACGCTGGGCTGATTCGGTCGAGAACCCTGTAACTCGAGCGTTGGTCGGTGTGCATTCCGACGGCGATGGCATCGACACATCCAACTTTCAATGTCAACTGGCGCTGAGCACTGCCCGCAAGAGAAAGCAAGGTCCAGGACTTCTAGCTGTGCAAGATCAACAGGAAAATAGAGATAAACCTCGAATGTGACAAACGTCAACAGGCATTTACCGTAAATCGCTAACTATTCTAACCTGCATATACCAATTTCGGCCAATTAATTACCAATTACTTTCAAAGACACTCGATACAATACAATGGCTTGTATTTCCCCATCATGTTCCGCACGTGAAAGGGTGTCCCCTTTATGTTGTCTTGTGTATCACACACAGACACACAGCACCTACTTCGCGGGATTCATGTAGTAGACGCTCCTATTCTCCCCATTGAAATATTCTTCGATCTCGCTCTGATTGCTAGCGGAGCGTTATTTCGCCACTGGTTGAGAGACTCGACACTGTGCCTCTCCGTTAGCCGCGTGTGCCTTTACTTTATCCGCTGTTGACGCTGTTGCACCAAAGCACTTGCGCAAATGTGTATGCCTGCCGGGAAGTGTTTGTGGACCGGCGCGCGTTCCGTCAAAGCTGCGCTGCCGCTGCTGCCGCCGACAAAGCCGACACAACAGGGGGTGTTGAGTAGAGCAACTGCGACAGGACGATCAAGCACGCTCCAGCAATATGTAGTAGTATTAACCACAACTAGGCCAACATAATGGATAGCCTGGAACGATCTGTACGCTCGAATTAGGTGATCATTCACGCCCTGGCCAACGGCAGGCCAACGAGCGTCTTCTGTCTGGTCCCGAGACATCACCCGATGATCTGGCCATTGTTTGTACACGCCTCACGTCACACACACACACACGCAAGAACGAACGCTGGTGGTCTCAAGGTTATACAACATACATAGCATGAATCGAATCCGATGCGTCAAATATGATATATAATAATATATTAAGATTATATATATATCTTATCTTAATATATAATTATATATCATATTTGACGTATATAATCTCATGTTAATATATATATATATATATATATATATATATATACCATAACACTGTCGTACATTGTACTGCGCTAGCTATATATATATATATTTTTTTTTTTTTTATTTCGCTAGCGTAGTACAATGTACGATAATATTATGGTGAAACACCGATTTTGGAAGCTCGACAATGTTTGAGCGGCTTTGGTCATTAAGCGTATTGTAAACGAATGTAAGTGTAGGGACTATTGCCGACCCAATATCGATTTTCCTTTCTCCGATACGATATGGCTGTTCGTACGGGTTAAGTGTCACTTAATCGTTATGGTAGCGATTAAATAAAACGTTTCTCTATCTTCAACAATTATCTGACACGGTTACCATACGTTTAGCATTGTCGCTATTTTATTAACTGTCTAATACACTGTCGAGTCGGATGGCAAATCCTGATGGCAAATCCGGATTACAGCCGGCACGAGCCTTTACAATGGGAATTTCCATCCATATAGTACCACACGACGCTGATTAATTACCAGCAGAGATATAGAAAACACATGGCTAGAGAGAGACACACACGCACGCACACACATACAGTTTGCCTCTTTTCTCATTCAGTTGATTGCTAATGCTGTAATTGCTGTATGGCTATTGGCCACACAGACGAATCCAGAGAGTTTGTTTTCCCATTGTCATTCTCTGCAATGGGCGAGTGGATTGTACACCCAGTGCAGCAGGTACCAGGAGCAGGCGGCCAACGCCAGGAGAAGAATTATCCACAACAGCAAATAGCAAGGGCCTAGCGGTTGGCTCATCATCATGAACTACACCGCCCGCATGTGCTTGTCTAATTAACTTGCGAGGTTGTTGAGACCGGCCAATTCTATCGTTGCTTCACAATCTCGGGTCTCGGCTGTTGGCTTTGTCGACAAAAAAAATCTCTCCAAAATACTGCTTGTTATCGTATATCCTCTGTGTTCATCCTTATGCTAGCTGAGCCCTTGTTGTTTGTCCGTGCATCAGATGATTCGTGTCCAAATGATCACAGGGTTGACACGCGTCGGCGCAGCGCACGATCAGGGTCATTCGAAGATTCGCAAATTCGTGGCCGGCTGCAACTGTCGGACTTCGATTCGGTTTTCGTCGACGTCTCCTTGATCCATGTCCGGATTGACCTGTAACGCCGTAGAGCTGAGTTGAATTAACGAATTATTTCGTCATTAGTACAATCGTCGTGCAGTAGCTGTCTCGGACAGAACTATTGAGTTGTGCAACGTGCAGGCGGTAAGGACGGGGAACGCGTCCCATCTGGCCTGCGTCTGCCGGCAATAGTGAGCGGTATTCAATAGCTGGCTGCTGCAATGCAAGATGAACGCATACATCTGAATGACGAGACCGGATGGAAAATATGAACTCGAATCTACATACTATATATATATATATATATATATATATATATATATATATATGTATATTTATAGTATGTGAGTGGAAATTTTCTAACTAGCGGCTACAGTTAGCGGCCCTGTGTTCGGCAGGAGATGTATATACATATATATATATATATATATATGTATATCCAGCTCCTGTTGAACACAGCGCAGCTTCCGTAACTTTTCCAAGCGTTCCTCGGAAATTTTCCCCTGCGAAAAATTTACCTCTATGCATTGATGTTCATTCAACATGGTCGATATGTCACGAAAGTGTGTCAAAATGGGAGTTAAACAAGCACGAAGTGATGAATGGTGCTCTCGTAATTCCGGATAGACCAAAATTTTCCTTCTTTACGTTAGCCTGAGTTATCAATCAGGGATTGTAGTCTCTAAAGTCCATACCGAGACTTCGATTTCCATTAGGAATCTAACGAAAGTAAACACGCAGGATATATTTCCTGCTTGTTTACCTATCTCTTGTCTCCTCCAGGCCACCTGTCTATTTGACGAATAGACAAGCGCGTTTACAAATGCATTGACTTGGTCGCCCCGAACTGCTATATTTCTCCTAGCAGTCGATCTGAACGGATTTGTAGAATCGAGGTAAATTGCCTGCATAATCGGACCTCAACTCGAGAGTAAGCCGCGCCGCGCCGTCGTATCGAAAACTCGTAGATCTTCCAAAACTCACGCGCGCCGTGTACCGAAGGGTTCGTGCCAGTTGAGCCCCCAGGAGTGTAATGCGAAGCTGAATGGAATTGTGGGCGCACGCCACGTGACTTAATGGAGACTGAGCATGCATCAGAGTGGGTTTTCTGTCCGGGTTTGATCATCGATTCTATTAGATTGTTGCCCTGAATCGTGAGATGCCGGAAGACTGAGAAACTAGGTCGCGTTGTGATGTACATGATAAATACGTGCAACAAACGGTTGTTAGTATTGTGTGTATATATATATATATACACACAATACACAAACCACTCAGTCCTACAATATACAATATATATATATATATATATATATATATATATATATATATATATATATATATATATATAATATTGTGTATATGTATGTGTATATATGTCATGTATGTATATATGACTATTTTAAAAAATAGCAAGATTTCAACCTCGTCGAAGAACAACGTGTCTACTGAAACGAAAATTGTATACTTTAACGAAATGCAGAAACCTATAGATTCACTGATAGGCTTCTGCATTTCGCTAAAAAGGTTAGGCCTTTGAAGATATTCCAGAACAGGCGAGTCCGAATGGCCTGATTCAAATATACGCCGGCACTGCCGATCTTACAATAGAACAATTGCGACGCGGAGGAGACATACGTCAATAAAGATATAAAACAGCCTCGATTGCAAGTTCCTTTAAGAAATCATCAATAAACAAATTCTACCTGTTACACCAGTATTTACCACGATTTCTATCTGTTTCTGGGTGGTGTCCTAAGTCGATGGGAGGGCTAAGTTCCTTTAAGCAACATTTTGATTGAAGCCGTTCACAGGCATCAACTTACGTCACCTAGTTGTGTTCCTAGATGTAAATTCTATTCTCCAAAAATATTTTGCTTCCGCAGACACCACCACTATATCATCCCATTATTCGGCAGCACTGAAACGCCTTGGCTACATGGTATCGCTGACGCCTCGTTGAATGTGGCGCAATGAAAGAACTTTCCATTCATTCATTCCAATGAACCATGCCAACTGAGAACAGGACGCAATTCAAAGGGTATGATGTGCTAAGCAGCAGGCGACGAATATGCATTTCGACATATTTGCCCGGTGATTTAGTTCATTTCGTTATTTGCATGATATCGTATACAGTATCTGTGTAACACAGTCCAACACAAACGGTCTAGATCCTTCACCGCCGTGTTATTCATGATAGCACAATCTTTTGTAACATTAAATGCCGCACTTGGTCCAAACGCCACCGGAGCAGCCTATCTGCGTAGTTCGTCGCGGCTGAAACTCGACATCCGTCGTAAGAACTCGAACAGGCGACTGGAGGACTAGATCCCCACTGAATGCCTACCCAGACCTTGGCTATTGTTATTTTTCGCACAGCTGCGTATTTAGCAGTCGAAAGTTCGCGATGCGGACGTCGCTTTGGCGCATGGCTTTGACTATATGGGGTGCAATTAAGAAATGAAAGGTAGATGGAAAAACTGTGAATAACAAGGGACTCCTCCCTTCTCTGAATTTCGAGTCAGGTCTGCCCACTCTGTTGATCAGGTGAAGCGGGAATCATTATTTTTATTCGTTTCGACTCATAGGAATGAGTTATTTTGGAAGCTGCGGAACGCTCTTGGCTATTAAGGCACTCATAGGCGTATTCCGACACCATATATATATATATATATATATATATATCAATAATAAACAGAGAATGGGCCGAAAAATTAAACAAAACAGAATCACGTGGACATTTGCTACTGATACGTCTTCTGTTAAATCCTGACCGTCATCACCTGGGGGCTAGTACAATTGGCAGCTACCGGGGTGTAAATGCAGTATCGTGCAGTACCGTGGACGTTAAATATTGGCTGAGAGTCAGCCTGAAAACCTTAGGGGTGTAAATGCAGCTTTGGCAAAGGCGAGAGAGAGAGCGAGAGAGAGAAACAATACCCAGTACGAATATGGTACTGATTTCACTAATTACTGTTGCTCAACGAAAGTGGAAGTTCGTCGCCGTCGATAGCTCAGTTGGTAGAGCGGAGGACTGTAGATGAAAGCAGCAGCAGCAGCTATCCTTAGGTCGCTGGTTCAAATCCGGCTCGACGGAGAATTCTTTTTTTTACACTAATTATCATATGAGCTCATCATATGCTTCCTGCTAAATGTCCTTGTTTGATTTGAATGGGGAAGATAGACTACGAGTCTCCGAAGCAAATTCGACTAATCGGTGGCTCCATGTTATAGTCGTTGTGTGTGCTGCCTCCCATAAGCAGGCTCCACTGTCGCAGAATCGCATATATCATGACATCATCCTTGAGCAGGCTAATCCCTGCGGACAAATGATTGAAAGCCGACTTTAAATATTGACCTAATGGTAAGTTAACTTCGAAAACAAGTTTCTGGTAATTGATTATAACGTTAACCGAGAACTGCATTTATTTCATATGTACGATAACTGAAATTATATTGAACTGTCTATATATTAAACAATATATCATGGCAAAGTATATTAAACAGCGTTCAAATTGTCAAGAGATAGTATCTCTTGGTGATGTCCGTTAGTCTAAATCTTTGCAGCAAACCAGTCACCGTTTTGAGACCATATGGTTGTGGAGCGCTTCTCGCGCCGTCAGCAACGGTTCAACCACAGCGTCAGAAAGATCGCTTCGGTCTTCCCGACGGTGTGTGCTGGACGCTGTTCTTGTTTCTTTGTGGATGGTTGGTGGCGAGTGGCCTTGAGTTGCATCTGGATCGCTCGCATCCAGATCCAGCAGCTGCTAGAACGCCAACCGTCTGGTACTGTTAAACAATATGGGAAACTAAAGGCTAAAAATATATGATTCTGATGGTTCGTGAATATGCGTATGTAAAAAATGTTTTGCATTTCACTCGTTGTTGCAATAGACCATGCGAATAGCTAAGACTATAAAATGAAGCAGCGGTAATTGAGAATAATCCCTCGAAATAATAATATAAAACAAATTATGAATTTTTAAAAAAACAAACAATTAACGAACAACTCTTCGTCGTCCCGTCAGAGAACAGCCAATTGCCTGATATCGATGACAAATCAGAGAGGGGACAGATGATGGAATACAGATGGCAGAGTTCTGAGTACTGCGACTCAGGCGATGTTGGCAAAAATCAGCATGATCTCAATACACCTGGGCCTCGAATAGTGAACGGGATCGGGGGGGGGGGGGGGGTCAAGCAAACCGCATAATCCATTAGGAGAAGTACACTCTAGCTCGATTGCAACAACATTGTTCGCTGGGGGCACTGCTGAGTGCGAGATGTTAACAAGGCGACACTGATAATAAATAGTTGTTTGTACCGCGATTGAAAGATATCGATAGAGAATTTACTGTGCCATTATGAATTATGCCATTACGTTGTTTACAAATTCAACAAATGCCTCATATTCAAATTAACTTGACTGGTCCGAAGACGAAATGCGGCCATCATAGTTACACAGATGTCGACAGATTGTCGGCAAAATATTGGTTGGTTCACTAGAAAACTTAGCCGGAGACGAGTACAAAGCGAGATATCTACTAGACTTGGCGTGTTTCGGGAACAAATCCGCTTCGACTTGAGATAATCACTGAGAATCAAAGAACGCTTTATTTGACCGACTTCAGCCTGATGCATTTGTTTTCTTTGGCCCTCTTCAGGGTTCCTCGACCGGCGCGTGGATCTGAGATCCATCCCAGGCCTCCGCGAATGAATTCGGAGCGGCCAACTGGAGACGCTAACGCTGTTAAGCATATGACTAAATCTTTCACGATACAAGCAGAGTTCATGCTCTCCTCGAAAAGTCCAAAAATTCCCGGTCTGAATCGGTAGATTACCTTTCCCGTGGCTCAAATGAGATCGACATCGTCGTTACACTGTCGTTAACGTTACCGCCAAGGTGCAGTGTTTGAGATGACACTTGAACTACTCACATCCTCGCCTTCGTTTTTGGTTTCAGTGAACCATTTGCCTTGTCAGCTCTACAATCTCTGTCCTGCCTACCTGTCTCTGCCTATATGACCCCCATTCGACCCGTGCCCTTTACTCATTGAAGTAGCACTCTCCTGGATCGAATGTGACACTGCCCACGCCCGGCAGCGAATATTCACTTCGTGGCGTCACTTGACACTCCATGTTGCTGTGACTGATGTAGACAGTGATGTCAAACGTCTTCTACAACTGCTTATGCTACTACGATGGCAGCAGCAGTGCTGGGCCGATTCGGTTCTAGCATCATAACAGCTGCACCGCGTATCGTATAGCAGGTATTTCCCGGAGATCCCCTTGCTTGAAGGCCATATTATCACTCAAATTCTCTATTTACCATGGGTGGATATCAGTTTCACGTGTTCGGCGTACCGGCATTCGACGTCACATTCGAAACAAAGATGCTGCTGCTGCTGCTACTGATGTTGATGACGCTTGTAATAAGTGACGTAGACAACGGCGCATTTCTCCCAAATTAATACTCGAAAATGGTAATCCAGAGTTGTATGCCTTGGGGGCTTGGAGCTGGTGTCCCTTCGGGACACCAGCATCGACAACTCACCGTCGATAGCTCAGTTGGTAGAGCGGAGGACGGTAGATTAAAGCAGCAGCTATCCTTAGGTCGCTGGTTCAAATCCGGCTCGACGGAGGTGACATTTTAACCAAGCACCCCTAATTATAACATTCTGATACGACGGTGTCATACCATGCTTATACAAAAAGACATTCTAGCACTCTTGTGTGTTACGAATCAATGCCGAAAGCAGTGCTGGAGACGTTAATTGCTCGTTGGGAATATTCCCGCAAGATTTACTTTACTCTCTTATGGCAACCACCACACATTCGCGGTATCCTGTGCGGAGCAGGCCAAGCTAGGGAACTACGACACCCTCCAGGCAACTTACCTCGTTTCCTCTCCTGCTTTCGAAAGCTTAGGCGGCGAAAGCCCTCTCACTGCCAATTTCCTCGAAGGGGTCTGCCACAGGCTGGTCTGAGCCACCGAGGGCAAGCACGCAAGACCTTTCCTTCTGCAACACCTATCCCTCGCTGTGCAGAGAGGCAATTCTCCCTCGGGCTTCGCATGACGGCCTCTGCCCGGACACTTTGTCTCCAACTGCGTCACTAATTATCTCAGATATGAAGACACACAATAATATGAAATATATACATGTAATAATGCACAATTATCGAATATCAATATCAGCAATCGTCTTTATATAATAGGTGTGGACGGGTCGTCTTCGGCATCGTCTTATGGTGTATAACTTCAAAGAACTGTCAGGAAGCGAATCTTGCAGGAGTTAACACCTCTCCGGATGAGCTACAGTTGTACTAGTCGTCAATCATTAGGTGCCAGCGCCATGTTAGGGTTGTTTATAATGTCTAATATTTTTAGTCTTACTATGAGCCCACGCACATCGATAATTATATTTAATGAATAATCGTTCTACATTACTGAATAAAGCTGCATGCATGACTAAATAAAGCTGCTGCACGCATACATATTCGTATATTCATTGAGAATATTTGGAAATGATTGAAAGCGATATCTATATGGTTTAGTAAGATGAACACTTTCGTCGCCGTCGATAGCTCAGTTGGTAGAGCGGAGGACTGTAGATGAAAGCAGCAGCAGCAGCTATCCTTAGGTCGCTGGTTCAAATCCGGCTCGACGGAGAATTCTTTTTTTTACACTAATTATCATGTGAGCTCATCATATGCTTCCTGCTAAATGTCCTTGTCTGAATGGGGAAGATAGACTACAAATTCTAGTAACCGGTGGTTCCATATTATACTCGTGGTGTGTGCTGTTTCCTGTAAGCAGGCTCCACTGTCGCAGAATCGCATATATCATGGGATCATCCTTGAGCAGGCTAATCCCTGCGGACAAATATTGAAAGTCGACTTTAAATATTAACCTAATGGTAAGTTAACTTTGAAAACAAGTTTCTGGTAATTGATTATAACAATAACCGAGAACTGAGTTATTTGACTCTAGACACATTTATTTCAGATGTACGATAACTAAAATTATATTAAACTGTCTATATATTAAACAATAGATCATGCCAAGGTATATTCAACAGCGTTCTATTGTCAACAGGTACTATCTGCCTAAACAACGAATTAAACAGATAGAGTTGCATTCGTATCTGCTACACTTCGTCTAAATACAAACGGCTGGACAAACAAGCCTCGTTTGTCTCCCACTACAAAAGAAGGAATTAGTCATATGCTTAACAGCGTTAGCGTCTCCAGTTGGCCGCTCCGAATTCATTCCCGGCCGCTCCGAAATCATAGCGATTTTTGCCAACACTGAGTCACAGTACTCAGGACTCTGCCATCTGTATTCCATCATAGGTACCCTCTCTGATTTGTCATCGGTTGGCGTTCTAGCAGCTGGATCTGGATGCGAGCGATCCAGATGCAACTCAAGGCCACTCGCCACCAACCATCCACAAAGAAACAAGAACAACGTCCAGCACACACCGTCGGGAAGACCGAAGCGATCTTTCTGACGCTGTGGTTGAACCGTTGCTGACGGCGCGAGAAGTGCTCCACAACCATATGGTGTCAAAACGGTCACTGGTTTGCTGCACAGATTTAGACTAACAGACATCACCAAGAGATACTATCTCTTGACAATTTGAACGCTGTTTAATATACTTTGCCATGATATATTGTTTAATATATAAACAGTTCAATATAATTTCAGTTATCGTACATATGAAATAAATGCAGTTCTCGGTTAACGTTATAATCAATTACCAGAAACTTGTTTTCGAAGTTAACTTACCATTAGGTCAATATTTAAAGTCGGCTTTCAATCATTTGTCCGCAGGGATTAGCCTGCTCAAGGATGATGTCATGATATATGCGATTCTGCGACAGTGGAGCCTGCTTATGGGAGGCAGCACACACAACGACTATAACATGGAGCCACCGATTAGTCGAATTTGCTTCGGAGACTCGTAGTCTATCTTCCCCATTCAAATCAAACAAGGACATTTAGCAGGAAGCATATGATGAGCTCATATGATAATTAGTGTAAAAAAAAGAATTCTCCGTCGAGCCGGATTTGAACCAGCGACCTAAGGATAGCTGCTGATTTAATCTACAGTCCTCCGCTCTACCAACTGAGCTATCGACGGCGACGCAAGTGTTGATCTTACTAAACCATATAGATATCGCTTTCAATCATTTTCACATAGTCCATAACAAACAATATACGAATACAAATATATACGTGCGGTCATCCAGCTTTATTCAGTTATGTACAACAATTATTTATTAAATATAATTATAGGTGTGCGTCTGCTCATAGTAAAAATAAAAATATTAAACATTATAAACGACCCTAACAACGCGTTGGTACCTAATGATTGACTGCTAGTATAACTGTAGCTATAATGAGCTCCCAATAGGATCGCCTTGTAAACAGATAGATCTTCACGATTCCCCTCCTGACAGCTTTTTGACGTTATCCTGGAAGGCGATGTCCAAGTCCAGTCCACACCTATAAGCAGGATAGCTGATATCGATTTTCGACAACTACCTAAAGTTATCGTACGGCGGCACGCGTTGAACCAGAATGATATAATCGATGGTAGATTAAAATGATATCTCCGTCGAGCCGGATTTGAACCAGCGACCTAAGGATAGCTGCTGATTTAATCTACAGTCCTCCGCTCTACCAACTGAGCTATCGACGGCGACAAAAGCTACAACTTTACTGAACCATATAGATATCGCTTCCAACATTTTCACATAAGCACATAATGAAGAAATGGACACACAGTGCCTTTTCCTCGCTGTAAGGTAGAGAGGCAATGCCATCGCCTCTCCCAGGGATGACCAATCCACCTATAGGGAAGGTATGTTTCGAAAATCAATTATCAGTTTAATAGTCAATTCTAAAAGTGGGTGACAATTGTACTCGATGATTATCCCCTGCCATATGTGACGTTGCGACAAAACTAGGAACTGCGCTGGCAGCAGTTATCGATATTATAAGGCCTGCCTTCGCATCGCCTGAAGTGAGTAGTTTTCAAATGTAATTGTGACAAACATAATGTAAATATTGTACACACATTGGATCGTCTTACTGCCTTAGATAAAATCCTATTTAACAAAATAGAGGCCAGACAGCCGGCGATGGCTGAGAAGATATTCGATGTGGCTCGAACAAACACCAGAGCAAAGCGAAACATCCTGCAAAATGCATAGCTACGAAAAAGTGCGTAAATGGCCTGTTCCCCTGGAGAATATCACGCCTACTACATGTTAGAAGATCTGGGGATTCAACGCAAATGGATGCAGCTTTATCATGAATCTGTTCAAAAGTCTCGCCTTGATGAGGCTTCCAGTGGTGTAGAACGAGGTAGGTTGAAAGCCCCTACGGGAGCTTGGCTAAGTGCTGTTCCCTTCTCTCGTATGGTAACTTTACTTGATGATCAGTTTGCCCATCGTGTAGTAGGTTTACAACTGCGAAGTAAGCTAGTTTCCCCACATTCCTATTGTTGTGGATAACCGGTTGATTCTCCTGTTCGTCATGGACTCTCTGGTATAAAAGTGCGGGTCGTTGTCCGGAGGTCTTCGTTCCAGACCTGTTCCTTGCATTCGTCAACCAGCAGGTATTTGTCGCTCTGATGGGAAGCGTCCCTGCCTTGTCATGTAACCTATACAACCAAACAAATCAGGAACAGCAAATGCTCTTCTTTGATGAATACGTACTGTTGTACACCTGTACGACAACGGTATAAATAGGTGTGGTAGATGAAAACAATAACTCCGTCGAGCCGGATTTGAACCAGCGACCTAAGGATAGCTGCTGTTGTTTGCTCTACAGTCCTCCGCTCTACCAACTGAGCTATCGACGGCGACGGTAGCTAGCATTCTTCTGTTTAAAGTAAGAATGTACTGTATGCAGATAACAAAAGCCAGCACAACGATGTGCACCGTGTAATGTACAGGAAATACAACGTGTCCATGCGCGTAGCCATTCTATCTGCTTTAATCACGTCCATTTAGTATGACGCGTCACACCGTCAACAAACCGGTTTACCAGCGCGAACCTGGTTCGGGATCGTTGTCCGCTATGGAACAGCTGACAGTAACCAGTTAGTACCTGCTGCGATGCGACATTGGTGTGGCGTTGAAAATAAATAGCCCTTCGTTTCGAGACCGCACAGTTGGTATCAGTGGTTAGCCAACTATGCACTGGTTAGCCTGTGCTGAGAAATACGATGAAAGGAGAATACTTGGCCAATAAAAGAACCCACCTCTTTATTTTGCGGCTAAAGTCCCCCCAGCCTTTCTCCTATCAGTAATTTCTCGATAGTAATCGCGGTTGCCACTATAAACTGTGTACTCAGCCGTCATCACGGAGGCAAATGAGTACAGTGGTATAATTAGCAACATAGTGGCAGGCCGGCAGGCCACAAGGCCACAGATCCCAGCGTCACCCGCCGCCCAACGATTCGACGCTGCTGTCACTTCTCTCTCCTTTACTAGCTAACTGCTAACTTCTTCGAATCCAACTCAAGCATTGTCACAGGGGGAACTTTGCCGCGATCCCATCTATTGTTTTTAAAGGAAATGACTTTTTGTTTTGCGAAAAGTGAACTATTAGCGTTTACTGAAAAATGATCCCAGTTTCTTTCTTTTCTCGATCCGTTTATTGCGCCTGAACAATTCATCGTCGAAATAAATATGTGCACGGTCCTTCACTATATTTATATTCTCACTTTACGTAAAAGAACGTTCGTATTTTTGCCTCTTCTACTTTCTGTTTGGGTTTATATTATGCCTACTATGTCGCCTGGTAGGTCTATCAATTATTATATAGTAATTAGGTAAAAAGGTATGCATCATTGTGAAATATACCTCGTATGAAGTATCTGCCTTGTACCTTGTGAGAAGGGTTTTAGATAACGACGCCCTACGACAATGCTGATGTGAAAGGGGTCATTTCAGGGAGCAGCGAATCCCTGGCACATATTTCTATCGATCGTATGTGGGAATGACTGATGAACCGAGCTGGATCACCCGCAGCTTCGGATGATTCATAGGTTTGTTGACCTTGCGAATACACGAGTGTCTATGCAGCTATATGGTGTGTTTTTTTCGCAATGGATAAGATCCGAGGTCCCCTGTGCATTTTTGTCGGGACCATTGGTTGCTGAAGAAAAACGGTCTTACGGTCGTTTGGCCTCTGCCTTGTTGCTATCTGTTCCTAAGGCCTGAGACACGCTCTACTAATGTCCTAATGTTTTGCAATGCGTGTGTAGTATCTTATCTTGCTATTTTTGTCCTTTAACTCTAATAAACCAGGTTCTCGGCTGGCTGTCCACCACAGAGCGTGGCAATAGCAAGCTTAGAGTGAAGACATTTAATTATCGGAAGTTAATTAATTATTATTATACGTTTTATTTGTAAGTAAATATCACAGCTGGGGACAACGATCCTAAGAAAAAGCATTTCTAGCCAAGCACGGCAGTCCCCTCCTGTACTGAGGTCACCTGGTGACCTTTGTTATGGTGTCCAGCCTGAACATTCTGGGAGTGTGAATTCTGGGCAGCTCCGGTGGCATGAGCAGAGGAAGATTCATTACCGGACGATTCCTTATTTGTGAAGGTTTCCTTATTTCCAGAGGAGTTTACGGACGAATGGCCCTGATTGTAGGACCATTGCCCTTGGCCCTGCGCATGTCCCGATGAGAGTACACCCTGCTGGTGTTTGCTGGCCTCAGAGGAGAGAACGCCTCCGGGAACAACTGGGACACCAAGATGGGGAAAGCCGTGCACTGTTCCGGGCGCAATAGGGACGAGTCCAGCGATGCCGCCTGTCTGTTGGAAGTGCTTTCCGAGGCCAGAGGTCAGATGGGCAGCGTGATTGAGTCCGCCTGAGTGCGAAAAGCTGCCAGCACCCTGGTTGTAGGCATTGTTAGCCGAGTAAGCATAGTTCTCCTTGCTGCCCTTTGACTCCTTGTTGACGAAGTTCTTTGAAGCTTGAGCACCATGATCGTAGCCTAAGCTCCCTTGAGCCGAGGAAGAAGCCGCTTCGTGGGCACCCCTATCAAAAGCAGATTCGTGGTGTTTTGCATGACCCGTTGACACAGGAACAACTGGACTGATGGGAGCATGAGGAGCGATCAGTGATCTTTGCTCTGTTTCCGGCGGCGAAGTCGGAGCTCCGGAGACCACCGAAACCACCACCACAAGGCATACGATGAAAGCGCGCTGTGAAAATCAAGAAGAACGATTAGTCTTCAGAGCGCACAACAGCCTAAGCTATTTTTTTTTCTATTAAATGCCACAATATTAACAATTCTTCCGGGTTGGCCACCGTCTTCGAAAATGGCCATAATAATTAGCCACACCATAACAATTAGCCTCACCATGTTTTCCTGTTCGAGTTGAAGTTTACACTCTGATGCTGTTGCCATTTTAGGGCTTCGTATTTATACGATCTTATTCTAGTACGCGCCCATTGGTGCCAGTTGTGAAAACCTCTTCAGGAGAGGAGGGATCCATTCTCATCCACTTTCCAGTTCATGACGTCATCTGACGTTCTATGGTGTCTCTAAACATGGTAACCGTGGATGGTGGATGGCTATGCGTTTGTTTCCGTTTTCATTTGCCAGCGTCACTCGTACGTAACGGGGTCTTCCCCAATTTAGCATCTGCTACAAACATATACACAGCCACACACAATCGGCAGACTGACAGGTAACAGCACGCAAGGTTCGTCTTTCTGGTGCATGTGCCGACACCGAACTGAACCGGTAGGGAATCATCAATAAGCACACGTCATACCGGAGGCGTGTATACTGGAGCATATGGCAGCAGTCCGCTCGCATGTAAATAGTGAGACAACTCTAAATATGGATATAAGGAATTCGACCTTTTTTGTTTGCTATCATTAGTAGAATGATGTATTTTCATTGAAAGATCGTTTAATATATATAATATATTAAACGTGATATGTAAATATATTTACATATCACCTTCCCCTGTTGAAAATCGCGTTCTTTTCAAAACATAGATTGTTCCGTCCCCGGGAACAATTAACCTTGATGGCGTATTTCTTGTGCTTCATGGTCTTGAAGTTTGCACAGGCGCTGGTCTCTGGTCGATATTTCTTGGAGGCGAACTGTTTGGCTATTCATTTATGGATGATCCTGCCAGTGTGAAGTTTAGGAACAGTGTATTTTTCTCGGCTTTATTAGCTGGTTAATATGTCAGATAAAATCCAAGTTGCGCACCTTGACTCTGTACAGCTTAAGTTAATAGGTTCTGATATATTTCCATGTGACCAGGGGGGTGTCCTCCTCCCCGAAGATCTCTTATCTAAACCGTTTGGCCTATATAAAATGTTTTGAAGTTTGTTTTAGTTGGGCTTTTATTTCTGTCAGATCTATTCCTCGCTTCAGTTGTCTTCTGCTCTTCATCGAATGTTAGAAGATAAAGTGCCGTTTTAGGTTTGCTTTGCAGCAATGTCTCGGCAGGAGTTCTATGTTAGGTAAGGTTCGATACTATGTATAAGGAGAACATATCGCGGGCAGAATCTGAGTCACTATTTTGCCGTAATTCCTTGTAATTTTCTTTAAACATATTAACAAATCGTTCGGCCGTTAGATTATAGATGACAAGGAGCTGTTCTAACGTGTTGACTTCCGAGGGACTTCATAAACTTGAGGAAGGCTCCAAATGTGAATAGGGCACCGTTGTCAGTGAATACGGTGTACGGATTGCCGAATCGACTAAATGTGCTAATTATTATTATTAATCGACTAAATTAATAGTTGTAGTTGTGGTTGCGACGTTCATTGTGTAAACTTAGGGCTATCTAGTGAGTGAGCATTGACTACCAATAGAAATATTTAACCTTCTAAGGGTCCAGCGACATCAACTTGTATGGGATCAAATGGTGAATTTGGCATCGGCCAGCCTGTACAGCTTCTTTCATCGGAGTTCTAGATTGGTTTATGCGGTCAGAACAATTGTGGATCATATATATATAATTGCCGACCATATCTTCAACATCCAGGGATTCAATTGTTTATTCATTATCATTATCAACATATGGCCAATATACGTATATACGATCTTGCTATCTGCTTAGTTCTGGTGATGCCAATGTCGTCGCCACTATACTCGTTGTTCTAGTAATTATATTTGTAATCATTTAGGTATCATTATACAGTGTTGCAATGGAAGACAATATTGTCGGATCGACAGTGAATTTCGTTTGTTGTGCAGAGGTATCAGTTTTCTTCTCGAATGTAGCTTGATTATTTTCTGAAGAGTTGTATAATTGTCGTGGCGAATATCTTTCAAAGTGACCGGTAGTGAATTTTGAAGGCGATCTACTTAGATGTTTCTCAGTTTTGGTGATTACCTCATGTTCTGGTAGTGTACATTTTTTGTTGAAAATGCATGACAGAGCATTGGCATTGCCAAATTCGTTAACTGTTTTATACTGCAATGGAAATTGGTATCCAAGTAATAAAATAGCCCCCTTTGCAATTGATTTGCGGCGTAGACTGGGCTTTCCTTGTGGTTATCAAATATTCTCAGAAGCGGCTCATGATCGGTAATTATGATTAATTTTCTGTGGCATATGTGATTACGAAGTCTCTGATCTGCAGAAAAACACACGAGCGAGTGCTTAATTTGCTGTTTACTGATATGTTTGTTCTACTTTATTAAGAGTTACGCTGGCGTGTTTAATTGCCCTCTCAGATCTATCTGTTTATGTATGTGAGATCAACGCACCAATTCCGTACTGGCTAGCATCGACTGCTACAATGGCAGGCGTTAATCAGCAGCTAATCAGATCATCGGATCGGTTTCTCAAACAGTTCCTAATTCCTGATTTTTTCTTCTAAAAGATCGAAAAGTTGTCGGAGTCTACTTCTATGTTCTTCAATGGTTGAACCAGTGAACATGACATTGTCTAGGTAAGTAGAAATTTCCGTTAGACCTGTAATGAGTTTATCTGTGACTTCTTGGAACATGGCGGGTGTACCTTACGTAAGTTGATTGTATTGATATATACAATCGGCTATATCTTGGGTGTATTTAGTTAGCTTAGCGTAACAATTCTTTAGATTCGTCATTAAGCTCTATTTGTAAATAGGCTTCGGCAAAGTTAATCAACGTGTAACGGACAGGGATGATCTTCTAAAACCGTCGAGTTCTCACTATCAGTACGGCGTACTCTGAGTACGTAACTTTGTTGAGTACGGTGGCGTTCTATTCATCTGCTAGTTTTCTTAGAATGTGATAGGATACAGGTCTTGATTTAAAAAACAATTGAGCACCGGGTTTTACTCTGAAATTTGCCTTCATTTTAATGTAGCTTCCTAAGCCTGGCGAGAACACTTTTTGGGATATTTCTCTTTAAAGTCACGTATGAGGTGTTCTTGGGTCTGATTGAGCTTATACTCATCCTTAACTTCTACAGTGTCCACTTGCTCTTCTGAATCCCAGGATATTCTAAGCCGTAGTTCGTATACATTGCGCATTTGCTTTGCTCATTGAGTCAATTCCCCGTATTTTGATATTATGTTTAGCAATGCAAAGTTCACCGGAGTGGTGTTATCGACATAATTGAAAATCGATGATGAAATACTCTAAACTCTATGAACGTGGCAATAGCAAGCTTAGAGTGAAGACATTTAATTGTCGGAAGTTAATTTGTTATTATTGCACGTTTTATTTGTAAGTAAATATCACAGATGGGTACAACGATCCTAAGAAAAAGCATTTCTAGCCAAGCACGGCAGTCCCTTCCTGTACTGAGGTCACCTGGTGACCTTTGTTATGGTGTCCAGCCTGAGCATTCTGGGAGTGTGAATTCTGGGCAGCTCCGGTGGCATGAGCTGAGGAAGATTCATTACCGGACGATTCCTTATTCGTGAAGGTTTCCTTATTTCCAGAGGAGTACACGGACAAATGGCCCTGATTGCAGGACCATTGTCCTTGGCCCTGCGCATGTCCCGATGAGAGTACACCCTGCTGGTGTTTGCTGGCCTCAGAGGAGAGAACGCCTCCGGGAACAACTGGGACACCAAGATGGGGAAAGCCGTGCACTGTTCCGGGCGCAATAGGGACGAGTCCAGCGATGCCGCCTGTCTGTTGGAAGTGCTTTCCGAGGCCGGAGGTCAGATGGGCAGCGTGATTGAGTCCGCCTGAGTGCGAAAAGCTGCCAGCACCCTGGTTGTAGGCATTGTTAGCCGAGTAAGCATAGTTCTCCTTGCTGCCCTTTGACTCCTTGTTGACGAAGTTCTTTGAAGCTTGAGCACCATGATCGTAGCCTAAGCTCCCTTGAGCCGAGGAAGAAGCCGCTTCGTGGGCACCCCTATCAAAAGCAGATTCGTGGTGTTTTGCATGACCCGTTGACACAGGAACAACTGGACTGATGGGAGCATGAGGAGCGATCAGTGATCTTTGCTCTGTTTCCGGCGGCGAAGTCGGAGCTCCGGAGACCACCGAAACCACCACCACAAGGCATACGATGAAAGCGCGCTGTGAAAATCAAGAAGAACGATTAGTCTTCAGAGCGCACAACAGCCCAAGCTATTTTTTTTTCTATTAAATGCCACAATATTAACAATTTTTCCGGGTTGGCCACCGTAACCTTAGGAAATGGCCATAATAATTAGCCACACCATGCCAGCCTCACCATGTTTTCCTGTTCGAGTTGAAGTTTACACTCTGTTCTGCCGTTGCCATTTTAGGGCTTCGTATTTATACGATCTTCATTCCAGTTCGCGCCCTTTGGTAGCAGTCATGAAAACCTCTTCAGGAGAGGAGGTATCCATTCTCATCCACTTTCCAGTTCGTGGCATCATCGGACGCTCTATAGTGCCTCCAAACGTGGTAACCGCCGATGGTGGATGGCTATCCGTTTGTTTCCGTTAGCGCCGTCACTCGCAGTAACAGGGTGTTTCCCCTTTAGCGTCTGTTACAAATATACACAGACACAGACACTGACAGATAACAGCGCGCAAGCCTCTTCTTTCTGGGGCCCTCGCCGACACACGCGAGACTCGGACCGCGCGGATAAAAAATCACAAACAAGCAGACGCCGTACCGGCGGTGTCTACACGGCGTCGTATGACGGAATCCGCTTGCATATGAACAGCGGACGCCTGCTGATGCTATGACATCACATTACACTGAACGCAGACGAAATAGAAGACGTCTCCCACGTTTGCTGTTACGGAGAGACCCCACTGTAGTAGCGAGAAATGAAACGAACGGCCGAATATCAATTCCGATCGCTGCGTTGATGTGTAGTTTTTCCAGTAATCTAGATTCGCGTTTTTCTTGGATACGTGGGAGAGAACATGTGACGTAATAATTATTTTCGAGCTGACCCTCAGCTGTTCCCCTATCTGAGAGGCCCCAGCTCTTAAGTTTTAGGTATTACTATGGGAACCTGTCGGTACCACGTTTGCTTATTTTTCTCTATCTTACTCCTATCTGGCAAGAATCTTCAGATTAACAAAGATAATAGAGAACTCCGATGATCCTCTGTGTCTGACAGGATTTGAACTCAACCCACACGTCTCTCCGGTCTAGCAGTCCAAGACGCTCACCACTGAACCATCCAGGGGACGAGAACCTGTGGCATGTCGTTGATCGTAGCTTGTTCATTAAAGATGTAAATGCAGGCCTCAATGACGGACTGTGCTCAGGTCAGGCAGACAAGATTCCCTTTAAGTGGGTTTCGTTTTTTCCACTTCGCACGCGAACTAAAGTTGAACTCGTTCCTGTCATGTGTAGTATCGTTGAGATTTGCATACGAAAAACAATTCGAATTTTAGCCACTTGCAGATACGATATATAGGAGAGTGCAATATAGCCCGGGAAGGTCAACAAGACAAGGCTTCTTAAATTACATATTAAGATTTGCAGATATATGGACGTGTCGACCCTGGTGGCCTGGTGGTGCATTCGTGTGCGCCTTGTAATCGGAGGTGACACGTAGGTCTATGGGTTCGATCCCCACCGTTGCACATTTGCATTTAGAAGGGGTTGTCCGTCTTATGAAGCAATGCCGAAAGCCGTTCCGTGGATGTTAAATGTTTAAGCGTGTGAGTCACACCGGAAAATTTACTAGATACACTGAGGTAGTTCGTTTCCTCAAGTCATGTTCCGCATTCAAATTCTGATAAGAGCCAGGTGGTTTTCGGTTAGTGCGGATTGAACGCTGATCTTGAAAATGGCGTAGAGCGATCGGCGAACTGCTCATAGGACACGAGCACAGTATAATTACAGTTTTCAAAATAGTGAAACAAATGCTAAATATTAGTTCGCCATCCAGTTAGAGCTGATGTTGAGCTGGCGTCGTCGTCTAGTCTCTCAACTCGTCCTAATGTCTTCCTGTCGTAATACACAAAACTAGCTGTCAGCCAATGTTATTGTCACCAGTAAGCCGTCCGTGAAACGGAAGGCCTCGGGCTGTTGTCTCGCCACACCACACATATATATATCTATATATATATATATATATGTAAACAGCGTATGTGAAATATCAGATAATCATTATTCCACTAACGCGTGGAGCCCAACATTAGTCCACTAGCGGTAGTTGTCGAGGGGATCGTCAAGGAATTCTCGGTCTACGCGAAATTCTAGCCTGAATTCACTAACAAAGCTGAATCGAACGTTTGATGCCCTGCAGTTTCAGGTTGGGGCAAATTTTCTATTCCCTCCTGTTTCACGTCTTTCGCAAGCGTAACCGTAAAAATGCATGCGTTTCACAATGTCTAGTCAATTTTCCGGGCTGACTCACCATAGGCAACGTCCACAGAACTGGTTTCGGCCTTGCTTCATAAGACGGACCCCTTAAGTGCAAATGTGCAATGATGGGAATCGAATCCTCGTGCCCCCCTATTGCAAGGCAGGGGCACACGAATCCACCACAATCATTACAATAAAGCCCATCTCTAATTCGTTACAGAAGACTAATATACTTGAGCGTATTTGACAATGAATGAATCCGGTTTGGCTTTGGATGATTCTTTATTATATTATTATCTTTCACCTCTTTGTCTGTGAATTCAAGTTTCGTTGTTTTATGTGATAGTATAAACATAGCATTGACGATTTTGCAGTTTTACAACGGCGAAGTTCTCATAAAAATTCCTATGATGAGATAATAGTGTATGTTATAATCGTAACGCAGCTCATTGATTACCATAGAATGTCTAATGAGTCTTGGGTTGTTGTGACCATCTTGGGCTGATCGTGTGCAAAATCTACGCGTTTCATTTCATTTCATTAGTGGTTTATTTTGTGGTGGTTTATTCCGTTTGACAACCAATTGTTTATTTAACCCGAATTGAATAACACATACCCCTCCGCTTCGAATGAAACCATTTCCGCACCACTGTCTGCAATATCATCTGTTCGTCACTTCTAATCGTTATAATTTATTCAATTATTCGAGTTTGATTCTAATTTATTACCAATATACCCTAATTGCATATGTACCTGATTTTTCCTTGCCGAGATGTGATTTGACGCCGCTGGAATCGTACCAGAAAGAAACTCAATTTCCCGACGCCATTCTACGGCACGGTTCTCTCCGTTTCCCCGCGTCAACAACAGAACAGAGAAGGATGATTTCATTTCAATTGTAGCCTTGTAGCCATTAATAATTAGACGAAAGTCCCAGAGGGGAATTGTTTAATTTAAGGCGCAGCGTTGAGCTCGTAGCACGTCGCTCAATCAAACGGCTCACTGAAAGCTTTAACTAAGCAGGCTGCCTGTCAACATGGACATGATAATACATATGACTTGACATGAAACCGATTTCTATGCGTGACTTCCATCGGCTGCATTCAAAGATAGCAACATCAGGAAAGATGAGTGAGACTTACACCACACCATGGTGGACTCGTTTGATACAAAGGTCTGTGCGATACAATCAAAGGCTTCAATCCAACACAATGGCTTCTCCTGAAAAGACTGAGGATACCCCTCCGAGGCTGGTTTACAGTAAAACCAAAACGCAAGCATCCTTAATCTTTGATGAATGTCAATAGAAAACAAACAACTAAGTGTGTTATTCTTATAAAAATATATTGGCTTTATTTATAAATAAATATCACAGATATAAAATTGCTCCTTATGGCGTTTTTAACCAATCACGGTGCTTCCGTGGTTAGCAGAGGTCACCTCGTGGCCTTTTTCATGGTGTCCAGCTTGGGCACTCTGGGAGTGAGCATTCTGGGCAGCCCCGACAGCATGAGAAGCCGAAGATTCGTTACCGAATGATTCCTTTTTCGTAAAGGTTTCCTTGTTTCCGGAGGAGTTTACAGACGAATGGCCCTGGTTGTACGAGTATGATCCTTGACCCTGGGCGTGTCCGGAAGCGGCCGAACCCTGTTGGTGGTTGCCGGTCTGAGAAGAGAAAACACCGGTAGGAATAACCGGAATACCCACTCCAGGAAGGCCGGGCACTACGTGACCGAGCCCAGGCACGCCACCAGTTTGCTGGAAGTGCTTTCCGAGGCCAGAGGTCAGATGGGCAGCGTGATTGAGTCCGCCTGAGTGCGAAAAGCTTCCAGCACCCTGGTTGTAGGCATTGTTAGCCGAGTAAGCATAGCTCTCCCGGCTGCCCGTTGACACCTTGTCGCCGAAGTTCTTTGAAGCTTGAGTACCATGATCGTAGTTGACGCTTCCTTGGCCCGACGATGCAGCTGACTGATGGGCGCCTTTATCGAATGAGGACTCATGATGAGCTGCAGACCCCGCTGACACAGGAACAACAGGGACGGAGAGAGCGAGAGGCGACGTCGGCGCTCCGGACACCACCGAAGCCACCGCCACAAGGCATACGATGAAAGCGCGCTATGGAAAACAACAAAACAAGAAGTTCCTTGTAAAACCTCGGTCCGTACCACCAGGTTATTTCTTCTAAATAATTTCCCTGCCTTAGCTTTCTACGAAGCTTAAAGGTAGTCTCTCTTAAAGATCGGACTTACCATGTTGTCTGTACTGCTTGTGTTGCAATTCGAACTCGATGCCGCCAGTCACCATCTTCGCCGTTTTATATGGTCTCCTTTGCCTGCTACTCCTAGCTTTCGACGCTAGTCCAAGACCCTTCCCTTGTAAACAGTCCCTCTCCGGCCTCTTTAATCTTTCGTAAGATGACGTGAGCACACTAGTCTCGCTAGTAGCAATCGCTACCGAACGATTTTCAACGTCTCCTTTGCGACGAGCGCGCGCGATTAGAACCGATTCGTTTCAACGGGGCCTCCCCATTCTTCTGGCGTTCGCAGAAGAAGCGTACGACTGTGCGCTGGTAGAACAACGTGCCAGTGTTAACTGTTGGACAAGGCGACGACACACTGGAGCCAGCAACGACGAACGCATTGGGTAGCTTGAAGCTGCTACAAGCGTTTGTTAAATACGTTTATTCATTGTGTCGTTGCAAGCTAAATACGTTTATTCATTGACACTCCTGATTTCAAGTCAATATCGCGGTTTCGTCTATAGAACAAAATACTTATGAGGCGAAACGTGCGCCCCCCCAAAAAAAAAAGGAAGATCACTGAACCACTTGCCAACACATATGTTTTCGCACGTTTGTAAATTTCGAATATCAACCGAGTTGACTCGCGAATTTGAATATGACTGAAGTCCTGCCGACTCGAGGTGTCCTTAGGGAACAACACGTCCATTCGAATTTCCCTACGGCGGTCCTCCCACTATTAGCTTGCCAGCCACGAGCAAAACTTCGTTAAGAGGCAACGGAACCGAGTCAGATGTGAGGCAGAAATCGACGGGGCATCGTTAGGGGAGCAGGCGAGTTCCACTGCGGTACGGGATGCAAGCCTTATCTATTCCATAGTTACGCGCACGAGGCAGCTTCTCCTGCCAATGCGGCATGCATTTGCCAAAAAGCTATGTACAAAGATAGAGAGCAAGCGGGGCAAGCATGTAGCCTAATGCTGAGTCAGCATTGAACGTCAAATACAAACTGAACAAAACTTGCCACCGACCACAACAGCTATATGTAGCCTTGCTCTGCGTCGAAGCTAAACCGGCTCCAAGGTTCAATGTCCCTTTCTGGTCTGAACGTTTGTAGGCTTCTCGATAGAAGAATGAAGGGCAATACCCTTGTCGTTGTAGTAGTAAACACCATAGAGAAATTGAGTCATCAGACAAGTCCAGAGGTGTGCGAGCTGTTACACGACCCACTCGCGTCAATAGCTTTGTAGTGAGCGAACGTTCGTTTTATAGCGTTCTTTGTTTATATCAACTTGGGTGTAGGAACCCAAGCCCCAACCCTCCCCTAGTGCGCACATAGATTAGCAGTGCCGTGTACACGGACATGAGGTCGAAACGATAAATAATGAACTATAGACAGCGGATAATATAAGAGATGGCAAAACAGCCGATACTGTCCGGGATGGTTGGATGCCGACCGCCGATAATATGGCTGCACTTACGAAACACTTGTTAATCACTTAGTCGGTTGTCTAACGCCATATATAGACAGCCATCAAGTTAGCTATCGGTATTGGAAGCATGCTACCTTCTTAATGGCAGACTTAACATCTGGGCAATTGTGTCCTTCCTTAGATAAACGGTACACCATGATGTCATTGTCTGCCTGTCTGAAATTAGCCGCAACACTACATCCATAGTAGCTGTTCCCTTCGACGTCACAAGTGCACTCAGAATTCGTTGTGCCATATGTTTGATCGAGAGATGTCGACCTTTATTGTCTGTGCCGCGTCGGTTATGAGTTCTATTTATTATAGAATAGCATATCACAGCCTGAGCGGCTGAGATCGAGCATATTCTGACAGGATACTTATTATTGGTTAAATGGCTAAGGGCAGGAGGGCTGGACCCCAGCCGTAAGTGAAAAAAGTCCAAGGTGAAATAATTTAACCATACTTTGGACTCCACAACAATTAGTGAAAACACACAGAGGATCATTAAGGGCCGGCGCAAATGCCAGATCCTGTTTAATGCTGGTCAGACGAGGAAAAGGCGAGGCAGAAATGCGGCCGGCGGCCAGTCAGGCGAAACTTTATGTTTTGCATTGTACTCTACGCATCCACAGGGTGAACGATCGAGACTTTTCTGCTAGCGAGATTATGAGAGATATATATATATGGACAAACTGACAAATTGACCCCTGGCTTGTTCGAGTAGTAGATTTTTTATTGTGGGTTCCAGCCACCAGACTCATCCCTAATTGTTTCTGACGGGTGAGGCATAGCGTCCAGCTAGAGATACCCTATGCATGAATAGGACACAACACTATCCAGGAAGTAGCACCGAGTACAAGTCCGATGAGTAAGTGATGCGTTTTATTTCACAAGTGTTGCCTAATCCATGTTATAGTGAGTGTTATTATTATTATTATTATTATTATCAGCATTCTTGGTGCAAATTTATTAAACACATACGTATATATATGACGTACATATATTTCGGTGGGGCGGACTTTGTTTTGCACGGACGACGGCACCACCTCTGTTCGGAAACAAAGGGTTATATAACAGCTTTAAACAACTCCATGTTCCGCGAGTTGAGCAGAATACGCTTCAAACTTGACGGGCTCAGTGCTGGGCGAATGTTCGACCTGGTTTCAGTATGAGGAACGTTTCCGACGGCGGCAAACGATTCGCGGTTCAATTCGAGAGCTTGCTGCTCAACCGGGGGCTACTCCAGTGAACCAGAGTGAGACCTCTACATGATCTAGGAAAGGTGTACAAATGAGGAAGTGAAATCCACGAAGATGGCATTGGCACCTGTCCCACCAGTTGCTTGCTCAGTCTTGGCTGAGAAATTCTGCCGCACCCGGCTTGTATCCGAGACATTGCTCAATCAGATCACTACCTATTGACATCCATGGAGCACAAACTGCGGGGAAGCGTTTCAAGGGTCTGGAATTGACTGGATGCGTTGATCAGTAGTGCCCACAACGAGAGTTTTTCCGCCACGGGATCCACTTGCTGTCTGCTCGACAGGCGAGGGTTATACAAAGCAAGGACAAAGCTGTACTGATTAGGATCCGTTAGTTCGTTCAAAAGGTATAGCAATTCAAAACGAGAGATGGACGTACAACACTTTGTTTCCGACCAAGATGATCCCATCCTAGTGGCAGCCACAAGCTCTCTCTGGTATCCCTCTTGTCCCCGTTAGCAGCAACCATATGCTTTGCCAGGCCTTTAATTATATGATTTCCGACATCTATGAACACGCATATGTCACTTCAATCAGCGTATTTCTCGCGCATTCTCCTGTTCGCTCGCATCTTAAACCTCCCAACCCGCTGTGAAGGCGCACGCGAAGTTCTCCATTTATCTCATTGACTTTCTTTACCATCAGTGAACACAGGCAACGAATCTCACATTGAATTGTGTGACATGGGAAGTGTGTAATTTCCATCGGTTGTATTCAAAGATATCAACATCAGGAAAGATAAGTGAGTTGAGATGAGTGAAAGATGGGACTTATAGCACACCATGGTGGACTCGTTTGATACAAGGGTCTGTTTGATATAATCAGAGGCTTCAAGTCAACACAATGGCTCCTCCTGAAAAGTCTCAGACTACCCCTCTGATGTTTTCGGTAAAACCAAGAGACGAGCATCCTTTCATGAATGGCAATAGAAGACAAACAACTAAGTGTGTTATTCTTATAAAAAGATATTGGCTTTATTAATAAATAAATATCACAGATATGAAATTGCTCCTTATGGCGTTTCTAACCAATCACGGTGCTTCCGTGGTTAGCAGAGGTCACCTCGTGGCCTTTTTCATGGTGTCCAGCTTGGGCACTCTGGGAGTGAGCATTCTGGGCAGCTCCGACAGCATGGGAAGCCGAAGATTCGTTACCGAACGATTCCTTGTTTGTAAAGGTTTCCTTGTTTCCGGAGGAGTTTATAGACGAATGGCCCTGATTGTACGAGTATGATCCTTGACCCTGGGCGTGTCCGGAAGCGGCCGAACCCTGTTGGTGGTTGCCGGTCTGAGAGGAGAAACCACCGGTGGGAATAACCGGAATCCCCACCCCAGGAAGACCGGGCACTACTCCGGGCACTACGTGACCGAACCCAGGTACGCCACCAGTTTGCTGGAAGTGCTTTCCGAGGCCAGAGGTCAGATGGGCAGCGTGATTGAGTCCGCCTGAGTGCGAAAAGCTTCCAGCACCCTGGTTGTAGGCATTGTTAGCCGAGTAAGCATAGTTCTCCCGGCTGCCCGTTGACACCTTGTCGCCGAAGTTCTTTGAAGCTTGAGTACCATGATTGTAGTTGACGCTTCCTTGGCCCGACGATGCAGCTGACTGATGGGCGCCTTTATCGAATGAGGACTCATGATGAGCTGCAGAGCCCGCTGATGCAAGAAAACCAGGGGCGATTTGAGCCTCAGGCGACAACGGAACGACTAGAGATCTACTCTCGATATCCGTGGGCGATGTCGGCGCTCCGGACACCACCGAAGCCACCGCCACAAGGCATACGATGAAAGCGCGCTATGGAAAGCCAGCAGATAAAACGATTAGAGAGATTCTACAAATGCATCCCTTTTTTGTCTGATTTCAAAATTGGCATGGGTTTCTACGTTCTAAATATTTTTTGGGACTTGTATTTTGGTTGAGCCATCGTGCTTATATCACTATATACATATTTCACAGGGAACATTGGGACGCAGGCTGTCGCACTGCAATACAGATACACCAATCGAGCCTCACCATGTTGTCGTTTACAGGATGTTGAAGTTTCAACTGGGTTGTCCTTAACGTGGTCCAGCTCCACTTTAATACGATCCTCGCTCCAGAACCATTCTGGTACCCTCTCCGGTGCTAGCCCAACGCGTTTTCCACGACAGTGATTTCGTTTGCTGCCGTCTGGCTCGTAGCGTCATATGACGGGAGGCGTTCTCACTCCGTGTCCACCAGCAATGGTCCACAAACCGTCAGCGAGTTCTTACCATTAGCGCCCTAACAGCGGTGCACAATCGGGTAACCTGGCTCTGCTCTTCGCTCGTCAATGTAACAGCCCGGGACGACCCGAAAGAAGAAAAATACATCAGCAATACTCCCCTCCCTTGTGCATCTTCCAGTCTCTTCATCTTCTCTCCAGTAACTCTTGCGGCCGCTGGACGGACCCTGCAGTAGTTTCGACAGCGTTTGGATCTTTGCAGCTAACATTGCCGGCTGTGCCTTGGGGCAGTCGGCCCGGCGGTGCAGCGTCCATGACGTCATGTCGGACGGAGCCAAAGAGAAAGTGCGGCAGCGCCGCCGGGAGCTCAACGCCGATTCGAGAACCTGTTCGTTCCTGATGCCGTTGGAGTGACGAAGAGATATCATAACTCACAGATTACGGAGGGTGTATTCACCCTAATGTGATGATGTCATGCTAATAAATGAATACTGTCTGCTGTGACACATCACGGATGGCTCCCTGATGTCACAAGATCTGTGGAGGACGATTTCGTATGATTCGGGGTCTAGAAATGACGTCTTAACTATTTTATTGAGAAATAAACACTTCGCTGTTCCTTTCTCTGACAACTCGCACATGTATCCCCCCAGATTTATGTGATTCGGCTGAATACATTATACATCATAGTTTTCTGCTAATCTGTTGATTTTATATGTTGATTGAAAATTAATCGCTAGCTAAAACCATGACTTAAAGTGGAGATGCTCTTGAAACGATTATCAACCTTGAATAAACTCTTCTATAAGATAAATTCAAAGTGAAATAGTTACTTCACGGCCACACACACACACAATAATGATGAGTACAGCCTGGTATAGGAAAGTTCTGTCCTTTCACACTATCGGAAATTATTCTGTTCTCACTAAGCTCTTTATATTTGTTTTCTGACATATTTTTCATGTTTCTAAATATTGCAGATGTTTCTAAATATTTTTAGAGATAATTTTAGTACTATAGTGTTGGTTCTTGTGCTTTTGAAACCTTTAACTGTATTTACGCGTCTAAGAAATTTGTTGCACACGCAACTTCTGGAGTTAATAAAAATCCAATCTTATTTGTACATACCTCCTTTTCATTTCAAGTCGCAATTACATGTGTGATTGTATGATATTGTGATTCCAAACGCAGAGTCCAAAATATAAGTCCCGTTTGAACTCAAGCGCTCAACGTAATTGGCAAGGCAACTCGCTGTGAGCGAAAATATCACGCCAACTCGAGGATTCGATTTTTGTGGATACATTCGGTCTGTTTTTCGGTTGGCGGATGTTCGACTTGCATCACGTCTTGTCTATTGCCCGCCGGCAATGAGGAAGCAAGCTGTTAACCTAAACGTGTTACGGTCGCTATAGGCGGTTATTACTTCGGATCGTGGATAACGGGAATGCTCCAAATTTGGCCACAGCTTCGATACAGAACACGCGGAGAAGAGACAGGGCATGGCTGGACTCGTTTGTGGCTGGCCGGCACCCAGCTCTGCCTCCATCAGTCATCTCTCGGTACTTGTTATCCTTATGGTGTTACGTCGAGAAAATAACGGAAGGGGAGTCCACACAGAGCTTGGGGAGCATGCGCGAAGTATCGCGACGATATATATATATATATATATATATATATGTGTTTTTTGACTCTGGAGGTGCTACTATTTGGGCCATTGTTCGGAACTGCTTTCGAACTTATTCAAACCGTTTCTGCTTCGCGAGACTTCTCGAACCGGAGACTATGCGGCTCCAAGTCCTCGGCGTTAGAGGAAGAATCTAGAGTTTCAGGGTTTTCAGCGGGTGAGAATCCCACGTTAGCTGTGATGTCTGGTGTGCGCCTTCCTACCTTAAACCCCTAGAGTCCTCTAAAAGTCCTAAGCAGTACCCCCCGCGATAGCCCGCTTGGCAAGACAAAAACGAGGAAGTCATGTCAAAACGTCATGAATGAAATTCAATGCCAACAAACGAAACTTGATTGAGACAATTAGCCGGCGGAATTAGTGCGTGCGCTGGATTTCTAGCGGGGGGTAGCGTGATGTCGAAGTGACGATGATCAACGCTGTGACTTTTCATCGTCGAGAGAGAGAGAGCGTTGCTCTTGACAAGGTGGCACCCCAGTAGGTCTCACCTAAACTATTCAATTATAGCTCTGCACTCCCGATAACACAATTCTTCGTTCTGTTTCTGAACCGATTGTTGTCTCGCCACGGCGACTCATTTCGAGCGGCTCAGCGCTAAGTAGAATTTAACAGCCGTGATTGTTAAACCACAACATGTTTTGAACTTGGTGAAAAAAGCTAGCCATGAACACCGCGTGTGCGATAAAGTAAGCACTGCTTGGTGACACTTGGTGCAATGAGGTCGACACTTGAAATCGTACACATTTCATTATACACTATCTTTGAAGATGTCACTCTTCATAATTAGCCTTACTTTCGCAGTGGTGTATACGATGACGTAGATTTTGTTATTTAAGACAGTTTGTGGTAAGATTCAATTAAAATAAAGTTAAATTCCTTTTTATTTTTTCTTTAGTTCCTGTCTCTCTCGTCAAGCTCATGATGCCTCGCTCCTCGGCGGACAATTGAGCCCAAAACTCGTATTTAGGGAAATCCGCCCTCGGTTGTTGTGTAAATATCTACAGGAGAACTGTCGGGTGACGAGGGGGTACAATTTGGAGGTGTTATTTTTTGTGTTAAACATATACAAAAATGAATACGTATATACATATATCTAAATCAAAATCAAATTTGACAGGCCTTAGCTCTTAACCTTTTAGGTGTTACTATGTGTTCGTTGGACGCATACAAATCGAAACTCTATATATATATATATATATATATCTCACTTATTTGGTAACGTACATATAATGGCACAAAACAATATGGCATATGTCTTTATGATGTGAAGATATGAGGTCCCAATTCAATAGAGAATGCTACAGGCAAGGCAAGACAGCGCACCCCGAATAATAGTTCGTTATAATTACTCTGATGAGCGTGCTAATTCGTATACAAGTGGGGGGGGGAGGGGTGGCGCGGACAATGCTGAGAATAATAGCGATTCCAGGAATGATAGTGTGCACAGCGGCAATCGCTCCCAGCTTCGTGGTATCGCTGCGATATGAAATCCGTGGATGATTTTTAGCTCATAATCGCGAACGAACTGTCGGTAGGCTCCAGTATCTAGTAACTCAAAGCGGCACCGTCTTGGCTCTTCGACAACGAGTGGTGTTCCGCGAAACCAGTATACCAGCCTGTTTCTCGCCGAGGCGTGAATACCTAGAACGCGCTTGAGATAGGTAGGCTTCATGCGGTCGAGATCTCGAAGGTGATCCGCTTAGAGATAGTCCCGTATTAGTGGCGGCACCCTGCACACGAGGTGACAGAGGAGACCAAGAGTCAAAGAGGGCCAGCGCTCTTTCGAGGAAGAGTGGGAAGTTCATAGAGCTATCTACGTGGGGGTGTTACTATTACCTCAATGTATGTAGTGCGAGATTCTGAATCGTACTTTTTTGTTTGACACTTTGTTATTTAATGCACGACAATGATCGTTATGCGAGAGCGAAGCGCCCGCGAAGATACAATTAGTACTGATGCAAAATGTACATAGCAGTCGAATCTATGGCAGTTGAGGATCCTTTCACCTCCTCGAGTCTATGAATGAGTACCAGAATGTCAAATAAAATAGTGTGTGCCACTTGACTCGACTGTCTGACTGCTAATCGAACCAACTTCGACGATTACTTTGAAATTCGTGATATATATATATATATATATATATATATATATATATATATATACCTGTATACGGCTAAGCAGCGAGGACGAGTTAGACGCCCAAATAATAGTTCGAAGTTCGTTCGGCGTCATCTGCGTCAGATATGGACGAACGCGAGGACTTCGGCACCAACATTTCTCTGTTCAACGATTATCTCTTGGCCCTATCGATCGCACGAACGAGGCGACCGGATAATGAACAGTTTGACGGGTCTCCCATGTCGAGCTGAGTTGAGACAAATGCGTGAGGAGGGGGTTTCACTGCGAACTCTATCGCCCGCCGGGGTTCGCGTCCGAGAAAGGGCACTCTATACACATTTTGGACCCCAAGTTCTGAGCGGTCACACATGCCACATGCATTGAAGCATTGATTGAGTGAGTGGATGAGAGAAGGAGGCGCCATCGGTGACTTTTGCAGCGAACAAAATTGGGCCACGTGTGGGACATGCCGGACAAAGTGAGTGCAACCTGAGGTGGCTGTTGAGGTGCTCATCTGTAGCCTGATGCTTCACTTGTGTTTTGTCCGAACGTGTCGTTCGATTCTACAACAGTTCTGAACGATCGACATTGTCACTGGGCTAGAGTTAGTTCTTTCTTGACACTCGACGACTTGGTGGAGTCCCACTTTGCAGCCGTCGGAGCATCTGAACGCAGCACCTCACCGATCGGACTTTTTCAGCGTTCCATTCTCCAGCAACAACAGTACAATGGGCGGCGTGTACGCGGAGCCGTGGCTGAAGACGGTCCTTTTGCGGGCCATGATAGTTCGGTACAAGATGGTGCATGTTTTATTTGAAATAAACCTCCAAGATCTGCCTCTGGCCGACCGGCCAGAAACTCGGGACGAACTCACAGCGATCATCAGTCGCAATTATCAATGGCTAAAATACGCCGAAGAACTCGCACGCTTCCTTCACGACGAGGGGATCCTGGATCACGCTCTCGATAATCGTCTGCAGTCGATCCTCTCGCAGTTAGAGGATCGAGTCTATACGTGTGTGGAATCCAACCTGGCCTTAATAGCCGCCTGCTCATCACTCGAAAGTTATTGTGTCGAAAGTGGTTATGGATTTTAAACGTCAAAGATGTATGAACCGTTGTCTGACGATCAGTGCCTCTGAGCAGCTATTGCCAATCACGACTCAAAGAGCTACAATTTTTTCTCACGGTGCATCTCTGTGTAGCAACAATCAACTCCTCTACATGTGGCAGGGCGAAATAGAAGTGTGAGGTAAAAATCATGTACTATCTACTTGGTCGTGTGAATTTATGTATAATAATCGGCTATAATAGCGAGAATAATAATAATAACCTCGTTAATGGAAGTGCAAGATCGTACCTTTCTCCATATGCCCTGTGTTATTCGAACCGAAGACATTATGGTTCCAAGTTCCCAACGATGCTCATACGCCATCCTGATTAAGAGCAGATTGCTAATGAATGACTAAATAACTCAATCAAATTTTCTTTAGATTCGATGTGTTGCCACAGCAACACTATTGCCAAGACGCCAGTGAATGAGGCACCTTTACGCTTCGTCCGAATGAGGAATACATATGTATAACAATGGAACTATTATATGACATTTTGATCCTAATAAATGATTACCCATCTATTCAATAATGTGCATTAATTCATTATATGAGATTTGGTGGATATAACATTTCAAAGTGTTTGCCATTGGCCGAAAGGTCTGTGCTGCAAATTCGACGATTGTATATTCTCTCGCTTGTTCAAACGTCAGTAAATAGAGTGCGTCGGCTTGAGGCAGTTGCAGCCACAAAGGTCGATATGTTAGCTGCATTATATTTCGGTACAATGAGTCCAGTGGGCGATGATCATTTCGCAGCTCCTATTGTGATCTCTCTTGATTCCATAATAAAAAGATACAGCTTACAAAAGCGGATTGGCGTTTTCTAGTATCGGCATCACAATACAACGACGTCTCTTGCAATCGTACATCTGCACCGCTTCAATGATGTCAAGGCTCCAATGCAGCATTACCCCCACCGAGCGACTAGTATTAGTGTGCATTAGTAAGTGTGCCCGAACCCCTAGCTCATGGATTTGTGTACTCGCTAATACATCCACATGTTACCCTTTTGTTTACACTTGATAGATAATTAAAAAATCAGCAATCGTGCAACGCGACCTGGTTGCCTCAGTTCATGGATTTGACAATGAGATGGACAACTTAAATAAAAATTTTATTATCGAATAAACAAAAACGTGTAAACAAATCTATACTAATTAGTAGCGCTGCAAAATATAGAGACTACTTGATGCTGCTGTTGGCGATGTCAAAACAAATCGCAACATCACGGCAACGGCATAATTACGGAGTAAAATACAGAGACATAATCGCCTTAGAGGACGTATAATAAACGAGTATATCCTTTATTGTTGCCTAGAAAATTGGAAGCAAAATCAACACAGGAAGATATCGAAAGCGTTGGGGCAATTCCCACGCACGAACTCATCCAAGAGCTTTCCAGCTGTCAACTGACCTACGAGCATTGCATTATCTAAGTAGTGCTATATACATATATATATATATATATATATATATATATATATATATATATATATATATATATATATATATATATATATATATATATATATATATATATATATATATATAGGGGTCAGCGTTGCCTTCGCCTGAGCAACTACTGCGGTTAGTAGGTTCACTTGCGAATTCGGATCACGATGACGGATGGGAGACTTCCACGGTGTGTGCAACACAAAAGAAAAAGTCCCCAGCTGACTTCTGCGTCTCCTGCGAAGGGTTCCATCGTCTCAGCGGTCACGGCCTAATGGCAACCAGCTCAGAGAAAACTGGCATGTACTTCGTTTTGTTTTCAGAGAAGGAAAACTTTCTGCTTGACATATCCGGAGCGATGTGCTCATTTCGAGTAATCTTTCATCTTCGTCGTCTGCTCCGTGGGACACTTTTTTCGTTTTTGCTTCATTATTTTCAGACATAGCATTCATTTAATCTATCATACATCGGATTGACTGACAACTTTACTATTGGTAAATATGGTGTGACGGAATTATGTTTCGCGTAAAAACCCTTGTCGAACAACATTTACAGATATTAAAGTGTGTTACCTAAAATAGCAGCACTCCATTTGATCTGATTACCAGAGATTACTATTTGATATGAGTTATTGTGAGAAATGCAGTTCATAAAAATAATGCAGATATTCATCTCGCAACGGGCCTATCCATTCTCAAGCAATCTGAGCTCAGGAGAGTCGAATTGCATGCGGCAGAGGTCATCTGATGGCTCTTGCCATGAGTGACAGCTTGCGACCTCTGAGCATCCTCATTCCGGCCGGCGCCCGTGACGTCGCTGGCCGATGACTCGTTCCTTGTGGACTGGCCGTTTGAAAACCTTTCTTTGCTGCCCGATAGATTGACGGAGGACTGACCCTGGTTGTGCGATCACTGGCGCTGACCCTGCGCTTGACTAGTTCGTGACTGCCGGGTTCCGAGGTGGCGACACCCTTCAGGAATTACGGGCAGAAACGATCCGACAAGACCTCCACCGGATTCGAAGGCCCAATGCTAGCCACAAGCGGCGCGAATTCTGACCCGCAGTGTTGGAAACCCTGCCCGAAAACATTGGCTAGTTGGGCGACGTTATTGAATCCTTCCGAATGCGACAAACTGCCACCGCCCTAGTTGTACGCATTGTTAGCCGAGTGAGCATAGTTCTCCTTGCAGCTTGAGGACTCCAAGTTTCCAAAGCTCTTCGAAATTTGAGCGCCATGATCATATGCCAAATTTCCCTGGCCCGATTGAGCGGCGACTTGGCGCGAGCGCCCTTGTCAAAACCCGACTGCTTTTGAGCCTCTGAGCCTCTCCTCAAACGAGGCATGTGAACGACGGGGCCGCTGCGGTACCCAAGGAGCAACGAGAGATCTCGTTCCCGCTTCTGTCGATGATGAAGAGGTCGGCGCCCCCATAGCGGCAGCGCCGCAGCGAGACATACGATGAATCCACGCTTCATGTGAAAAAGGGGAATACAACCCGCCTTTTGATTGATCGATCAAACGAATTCATAATTGGCTCATTGACAACATTAGAAAAAGCTATTGTAGTTTCACTGTCGTTTGCTGCTACGTCCCGTAAGGCTTCGGCAGTTCACATACTTCTCTTTTTATAACCGAATTCTTGCCCAGTCATTGAACTCCCCCACATCTGCGCATATAGCCAGCGGCACCCAAACAAACGCCTGCCCACGTTCTCTTCTCCATCTGGTGAGGGATCGACGTTTATCACGGGGCTGGTACACACTCCCGTAGTTGTTCAATATCATCATATTGAAGTGACGCCAAGTGACGCTACCCTGCCGGCAGACCAGTGCAGCGGGTTTGTGGCGATTTAGTTGCAGTCTATCCCGACAATGCTACAGTTTCGCAGGGTACCAACAGAATATGCCGTAAGAGCGCGTCACAGAAGGAGAAAGCCAGACAGGAAGAGTTGTTTCACACGACACTGCCCCATGTGAGTGTCGAGTCATCTTTCCTAGAAGCATGTGCGTTTTCTAGCCTCTGACACCGCCGGTGCGACCGCTGATGGCGGGCAGGGGGGGGGGTTGCTTAGAAGCAGCAAGGCTCAGCGAACGATACGCTGCTTGCACTGCGGTAAATCGATGACTGACACGGCAATTTCTGTGTTCAGAAATTCATTATACGAAAAGGTGATGAGTTGAAACTTGATTTCTGCATCGATCTATTTATTTATCTATATAAAATTCACCTAGTTGTAATGTGCAGCTGAATCGTGGAGCAAACGAACGTTCTTATATTGTCTCTGGGTCAGAGCGTGATGGAAGTTGAAAATGCCGGCATAGGAAATATTGTTAGATAAGTTGCTAATTTCGTCTTGATGCATCTTCGCATTTCTAAGAGCACCGAAGGCTCGTGGCGTAATTAAACTAACACAGAAATTATGCTGCTAATTACCCAATATATATATATATATATGAACATAACTCTGTAAGAAACGCATTGTCAGCCTTCACCAGTGTTATCCAGAGCCGCGACTTATTCCGCTCCGAATTTCTACGCTATATTACACAACTTGCTTTGAGCCCCCGGGGCTTGTGTGTTTGAGTTTGAAATTAAAGTTTCGTTGAATCTTGAATCATATCTGACTGGTCACCCCACCCACCATTCAATAAATTATTCTAATGTTACCTAGAGCATATTACCTGCTACCTCATAGTGATAATGTGCTCTCATGTGGGACCCGTCGTAAACAAGGTTGTAGATAAGTCATTGACGGTTCGCAGCGGTACCTTCAATGACTGTAAAACTATCGAGGTGTTCCAAGAGAGGTTGCAGACCTGCCGACTCGGGTAAGTTCATGTGGCTAATATACCGGACCTATACACAAGGAAATGAAACAAAATATGACCAACTGAACAAAAAAAAACAACTCTTATACAAGGGGGGCCATTCCTACTATCGCACATAACGTGTGACTCTGAAATCATTCGTCGCGCTTAGCTCTCCAGAGAAAATGATCTATTTATTTTACAAAAGATCGTACAACTCATGTTGTCAGTTCTTTGTTTTCGTTTATCCTATAGTTGTGCGCCTGAGGGCACGTGCAACCTTGTTAATCGGCCGGTCAAGGACTAGGCCATTATGAACTGGGCTGTCAAGTGTTTCGTCATCGCTGTCGCGGCTGCTTTTCAGCCTCAAAAGCGACGCGTACCGAATTGAGATCATAGTTCTGACAATAAACTCACTTGGCTGACAAGCTTATCATCGTGTTCTCAATGATTTTAATATTTGCCACGTTCGTAGTACATTTCGGCCGACGCTGCGTGCGGGCTGAGTATATGTTCTAGTATCTGTATGGGCAATAAAAAATCTATTTATATATATATATATATGCATACATACATGTATGTTACTATGTGACCCAATCTTTGCCAAACTGTCATAACATGACGCTTTGATTCGCCTTATTTGTGCTAGTGTCTGCTAGTGACAGACGTCAGCCTAATTATATATTGTGTGATTACATAAGATCGAGAGAGGAGTGAGGTCGAATTCTATCATATTCCTATTTGGCGTAGGTTTTCTTATCGGGAGGCGTCTATCTGATGGGCTTTTCTTGACAATAGCGTTCACGGCGCGCCACACACGAAATTCTAATACTGGCAATCGTAGCAGACTTGTATTGCAGGATTAGTCCGAATTTATTCTTGTATGGTAACATATTTCAGATTAGTTCGGGTACTCGATATCGTATTATTACGATTAAATATATATTTACTGGGTATGGATCTTTCAGTGTAGCTAGACTCGTGACTTCGTGGAGCCCGGTGGTCTGGTGGTGCATTCGTGTGCGCCTTGCAACCGAAGTAGACACGTAGGTGCACGGGTTCGATCCACACTGTTGCACATTTGCATTTTCAAGGGGCCCGTTCTGTAAAGCAACGCCAAAAGCCACAGGGAAAATTTACGTTTTAAGCTCCCGACTTCCTGTCCTAACAGGCTCGCTAGCATCATATATATTTTTACAAGTAAATCAATCATAACTGTAGATATCAAACTTCTGCAGATGGCTTGCGTTTATCACGTCACAGCGGCGTCACACCGACTCCGTTGCCGGCATCTGCGTCCCTTTGTTCGACCGCTGGCAAAGATGGCCTTCGGTTGCAATTTAGTTGTTAGGACATGTGAGATTGTTTCCGTGGCGGCTCCATGTTACAAGAGTCAACTGATTGTTTGTTTGGCCGAACGTCAAATTTCAGTTCGGTGAGGCCGAGTTTCCATTTGAGCACCGTTCGGCCGGCGGAATCTGTTGTAGCATCCTGAGATCCTGCGCATAGACGTACAAAACTCTGTGCCACTTGAACTTCAATTTCAGATTAGGTTATCTAGCCGATTTCGCTTCAATGTGTCCAACTGCATTAGCACAAGGTATGGGTGATCTCCTAGAGAAAATAAAGCTGCGTAACTGGATCTAGCAGGCCTGATTAATGGGCCTACAAGGCAGTGGCACAAACCGCTGGCCCGGCTCGTGAGCGACACCGTTAGAAAAATGAAAAAAAAAACACCGTTAGGATTCGAAAATAATGAGTGTAATAGAATTATGACTAAGGTTTCTGGTAACACTGCATCTCTATTATATATAGTGGAATTAGTCTGCGTTTTCGGTGGATTATTTATTTATTTTTCCTCATTTCGAATAGATAAATAAATAAAATAAATGCTTACATTTACACACTATAGATTTATTATTATATAAATTTATTTTAGAAATAATTTGTATGCATTGTACTGTGATCCCAGTAAATTGTGTTTGCAAATGTCTGGCAATACGGGAAACGGCACAGTACGTTAGAAAATAAAGAACTTCAACATGGATACATTTGTCACGTTGGTAGACAATTTGGGTTCATCTCCCTTCAGACGGTATAACAAACTTTCAGTGGATCTGATTATCGTAGGGTACATGCACCCGAGACAAGACACACATGATAAATGACTTTGAGTCATGTTTTATGGCTAACACAAGCAGAGGTGTTGAGGACGTCGTAAATGAAACGGAATGGCTTCGTTTCGGAACAGGGCAAAGTATGACAACTTTCTGTGGATATCGTACCGTCTCAAGTGATTCTGGTGATTTTCCAGCGAAGCTAGGACTTCAGCACTTCATTAATTGTGACTTTCTTCGAAATCTCTTTAATACATTTATTTATATAATTAATATCACAGGTATAACGAGTTCGTCGTTTCGCGCGGCGAGAGCAACCCTAATCAGCGGCGGTCCAACGAGGGTCTAACAACGTGCCATGATTGACAGCTGTGAGCGTGTGTCCCTGATCGTGATTGCCCGCCTGTGAGCTTTGGACGTGAGCATTCTGGCCAGCACCAGTGGCATGACCTGTCGCGTGCTCCTGGCCGAAGGTCTGCTTGTCCGTGAAGGTCTGCTTGGAGCCTGAGGAATTGACGGACGACTGGCCCCGATTGTGCGACCAGGCTCCCTGTCCCTGCGCGTGACCGGCGGCTAGCAAGCCTTGCTGGTGGCTTCCGACGTACGAAGAGGTGACAGGAATGGGAACGAGTGGAATCTGCGGGAAGCCAGGCAGAACTCCTGGAACGACTGGAGGCGCCAACCCGGGCGCAACTGGCGGCTGAGGTGCGACCCCGGGTACGAGTCCGCCAAGACCGCCGTGCTGGAAATGTTGGCCTAGAGCCGACGCGAGATTCGCTACATTGCTAAACGAGCCCGAGTTTGAGAAGCTACCGGCGCCCTGGTCGTATGCGTTGTTAGCCGAGTAAGCGTAGTTCTCTTTGCTTCCCGACGACTCCTTGAGACCGAAGTTCTTCAAGGCCTGACCACCTTGATCATAGCCGAAACTTCCCTGACCCGATGATGCTGCTGATTGGTGAGCGCCCTTGTCGAACGCCGTCTCGTGGTGAGCCGCCGAACCAGCCGTCACAGGAAGTACCGGCGCGATTGGCAGTTGAGGGGCCAAGGGAGCGGTGAGCGACTTTTCGTCAATCCCAAGTGGCGCTCCGCAAGCCATAGAGGCAACCGCCACAATGCATATGATAGAAGCGCGCTGTAAACGGTATATGAATGATAGGGTTATCACTATTATTAGTATTATTGGTATGTGCTTATAGGAGGAGAAAGCAAGAGCGAGCTTGGAGATACTCGAGAAATTTTTGAATTGTGAAAAACAACTAAGCAAATGCTTCAACCCAACTAGTTTCAAGATCATACGGTTAGCTAATGACCCAATCAAAGCATGATTTTTTGCCTTAACACAATTCAAAGTGCCACGCTACCCCTCAATGTGCACAAGGTTTTTGGAGATAACTAGACATGTTTCTTACCATGTTGTCCATGTTAGTCGTGCAGTGGTTCAAAGCTCGATACCACTCCGTCTTCGACCATCTACTTTTATACTGCCACCTCTTCTTCATCTTCTTCTAGTACTCCACTGAGTTTCCCTCCACCCATGGAAAGGACGACTCAGTCCTTCGATGCTGCTCGTGCGGTTACGGTGGCGATCCGCGCACGGCCAGCGGAATCGCCCTCCGTCGAACTGACACGGAACTGTAATCGACGCCGGTGCCGGTGTGTCTAAGCGACCCACTACGGAACTACTATAAACAAATAAAGGGCTTTCCCTCGTACTATCGGACAATCGCCGTCTTCTGGTGTTTGGCCGGTGTCCGCCGGTTACTGGCCTGACGTCATGTTGACATGCTTTTCTCGTTCATCTTCTTGGACACGGGGGCTCTTCCCGCGAAGTAACGAACGCGAGCTAACGGCGGACGGTCCCCAACTACCGCCGACTACAACAATGAATGTGTCGGTTTCGGCGAGTCCAGATCATTACGCGACTCTGGCTGATGAACGTGTCGCGAAGCCCATGGCGGTCCAGCAGAAACACCAGTGACGAGCGTTGCGGTGCTGTCATATGACAATTAGCGACAGACATGCAGGTTGGTCATATAGAAATCGTACGCAATGGCCAGAAGCCTGGTGGTGAGCAAGCACAGAACATTTTGTGGGAAGTCGCTGATAAACAACCCGTATATTGGGGGCTGTCCCGCAAGTTTCCATTACGCTGTTAATAAATATCTTGTGCTAGTAAGTACATATAGTGCGGGCAGGGCGACGTAGTTAACGTTCAGTCGTGTGGAACTTACCGTTGCAATTAGCTTGGCATGACACATCCCCATACACATATGGGTAGATCATCAGTATCATTGTCGGTATATATCATCGTCGTAGTTTGTCCATCTTGTAACGCCGGAGAGATTTTTATCCCAGTGATACGTTCACGCTGACAGCTGGCCAGTCCACATATGTAAGTAGGACGAAGTGGTTAGACTGGCGTCTGCACCGCAGCTATGTTGTAAAGCATTTCCAGTAGGAAATGCTCTCCTTCGTATCTTCGTATCCATCAGATACCGTTCGAGCAGAACACGGGAAATTCGTTAACACTGTGGATGTACGCATAAATGTGGTGACCAATTCGTTATGATTATGGGGGCAGACCGAACAAGGATAAGTGGCATTATTTTCAATCAATCAATCAAAATCTGTCTGGCATCTGACTGGTATTTCTTGCCACTTAATCTACGTGATGTCACCTAAATCAGCTTACAACAGATTCGCCTTTGTTAAGTTAGCTCATTATTATCTCAGTAGACGGGGTATCCATTATGAGAATGAGTCGTATCGTCTGTTGGACGGGAGTTCATTTTTGCGAGGAGGGCATTTTCTTCAAAATCCACAGACAACACCAGAGACATTCCGCTAATCCGTACCATGGCATTTACCATCCCGCGGTCACGCAGGACGTTTGCACGGTATGGCAACATTTGTAGCAGCACTTGGTCTACGTCAAATTTTGTATCGTAGCTATCTGCCGTCCCTCAAGCCGCCGGCGTGTATGAGTTAGAGATAGCCCTCTGAACGACAGCAGAAATTTTCAGATCCTAATTACACATAACGGCCACTATCGATATCACAGTGGCAGAACTGCGGCGTTCCCAAACATAATACAGATATAGCGTTTCAATAAAAAAAAATCAACAAATATCTCCCGAGGAGCTGTCACCGACAAAAGAGTTTCATATAACGCGATCTATAAATGCGGTCTTATATGGTACAACGGTCAGTCAAGCCATAGCGGCCTTGAACCTCGCTGCAATACCTACAATGCGAATTGCTCGGTGTGGACTAGAATATCAGAACAGGGACGCGATCAACCGACCATTGGGTTGCTGGCGGGTAGGAGTCTTACCCAGTCGTCAGGACACTAATCCATTTCGGAATGTCTGTCTGGTCTGTTGACGGGTGCAGCGATGAACGCGACTAGCTAACGAGAGCAGCGCGGTATAGTCTTCGTGTGTCAGTCCAGTCGCAATTCTCCTGACAGCTCCAATCCCCCCCCCCCTTTAAGGCTGTCCGCATCGTCCAGCAACGGGCGGGAACGGTGCAGCTCCGGTTGAACAAGATCTACACGTACATCTTCAAAAAGCACGGACGACTCACAGTATAACAGGCAACTTCGGTACAGCAGATAGATGGCCTCAATTACGATAGGCCGGTTGGTAAGGCGGCTCTGTTTTCCCTTGCTGGTGCTACTACCGCTGCTGATGCCGTTGTCAATGGCATAACGTAAATATAGGGTAGGGAGAATTTTACCAAACGCTTGTTAGCCAGAATGAAAAGCAGGTTCACGGCTAAATGGAGACCCTTACACTTGAACCAAATCCACGGGAAGCGTATTATGTACCCGTTAGTGTATTATGGACAAACGGACTGTATAATACTGCTTACTCACATTTCAGTTGTCATTTCTTCTTCCGCTTGATCGATTCCGTGAGAATAATATTTTGTAAAAACCTACCTATGTATATATATATATATATACCTTGTTAGGGTATATATATATATCGGGTAATTGTTTGTCGAATAGCTGTAACGGCGGGTAGCGCTATCAGCTACATCGCACAGCGATCTGTATGATGGTGGTCGTGGTGGTAGCAATACCAGTAGTAGTAAGTAAGCTTTTCCACCTAGATCAAGACACGTGTGATCGATACCGCTGACTTCGATTTGAAACCAGCCAGCCTCCAGCCATCCGCTAGATCTCGGGAGTGTCATTCCCTTCCTCGCTTCCGTTATGTCAGCAACATGCTACAGCTGTGCTGCCGCCGAGACAGTGGCACTCATCCCGCTCTGTCTTCGAGGTGCGCCCTGACACCTTGTGGGACCCCGATGGCGTGAATCTCTTCTTGTCCGCGACAACATCCGCTGCGAGTGTAGCACATCTCGGTCGACCTCACCGGCAGGCGGCGGGGGCGGGGGCGAAGACGGTGGATGCTGCTGGCGGCGATCATTCTCAGTTCAGTTACCGCGATCGTGTGACCCGCTGCGCGGATAAACTTTTCGTTGTGTTGCGTGGCGGCGCCTCGCCCTACTAAACAAAAGTACAAAGTGACGCTGGAACAAGACAGCGCTATATATAGGAGGGTGTGGCTTTCATCGGAGAGGGACGACGAGAAGATCGAGGTGCTGACGGATGTCATTTAATGAATGAATAGGTGCTACGTACTGCTAGATAGATGGACGGCTTCTGTCGGGATCGCAGGACTTGAGCGGCGTTGAGGGCTCGCCCCGATTGCAGGAGGATTGTGACGATATTGAGGGGATCGGCTCTCTCAGTATTGCGACAAATGCGGACACGAGTACTCGAGCCTGATGTAGGTTCTGGGTTCACCATAGAAGGCAAGCTTGAGAACGAGAAGAAGAAGAAGAGGCAGAATCATATGAAAAAGAAAAATCCTTTGTACTTGCTATGTATATGTGGGCGACGTTGAAATACTAAGATGTGTCAAACGACATACATTGATAACAACGTTTACTCGTACGACGTTATTACGAATCTCCACCGTGGTGCGAGCCGTGAGACTACACATTGAAAAAAATTGTGCCGGCTCTTAGAGTACAGGTCAAGCTAAACACTTTAAAAAAACAGCTCATTGATAATTATATGTCTAGTTACCGATCACACAACTGCTTCCGCCAATAGCCCTGTTATGAAACGCCATATGGCTCAGTTGAAGCTGACCCTCGCGGTGCAAGCCGAGGTGGTTGACTTGTATGCGGTTGCGGTCTATACTATAAGTGATTGAGCTAGTGAACGGTGCGAGCATGCCATGGTATTTAGAGACAAGACCCATTGATGATTTTTCACTATAATTAGCAAAATCTGGCGAGCGCCAATCGGGTCTGTAGAGCAGATTTCGCTATAAAGATACCCACTCCAGCTAGAGTAGAAAGCGAAAGAAAAGCCCCTTCCTTCAAGGAAAAACGCGTCTATCCCTCTTTTCTAATATTAATCCTTCTGCAGAACGTCATCTTCCTCGCAAATCGTTCTCGCATGCTTCAGTGATCAAGTATTATGTGCATCAATTCCATTCAAGTTCACTCCTGCTTCATGAGATCATCTCGCAAAAAACACCATTGCGAACTTTGCCCTTGTCGAAATCGTCAATCAACTATACAAATACAACTGTTCAAGTGAGCTAACAGGTGGATCGAGCAGGCTACCGCTTATTTTTCGCATATTCCCGCTGATGCCTCGGCTATTTCATTCTGTTTTGGGCGGATGACGCTTGTACACTCGAATAGCCGCATGTGTATATGTGTATTCGAGCTCGCGGGTAAGCCAGAAAAGCTCCAGAGTTAACCCTGACCCGAAAGGGTTCTCGCTGAGTCCGTTTCTCCTTGTTGTGTGCCAAGTTACCCTCGGTCATCCCTCGTCGCCCAGTTCCACCGTTATCCCTGCTGAAACGAAAACCATTTATCTTGCCGCCGGTGATCCCGACGCGCCCAGTCAGCTAGTGCCGTGGGACACAGGACCCCGCTCGCCTACGCATAAACGGACTGACTATTCCCGCTATTCCACGGCGCCCTTGCCTTTTCTCTTCGAAGCCAGCCACTAACAGGGGCCGGAGTCCGGCTCCCATGGGCTCCGTGCGGGAGTCGTACGAAAGCCGAAGTATTAAAATATTTCAGTGGCCTCATTCTGTTTACACATCAGTCACGCGCGGTCGAAGACCGGAGACCGGAGGTATATAAACGTGCAACGACGAATGCAGGATCTCGGATCTGGGAACTTTTGCCTTTGAGGTGTTCAGTTGTATGTCCTTCACACGAATCAGTTGTACGTCGACTATGCTCAGAAGTGGACGTAGTAGTGGACAAATGTGCATAGCACTGATCCACCAAATCAACGACAGTAATACCTGTCGATGGTTGCTGATAGGGCACGGACGTCAATTTCGCTTTTTGTTAGACGAGTGTCGGTATTATCAAGTACCTTCGAAGGCGTGATTTTACTCAGCATACTGCGAATGTAGGCAATTTTTGGACGAGTTGCATGAGCAATGGGTGCACGCGTATAGATCAAAAAGAACGTTTGTGTTCTCCAATGAAAATCTCTCTCTCTCTCTAGTATAAGGCTTGTGGTACCAATTCAGCCACTGTCAGCTTGTGGTGCCGGACATATCATTCACCGGTTCCACGATAGGATTGGCCTCGAAAAGCATTACTTCATGCATCACTGCAATCCGATACGGAAATCCTAGCCTGCCAAAATGAGACCTGATTTCAAATCACTCACTGCGAACAAAACATCATATATACTATTATACTGTATATTGATATCGTTCGTAATCGCTCGTTCCTGTTGAAATCGATTGCGGAAACCACGCATACGGGTGAATTGATCTTTCCAATTGTCCATTAGAGCAGAACTGTATTATTGGTTTCTCCTTTGTGGCCATGCAGTGTTTGTTGTGCTTTGTTCCGTTTAGAGGCAGCAAGCGTTACTTTGAAGCTCAAGCGTTACCCTGTGTTCCTTTCTCGGGCACTGGGGCTATTTTCTATCTCATTGTGTGATTAATCAGGGGGTACTCCTCATCCTCTGGCGCTCTCTTCTTTCGTCGGCCTTCCTTCGGTTGCACGCCCCTCGTCGCTACCGGCTTCCTAGCCTGGTCCATCAGCCCTAGGAACTTAATTCCCTTATACTTGTTAGGCACACCCGGCTGCCCGCGCGCTGTTCTAACGCAGCGCCAGCCGCCTCCTGCTGCGGGTAGGCCCTTGGGGCGAGTTCTGCTCGCCATGGCCGTGACAGACAAGGGACCGGGGAGGAAATAATTAGTTGTGCTTCCCAACGCCTTCTGCAATTCTCACTGAATCGGTGCCGCGAGACTATAACTTGCTCTGCACTACCATGCTACTGATGTAAGATTAGTAGATAATAAGTCGTGTCCTCTTCTGGGTGTTTGGAAAGTCAGGCCGGTAGAATAAAAAGCTTACGCAGACCATCGGCCATGGAAGCATCATGTGAAGCGTGTGAAAAACTCAACACTCCATTAGATGGGGTAGGGTTTTTTAAGCGCTTTTTTAAATAGTTTACGTTGTGTTGTTTTTGGAGCGCATTCGGAAAGGAATATCACCAAATGGAGGTTCGTGTGTGTTTTTTTTTAATTTCATATCTGTATGGCGTATCGTATATGTACGTTCTGTGCGTAAAGGACTAAGCAAGAGAATAGACAACTGGCGAATCGCAGGTAGGTTCGGGTAGGGATCATTTTTCGTCCTTTGAGCTGACTCTCAACTGTTCCCATGTTATGTGACAGGCTTCGGCTCTGAGAACTTCGGGGACTATTACGAGGACATGTCGACACGGGGCTGTATTTTCAAAGTTAAGGATCCAACAGGGGATCGAACGTCAAAGACATGCCAATTCAGGACGACCGTTTTTCTGTCACAGGAGAGAAATTGAATGGTAGAAAGGATGACGTTGAAGAAGGAGCGCCATGGTGGTTGCGATTCGACAGCTTTCGAGTGATTCTGTGGACGATATGACCTTAGCAAAAAAAAACAAGCAAACAATTGGTCTATACAATACAAAGACTTCTTCATTTTAGCTAGGCAGCGCCATTTAATATCTTCCATTCTGATCCCTGTCATATTTATCCATTTTGTGTTATTAATATTATGCCGTTTTTAGGCGGCCGTCGAAGTATTCAAGCAAAAATGTTGCTAACGCGCCGAGTGCTAGCAGCCTCATTTGCATTTTGTTCTGCCACTACATGGGTTGTCATTTCAGAACATTAAAAATTGGTCTGTCAATATGAAGCTTCTCCAGTGTTTTTGAGACATTTGAAAATCATCGGCCTTGTGCAGTTCAATTATCGGCGCTAATGTAATCGACCTCTTAGGAGGGCCACATCTAACACTCGTTCTACGAACAAATTGGTTCCTCATAGAGTTTAGTTCAGCAATGCGTTTTTTAGAAGGTCGGATCACTTCTGTGTATACGCCTGAACAAGATGAAAGCTTCGGTAAACTCGGCTATTCGTCGAGCCCGGTGGCGTGGTGTGTTCAATGCGCCTTGCAATCGGGGGAGACGGACGTAGGTGCACGGGTTCGATCCCTGCCGGTGCACATTTGCATTTAAAGGGGTTGTCCGTCTTGTGAAGCTATGCCGAAAGCAGCCTTACCATGGACGTTAAATGTTTATAGCTGTGAGTCAGCCTGGAACATTTACTAGACTGTTCGTTGTTCGTGCCAGTTTCTTTGATATTACACATGATAACACAAAAGGTTCAGGTAGCCGTTCGAGTTCATGTCAATAAGGAGGACACATAACAGTAGAAAGCATGTTTGTAATAATAACTCATTTTGTACAATGGCGCTCCCATACACATGCAAGGCTCAACATTACAATTACTCCCATAATGGCCCTGATTATTATTAATATTTATTATCATTATTGCAGATCCTATCGATAATTTCTAGTTTCCTTTCTCGCGAGTGCCACGATCAACTGAGCTGTCGTCTAACGATGCCGGGACGATCTCACAATAGACCCCCCTCGACCCCACCACCCCTACAGTAATCGGTGTCCGCGTAACGATGTGTGGGTTGTTGAGCAAGCCGTGTTCGAAATTTCCTTCTTCCCTCTGCCGAAGGGAAGAAACAGCAGCAGCTTCCCGGCGAGTCTTAACGAGGCCGTTCACCTCGATCACACTCACGAAGGTTGTGGGCAAAGTCTCAACAAGGCAAGGTACTGACTAGCCGCCATTGGAGGTAATTGACGTAATTGTCAGACGACCTCCCCGAAGAGATACGTGTTCGATACATACACACACACACACAAACACACGCTGGCCCGTCGTCCTTGCGCTCAGGAACGATATTAGAGTGGGGTGCGATGTGGTTTGCTTAAATTTCCAACTTTCGAAATACTAAATTATACTGAGATGCAATTAAACGTCGTAAGCCTAATGAGCATTGGTTGTATATACATATGAACAATTATTACAGGGTCAATAACGTGACAAATATATATATATATATATATATATATATATATGCGTAAAAGTTTACTGTTCCTCGTATCGCTGTTATCATACTGTAGTTACCTACTCGTGATTTTCCGCGAGCCGTCCTGCTAAGTGTGTACAAAATGAATTCGTAACCTGTGGGCACCTTTCCAGGAAAAGCATCGAGAAGAACAGCACACCTGGGTAGAGATGTGTTCAGTGTTGACGACAACACCACCTCACCATGACGCGTTTAGCTCGGGACGCTCAAGACGTCGGCTACGAGCATTTACTGTTGCGTTTAGTAGCCTCATTGCGTTTAGTTTCGATATACGCATAATATACCTACATATAAATATATCTGGGCAGTCGAGTAGCATATGTGGGAATACACGAGCCGTATTGTGTTGTCAAGGTGGTGGAGGAAAGATTAGCCGTGACGCCGTTTGCTTCGGTTCCCCCTTCCGATAGCTGTTATGCATGATAATATATGTATGCCTAGTGAAGTCACTGCCTGAGGACGGTGTCGATAATATCACACATATTCGGTGTATATGCATATATGAGCGCCGAACGCTCGTAGGCGGAGGCCGCAAAGGCCTTCATTCATTGTCAACGTTGGAAAGGCTTCGCCATCTTTCTTCTCTAGTAAGGATTCGCCACAGACAGAGTTGTCGCTGAGGCAGTCGTCTGTCGAATACGTCCGCAACGGGCGACGGCAGAGGCAAACGCTGAGACGCTGCTGTTGTCGCCGCTTTTGCTGCCGTTCGAGGAAACAACAGCTCGTTGGTCTCGCATGCGCGCGCCAGGCCCGTCCCTAATTTGAGAGGTGCCGCTCTCGTCCTTGCGCGATGCCGGATAACCGGGCACCGGCCGGGGTGCGAAGCTTAAGGCCTAAACGCAAGATTAGCACGTGCACTCTTACGTGTGAATGTGCTTTGACGGCGGCAGCTAACTGGTTCAAGGACAGCCAACACGCTCAATTAGCGTATGCTTTCGATGCGATACAGTCGCTATGTCTGTGTGCGTGTGGGCCATGTGTGCGTGTGTCCGCAAGCCTGTGACATGGAGGCGGACCCTGCGAGTCGGCTCCGCCCTTTACGGGCCCCGACGAACGGCCGTTATGACATGTGGGTCTTACAAATTCACTCGTCGAAAATGTCCACGACATCTGTTCCTGCAGCATAGTCGCTGCTCGCTGTTTGTTTGGTTGCTGATGATATTATTAATAGACGCGGCTGAACTCTAACCGCCTCCGGCAGTGGGACATTGCGAGATACTGATTAGTTGTTATTGTGGATAAACAAATGTTTAGCCTTATTTTGGATGATATCCATTGATCCTTAATAACAAGAAAAAAAAACAAATTCATCCCTTTGCGGATTCGTTGCGTTAATACAGCTTTCCGTGTTTACCGTCCACTTGACTAGAAATTGTTTGGCCTTGATTTTTCATCAAAGTGTCAATGATGCAAATTCACGGAATCTATTATCATAAACTCCAGTGCTTACAATACAAGTTCGCCGTTTGTTGGGCGTCACATGGAACCTCACCAGTCTATGCAGGTCTCGAAAGAACAATGGTGTCGAGTATCTTTCTTCGGCTCTGCTAGTAAGCTTCACGTATTTTGACTCTCGAGTCGTCCAAATGCGGTAAAATCCCTCCTAAGGATATCTCGTTACAGCAGTCGCAGCGCAGCATAACGCTGTGGCACGACGAGTAAATGACGCTATATGTAAACAAGAGTCTAATTAGGTGCCGATATATAAAAGTTAAATCTTATGATGTGGAGACACCAAAGATTTTACTATGCGAACACACCTACCCTACGACCTTACTGTGGACACACACACACACACATATATATATATATACTGTGGACAAACACATATATATATATATATATATATATATTTATATAATTCGCTAAAACGGAGTAGTCTCACTTCAGAACGGACGCGTCAGTGATATGAAGGTGCTCACAGTTAACTGATGTCCCTGTCGAGTATATGGTATAATTGATATTGTGCGGGTTTATTTATTTATCCTCATGGCCTGATGCGTCCTTAGCGATTTTATCGTTTTTGATGCAGATTCTTTTTCCTTGATCGAACTCACGCACGGCGTATCTCTACATCAGCATCGTAGCTCGCTTCCGGCATAGGGGCCAGAACAGTCATTTACATGGAATGAACGTCCGTCACGAGTCTGCATGCTTTACAAATTACTACTGATTACAATGAATTTAGGGATTTCGGAGGTACGATCACAGCTGGCTTCAGGGATCTGCGCAATCCGTTTCAAGTGAATCCATAGAATGCAAACTAAAAATATTAGCTGCATTGTACTAGGGTGGCCCGTGGATATCGCCCCTCGGGGCCCATTTTGCCCTTGGTCTGTTATTACACTGCATTACTTTCTCGTGAAGCTTTGCGTTTGCGATAGTGCCTAAGCGACCAGGGCATTATTGACTCTCACGCATCAGAATGCCTATACCATCTGACATATAAAAGAGCTTAAGCATTATAGAATTGCAGCTCCTACAATAAACCAATAAACCTTTACCTTTTTACCTTTACCAACCGATTATATATGATACATGAAATCACAACGTACATCACTTATGAAAAGCACATATTCTCAATCCGTTTTGTTATCGGTTTTCATACCCATCTGGCCAGCGCCAGCTATGACACTACCCTAACAACAAAAGCCAAAAGCAGTTGCGTGGACGTTAGATATTGGCTGTGAGCCATCCCGGGAAAATTTACTCTAACCTTACCACACGAGGCTGCACACACACACACACACACACTCTGTCGTTATTTCGGCTTTACCACAACGACACAGAAACCGGCGTCGAACGTCTATAAGTCGCTGTACCAACAAACTACAATAATACCAATCGGATGCGATGGTTTTCCGGCATTTAACTGTCCGCCTTGACTGTCAACGTCCCTAGCAGCGAACACCGTTTTCCACCGCCGCAACCCTAAGCCGAATCGTTCGAACAGCCTGGTGGGAAGGTCTCACCAGTGGAACAAGAGGTGAAGGAAATAACACGGACAACGCTTCTCTGCGCTCACATTTGCTGATACTGCTTGTCTTGGAGATATAGCACATTCGTCCTTGAGAGTGGTGGTCCTGACCAAGGCCTTCCCGCAAGTTGGCGTCTATACGTAACTTCGCCCGAAGTGAGGTGTTGTCCTTCATTTCCTCTTCGTTGTTTTCCCACTTCCCTTCACCATTTCCCGTATCTGTCCTCCATTCTCTCAGTTCGTGTGTAGCCCCACGGGCTCGCCCGTCTAGGCCCCTTGGCCGAGGAGGGCTGGGCGGATGAAATCAGGCCAAGTAACCATGGGACGATTTTTAGTGAGGTTGTTGGTGGAGGAGGATTGAGTGCTGTGCCGTGTGCTATGGTCCGAAACCGAACGATGGCGCTGCGCTGTCCGTTGCGCTGAAGCCATCGGCACTTCTTGGCTTTCCCGCCTCCTTTGCGAGAGCCGCCGTACGACCACGCGTCGACTACGCGATACACGCAAGCCGGGCTCTCAGAGGCCGGGTAAGCCGGTGAGTCTAGGGGCGCTGCGTAGCTGCTTTAAGAAGGAGATCGGTTAGCTCCACCTACCTTTATCGCCGACGCTGCGGCGGCTAGCACAGTATCCGCAGATACCCCGCCCCAGATCGGGGTGACCCTAATGACCAAGTCTCCTGCAGCAGCAGCATGTAACAGTGCTCATGGCGCAAAGAGCTGAGTCTGGCATGGCGTCGCCCGCCCCACTCTCACCCCATTTCCTAAAGGCGCCCCGAGCCTTCGGAGCTTTCCATAGATTTCGTCCCTGTAAAGCCCCCAATCGTTCCTTGATCCCCTTGGGCTCTCAATCGGTCGCTCCTTCTCTTCCTTCGCAATTCCTGATGCAATGGACGCTATAGAGGACTCCGTTAGACGTGTTCTTCGTAGCACGCCTCGTTCGCTGCTTCGACTCCTGCCGCTGCTGGCTCGGCAAACCGGCAGCTTAATCGAGCGCGACGATGAGACGCTGGCCGGGCTGAACAAGGCCCCAGCAATGGTGGCTGTGTACAAGACCGCACAACCTAAACCCGCAGCCGAGATTCGTACAGACGCGAGCGAAACTACGAGGATGTAACGAAAGAAGCGAAATAAAGAGAGAAATAGAGAGAGACGAAGATGGCGGCGACAGGTACTACAGCAAGGCATAGGCGCACAGAGGGATAATTCTGAGGGAGAGGGTGGAATTAACGACACCCTGCCTAGAGTCTATAACAAAATAGGAGCCGCAGCGCAAGCCGGCCTCTTGTCCAAGCCTCATCGAGTCCGAGCGTCAGCATTAATTTAGGTTAATTTCGTTCGACCACGCTCGTACGAGAGAGACCCATAAACGAGCACCGCGGAGAACACGAAAAACAATGCCACTACGGTTACAATGTTAGGAAATGGCTATACGAGATGGTGAACAAATGTACAGATGATCTCATCTGGCCATGGATGAAAGTCACAATCGTGCAATGGTATATGGATGTTGGCTAGCGGTCTGTACATCGGCATATCTGATAGCATGTCAATTGTTGCACGAGAGCATCCGTGTATTGCATATGTGCATAGGCTATACATCTAGAACAATCAGATTGAACAATGAAACATTCGCAGTGTACGATCATTTATTATATAATAGATAGATATGACGGCTGCAATATTCGACGATGCGGCACTGTGTGCGTCAATTTGAGGGCGGTTGAACATTCTATATATATATATTGAATTATATTATTTCTGATGTCTACCTTTGTCGCTTATGATATGTATAGTCGAGAAATACCCTGCCCAAATTGTTCACTGATCAGTTCTACTCAGTCGATTTGCATGCCACCACCGTCATGCGAATGGAGCCTTCTCTCGCATTCATAGCACTGTACTATACATTTAGTGCTTAGATCAAACAGTCCATCAATGTCATAAATGCTATATGGTTGTTCCATGCGATTTTCGTTATGATTGATGTCTGACATAACTTTATTGCGTTCAACACTCTGCACTGTACCATTTTCGAAATTAGAAAAAAAAAACGAATTAGAAAAACAATAAGAATAGATAGTTTGGAAATTCATTTGCCATTGTGTAACATGATATTGGCAAACGCGGTACGCTAGGTCAACTGAACTGCGAAATCGTTATGCAGGAATGAGAAGATGCCAAGAAGAAGCAAACGATATACATTAATAGGTGCCCATGTGTCTGATCCGTCTATCTGGCCATCTCACACGCTATAGGTATACGAAACGCGGTGCCAACTGCAGCTGGAACCATCGTATCGTTGACTACTCCATAAACAAGTTATATAGGCAGAAATAATGAAGAATCCGATTGCAGGCCCCGCTATTATTATCAGTCGAATTCAACGTAGGGCTTTCGTTCGAGGAAGGGCGGAAGTGCAAGAATAAACGCAATATGGAGCGGTTGTGAGGGTAAGCCTCGGTGGTGGGTTCGCCAAGATCTAGGATCAGGACGCGCCCGTGGCGATGCATCCACTACTTCGGCTAGTAACTATTTCACTTGTGTCCAGCCGTAGAAGCCCTCTTTGCTCCAAGCCAGTCCCGTTTTCTATGCAGGCCTGCAATCCGAGCGCTGTGTGTTCATGTCAGCCCTGAACACGTAATTAAAGAGTTACAGGCTTGCGCTAGCCGGATACGTATGACGTGCTCATTAAGTAAGTGGGCGTTCACTAACCTTGCAACTACTCGAAAGTTGCAGGGTCGTTTCGTACTCTGCGCTCACTGCACGCCGAACGCGAGAACTTCAACTTGGGTTGAATTTCATATCTCTCGCTGAGGTTCATCATGTTGATCTGTTATGCATATATATATATATATATATATATATTATTTTTCATTAATTAATTTATTAACACCGTTCGTTCGGTAGATGACACACGCAGAATCTTTCCTTCTGCAACGCCTCTCCCTCACTGTACAGAGGCAGAGAGGAGGCAATGCCATCGCCTTCCTCGGGACAATGACGGCCTCGGCCCCGGTGCCCAACTAATCCCCCAGCCCCCAAATAATTCCTAATTATTATACGTTTGAATAAATTATTTCGTGAATACAGGGGATGTAGATTCAAATCACACGTGTAAAACATGAGACGGACAACCCCTTTAAATGCAAATGTGCAACGGTGGGGGATCGAACCCGTACACCTACGTGTCTAATCCCGTTTCAAGGTGCACACGTATGCCACGAAAGCAGTTGCGTGGACGTTGGCTGTGAGTCAGCCCACGAAATTTACTTTACACGTATAAAACATAGCATAATACTAGCATAAGGCGTTGTGCGTATCGTACAGAGCAAATGCCCAGGAGCTCATCTATCTCGAACAGAGAAACTGTGAAAATCTACTGCAGCTAAATTGTGCTACTATGTAGCTGCTTCGGCAAACTGATGATAAGTGGCAATGCTTGGATTTGCAAACAGTACCAAATGTATGATAATTGACTGTGACGCGAAAAACGATCGTGGATTTAGCTCAGTTCGTGAGTAGCGACATAAAGTGATGAACTATGAATGGTTAGTTATTGAGTAATAGGGACAAAAAATACGATCCTGAAATATCAAGTAGATCGTTTACAACGCTCACAATCTATGTTGTCTGAGGGTTGACGGAATACAACCTGGATATTGCTTGAACGCGACTAAACATCCTTCCGGAACTGAGAGCTTTTGTCCTTTTGCCATGCCCAGTGGAGCATATAACTTCACACAACCGAGCTGAAACAACAAACACCAACAAACGAAGAGCGCAGGACATTACCTAAGTTCAGTTACATTAATCATTTAATGGTAACGCACACGGACCACAGCCAAACGTAATTGTGCCAATAAATAGTGAAGTATAATAAAACAGTAGCCCATCGAATCTTCTTCTTCTCTCTCTCTCTCGAGAGAGAGAATAGCGGTATACTAAATAAAGTCGTCTATCACGGCTATCCCCATAGTGCTCCCCGACTGGCAATTCTATGTCACGGCCTTCGAACGCAATCGTCCGCACCGACATCACCTTAAGCATGAATGGTAGCTCCTGGCCGACTACGTCGATCTGTCGGTATTTCCGCTTGCTTGCTTGAAGTGCCACTTCTTTTGACACTAACCTCTGCTAACTAAGCACAAAGCCCTCTGAGAGATCTGCCCGACAATACATCTATCCGCGGGCGACGCGGGGCTCGAAGACGACTAAGGCAAACGGGATCGGCGATGGGCACGAGGCTCTCCGTTCACCCCCGGCGCAGACAGCTCCCCCGAACAATCCTAATACTCCCGATCCTCGGCCAAAGAATAACCCTGCTACTAATAAATAACGCGTTTATTACACAGTGTGGACTTGCCTACTCCCACCGCCAGACGGACCCGGACTCACCATATATATATATATATATATCCCCATGCTTCACAGATATACAGATGTGGGCGACGTGAAGAGATACTGTTCATCTAGTCTCCCGAAGAAAGAAAGCCCATACCAGCTATCATATCGCAGAATCAGATGTGGATCGTTGGCTGTGTCTGTCGTCTGAATACACACACACACACACACACATATATATATATATATATAAGTACATATTGAGCGTGTATGTATGTACGTTCCAGTGTGAGTGTCCGAATGGGAAATCAGGCCCTTCCTCCGCCGCACTGCCGAGGTGATAGCGGCAGTAAGAGGAGACGGTGGACAACGATCTCCAAGTAGGACCGCCTCGCTAACCCACTCTCTTCTCTCACTTGCCATTTCTTCCTGCTCCGGCTACTGCTGTAGTTGTGTGGAAGTGAGCGGGACAAGCCCTTGACCCAGATGCCATTTCGGTCGTGGAGACCTCTCGGTGTAGACCATGGGCCGACCAGAACCGTCCGGTCACTCAGGAGACGGCCCCACGCCTCCGAGCTCAGCCACTCGACCGAGGGGTTCGTTCATTGGGTTCGCATCGAGTCGAGCTGAGGCCCTGAATGAAGCTTCTCAATCAGCGTTGGCTAGGTTTTTTTTGTTGTTGCCAACTGCCACTGCTGCGCCAGCGGACTTGCCGCGGCCAACGGTGTCTCGCGTGACAATCCGTTGTTGCTATAGCGCTGAGACGACTCGAGGAGAATTAGGGGATTACTACCCTATAAGGAGTTAGTCCCAGTGTAGAGGCGAGACAAACGGCTCAATGCAGAGATACAAAAGTATTAGGGCGCATTCTAAGATGACGTTCTGTGAAAAGGTGTATCTGATAGTATTTGTCACCAGTGTTACACCAGTGAACATTATATAATTAACGTTCATTTGCCCGAAAACGCGAAATGTATCGGTTGACAAAAGATCAAGCGATCAAGAGCAAGCGATGTTTCAGTTTAGTGGAATTACGATTAAATCGCTCCGATCCCCGTTTAGTAAGAGCACCACGAGCCTGAACCATGCATCTGATTTAACTACCTCAGTATTGTTCTATGAATATCATTTGAAATTGAGTTGATCTTCTCGTGTCAGCACCGAAGATACATGGATGATACTACAGCCGATGGCGTGGTGCCAAACGAAAACTTTTAGTAGGATAATTAATAAATCTACTGCTAGACGAAAACACGCTCACCGAAGAAAAGTTCCAGTTACGACAGCCTTTGTCGTAAACGTACAATAGACCCCCGTTTTTTTCTAACTGGAGACAGAAGTATATATTTCCCCTTTTCTTTTTTTGAGATTAGGAACTCCCCTTGGTCACATACAAATCGAAACGTGTATTTCCCTAACTTCGAACGTACATACGTCTTGTTCTAGCGTAGGCCTCCGTTCGCTCTCTGACCTTCTCCCATATATTAAACTGAACTCGTTTATTCGGTTTGGTTGGCTCACACAGAATACTGCCGCATCAAGCAGCTTATCTTAGCTTCGTTTTAAATGAGTAAAACCTTCGTCGTTCTAATGTAAAAAATAGTCGAATATAATTATCACATCAGCTGTGCAAAAAAGCGCTACGACTCGATGTGTTTTGAGCGTCCAAATCATCACAGCACGTTCTCACTGACATGGACATCGTCGAGGTCACTAAGAATGAAGATGCAGCTGACATTGGGCGTAGTATGTTTTGCAAGGCTCTAGGTACAGGCTGATTGCAGTCCAAGAACGCAATCGATGCGATTAATGAATGACATGATTAAAGGACATCTCGTGTTCCAAGCCAATAAAAACTGGCCAAGATGTCTCATCCGGTGTAGTCATCATGTATTGTAGCTGTTCTTGTTTATTTTTCAAGAAGTGAAAACTCTGAGCGAATATCCCGGCTAAAGGAAATCATAATTGCCAATATTTGTGCCAATCAGCCCCTGAGACACAACACTCGTAAACAAATTAGTCCGTTTTTTTTAGTTAGAAGTAATAAGAAATCTAGCTAGTAATTCTTGAACTAGAATAATTTACGTATCGAACGTAAGGAGAGCAAATATAGTGCTCTAATTACTGTACCGATTAATGTCATTAGGCCAAAGAATAGTATGGGGAATCGCATTTAAACGGTGTTATTATCAAAGTCAAGCGGAATTAGGGGCTTCCAGTATCCGAAAGTGGCGACTACACAAAGAGGACGCTCAAATCATCCCACCATTACCTCGTAGAACGCATTTTGCTTTTACCTTTTTTAAAGGGGGGCATGTCAACACCATGGCCGTTGACTCTCATCTGCGTCCCTTCTCTCTCTCGTCCTCAAGCTTCCTCTCTTGGACCTCTGTCCGCTTTCCGTCTGGAAACGACTACTGTTTTCAATAGGGTGTCTGTAGAAAGCCCCGTGTATGTAAACATTCAGTATTTATGATGCGGGGGGTGCTTTCTTTTCTGCACAGTGCTAGCTGTGCCGCAGACCACATTAGTTGCTACTGCTACACTACCCTTCAGATCTTATTGCAGAGATACTGCCCATAAACGTAAAGATGGCTCCACTCAGATTTGAACCTCGGACACAGAACTCCCTTTAGTACTGCCTCCCTTACCCACCACGCCACGGCCGCAGGAGGCTTTTTTGCTTTTGCCTGCGCAGTCCTTAGATGACGCACGTCTCCGAGGATATCCCAGCGTTAATTTCTACGGTCGTATGTAATGCACCCACTAGACAAACCACCGCACGCATATAAACGGACTCCAAATCCACTGTTAATTCCGTAGCAGTAACCCTACCCAATTGTGGACGACAATAAAAAGCCAATATAACAGACAGATTCGCTCTCCGTATAGACGTTCATCGGTGGCATTGCATAGTAAATATTTGACCTTGACTTCGTTCAGCTCGAGGCCACTCGCCTACCCAGTTTTATCTACAATGCCGAATCTACGATACGTTCCCGACGAGCAAACCGCACGCGCATGGACGGTCCCTTCGTTGAGGTTCTTTGTTCAATTTTATATATGAGAACGCGCGGGGGTCAAGCCACGGGCGGTTCGGTACATCGTAAGAAAAGCTGGCGGCCACCAGGCGACGAAGCGTATCGCGAGCGAGAATGATCTGAGCGGTCGAATGGCATCGCCGGCGGCCAGTTCTTCTCACTTCGGGGTCACGGTGGCTGATCTCGTAGTTTAGGTTGTAAAACGAGAATTCCAGAGTAGCCTTGACCTGATTCCGTTTGTCGTGGAAGATGGGTATCCGCTTGTCTCGGCCCCGTCATGCAGCTTCTAGTGCCAGTGGCTTCTGACGTTGTGCTTCATGGCGGCGAACGCTAGGGAAGGTGGCACGAGTCGTGTCTGTAACGAAACTAGCGGTACGTATGGGTAGACAGGATTGAGATGTATGCAAACACAACGTTGGTGCTTTTATGTAAGCGTCAGTGAATGGAAAGTGGATAGGATCGCGGGGATGCTATTTGGGAAACTCCGAAAGGAAGAACAAAACAATGCGCCCAATTACCGGACACTGCGCGGTTGGCTCCAAAAATCGAATGTATTCAATTCTTAAGAGCATTTCATATATCGTACAATACGATAAATGTCTTTCAATCTAATCGTTATCCTGCTAAACCTCACGATCGTCTGGCTACTAAGGTAGGCTCCCTATCCTATTAGGGCCGAGACATAAGGAGGGGCTTACCAACTGATGCTGTCTCCGGCGCTGAGAGGCAATAAGCAGAGGACTTTGAGAAAAATAATGCAGCACGACCTGTACGGAGGATGGCAGTGCCGACGGTACGTATTTACGCGTTAAGCCACCATCTCTTACAATATATATGCAGATAGTTTCTCCATTCCATATTCGTTTAGGCAGCGCGAAGTTCCGATGTGTTGTCAATACCTCGTACACGCATGTTTTTTTTATTTGATGCCCACTAGAGTCACGTACCGGAATTTCTATAACACGGTGCGATCAGCCACTTCAGTTTGTCCAGCTATCTCCAAACCAGAGTTACGGAAGACCCTTCACGTATTTAACACCTTTCACAGAAGGACAGGACACCCTGTTGTTGTTTTTCCACCTTCTTTAAGACAATTTTGTCTATCCGCCTTCGATTATCGCAGATAACATCGCAATCATTGAATTCCACCCGATCGTCTACCCATAGTCCTGCACCAATTTACATCTTTTTAAAGGGGAACGAAACACTGCGGTGGCGAGGTAGTCACCAGCAAGCAAGTAAGGCATTGCACCACTGGACGCACTAGCCGGAAAACCTCACAGTGTTATCAATTGCGAGCTGTTGGAACGAACGAATGACACGAGTGAAGGACGGGGACTTGGATCGGGAGGCGAGCATCGCGGACGGTGGAAGCGCAAAAAAAGTTCCGTTGGCCCCAATCCGCCCGAATACGGCGCCTGGGGCTCCGTGTCGGACGTTTCCTGCAATGCCTCTCTACCGTACACCCGTGCCCATTCGCGCTACGCTGTTAAGCGGCACCGCGCGTTCATTCAGCAGAACTCGGGGAAGTGGACCCTGACTCGTGCAAGCACCGTAGTGCCGTCTCCGTTGAAGGTTTCAACCGACGGCGTTCGGGCGCCTTCATGCAGATCGGCCTTCAGCTCAGCGTCTAGCGAGTTGACTCGCTTGCGGAAGAACGGGATAGCTGAGAGGGGCTGTGTCGAGGTCCCGTGGCGGGGATCTCTGTGAGGGCGTAGAACGCAGTGTATGGTGAATTTTTACAGCAGAGCAAATCGGCGAACCGTTCCGCCATCGCAGTCATTGCTGTTCAACGCAGAAGGACTGCGCCGCAAGTTTCACGTGCGCTCCACTTCGCGTTACACTCGCCGGTCTGCAAGCCAGACGAAACACCTAGCACAGGCACCTCAGCGCACACACCTCAGAGTCAAGCCTTTCTTCCCTCTGCCGTCCGCTGTCCGCTGTCCGAATCTGCGGCGGTCCTGAGGGTCCACTCTAGTCGAGAACCATCAGCGAGTAAACGGCGGCCTGGCACGGTTTAATATTTTACTAACGGGAGCTGGCCGGGCGGCCAACCAACCCCACGAAGCAGGCAAGCAGCCGAGGCAAACACCGCAGTCCATCACCAAGCTTTACCTTTCGCGTCAGGCTTCGGACACGAGAGGTCCGACGGCTTTCCTGCCTTTGAGCGTATCAGAGACGAGGAGGAGGAGGAAGAGCAAAGAGATGGGGGCAGAGAGAGAGAGAGAGTGTGTTAGGGGTACGAGCTATAGGGGGGTATGGCCGAGCAGGTGGTAAGCAGATACAAAGAACTGCTTAGTAGCACTATGTCACTCGGCGGCAGCTACTGCCTCCGCTGTTCCCGGCTGCCCGCGTATATGCTTTGCTGGACAGTAATAATAATAATAGTAGGAAGTAAGCAGCGATGGGCAACTAGGCGAGACTGAGGGAGACGGGTCTTGCTAGGGAAATGAAAACGTACGCGGCAAACTAGCCCCTGCCCTTCTTACATGCAGGTAAAACAGTCAGTGACATTAAGCGAAACTGCCGAGCAACCACTGTCGGCGACTGACTGACTGTCTGAGTGGGTTTGTGTGTGTGGGTGGGTGAGTCAGAGAGTTCCTTTCACGGCAGGCATCGTCAGTAGCTTCATTACGGTGAAACGAGTGTTGACGTCCATATCGCTGTCGGGAAAAGGCTGCCGCTAGTCGGGTCCGGTGGTCTGCTTCGTCTCCGTCGAGGGGTGGACGCGCAGGAATTGTGCTGCAGGTCATAATATGATAATAATTAAATATATATATATATATATATATATATATACCATATACTACGATACATAATACATGACCCACAAACCAACTGAACTGTACGAGTGAGCACTGTTTTACGATACAGTGGTGGCTGGCATCGACGAAAGTAATTGCGGCCCCGTTGTTGGCTTCGAATGACAAACTCGAACAGTGTAACCAGTTAGAGGCAAAGGAAAAAACATTAAGGATGACATGTCACGTGCTCGGAGAAAAAAAGCTCGCAGTATGTTCGTATGCGTGTTGTTTGTGACTTAGCTGTAATAAGGTCGTTTATAGCAGCGCGGTGGCTTGGACGGCTAAGTCTCTGGCGATCGGAAGCCAGAGGCCGCAGGTTCGAGCCCCGCCGCGTGATGACATATAAGAGAACTTAAGCGTTGTAAAAATGCAGCTCCTTTAACAAACCTTTACCTTACCGTCGAATACAAGACTAACCCTCACAAGCGTCTAGTTAGACGGAACTTGAGTCGAGCTTAATCTAATCGCCATTGAGAACAAAATTGACGAAACGAATTTTGTGAACAACTTTATTAGAAGTTGAATAACACTCGAGCCGTAGACGATTCCGACGAAGCTTGCGTCAGTGAACGGCAAATCATGTTGTTTGACCAGTGGAGGGAGACGGGTTTAGCCCCGCTGCGGTGCCTTTATATAGAGCATGTGGCTTATACGTACTTCCTTGTGAAAATGAACCCTTCAGTGTCTTCCGGCTATGTTTTGTTCGCGGTCTAATCGCTTCGGCAAGTTCCGCTAAAAGTGAATCTTCCGAACTGACTCACGGCCAACGTTTTAGAGGAGCGGCTTTCGGCATTGCTTCGTTAGACTGACCCCCTAAATCCTGTAAAGTTTCCCTCGCCAGGAGTGTTTATCATGTGGCTACATTTTCATGGCAACAAAGTTGGCCAATAGTGCTTGCATGAACATACCTAAGGTTTTCAGGCTGACTCTCAGCCAACATAGATATATATATATATATATGTATATATGTATACCTGTAAATTCACAACATCCATGGCATTACCCCGTTTAGTCATGCGTAGATCTACCTTTCTAAATATATAATTGTATATTATATATAACTAATGGTGTCTTTGCAACTAATCAATTCCATTATATATTTGCAATTCCATCAACATCCGTCCTTGACTAGCTGCATTGCAGGGATAAAGCTGTATCCAGTCAGTATTCATAGACTATGATGGTCAAGTGTAGCAGTGAACACGTATAACATGGAGCACATTATAAAATTGAATATGAAACACGCGTTCTGGGCACACCCCTTCAGGCTAACTTCTTCCCCATCACAACAACCCAATGACGTAGACATGGCAAAGGTGCACAATTTTCGTCATTGTCACCGGCACAATATTGCCCTCCACACCGTACTATTCTGCGGCAGGACGTCCATCTCTACGTGGCCTGACAGGCCACCGAAATCCTTTTCATGGTGGCGTCCCCACAGCGTTTATCTGATCGCTATCCACGGCTTGTTTGTTCTCTGCCGACAATCGAAGCATGTGCTGTTTCCGTTGAAAGTAAAAACTGCTGTTGCATCCGTACTTCAGCATTTAGCTTTTTGAAATCCATCCTGCGTCGGTCCGCCGTCAGCTGTACAGGTACAGCAAGCACATAGCCTAGATATTATACTCCATAGTCACCTGTCAGACATAATCTGTCGCCCGACACCACCTGGTCTGGTGGAACGGCTACTGATGGTGTTGATTTGTTTATTTCACATGCAATCGGCTACGGCTGTTCAATGCTTGACAATCATTTGAGAAAAGAATGCACTCGCCAATGCCGTATATATATATATATATATATATATACGCATCATATAGTAGATGAAATTTGACCTCATGCTGAAGCTTGCTGTGCGAGGTATACTGTATACACACATACACAGCATATATGCTAGGCCCTTGCGATGGTTGGTTACGACAGTAATAGCAGTAACCGAGTAATATTTCTATTCTAGCTAAAATTAAATACGCTCGAGGGGTGACTTCTACACGTCACATGCTTTTGCTGTTAACCCAATACGTTTCAGTGTCGTAAGGGAAATTGTGTGAACAACACAGATATCGATGTGTACATATAAGATTTGACTATTTTCAAAACACGTCGAATGGAAGAATCGTAAAATGCCAATATTCAAACTAAAGTAAATACCTTCAGTGGCATAGCATAGGCTCTTCCCGATACTGCCGCCAAGTGGACGCTGATCCAATGCAACGGCCATGTGCACGCTGAGCGGTATGGCTAGCAGAAAGCGCGTCCATTTTTGCCAGCAGTCTGAGTTCAGATGGAGCCCCCAGCAATAAACTTCAAGTATACATTAGTCGTCTCACATGGTGTCCAGCGATTTCAGCAACTGATCTAATTACTGACCCCCACCGTCAACTCTGGGCCCCCCCGAAACGACACTATCGTCGCGGGCGCTCTACTTTATAGCCAGTGAGCACAAAAAGACGACGCGCAGCACGCATTTAAATTGCATTTTACCAGCGACAGCACCCCCGGGCCTGGACTATTATGTGAGGGGAGACGCGCTTAGCTTTTTATCGATGGGGATAGCTGCTTTGTCGAAATTTTCTACCTCGATCCAGTTCGATCGTTATAAAAGCGGCCCGTACAACCACCACCACCACGAATAATCCATAATATATTGGGGCGTAATATCGATGATGGACCGTTTATTCTATAACACATAGTGCAATAGCTTGGTGAGTTCATTTATGAGCGTCATAGGGTCTGGTGCAATGCTGGCGACACTGATTTGCGAATTTCATTTCTTTGCATGATATAGCATGTGTGGAATAACGAGCTTAGAGAGATCCACTCAGACCTCGCTCCTTGGGAGGCTATTCATAGGATATCGCCCAATGGATGCAACGTGGTGGATTTGAGTTGCTCGTCCTTTTGGATCAGGACCATCGTCGATCTGCGATGGTGCTGTGAACAGCAGTTATAATTAATATAGTTATACAGCTAAAACAGTTCGCTAAAATAGCCACAACAACATCAATGTTTCAGCAGAGTTCCTGAATTGGCAGAAGTTACACGGAAAATAATAAGCGAACTCCTCATTTCAGGCGAATGTCGACAGAAGGTCACATGGCGAAGCGAGAAATCTTGTTTTGCGCATGTGGTTGCAAATTGTTCTTCTCACAATATCGCTCCAGCTCTAAGTTGCGTGAATGGCCTTGTCATATGCTGCGACTCGTTTATAAAATCGTTTACGAAATCGCCATTATCCCACCGTTCCGTTGTGGAGGAAAACAGGACTGTTCCATTTCTCTCTTCAATTTCGTTTGGGTGGACATATATGGTCCACGTATGGTTGAACAGCTGCGACAGCAGCTATCATATCGATTCACAAATAAATCATATCGTGGTCAGAGACCACAGCGGAATTCACTCGTTTCTGTCTGATTGTTTTGACCATCGTGTCGTTCATATATTATATATATATATATATATATATATATATCAGTAAATCTAGCTGCTGCCCGACAATTTTATTCGATTTGACGAGCACCGTCTGTACTACAAGTGTTCGCTATGCGATAATAACACTGGTCGTAACACATTTGCGCATGAACAAATGGGGGCGACTCGACTCAGTTCGACAACATGGAAACATTGGAAGGGAAATATGAGTAGCGGGTTTGACCGACAGCCCCGTTAGACGACGAAACTGCGATTGGCCAGCAAAGCAGAACGAAGAGCGGCGGTCAGAGGCCAACTCACGATCGAAGCGAATCGATTCAACGGGCAGCGACAGCAGCAACGGCGAGCGGCGGTCAGAGGCCAACTCACGATCGAAGCGAATCGATTCAACGGGCAGCGACAGCAGCAACGGCGAGCGCCGCTATTCGACAACTGCTGCCGAATACGCTAGCTAGTATACGATACACCACAGTTTTGTTGCTGGTAAACCGCGATCGGTTGGTGAGCCGGGTGACGCTGTCAAGTCGCCTAGTCTCGGTGCGGCCGACGACGCCCGGCAAGTGGCTCTATGCCTCGGGTATAACTCCGCAACGCAGAGAGAAAGAAAGCCGTACACACAAGCGCACGGCGACACACGAGCACATGGAGACAGACCTAACCAGCCAGAATTCGGTCAAGGCCGCCGAAACGAATGAATCCAGAGGAGAGCCAGCTGACGAGCGACGGGTGGTCTCAGCGGATCAACGAAGAGCGAACGAAGCGTCTATGTGGTCGAGTGATACTGAGTTCTAGACAGGCCACAGACGACAGGGCCGTGGGACGTCGATGGGGGCACCTATCGATATGGATGGAGTCGTATGATCCCGATAGACTCGGGGCGCGCTATCCGGCTGCTGATGCTGCTGCTGTTACATAGCGGGTTCTGCCGCTTTGGTCAACGAAACGGGGAGAAACGGCAGCAGGAACGTCGCCACTTAGGGGACAAGCAAGTCCTCGCCTCGTGGGTGTCTCACAGACGTAGAGAAAGATCGAAGAAGCGAGCTATGGCAACATATGATGAGTGACTGGTGGGAGTGCACTCGTGACCCCACCCAGCTCCCCGCAGTGGGTACGGACCTCGTTCATAGCCTCAGCATGTCTTCTGGGTCGCTCGCAAATCGGTACGCAATCCGGATACGACCAATGGGTAGGCCGACTCACGATCGCCTAATGATGACGACGACGACGACGTCGTGCTAGTTTACTAACAGTAGAGGCAACCTCCACCACGGCGGTCTACCGCAGCTAAAACGGCGTAATCGCCGTATCATATCGTATACGAAGGTCGTATCATACCATCTTCGGACTGTAAAAAGAGTATCTGTCTATGGGTGATGATATTGGAGGATACCCGTCAGGCATCCCGAAGCACCTGAATGATACCAATGTGTTATTAATATAATTATATACATATATAATATAATATATATATATATATATATATATATATATATATATGACAATACATAAAAAGGTCACGGTACGCGCCCCCGCATGAATTGTATGCCTTTTTATATTTATGATATATCAATACAGACAAATGTATAATCAAACTACTTATATACTATGGATAATGTGGTTAGGAATGTAATTGTCTCTATTTTTGTCTCGCGCATCATATATATATATACAAATGCTGAACTGTCGGAGTCTCATCAATCTCATGTTAATCTCATCAACAACAACCAGTCCAAGTATAATTTTTTCGTGTTTTTTGGCCGTCGCTTTTTGGCAGTAAGGCAACGCCCAGCTGTACAGCTCCCCTGTTCTATAATGTGCCTTAGTGTTGCCACATCCGTCTCGATCGCAATTGCCACGAGAACGGCAATATGATACTACAGCAGATCGATAGATGAACATGTAAATCTTTCCATCAATTTCAGCTGTTTCTGCCGTTACAACGAAGTGGGTCACGCCACAATTAAGCACCCCAGCTGTGCGTGGAGGCTGGTTTGCAAGGGTCGGCAACAGGGCCATCAGCTGCTCACAGCACAGTGTAGCTGAGCATTGTGACATCCAGCTCGCTGGCAGGCTTCCTGACTAGACATTCTGTTTAGCTTCGCTAAAGCCACCCGGGGACACTACAGCTATACTTTCTGTGGCCTCTTGTTGTCGGTAATGCGCCAGGTGAGATGTCATCGGCGATTACGAACGTGTCGATGCCAATGCCAGACAAACATCACAATCTGTGGCCGCCACTGTCAGCAGTAAAAGCAGAAGCGCGCCAGGAGAAGCACCAACAACATCAGGGCATTCTACAGGCCTACGCTACCGAGAATAACGGCACTCGCGTCATCTTGCGTAATGCCATTCATTTTTTTTTGTTTTTTCCAGCTGAAAAAAACACCCACAAATGCCATTCATTTGTCAATGATGATGTTAGTGTATTTTCATAGCTGGTAGCGAAAAGGTAGGGTTGGGTGTCTTAAACAAAAAACACACGGAGTTTTCGGATAATCAATATCGAGTGCGGTGTGTCCATACATGAATCACGGTATACGCGATGATTGTATGATACTTAAGTGGTTCAGCCGTTCGTTTTTCAGCAAGTGGCCGCGTTTTGGGGGTTGTCTAACGGGCTCCTACAAAGCATCGATATTGTTCACTGTTCCCACTGTACGAGTCAGCGCAGGAGATCGGCTCGGGTAGGTCACGTTTGGTCACCTAAAACAAACAAGACGCCAGATAGATACGAAGGAAAAAAAATAGCAATATTCTCCCACGTCACGGGTTGCCCTTCCTGGGTGGGTCTGAGCAGCTCGGCCTACGCAAGTCGCTCAGAGCCACCGTGCCGCCCGAAGGTGACGACGTATGCGTCTTGTTTATATGACATACAGTGTGCGCACTCTGATGAAAGCGCGGACACATGTTCCAGACGAGGAAACGCGTCTAGAGTAATCCGCCGTCAAGCGGCGCCAACATCAGCGCTTTGAATCTGTATATTTCCATAATCAACGGGCGAGCATACCACGGCCACCTGTTCTGACCACTCCGTTAAGACTGTAAACATCTGCCGAAACTCGGCACCCTCCTCGCCTACGGTGAGGTTCGCTTCCCTTATTGTCCGACGTTGACGGGTCGAACTCCTGCACTCTTCGTCCTGCCGACAACATCGAGCTAAGCGCTCGTCGGGCGCGTCGAGGCGACTGACTAACTTGCTTCTCTGGCTGTGAGAAATAGGCTTTCGTCGTATAGGCGCCAAGACTACCCGAGGCCAAGTCTAGGACCGAGCGTGGACTGTGAGGAGGACCTGTTTTTTTTTGCTACGGCCTGAGCAATATACAAAACGCAGCCATGCCACCGGAGTACTTCGTAGTTGTGATAATCTTTCTTGGAGCGAGTGCAGGTACGTCATCTTCAAGGGGTTTGTCCATGCCGCTGCTGCTACCGAACCGAACTGTTCATTCAGAACGCTTGTAGGCCTGCTCGTTGATTAATGCTTCCCTCAAAATAGCTATCATTGCGATAGTATCTAAATGGAGTAACCTTCTCTACACAGACGTCCCTATGCTAGGACGTGTAATGACCTCTTAATGAAAATAACTTTTGACGCATTTCCAACAAAGCTTATCCACAAGTTAAATCGTATCCCACGAACGTAGGCTAACTCTGCCTTCAGATGTCTTCTTTGTCGATCTGCCCAGTTAGTCCTGAGGAACATTAATGTTTCGCTAAATGCACGAGTTACGCTCATGGATCTCTGGCCAACAGCATTAGGCCAGCGCCATTCAAAGCGTTGTAACGTCTGTGCAGCTTGTTGAGACCGAGTCTATTGAACAACGTTGTTTTTTGCTCTGTATGTGTGCCAGTACATTAGTGGCTAGGCAGTAGACCGCTTGGCTAGATGATGAGGAAAAAAAGTTTAGATAATGAGGAACGACTATCCTCTAAGCCCCTTGAGAAGCATTTAGCAGAAACCCAGCTGAATGGTCAACGAATAGATTCACTAAATAAGCTTATTATCGGCTGGCATGATACGCCACATTGTGTATTTAGCCCTGACCAACGCAAAAGGAGTTTCACAGTTCGTGAGCATTCGACCACGTGGGGAGCGCATGAGCGCACCCTGAATAATTGGTGCCAGTTGACCAGATCGATATGATCCATTTTTCATTGCGAATTTTGAATCACCCTAAAAGAAGGATTCTATCAATGATCAATGCATTTCCTTTCCTGCATAACCATTGAGTAATCATCCCCAATTCGAAGTAATTAGGCGAAGCACAACGTCGGGCATTTAAGTGTTGTCGTTGCTTGAGAAGCACCGGACACACCTCAAGCCCTACCGATTAATTCCAATGGATGGAACCGGTGAAATTACCCATTGAACTATTCTTATTATAGAATATATCAAAACAGGTGACCTTTTTACGAGCTAATCTGTGCAGCTGACCCCTCGTTCACTGATGCCATGGGCAACACTTATTTATTCATGGGTACGTTATGTGCTGAAATATGAAACGCTATTCGTTAGAGATCCGCTCGCAATTGATCTCTAAGAAATACCAGCTATTTTGCCTTCTGTAAGTTAGTTATTCCATTCTACTAGAACTCCATCTATATTGTCATCAGGCCTGCGAACGGTCCGTTGCAGGAACTTTCCCCATGCGCTCACTGAATTTCATTAGGCACAGCTCTCGTTCCTAGAAATCTATCCGTACAGGTTTCTGTGAGGCGGACGACAGCTGTTGTCCTAAACGCTTCCTCCCGTTTAAAGGCATTGCTTGAACCTACTCGCAGCGTATCTAGCACATTGTACACTAAATGCAAATTAAGCACTATGGGAACTCATTGCATTAGCGTGAAAATATGGGCTCGTATAGCGCAGGAGCTTGCTCCACGTTCATCTTTTGAGAAGTATTTCTGTGAAATTGACGTCTGTAGACATCGGCCGTGGGATTGTGGTGCAAGTCTTAAGGGCTCAGCTACGATTGACATCCATGACATCGTTCTGTGTAGATGTCCCGCTATGGCGAGTCAGCGTTTTAGAAAAATTGAAAAATGCAGCGTTATTTTCACATATTACGCATACACCGCTAGCACCTCGTCCATATCGGAGGATCCACAACGTGGGCCTTCAGGGATGGTGATTCTGTCATATTATCTAGATATTTGTCGATTTCACAGTTAGAGCTGCATTGCAGACCAAGCAGTTTCTTTAGGACATATAATACTTCCCCCATATAGGAATCTCAGGCGATCGGTCTCAGTTCCATCGATCTTGCACTTTTTTTTCTTTTTCTTTTAAAGTGGGTGTGTTTCCATGCTAATGCATGTCAACACCGTGACCCTCCCCCACCCTTGTGGAACTGTTGACGATGTTCAACAGCACCACCCTTCCCGGCGTAGCGCATTGTTCAGTACATCGATCTTGCACTAACACCGATGTATGCATACTCTACTAAACGTCGACCTTGCTTAACCTTTCTGTGCGGTTTCCAGCGCCCACGGGCCCGCATTTCCAATGTCCAGTCGGGTCCTCTCCTGAGATGGACGGGGAATGCATACGATCCTGCACATATCGTCTAACCGGTCAAGTGATTCGGTACCCACAAAAGGTTGAGGGCCACGCTTGCGGTTGCGCCGTAAGTATTCGACCAAGTTACGATACAGTCGCCTTGACCTCAACATTTTACAAGATTCCTCGTAGTGGCTTGAGGTTGCCAAAATCGAACTTTGTCATTGCATATTATATTGATTTAAATCAACTAATCAACATTATATTAATTTGCATTTAATTCGACGTATTCATGCAACGACATGTTCGCATTAACCCTGCCAAATGATATACCCTATAGAATGAGATATGATGCTCAGATACAATGCGGTAAAGAAGCTTCACTTCACTGACACGTGACAAGTTTACCCATGTCCCTTATTATCGATTATAAAACAAATGCTTATATAATGATAAACTGCTGCTTTGTAAATGTGCACGTATCTGCTGTATTGTCTATACACGAACGTGTGCTTGGCCATTGAAGGACCATTCGTATGGCTAGAACACTCACTCAATACCTGCTCCACTCACCGCGTATTCGGCACGTTGCCAAGATTCGTTTACAAGTCTACTCACAAGACTTCGCATTCAAATCGACTGCCCCCTCATGTCCACAATCTCTCTGCCCTGAATCCGCTATGAATACTTTAGGCAGGCATTAACAATTCGTTCTTTCATTGATCTGTGCGATGCGTTGTTCTGTCCACGGCCCCCTTGTGCGTGATGCGTTTTCGGCCTTTGCAGTCCGTATTCTATGAATACAGCTCGACGCAGCGATGTGCGTTCACCGAGAGGTGTGCGGTCTGCGCGATGAAGGATGCACCCATCAAAGTCGCATAATACACGCGCCGGTTGTTGCGATAATAAACGCCCACAGCTTTCCCGAGTTCTCATGTCTCACCAAACAGACACACACCCACATTGCATGGTAAAATGTTGCTCAACAGCGTCAACAACGAGAGGGCACGGGTGCAGAGGCACCTCGGGCAATTCGCGATTCGTACTCGTTCGAGACATCGGGGACACCATTCGTAACTTCGTTAGACGAGCTGACACACTGTTTACTACATATTGTCATTTCATTACCACCCAATGCTTTCTCGCGACCCTGGAAGGTCCGGAGACAGAGTTCGAAGTGAACGTCATCGACGGTTCGCTTAAGGAAAGCGCAGCTATGCTTGACGTCGAGTTGGCGTGTAACGCCAAAAAAATGACAACCTTTGCTTGTACAGTAATACAGTCGAATAGCATGATATAGACAATATACTCAACTAGCGGCGACAACAGCGGTCAAACGCGTTCGTGCGTCTATTGGGCCGAGCTGTTCATGCACCGAGTTAAATGCCGTGTCAAATATTCCTAAGTATATACCTGCCATACGTGGTCATTGCATATATTCCATTAGTTGAAGATTGTATACATACGAATCGTAGTGTTAAAATAAAAGCAAGTCTATTTTCATCTTTAACAATCAGCTCACAATCATTTAGATGAATTGCCCCATTACTGTGTGTGTGTGTGTGAGTGAATTTGTTAAATCAATTACAAGAAATGAAACACCTACTAGTGATAACTATGTAGATTCGTAGGGGGTTACACAGCGGCTGGAATCAAATACTTTAACATATACCCCAAGTCAGGGGAATATTCGCAAGAAATTCAGAACAGATGCGCTAAACACAACGAATATGATTTTTACTCAAATTCGACAAGGTATGAAGATTAGGGCCCGAGCAAATACGCACTGCATATTGCCGCACAGTTCCACAGGTCGGACGTGGTCTTAGTGCAAGCAATATAGGCTCACAGCGAAGGTGGACACGTTAGGTTAGATTTCCCACAATCTGAAGAGGTAAACCCTTGATAAGGATTAACTTATATCTTCACATAAGCATGCTATGTAGCATGCCACTACAATGTGTTAATTATCAGTCCTATATTCGTGGTGAGTTAGCTGCGATCCGTTAAGCAAGTAAGTGATAGATTTCACATCCTTCCTCTAAGTAAATCATATATAACTTTTATTCCTTCGAAACCAAGACGTTATTTATTTATTGGAGATATTATATACATATATATATATATACTCAAAGTTGCTGGTGTATTGTCAACAGGCCCCGTTTTCTGCCCCGATGCTAATTGTCATTATCGTATAAAAAGCAGCACTACTATAAATGTATAATATCATAGTATATAAATAGTGTACACGCAATAATTTACGATACCCGTTATCGACCCCCCCCCACCACGGCTTTCGATTTATACATTGTATCGCACCGCCCTCACACTCAGAAAGCCTATTGGCTTTTGCTAGAGTTCCACAAACAGTACGTTCAAGTCCCTTCGAGGTTTGCCCAAATATCTCGCGTATACATAACATATCGCCGTTGTGGTAAGTCTTTGCCCGTCACCTGCTTTCATCAGCATCAATCAGCTCACTGTGTCGGCTGTCCTTCGACGCAGTTCCCCTTGATGCAGCATCCTCGTCACTAGACCTCTTAGAATTTCCCACGGGATGCCCGACCGAGTTACGTGCCTGCCTCTGCCGTTTTGGGGCACAGTTCGTGGTCAGCCTTTTGTAGTACACCGACAGAATCATCTCCTCATCGCTCTGGCGGTTTTTCGCTCTCAGTTGGCCGCGATAACCAGACGAAACAAGAGCAGGACCATCGACGAGTGTGGAAACGACGAATCGAGCCAAAAACGACTTCACTTAAGCGTAGTCGAGCGAGCCCTTCGACTTCTTCAACCTTGCTAGCCCTATATGGCTCGGTGGCCACTTAGCTGCGCAATCCCGCACGCCGATCAATGTCTCTCACACAGTTCCTTCTGGCTAAGTAGCTCTATTGTGGTTACCGCCGACGTCTGATACAGACTTCTTGGTGTCAACACTATCATCACCAGCCAACCGTTCGTCCCGAGGGTCGTCATGTCTGTCACGGCAACGATATGCCGTTTGCCTGTCGGCCTCAACTACCCAGAAGTGATTCACTGTTTGGCATTTTATGTCAAGGACACCGCTGAAGGCTCTTGTCAGCCCGCCGGATCGTATCGCGGAATCGGTGCAATAGCTACTAGTGCGGTTGCCTGACTGACTCACTGAAGAACGAGTGGACGGCCGGCCTCGGATAGATGCCGGCATGTCGGTCTGTACACATCGCTTGGGAATATGCGGAGCGACCGACCCGAAAACCAAGTGTAGTGCACGATTGTCCATGCATAGATAGATAGATATGATGTGTCCCCTTCGGGAGTTCATACGTCGCTGATTGAGTGTTCGACCTCGCACAGTCGCCTCGCAACGTCTGTACATGCTCTTCGTCGTGTTTAACATAACAACCGACAATGTATAGGACTCACAACTCGACACAATGTATGCGTTGCGCTAGGGTGCCGATCGAAATGGGGACCTGAGGGAACGAGAATGAGGGTAAAAATACCCAGAACCCCCTCCGTGAATGGGGCCTCGTCGAAACAAATTCATGCGGCAGAAAACAGATGGCGGCGTGTCGAAGGTGCATCCTGTTTCAACCAACAACCTGTAATGTAGAGTACATTCTTAATTAACTGAGCGTTTGTCGTTGCATCATGTTAGCTGAGCGAATCATAATGATAGAATTATATTGCAGAGTTAACGTGCGTAACATTCCCTTGTTTGAATAATGTGTACACGTTAGTCTACGAGTTCGCTGAGTTCGCTTGGATGCTGAAAATAGTCCATACCACTGATGTTGGGTCGAGCTGACATGACTTACGCCGGCAGATTTATTTGTTTCTGAGTTAAATCCTGCGGACGGTTACAACTGACCCCATTTATAAGTCTCGGCCGGTTTTCAAACTACTTGAGGCGCGATGACCGTGGCACAGTTTGATCTCGCGATCTGCTCATTGAAAAGGATTTCATTGCGACAGACCGATTCAGTGCCAAAAATTCAGCGGTTGGCTCACTCGAATCGTGCACATGGTAGTGAGTTGAGTCGAACAACACATCTGTCAAAATGGAATCGCTAACTCGCAGAAGGCAGCGACAGATACGGAGAACAGAAAAAACGAACTCCATAGCGAAATTGTTGGAAACAAGCCAAGGCGTCATTGCGTCAAGTTTGCGGGCTGACTGAATGTTTACAGTTTATAGCGGCGCATGAGGATCAATTTATATCACCCGAGCGGCAGATACTTAGAGATATTATGTGGTGCTGACCATATACGCCCCGCGCCGTGTTCGACGATTGGACCAACTATCCATTCGTATGGAACTGTTCGAGAGAAATCGTCTTCGGGATGTTCGAGTTTTTTCGACTTCGGACAAAATTCACAACAAACTGATCAGCCATACTTAATAAATTATAATACTTTAGAGAATCTTAATGATATAAAAGGGACAATTGTGGAGACGTTAGAATACACGTACATATACAGTTTATTATAATGGGGCTTAGTTCTCTTATTCAAACATACAATAAATAGGAATTATTTCTAGGGATTATACATACACATATAACAAGGGAAAGTAAAAAATCTCGCTACTCAACATGCATGATCTAGATTCGCCATCTCTTACGGACAAGGCAGCTGAGCGCGATGGGATAAACAATGTTTATATATGGTTAATGGATGCAGCGATTTTATAGATAATTAACAATTTACCCCTAACTGGCGGCCAGTTAGCTTTTGTCTCCGAATGGGCCTCTCCCCTTTGACATTCCGAGTCAATTTTGCATCGAAATAAATAAAAATATATATAACATATATATCCACATATGTTCCTCTCGCTGGCCTAGCTCATTGGCTTTAGCATCCATCGTACGGGACGGTGGTGCTGATATTCCCACTGGCATCGACGGCCTTCCCCGTAGCTAGTCGGCTAGTATTAGCTAACCGTAGCTCATGAGCCCGTCTCATGTAGTCGTCCGATCGAAAATCCCATCGGTGGTGGCGTCCGCCAATCTGTGTCTTCGTTTCGCGTTTCTCGCTCTGGCCAAACTTACTTTCATCGTTCGCATTTTCCACACCCTTCATATCGACGACAAGTAGCCGCTTAGCGAGCCAGCTAGTCCCCTTAGCGCACAAGCAGCCCGGCCGTCGTTTGCGGACGGGTCGTTTGCAACCACTACAGCTACTATGTGGCTGCATGGTCTGCAGTAGCTATATATATATATATATATATATATATATACACGCAGACTTGACGAATGACCTACCCCGTATATCCTATAGCGGGCTGTATACCTTCGCAGAATGCGCATACAGTGTCGATTGGGAGCAGCGTTACTTTCGCTGCATGCTAGGTTGGCGCGGCTGGAAGGAGACTGGCCATCAACCTATGCGTCGTTCCGCTACTACAGAAAGCCTGCCACCGAAAGAGAGTGGGCATTGGTGTACGGCCTCAGCTGGAGCGGGGGCAATAGGCCCGCTTGCTGCGAAAACGACGGTCTGCGATGAAGCTGATTCACAGCCTGGGTTGAGTGCGAGAGAGAGAGAGAGAGATTACAGTGGTGATGACGGCCCCTTGATCTCAATGGTCGAAGGAAACTGGCTCGTTGCGAGCCATGCTTCTTTCGACTCCGGTGACGACTCTCGATGATTTCGCTGTAAGGAAAAGCGTCATATTATAATATTTACAATGTGCCGGCGATCTTTTGTAGTTTAATTCTTCATCGAAGTACTGAAAGCATCGCATGGATGGTTGGTGGATATGGTGCATATAATCGGATTGTTGAGGCAAACGTGAAAGTCACATCAACGCCTGTGATCGTCTACAGGGCGGCAGAAATCGAGACCGCATCACAGTCGCGTCTTCTATGTGTGGATGAGGTAGGCGAAGACAATTACTACTGCAGGGTGAGGATCTAATTGAAACGTAGCAACGATGATCGACCTGCTTTTTGATCGCATTTGAGCTGACGTTTAGAAGTCCGGGCTGCAAGAACAAGCCGGAACTAGACTGATCGATGTTGTTCAAGCTGAATCCTGCTGTTTCAGTTCAGTTCGTACAAACAGATCGATTACGAACTCAAAATTATGTTGTTTACTTGAAACAATAGTATACGCATATTGGCTGGGTAACTTTTTTCACCAAGGGAGATACTACTATTTTTCCTTCAAATATGTCTGTGTAGTCACTCCGTCGACTTGAACTGTTCCTTGAGGTCAAGCTGTTTCAAAGTGATATAGAGCCTTCATTCGAATCGACTCGTGTGTGACTAGCCCACACAGGCCTACCCCTGTTGCCTACATATCTGCTCCGGGTAATTCAAGCAGTGTACCCCATGTCCACAGTATCGCCGTCCCTTACATATATGGCATACCTATCTAGGCGTGACATAATATTCCTCCCTAATCGCATGCGGTGGACTTATGGTAGCTCACCATCCGGCGTCACTCTCTTAAGTCTGCGAGCGGACGTTTTGCCACCGACCGCGACACCAAGGCGAATTCCACGCGTTAGTAGATGCCTGTCGTCCTTCCGCGGAAATATCTGCGTAGAGCGTATATGAGCTGTCCGTATGCGGAATACCAGCACGAGAAATACAGCCTTACCAAACGTGGCATGTTATGATAAATATCAGAATGTGGTAGTGCCTCTCGTTGGCTTGACATTTCTCATTGTACTGATGCGGTGCCCAGTTAGATTTATATGTAGTACTTCGATTCCAGCAATAGCTTTGGGGGATGTTGCAGATATATGGCTTCGTTCGTCTGAGGACTGGCCGGAAGGATATTCCTCTTTTGAAATGCGCTTATATATATATATTTCCTTTTGTTGAATTCGTGCCTGTCTTCGTACACTAAAACCAAGTAACTATCATACAAACAAATTTGCCTTTGGCGAAGTATACCAGACGGAGCACCCAACATACAGATTCTTATTAATAGGTTTCGTGTTCGCAAACTTTAGAAGCGTTTTATCCAACGCTCCTGAAGCAATGATGTCGAAATTCGAACATTCCACTAATTCTGTATACCATGTCCTATTGTTTAATATCTGCCCTGTACGGGTCAATAAGCGATGGGTTGCAGATACTATCCCAAAGAATACATGACAACGAAGGAACAGCACTTATTACATTTCTTTTACGCCGTTTGCTTCTGTCAATTTCACAGTTGCAACCTCGGTTATTGAACACGATTTGCGAGAAACTCACTGCATGTATCTTTGCTGGCTATGTCGGTCAATTGTTTATTCGATTAGTAGTACGTCTCTTATCGATGTGTTCCAATGATAGGCTGCTACTACAAGTACATTTTTTCATAGCTAACCCTCAGGGGTCTTCCTCTGTGGCAGGCCTCGGTACCACTGTGTAGCGTTGCCTCAATGACCTGCCTGCCGGGCCTCAGGGAGGTCAAGAGAGAGAGCTGCTGCCCCTACTGGTACTCTATAATATTATTATTATTAACTTTTCCAAAACCGCTGCTTCGCTCTATAGACATTGTTGGCTGATTTCCAGCCGACTTCTGGAGGACACACGACGGAAATCTCACAAAATCCTCCACCCAGCCGGGTTCCGGTGGTAAGAAAAGAAAGCGTTCACTTCGACTTCCCGCCGCGAGTCCTTCAATACCAGTGTCAATTGGCGGCGTTCCACTACAGCGAGCCCATTCTACGAAAACCTTCAAAACTAGGACGAAGGTTGGAATATCGGCGGGGCTGGGGAACGAAGTCCCGGATCAAGAAAAGGCGTCTCTCTCTCACTGTCCACCATAGCTTCTCCTGGCTGGGCTTTCGTCGTCGATCCTTCATGAATATTCATTGCAATGTGTATGGCAACGCCCTTCGCTTTGTCGGGACGGATTTATGCACAAAACGTCAAGTCAGTCCGGCGTGGAAAGAAGCCATAGATCGCTGTATCGAATGCACGTGAATTCGCGATGCATAGAGAGGATCGCCACAGGCTCAGCAATAGGATGGTGGCGGCAAGGGCAAGAGCCAAGGGGCGAATAAGGCTGCGGAGGATAGAGTCAAAGATGACAGACAACTTTGGCCGTCCGGCACCCCGGCCTGCTTGTCCTAAAAATGATATCGGCCACAATTGTGGCCGCGCGCTCGAAGCGATGATTCCGGAGGCGGATGAATGGCACAGAAGAGGAAGGGTCTATTATTCACAAGGGATATACAGAGGATAAAATAGCACGAACGCTATACGCTACAAAGGAAAACTGGCCGGCACTGTTCCAACTCGAAGACAACACTACCTGAACAAGCCGGGCTATTCACACATTTCCTCCTGCTCTTGCTGGAAGATGTGTCTTTATAGTTACGGTTAGGGTTTTATATGCGCTTCGTAGTTGTACAGATCACCTGGGCCAATAGGTGGATCACGAAGTCACCGACTATTATGAGTACACTGTGATGCAGCAGCATCGCTTTGAGCAAATCGTTATCTTGATAGTTTTTATGAAAACTATATATATATATATATATATATATATATATATACGCATCTTCGGTCAGTCGCTGCGCTGAGCCAAGTTGAGAGAAAGTGCAAAATAGAACGATCAACACACATAAACGAAGAAAACCACTCGACCTGCAGCAGAATCCGATGACAGTATATCTCCCCTTCGGTACGTGTGTTAACGCAAGGTTCGACTCACTGTATGCGCGCATCGCCTTCAATCCCGATAAAGTTGCGGCCCTTCCGAGATTTGGACTCAGACGATGGTCATAGGGGTGCGTCATCCCGGCTTCCTTCACTCATCGAACGTTTGACTTCGTCTATGGGGCCATGGGATACGGGGAGCTGATGGCGGTTTCGGGTGATCATTAGAGTATGAGCGCCAAACAGCGAACAGACGAACATGGTTGCCTTGTACAAAGGCCTTCGTCCTTGGCCCGCTTCTGTCCTGCTCCGTTAGGCTAAAACCCGTCTCCGAGATTAAGAACGTTCCAGGGGAGAACCACTAGGGCCCCTTGAGCCCCCATCCCCTGCCTTCATCCCCAACGGCGCATCCTTCCCACGCCGCGCCCCAATCACCGCCAGGCGTCACTCGCTGGTTCCATCTCAGTGAACACGGAGCGAAGCCAAACGGACACGAACTACTATTAAACAACTACTACCACTACCACCGGGATGAACGGCAAGCAAACGGGTCTTTCCTCAATGGCGCTGGCCCATCGTGAGCCACTGACGGCTGAAGCTATGACAGAGGTCGAGTCCCTTCCCTGAGACATTGCGGCAGGCAGCAACTTCCTGACTCCAGAGCAGTGCCAGCGGAAGAGTCATCAGAAGAAAAGCAACAAGGCCTTCGAGGACGGGGCTGGTCGGGTGATAGGGTACGAAACTAGCAATTTACAGCCTCAAGCGAGCAACATTCGTCGGGGAGAAAGACCGACAGGCAAGGGAGATAGCGCTGCCAGTGTAGTGAGGTTGCGGCAGCCAGGCTATCATTGTGTCAGCTAAAGCAACAGGCCGTCCTGTTGCCATTGTAGTCGTTCAGACAGCTAGACGCTGAGATTCTAGGTAGACGAACTGAACTGCACTGCAACACACGTAGTGCCGTCGGTTTTCTTCTGGAAACGAACCTGAGCAAACTAAGTTGGATCGCATTGTTAGCTGCCCGTGTCCTGCCTGTAACGAGAGTCACTATATAAAGAATAAAGTGGGTTAGGACTGAACGACCTGCTCTGGCCAGCGAATTGGAGCATAATAAAAAGCAGCGGATAAAAGAGGAAAACGTCTTCATTTCGTTAAGGGCAGCTATTGTGCTGTCGAGCCATGTTGGGCGGTGATATCGGAAGTAGCGACCACGCCGAACAGAGGCCTGTCCAGATCGACGATGACTGAACGACGACTCTGCTGGAACAATTGTTCAGATAAGAAGGAGTGTATAAAATGTCTATGTCCTAATATGTCCTTTAACATGCAGACCAGACAGAGCTCAAAACGCCGCGTGTTACCCTTTGGACATTCTGATCTGTAATGTTCATAATGTGACCAAGCAAGCAAACAAACAAGCAAACAAAACAAGCAATAAATAGACAAACAAAAAATAACACGCCGCTCATTCCGCAGGTTTCATAGACGCCAGCAGAGTTCTGTATGAACCACATGCAACAGTCGGCATCGCCCTGCACGCCCGACTGGCCTTTTGCAGTGAGGGTAATATATGCAACTCAATCACGCCAACCCTGGGCCGTGTCGATTCTCTATAGTGGACGTTGCCCACCGCGTTGTCTCCTCGCCCTTGCCCTCCCCCATATCCATTCAGGTCGAGCGAAGGGCCAGAAAACAGCTCGACCATTTGCCATACCTCAGTTGCAGACACCCCACTGGAGTAGTTTCTAGTATCAGCCTTCACGCGTCTGGGCAGCAACAACAGTGGCAGCGCCGACGACGGCTTCCGCCTGCATTTACGACGGGTAAAACCCTCATGCTTCGCCCGCCTCGTTCCGCCTCGCTCCCCTTAAATTTATGAGTAGTTCTCCCCGGCGAAATTCTCACCAGCTAGACGAGTAGTCCTTCGTTCAGCAGGTGTTGTCACATGGAAATACACTTGTAGGTTTGAGGACGTCACCCGGTCGTCTGGTCGTTGTCCTGCCTGAACGAAAACGCAGGGAAAATAGTCACTTGATACGGGGCGTCGTAGCGAAAGCGGTGGTCGCATCAACATTAATACTGCTGATCAATACCGCGCCGATTAAAGTTATAACACCCGGAGACGGACTTTTATAATGAAATGCTCAGCATTCTGTTGCGAAAACCATACGTTTTCTCATTGTAACGATACTATAATAAATAGAAGACATAATATTTTTCAAACACTGTTTTTCCCTTGACTTATGGAAAACAATTAGATAACTACGTGGGCAAAACACTGAATAATTAGTCTAGGGAGTTAATATAATTCAAACAGTGCACTTTTATTATTATGTGACTATTTTTTGACGTTTTTACACTTTGTTTTTTTTTTCATTTGAATATGTTGATCCGTCATTTTAGATAACATAATAATCTTGCGGTCGTAAGCGGTTTCTTTTTTCTAGCGAAATATACAGCGGAGTGTCTAAAAGCCGACACGCAGCACTTGTGCAAACGTGGGCTATACATTTTGATTTCAACTGACAGCGAAGCCACCGCCACAATCATCGCTGCTAGCAGATGCACATAACCAACCACAAGAAAACATCAAAAATATCACTATACAATGTCAACATTATACAATGTCAGACTACATTCGTAGCTTTCCAGCGACGAGCTCGCCGTACAGGCTCGCATCGAACGGCACATAGGCTTTCTTAGTAGGATGCAGGAGGTAGAGGGGATCCCGAACCACGTTCGTGTCGTATCCCTCACGAAGCAACGTCGTCTTTGGCAGCTTGAACGAGCCCGTCATCTCGATCTCGGAAGTCGCCCGTACAAACACAGGGATAGCGTAGGCTGGAAGCTCTGTCCGTATCGAGTTGAGGAGTTCGTTGACTCGCTCCACGTCGAGATCGCCCTGAGCGTCGTGGATCGCCACCATTCCCGCCTTGCCATCGGTGTGTGGCACTTCGACACCGAACACAACGCAATCACATTCGACAGCGTACTTGTTGATAATCCCCTCGACCTCGGTAGTCGACACATTTTCGCCCTTCCATCGAAACGTGTCGCCCGTTCGGTCTCTGAAGAATATGTACCCATCATCATCATACAGCATAATATCACCTGTGCCGAAGCATCGGTCGCCTTTGCGAATGACATCTCTGTAGATTTTCTTCATCGTCGAGCTCTCGTCCGTGTAACCGTCGAAGGCCGTCTCGGGAATCGACGAATGGATGGCGGCAACCCATTCGCCAGGCTCGTTGGGACCGGCCAAAATGCATAGACCATTGGCGTCTCGGAGAGGTTCGCCCGTCTCGGAGTCGACGCGAATTACATATCGGTGCCACGCGAGCGAGGCCATCGCCGGACTGAGTCGGAATATCGTCGGAATGAAGCCCACACTGCCAATACGGTTGTCCATATTCATGATGTTGGCGTTGCCTTCTGTCGACCCGTAGAGCTCTTTGATGTCGGCGATGCCAAAACGTTCGACAAACTCAGGCCACATCTGGGCCCGAAGTCCATTGCCGTACATCAGACGAATCGAGTGCTGTCGGTCCTCCGCCTTTGGTGGCTGCATGTACAGGTAGCGACAAATTTCACCAATGTACTGGGTGACCGTGCAACGGTACCTGATGCAATCCGCCCAGAAGTGGCTGGCACTGAACTTCCGGGCGATCACTGATGTGGTTCCGTGGACCAGCGTCTGCGACACACCCAAGATGCCTGCCGCAGTGTGGTAAAGCGGCAGATAGATGTACATGACGTCGTCATCTTTGGTACCGGCAAAATCTCCGCCAACCATCGCGCACATAAGAAATCGGTGGTTCTTAATGATGGCAGCCTTTGGCAGACCCGTCGTTCCCGAAGTAAACACGTAGAGCAGAGTGTCGCTGATGTTGCCTCGGAAACTGAGAGAGTTTGAAGATGCTGTTGGTAGTGCTGTCTCAATGTCCTCCGCTGGGAAAGCTTCGAGCTGATCATGCTGTCCATAACAATGAAATGAGATCGCGTTCACGCTTTGGCGGAGATCGTCGACGACTTCAACCAGTCTTGGAACCATGTCCGAGCTAAAGATGACTGCCTTAGCTTTCACCGTGGAAATCGAATGGCGGAGAGGTGTCTTCTTTAGGTTGCAATTGATCAGGGCGGAGGCCACACCGATTTTGGCAAGACCAAGCCACAGCAGAACCATCTCGGGGCAGTTGCCCATCATTAACGCGACATCATCGCCGGCCTTGAGGCCCTTCCGCGCGAAGTGGTTCGCCACCCGGTTGCTAAATTCGTCAGCCTGTCTAAACGTCCACGTATCATCACCAAACAGAAACATAGCCTTATCCGGATATTTATTTACGATTTCAGCGAAGACCCCCACCACGGTCATGTTGTTCTTCCTCCATCTCCGCAAACGGACTCCTCCAGACAGAAACCTCTTCATTCCAAGTACATCTCGACGCATAGTCCGAAGGATCAGTCGAACTTCATACCAGTAAAGGACGGCAATGTACAGTGCGATTGCCGTGAGTGCCACCGACGCACAGCAAACGTTATAATAGCTGCCCACGGCAGCGGTGACTATAGCATACTTTAGCCAAAGCATGGCTGATTCGTCACTCGTCAAGGGTCTTTCGCGGCACGTAAGGAATCACCGACCCACTGCAGCTAAATAGCGTAGTAACTAATAACAACTCTGTTACTTTGAGCTAATAACAAACAGTGTTTTGCGAGCCATGCTTGCTGTTTCGCTTTGTTTGAAACCGGCTCATAACCACGCATAAGGCAGATAGCTTTCCCTTCCATCTCGGTTATAATCTCTACACACTCTCCCTCGTAGAGACGTATGTCCTACGGAGATACCTAACTGTCATCCAATTGTCTGTGCGGCCCTTGAAATCCCTCATCGATCCGTGTCCCATGCCCCGCGTCCAATGGTGACTTGCGGGTGACTTGCAGGTTGGTACCGATTTACTCAGCAAATTTATATGTGTTCGGCTATACCAGCGCTGGTCAGGGCGATGAACCCATTCACATACGTTCGACATTTTCTACGAACCGTCAATGTGTATTGTGCTAATTAGACAGAGAAAATTGCAATGCGCAAAATGTTTGACCCACATGCTGATAACGCTTACCCGCACCTGCGAGTTATCATATTGATTTTGTTCCACATTTCATTCATCCTCCTGTGATGACTTGCAAAGCTCGGACTGACCCGTGCCGGGACATTGCCCTGCAGTCACCGAGCTCCGGTAGATAAAATGCAGATAGGTCCAGCACGAGTGACACGACAGGTCCTTGAAGCACTGCTACGCAGAGGCGCCGCGGCCTGGCATGAAAGGACAGCTGAGGATTACCTTTAAAAGAAAAGGAAAATCAGGTGAATTCGAGAAAAGTGAACTTTTGCCCCACTCTGTCGATATCTTACGTCGGCTACCAAGCTGATCAAACAATTTTGGCCATAAATTGTTACTTGAGCAAATAATCTAGCGATTATTTGAGACGAGGATGCCAATCTCAATCTATAGGCCACATGGCCAGCGTTGGTTTCCTTAGAAAACCACACGATGGTTCAACGTACTGATTTAATGGTCCACTGGCTTGCTAAGAGAGCGGTTGGCCCCACGGGTGGGCAAGTGAACATGTGGGGCAGCGACGAAACTCAATCAAAGTGGATAAACCGAAGTCGTCAGGGTGGACTCAACCAAATCTCCGCCTTTTGAAAGCTTATTGGACTCATACGAACATGGATATTGTAAACGACCTAGCAATACGATTTTTGGCCTCAACGTCTTAGGATCCCTCGCCCAGAGGACATTGTCTGCTTAAAGCTTGCAACTTTCTCAAGCTGATGTTGCATCGTCCAAAACGTCGGTGGAAATGGAAACTGATAGCACAATAAACAATGCCACGTGGCAGGTATTGTATTCATATCTACGAAACAGTAGGCACCGGAAACTCGCGCATCCTAATACATCATGTAGCTATTGTACAAATTAATGAATAAGAGTTATTTCTAGTAAAAAAGCGAAGTTGAAACATTCGTCTCTCTGGAAATTTAGCTCGGGAAAAATAGTAATAACGAAAATATCGAATTCAAAAGGTCTATTGAACCTCTGGCGGTCTCAGTGAAATTTGTGGAATGCTCAGCCGTCAATGTTAACGATATTCACTATGGGATGCGAAACCGTTAGAGATCATCTGTATCTATTAATTGCCAGCTTTCAGCACCATCGTCATGTTGGTGCGCGTTGAACACATCTACAGATCATGCAATCGTGTAAGCTAGACATTATCTTATCCTCCCTGCTGTTTCATAGATCACAACAATTTCTAATTTACAAAACAGTCGGAAATGAGCTAAACAAAAAAAATGGCAAAATCACTACCACTCGACAAAGTTCATGGAAATCAAAACATGGCTTGAAGGTTGACGTTAAATGAAAAATGTAAACAAGACAATCGCAACTAATGGAAAGGCCACCGACCACCTGAGCAACCATGAAGGAAAAGCGTATCAGAGCAAGCTCTTTCATTCAGAGCCTCTGCAGTTATCGGAAGTTCTAAACGCCAGCACAAGACCGAAGTAGTTATAACTTACTGTCGAGCAGAGGACGACAACTTGGCAAAGGAACTCAACTAGACCCGTTAACGTGACTGCCTCGAAGATGTGGCCCGAGGCGATCTCTGCATGGCTATTCATAGTGTTGGCAGCCTGTCTATCGAGACTTCAGCCAGCTCAAGGGTCCAGAGTGTCATTCAATCCCTGTGGTTAGTTGAGCGGTGAAGCAAGGCTCTCAAGCATTACTCGTGGCTGGGGATATGTAACGGTATCTGTATTTTGGAGTTTTGATTGATGGTTTTCTACTGCACCAGGGGGTGTTAAGGTCCGCGTCGGTTTGTCCCGACGAATTGTCCACGAATTGCCTCGATTGGATCGGAGCACTGGATTGACCCTCACATGCTTTAGCTTGATTGTTGTTCATGGTCCCTTGGATGGTCTAGTGGTGAGCGTCATAGACTACTAGACCGGAGGGACACGTGTGTATTGGGTTCAAATCCTGTCACATACAATAAGTAAAATGTGCGCCCCCGCCATAAGAAAACAGAGCTCCATTTTCTCAGCGGTGTGCGCCAATCCTAACTATCGGAAAATTGCTATAAGTGATCAACGTTTCGTCCAGCAAAAATAGATTCTGAATCTGGGAAAATGAGGCGTAGTGTCTGTATCTTTTTTGTTGATTCGGTTTTTTGCGATTGTAGTTAAGGCACACCCGAGACAGGTGTGTATACTGTAACTACTCTCTGGGACTGGGACTCTCTGTCTGCTTGTCTCTTTGTCCGTGTTATAACTGTATGAATTTGCAATGATGTGATTTTTAAATGCACTGAATAGAGAGAGACAGAGAGAGTGGAATTATCGGCAATTATAATCAAACTTTACTTAATGTAAAATTATTTCCAGCTCACCAACCTGCATTTATCGACGTGTATTCCGAATGCATCTTCAAAGAAATGCCGAAAGAAGTAAGACGCCTTATTTACCTCATACTACTTTATCGACAATTGTGTGATTATAAGCGGAGTATGACAGAGTACATTGTGACACGTCGAATCTTTGGGGGATTGTGTTTCCTTTGAAAAGATCTCTTTCGATATATTTGAGAACATATTGTCATGCTAGTGATATAAAGCTGCTTGGCAGCTATGTAAACATATAGATTTTCAATTGTTCATATAACGTGGGAGACAATTGTGCCTTGTTAACGTAAATTAATAGTTGAGAAGGGTTTCACAAAAGTTTAGCACCCTTCATAAAGCACGCTCCATCGATCGTCGCCGTCTCTAAGCGTACCCCGAAAGTGGATATTGCATTGCCCCTTTGTGTATCTATTTAAAGCTCTGCATTAAAAATTCTCTTCCACGAGAATGTTTTGTAACAGAGGATAATCTCTCTCTCTCTCTCTTCCAAAGATAGAAAGCTCCAAGACTGAACTCTTGGTCCTCCAATAGTTTCGAGGTCTACACGTCAAAAGTCATATTTCTGGCGATATTATTCGGTAGCTACTTGAGTACATCAAAGCAGATTCGCCAACGAGGTTACATCAAGTACAACGTGTTCATTTAGATGAACAGATCATAGACAAATAGAACTATCCACTGAATCATCTCTGTACTCTGAACGTCGCTAATAGATTGCTGAGAAAGGGCGCAAGAAGCTTCATTCTGTGCCGGGCCTGACTAGCCAAGAAGTCTTCATTCTCATCTGCCGGGCCAACAATGGACAAGGCGAGATGCTGGTAAATAACATGAATACTCATAATAATACTATTGTGATTACTATTATTTTACAAAAATGTTAAATTAGGATACTACCAATTCCTTTCAAACACGTTCACTAGCAAATGCGGACGTATGGCAGAATTCACATCAATGTCCCACACAAGTGCGAAAAGCTCATAACCCCCGAGGGCCCCCCGGACCCCCCGGGGGGCCCTAAGGGGTTTCAAGTATATTCAAGTTATCTCTTTCTATCCGTCTCCTTCTGGCAAAGTATCGTCTCTAACATGCACAACATGCATAGTGCAAACATCGGTCCGAGCAAGGCACCGAGACATGCCCAATACTTGTATGCAGTACATTAGCGATTTCCCTCGATACTTGATTACTCGATGGATGATTATCGTTATCTCGGAATTTTCACATCAAAATCGTTCACTTTATCTTTCATCCACGCATTAGTAGGTCATGCATTATACCGTCTGTGATAGAGGTGGGTTACAGGCTCTTCGCTGGCACTTTGCCATCGCTGAAGAGACGTATTCATTTGTCTGCGAGTGGTATTAGCAGCACCGACCCTGACCCGTTTCGAAATAATCAGAGAGTCTGCACTCAAGACGGGAAGAGGAAGACTTTTTTTTAATTTGTTTATATGTCTTTAATTTGTTTATATGTTTTAGTTTGTTTTATAATTTGTTCACATGTTTTTAATTTGTTTTGTAATTTGTTTATATGTTTTTAATTTCCTTTGTAATTTCTGTGTACTGTTTTGATTTGTTGTAAATGTGATACCAGTAGAGCGAATATTGACAAGCCATTATGTTGTTTAATTGAAACACTTGCATTCATAGAATATTGACAAGCACGGTTGTATTAACAGGCAGTGCTAATTCTCATCATCCTTTCAGTTTGGCGAATTCCTGAAGGAGATTTCGGTAAGAACGATGTGGGGGCTGTATGCATTCAAAACTCGAACCATTGATGCTCAGGCATTTTTCGACTAGACGAGGTACAAAGCTCGCATGACACCAACAAGTATGGGTAAGCATTTGCCTAGATACGGAGCTGATAGACGTATATTTTTGACTTGACTTGTTTGCCGCATTGCAGGAGGAACAGCGGCCGAAATTTATTCAAGAGGGCGAACGATGCCACAAACTGTACGAGCATATGTAGCAAACGGGAACGTATGGACCGTATGGTGATCGACAAACGCCCTGAGGCCAAAAACGATAGAAACGCAGCCCACACCACAAAAACAACAGGAAACGCTGGTCGCGAACAATTTGAGCAAGTGCATCTTGTTTAGCGAGTAGACCATTTCCTGTAACTCTGCCTGAGAGAATGACGTGCACAATGGCGTGTTTAGGCGTATCCGCAGAAGAAGCCAAAAATGGAGACTATTTAATATATGGTTGCCCGTCAAATTCGGCGAAAACAGAGAACAACTGCACTTAATAACGATAATAAATTGATATATGATTAGTGACCACTGACGGCCTAATTTGAATAGGGAAAAAATCCATAATGGAACATCTGATTCCGTGCGCACGCTACGAATATGACTTATCATTATGCAGCAAATTTTATTTGTCAATACAGGATTGTTGAAAAAGGTAAATTTGGATCATTTTCATATCGTGATGGTCGTAAAGTAAATAAAATATTTGATCATCATCAAAAATTAGGAATTAGTTCTACGGATTATTTGGGGGGGGGATTAGTTGGGGACCGGGGCCGAGGCAGACATTCTCCCGAGGAAGGCGATGGCATTGCCTCTCTGCATAGCGAGGGACAGGCGTTGCAGAAGGAAAGATCCTGCGCGCTTGTCCCCGGTGGCGCGGGTCACCTATGGTAGACCCCTTCGAGGAGTTCGCAGTGAGGGGGCCGTGCCCGCCTAAGGTCTCGAAAACAAAGGCGGAAAAGAGGCGGGTTGCCTGGAGTGGGGCGTACGTCCGTAGCTTGGCCCGCTCCGCACGCGCTACCGCGTAACCGGGGGTGGTTGACATAAGACGGTGCTAGAGTGTCAACCACCGTGCGATCCTAAACGAGGTGCTGGCCTCGGCGAAAGGGATGAGTGCGAGGCCGCCGATGAAAGTGAGGTACTGTAACTAGTTACACGACAAACAGCGTAATGTACCATAATTACCCCCTTACTGTGTTCTTTGCATGTGTATATAAACAGTTTCCATTTGTATTAAGTTATATGAACGTGTTCAAAAAACACGCGCTAGGCCGGGTGGTAAACGTAATGGTTTATTGGTTTATTAAAGGAACTGAAATCTTTGCAATGCCTAAGTTCTCTTATATGTCATCACCAGGTCGCGGGCCTCGAACCGTACTACAGCCAGAGACTTGGCCACCGCGCTGGTAGATATCGCTCTGAAATGACACAGCCAATTGACTGATTAATGCTGTACGTACAGGTATTAAGGTATTTCCTTGATTGGCTACTACTGGCTGTCACTCTGGCGAGAAGATGACTAATTCATTTATGTAATTATAATGCATGTCCATGATGAAACCTCTTCATCACCAGCCACCATAACCACAGACATAACAATAATAATATAAATAATTCATTGAGAACATTCTTCTAGTAGTAGTAGCAGTAGTGTAATAGCGCCAAAAGCAGTTCCGTGAACGTTAAATGTTGGCTGAGAGTCAGTCCGGCAAAAAAAAAAAAAGTAGTAATTGCGCTATTAATTCGGTGCCAGTTCGACAAGTATAATAGATGGATGATTAGCTACTGTTTCGATTCGTATCTGCCCCGAAGGACAGACACACCAGCAACACACGAACACCGCCAGCAACCAAGCTTTAGGTAAGCTGCAAATTTCGGAATTACACCCAGCCTCATGTTATTATGTTTAGTGTGACAGAGAGTGCTGAACGTACGCATCTGGGTCGAGGAAGTACGACGATCGAGCTGATCGTGAAACCTTAGTTTACTGACAGTTACTTTCGCTAGCTTGTTTCTTTGTATGCGAACGATCTTATATATACATAGTGCCAAACGAGCCAAAGGTTCAGTTTCCGTGGCGGCTGTAAGCAGTCCACAGTCGGATTGATTCACTACCCCTCTCGTGCTTTCCTAAACCGAAACATCGACGTGTCCTAGTAGATTCAGCAGCGGCCTATCATTCGATATCGATAGGCCACAGGATGGCCAACACATCTGGACGACAGTTCGATGTAAGCACCACGCATGACCGGCCTCACGGGGTGTCAGGCTGAGGTTTCATTCATTGTCCATAGTAGACAATATAGACAATATATCCACTACCGCGTCATACTCTACTTCGTATCAGTATTGTGGTAGAAAATAGGTCTCCGGTAATTTCAAACAACTGAATGTTGACGTTATTTCGATGATCAGACCGGCTTCCAGGTCATTTTTTCTCCTTTAGGCCGTTGTATTATACATGCATAAGTTACTTACGCGTACTTCGTGTAGCACTTTGAATTTAACTCTGCAGGCAACCCATAGTCTAACCGGCTGTGCTGCTAGCTAACGACCCAATTCTAATAAGAACCTTAGGATTGGATAAGGAAATAGAAATAAATAGAACGGCTAAGTCTCTGGCTATCGGAAGCCAGAGGCCGCAGGTTCGAGCCCTGCTACGTGACATAAAAGAGAGCTTAAGCATTGTGAAATTGCAGCTCCTTTAATAAACCAATAAAGCTTTATCTTTACCTTCAACTTGCCCTAAATTGGTAGTGCACTTAAGTGTTGTTATATGCGATGTGATATATATATATATATATATATCGCATCAAGAAAACCATGTTATTTCCGAAGGAGGATACAATCGATGCGACCTGCATTTTGACAACAATTTCATGTAGCAGTACAGCAGTCAGCGAGTGTGAATCTCTGCGGCACAGGAGATAGGTCTTCACCTCGAAACAGCTAGCAAATACACCTCCATCGTAGTTGTAACTCGTCGAAAAATACGTCGCTGGGCTTGCGACTTCATGCTCACAATGAAAGTTCAAACAAAACACAAGGCCGTCGTGTCGCCGTTTCGACCTTCGCAAACTTTAAATCCTCTACTATTCTATAATGGAAGGAAACTGCGCCTCGCCCCCGAGAACTATTTACGTCCCGACAAACATCATTTGCGACGTCTGTTGCTAGCTTAACTTATGACATTTTCTCAAATCACTCGCCGTGATCCCGTTGAGGCTTTACGAAGAATCAATGGGTTGTAGAAAATATTTTTGGAAATCTTCGACGGTATCATAACATGTCGCCGCCGCTGCATTTCAGCTTGTCCACTGAATGAACGCAGCCTATGTGTCTATCCGAGGGTTAAGCGAACGAGTAACGTATCCGGCATTGAAGATAATAACCTTCGTATTTGTACACGCGTGACGAATGAGATAAGGCGGGGTGACGCATCGATAACTACAATAAATGCAGCTTAGAGTACTATGCTCAGTTGCTATCATAGACGAGAAAATTGCTCATTAACATTGGTTGGTGTTTGGAGAGAAGTTTGCATCGAGCAAACAGCGCGGTGTAACTGACTATTAGTGAAACCAATCTCCGTTCAAATTCAAGTTGAGTCGAAGAGATATCCTTGCTCCCTGAATTAATGCCAGTCTCTCGTTCACATGTACCGTAATGTGTTATCTTCCTTCCCCCCTATAATAACTAGGACATATATGATAGATCATGATTGGATATGTCTATTTCATGGGGCCGCTAACTGGGAACGTGGCTGAATCCGACTTAATCTCTGACATCAACCGTCGATAGTTCATTTGATTCGACAATTCCTCGAATTGCTGGAGCGTTGCTCAGCCCACAACCGACTGAGCAATCTAGCCCGTGTGCGTAGTAACTACTCCTTAGACCCCCTCAGCCTCCCCATCTACACCTATAATCCAATGCGAGGGTGAGCCTTCGGCGTTCCAGCTCCGCTGTACCTGTCCTATCCTCAGAGCTGCGGCGTCGTAGCTTCTCGAAGGTGTCTGGAAGAATCGGGTCAGGGTCTGTCCTTCTTTCCTGTCCTGCGAGGCCCCCAGAGAGGGTCAGCAAGAGGTAGCAGGCCCGCTCCCTCAACACACCATTCGTCTGCAGTTACTCGTGTGTCCGGAAGACAGGACAACAGCCAATTCAGGCCAAAGTGCTCCCTTGCTCATAAACCTCACCGCCGGCCGGCGCGCATGCCAAGGCCGTCTTCGACCACCGTTGGTCCATTACACACACACACACACATATATATATGTATATATATATATATATATATATATATATATATATATATATATATATCATGTACCTGGTATAACAGAAGCAGCAGAGACAAGCCAAACTTGGCAGAGACCCGATGTAACTACTGTCGCTGCGAAATAGAGAAGTGTCTGATGGTGCCGTTGTGGCCGTCGTCGTTGTCGACATCGTTCGCACGACGCAGTGACGATGTCGAAGCTATTTGTAATAAGCTCGGCGAGTCTATTTGTCTGTTGTTGTCCAGACGTTCGTGTACCGAATTCAATTAAGCAACACTACGCCAGTAGAATTCTGCTGGGGTGGACGACACACCTGTGCCACGAAATGGACAAATGACGACTATTAATTTTCCTATAATTGTATGTGCGCGTAAATTGTAAGTAGAGTTAACCCAACGTTTCATACAACGTCACGAATGAATAGTCCTTTCGTAGGATAAACAAATTGAGCCTATTGAAGCTAACCTGATCTTTTAGACAGGCGAACTGTATTCGGTGAGTTGGCCGAATACAGGTCCCCGATTGTCCGAATGTGGTAGGTTTATCTTTTCAACTTGGACACTTGTAATGTTGGACAAATTCATGGATTGTAAGTTACGATTCTGGAGTTTGTCAACTGCAATATCGGATTTGTAAGAATTGTTAACGTGTTTTCCTAACTTCACTAACAGCAGTAACTTAATGTTGAGCTTACATGGTGGAAAGCTCATAAGCTTTATTTATAAACCAGTTATACGTAGAAATGACTGTATCAGATTCTATGTATGATGGGCGTGTTTAGCAACAACAATGTACAAACAACATTAACACCATCAGGACAGATGGATACAATATACTGCTATATTATTTAATCAGGAAGTAAAACTTCGCCCACACACACACACACACACAATTAGTTTGAAACCATCACAGATATCGAGAATGTATTATAATACATTAGTTACCCTAGGTGGGTACTATGAGCAACACTACATTATAGACGCATCGCATGCACGATATATTGTCTCAGTAACCGCGTCGAATAGAGTAATTATTCATCATTTAAACATATGCATGCCAACCATTCGTCGTTTGATGTCCTACACACTCTCGTTAGGCGACGTAAATTTAGCGTTTAAGCAAATTATTTTGATTTGTGCTCATTCAATGACTATTTTGTGTCTTACTCCGTTTATGCATATGTGTATGAAAAATAAGCTAAACCACGTTTGCCATACCACGCTGGCATGCTTTTTTTTTTTTAGATTAGGAAATTTTCTTCAAACGCACGGTTACCACCAGAGGCGCTGGCATGCCTGCAACAATCTTACTGTACGTAAATACGAGAACTTAAGCGTTGTAATGTTTCGCAGTTCCGTCAATAAAGAAATAATTGAATTAAATTACTAATATTTTGATTAAAGTCACTAGCTGAACGTCGGCCGCAAGCGCGACTTAGGCTGTTAATCCAAAAGTTCATACGAAACGCCAAATGGGCGTTTGCCGGGGCTCAGGCCAGTGTCGCGTTTTGTATCTACCGAAATGGCCCTTCAACGGGACAGAGTCCAAAACGAAGCTTTGCTCGTTCTCTAGTATCATTTTCAGGGTAACCTCGTAAAAGTTTGCCTTCCCCGGTCATGAAACCGCTTCGGAAAGCGCTCGCCTGGAGTAGCTCCATTCAAGAAGAAAAGACCCGACACAAGACGTCTTAAAGACGAAGCCTGGATACCATAACAGGCAAGCGACAATGTTGTTCTTGTTTCGTAGCTATTATTAAATCTGGTATCACAGCGAGTTCGCCCCGTGATCGTGGCTGTGCTGAGTTGTCGTCTCTGATCTCTTTCATTGTACTTTTCAACCTACCGATATGAATCTGTTATTTAGGTGCTAACATAATGGCATAGACAGATTCGAGCAGATTGCAGCCACGCTCAGTGGGTGAGTCATTTTTTTTCAAATTGCATTACATAGCCAAAAAAGGCCAGTTCGACAGTACCAGCAGACAGATCGCGATTCCAAATATCGTTGCGCAATATATTCAGCCACAAATTTAGTAGGGAAGTGCATACCCTGGTTAAAAATGACTGTTTTCAATATGGATACGTAACACGCAGCCTTATTATAGGCCGTTTGCTAGCTATTTCTCACGAAACTCCTATAACCAAGCACCCAACGGATTGGCACCCACTTTCGCGTCCACTAGGCTCTGCACGGAGTATGTAAACACCTGTGATATGTGTGTAAGCTGCGCTGTAACAGAGTTTAGTACAAAACTAGTCTGACGATCCTGATGAAAGTCATCTCATTCCTCAATAATAGGTTAGGTTAAACGAGGTTGGAAAGGTTGACCTCTTGAAAGCCGCTGATGACATTTCAAGAAAAGTGTTGAAAAAATGCATCTTTCACCTATACACGCATATGATCTGAAGAAAAAGTATTCCTTAATTATCCACTTCTACCACTGACTCAGACACTCAGATCGATTTGTTGGTCGTGCCAATGGCTGGCTTTAGCCAAAAGTATCCTTTTTTCCATACGCTACACCTATGTGTGAATTCGAATACAGCGAAAAAAAAACTCACGTATTTATATAAACAATAGCATTTTTATTTTCAGTTAAAGTCTACACAATCTGCTTGCTTGCTAGTGTAGGTCTCATCCGATTCCTTATGCACTTCTCGGTCTAATAACCAAATCACATGCATTTTGCAATACGCCTACCTATGTAACTGGTCTTAATCCCATTGTACACATACTCAGAGAACTCCGGTAATACCCACTGCTAGTTGTATATTACACAAGTACAAATAGATATGAATTTATCGTTGGCATCTATGCTTGATGGTCAAAACTAACATGTTTGCATTCCGTCGTTATATCCATGAACATGCTTATCTCACCAGTGGAGTGAAATATACCGCAAATTGATAAACAGTTAAAGGACGGCGCTACGTAGATAGTTGACAACGCAGAGACTCTGCGAGAAGAGTCTACTGACCGTCTGCCAAGACTCCTCTTGGACCACACGAACCCGTTCTAGACGCTCACAGATTTCTGGAATTGGATTTCGGAATTCAGCATATACAGGGTAGTTAGGTACAGCTTGCATAGGTGGTATCTATTCGAATTACTTTCGTGTTACTGAACCAATACTATAATAATAATAATAATAATAATAATTGTGCACTTCTTACCGTGCAATATATAGGGATAGGCTGTAATATGTAAGGCGAACTTGCACCCAGGGTGCACTTTCTTTAACTTCAGGTAGCATTTCTAATGCTAACTGAAATTAACAATATGTGGTGGGTGCACTTTCTTTAACTTCAGGTAGCATTTCTAATGCTAACTGAAATAACAATATATTAACAATATACGTACCGTCTTCATCGACAACAGCGTTGCCGTGCAATTTCATAAATAGTGCTAGATACGCGTTGGCCAGCTCGAGATCCTTTCTAGTCTGCAGAGCGGCTCCCATGGCGTCGACAAAGCCCGCCATCAGCTCAAGCGATCCTCCACTATCAGGCGCTAGTGAGCGTATCTCCATTTCGATTGCGGACGGACCTAGCTGTTTCAGCTTCTCCATGACTGGTGCATCTGGAGCGTCAGCGTCCGATTTCAAATCATAGAAAATCCGCTCGTTAGAACTTCCATAACTACTTTAAGGCGGTGGCAGTATAAATCGAAAAAAAATAGAACACGAATGAATAAACTAGAGATCGAATAGTCCTCGTGATTACTTATTGAGTTTAAATAAAATTTTAATACGGAATTTGATTCTACAGGGCAAGTCAGCTGAAGAAAACAAACAGAGACATCGACGAGGGAGTATTATCTCGCCTTTCTGAAACCCGCCAAGATAATTCGAAATTTCCAGAATCTTACAGATTTCAGTTTCCGCGCATCGTAGAAGCACGTTCGCGAATGCTGAATACGTTGTGGCGGCAGAAGTGGTGATCACCTTTGACTGGTCCTGTAGTAAGCGCAGAAACGAAATTTCAATGATACGTTTAGTAATAGTAGTCGAGCCTCAACGGGAACATCGTCCGACAATCTTGGTTTCTGCCGCCTATATTTAGCCGAACACACATGCCCTTGCGAGAGGCATACCTTTGCATCATTATCCGCGTCGAGGTCGAACTTGAACTCGAGACCCTGAACGGTTGGTAGAAAGAACGGGGCAGCCTGTGGTTTGCTGGGCGCCTCGCGTGGCTTGTTCCTCTGGCGAATGACGTCCATCGATAGAAGATTCGCCCATCGGGAAACCGGATGATCGCTGAGCAGAATAAGACTGGCATTCTCCTTCGCGTCACGCACACCTGCTGCTGTTCCCTCAAGCATCATTGCAGACTCGTCATCGTCGCTCGCCATAGCCTCGTCAGCGGACTCATTGTCATCCGCCTGAAAGTGGTCAAACGGATATTAAGAAGAAATCAGATACAAAGAGAATAGCATAACTTTGCTTGTTGCTATTAAAAGAACCACCTCTAGGAACCACAGCTTCTCGTACTTGTACACAGTACGAATAAATGGGGAGGAAATGTAATACATACTTTGCCAGACTGGTTAATCATGGGTATAGGAGAGCAAACAAAATCGTTACAGGGTGGCATTTTCAGCATAGACGGAAAATAAAATAGAACACTGACAATAAAATAAAAACATTTGCAAACCGACCTCCTCTTCCTCCTCCTCGAGTGCCTTGTCCACACGAGCTGAAGGAAGTTTCGCCTCCTCCTTGGGGATGTAATCTGGCCGTAGAGGGCGTATCTTGACGGCATCGTATAGTGTCGTGTTGGCCCAGAGATAGATGCCTACATGGTCAGCGAGCGCTGTTGCTAAGAAATCGCCCACAGGCGAGAAACATAGCGACGTCACGGGTGACGGCGTTCGCAATGCGGATATCATATTTCCTGAGAAATGGTACGTTTGTTGTATGACCGTGTGATTGTTCAATCATTAGTGGGCTGTACCATGCGCCATATTAGCAATTTTATTGTTGTTTCTCTTAGATACCACTTAAGGTAGTAAATGGTAGTATTGAGGATTTTAAAGACGTTAATTTTGCTTAATCAAATAATATCCAATAAGTTGACTTACAACTAATGAGTTACACATTTGAATGTTAATAATTCACTGCGCTGATAATCGAAGAAGAGTTGTCAGATTCGCTAACGAACTCCAGATGTAGTGAGACAACTGAAGTATCTGAGTACGAAGAAGTGGTTGGTACCTCGTTAAGTAAAAAACGAAATCCTCAAGATGTTTACCTGTTGGCAAGTCCCAAGTGCGTACAACAGCATCAAATGAGGCTCCGATTAGCCAGCGGCCGTCTGGGCTAAAAGCTAGATCCGATATCGGAGCTCTAACCGTGGAAAACTTTCGCACTACCCGCCGCACCGAAAGGTCCACAATAACGGCGGAAAAATCGTCCAAGGCTAAGGCCAACATACCGCTTTCCCTAAAATCGGCACACGATTATCATTATTATTATTACCGTGAGAGATTCTTCGCTTGCTAGCAAACACACATGATTAAATTAGCATTTCTGTATGACCATGCTCACCTGTGAAGAATACCCATCGAACAGGGCGCGTCAAGGGGAATCGAAGCGATGGGTTTTGTAGTAAATTTCTTGAATTTCCAAAAATTCACAACAGCGTCCGCGCCCGCTGAGATCACAAATTGATTCAGCGCATCTGACGTTACAAGGCGAACCTGCAAACGATCGCCGACGAACAGGGTTGGTACTAGGTAGGATTAGCATACGGTTCCATGGCCACGGCCGAAAATTGTCTCATTTTTTTTCTAATAAGAAACACTCTTTAGGAATAAATGCTCCAGACCCCATCCCCTCCCTCATTACGAAAATCGAATACAAACCTGTCCATTATGCGCCAGACCTTCGGTGCCATACGCCTCTCGATGCTGTCCACTCTGCACGTTGAACCGATCGATATGACCCGAACTATAGCCTACGACGGCAAAGTTCCCGCACGAAGTCATTCCAACGCAAGTCGCGACTGCCGAGTTGAAGCGGCGATCTTTTAGAAATCTGCAAAAAACGTGGCGAACAGTGCGACGATTTACACTACGAATAAATGATCGCGAATTGCGATTCAGATACGCCGGTGGGAGCATCACCTCGCAGGCGAAAATGCCATGTACCTAACGCCACTAAAAGGGATGTAATCCAGATATAACTGGGTGCGCCAATCCAGTGATCTTCCAAGATAACTTTGGCGTAAATAGATTATTAATCGCTCGGAGAAATATGCAATATTTCATTTCATGAAGAATATAAGATACAATAGTATATTCCGCCACAAAAGCCAATTCAAGCAACCGTTCGTGCAGCAGTTTGTGTTGTCCGAGGGAGCCCTTATCGGTCGACCACGTCTGGACAAGACGCATCCGCTCATGTACCGTCGCTACGGAGTCCCACTGCTTCTCACGGGTTACTTCCGACGCAATCTCCGTCACGGGAGGAAACATAAGCACCTGGAGAGATTAAACCATCCTGTATTACTACTGTACATGGTCATCTGTGCAATGCGAAGGAATATGTACCTAACAGCACAGACAGGAAGCATCGTTACGCGGTGAGCTCTTTGCAATGAAAGTAAATGAAAAAATCTTTCATTCTATAAAGATCAATGAGCAACACATCTTGCTACTTACCTCTTTGTGTTCAAGGGTCTTTGCGCGCTTCAAGGATTTCTTGTTATAGGTGGCCCTGCCAAAATTTCGATTGTACGCGTCATGGACGGTGGAGAAGGACTTCAGAGTGGCGTCGCCACCTCCAGAGAGAATTTGCTTTCCCGCAGGGTCATAATAGCGAACACGACGTGGTGGGTGCGCGTGTCCCTATTGGAGATGCAACAGATGTAGCTGTCGTTAGGAAACACATTCGAAACACAAACGATTTAAGAACAACTTCAGAGAGCCAAGGATTCAAAACTGAGCTAGCACAATCTCGGAACCGACTGAACGCCGAGATCACAACGAGGTGATGTAGTACACTCTTTAAATATAGTTCAACCAAAGGAACTGGCAGATACAGCTCGAAATTTGAAATCTGTTGTTAGTCGTTAAAGGGTTCAACAGAATGTTTTCCGCTAACTTTATTCTTACCTCGCGCACTTTCAGTAATCTCCCTCCACCATCGGACATGTCAAATATCCACATTTTTAGGGCGTTGTCAGCCCCGCCGGAGACGAGAAGAGGCTCCTGTGCGAGGAAATGCAATTTGCTAACGCGACCTCCGTGAGCGTCGGGTAACTGCGAATGTAGTTTCTGCTCTTCGAGATCCCATACAGCTAACTGGCCCGCCGGAGAAGCTGTGGCCATATGTGCTGGTCCGTTTGTTCTTCAGAAATGCGACGGTGGGGAAAAAAAAACAATTCGCATGCTTCGTACTGCCTTTTTGTCAAGAAAGAAGTTATTCAATTATCAGATTTTACAGCCAAATTACACTGCAGCTCCGGAAGGCCAACACACCTGCGTATGCTATAATCGTGGCACCCGAAATGATGTACGTTGAATTAATTGGCCATAGCCTAACAATTCATAGCTAAAACAGGGCAAATTGCTTATTCCCGACCGGTAACCTGGCAATGTTCGGTCAGTGTGAATGCCAGCAATGGGTTGTACCTGAACGAGATTGCCGTGACCGCTCCCCAGTCCTGCGTGAACTCCATAAGTTGCTCGTCGAGCTTCAGGTTGTGCAGGACGACTCGACCGGACGCAAGGCCCACAGCAGCGACATCAACGGCGGGTGACTGCTCCACACAGGTGATCTGTTCGCCTGTGTTTAATCAGGCACGAACGCGATTCAAATGAGATTAGAAACTTGGCAAATCGAATTGCAACTGATACGACTTTGTCAAGAGCGGTTTCCAAATCGTTACTTACCAATGAACGTAGTAAAGTCATACACAACTTTATTGGAGGCGATATTCCAAAGTTGCATCTGTCCTTTGGCTGAAGCGAATAGAATTTTGTTGACATACGTGTTGGGATGAACCATCGCCGTGAGACCCCCGAGAGACGACAAGTCGATGGTTGTGTAAACCTATTGTGAAATTTAAGACAAAACAAATAGATATGTAGTATGTATGTATATATATATATATATATATATATATATATATATTTTTGTCACAGTTCTCTGTTCATGAATATCTGATCGAGTATTTGAGACAGGCTCATCGCTGTAAGGAAAAAATAGAGAAGGCTAGGCTTCTTGCGTCTTCTTGAACACCTTGTGGTTCTAGCATCATACCTCAGCACCCTCTTTATTCCAGACGACAACTTTTCCACGTTCATCGGCAGAGATGATGTGGTCACCAAACGGTAACAGGAACTTGACTCGGCCCGAATGTCCGCCCGTAAACGCTTGTATCAGCTGAAATCCACGACCAGAACAACATTATTGAAATTTACCGCGCGCTGTCATGGACATAAAGGAACAGATAGTGCAGGGCCGCAGATGAATATGCGGTGCGAGGACACGATTGAAAAGAGCGCTTCAATCTTCAACCTCTGAGCGCCGCCAGATAACGTACAGCGCCTCGCGGAAATGTAGGAGGAAGTTACACATCGATCCATGGTATCGGACTATAGACATCGTATCGAATCCATATATTTAGTTGACAAAGTGAAGCGAAACCTTTAACCGGTCTCGTACAGCCCTCATGTCAGATTTAAACCTTCCGAACAAAGATTCACACCGAAAATAAAATGGCTCCACTTAAAGCTAATTTCCTCACGGAGAACATACCTCAATGCCTCGTCTCCACGAGTAGATGTCACTGCCGGCAGCCGAATAGACCCTGCGCGAATCGCAGGCTAAGGCCGTGATTTCATCATTGTGCACGGGCGAAACCGACAACAAATTTAGACGAGTACCCTGAAATCAGTACACTCAGCATAGTCAGAAAAGCGGAACGTGTAGAGAAGAAAAAAATTCGCGTCGGCTGTCGTTTCATGCAACAAGTACATGTGTAACTGAGATCAAAAAACCAATGAGAAATAGATACCAATATACACTCGAAATCATACCTAGCATACCTAGTAATCCTACTCGCTGTGTCAATCCTGGAATTCAATCGCTCTCGCATTGCACAGGAGTAACAATCAGCTCTCGAGAGCTTCACCCGTTCGTCAAACCTCGCTCAACCACTTACCCCATAACAGTGGAAGTGTCGTCCAACGGCAGTGAAAATAAGATATTCTCCGCGTTTTTTCTGGAACGTGATCGCAAACGGTAACGAGTTGCACACCAACCCAAGAGCGCGGTGACCACAAAAGATGTCATTGGCCGATGCCACCGTCATATTCGCAATCGTTTCGATCACAACAATTCGGCGACAACAATTTCATATGCTTCTCTTTCGACAAACGAACGACTCCTGTGTTTTATCCTGATACGTCTCGCGGCGCAACTGGTTGGTGTATCGCATGAGATCGAACGACCGGTGTTCTTTGTCGTCTCGTTATCGGTCGGTCGCACGTCACAAGGATATGGTCATTCGATTTCTTCGGACACACCGATCGAGCATGGCAAGTCGTCTCGTGTGAAACTTTGTTTATTTATCGGCCAGGAAATGATCTGTTACCACATTTGTCAAGCCAGCAACAACAGCGGAGCACACGAGACACAGGGCGGCAATTTCTCGCCTCGAGGAAAAAACAGCGCACATATGATTCGGGCCGAAGGCACGTGTGTTTGTTTTCGACACGGCGAGCACAACCGCTAAGTACTGACGGGTAGGCAGATGGCGCCAAATTCAAAGCGCTCAGTGCAGGATAGCAAAGGGTCTCAGGATGCATACATTAGGGTGAACTGATCGATCTCATCTTTTTATTTCTCGCTCTCTCTCTTTCTCTCGGTCTCAATGTCGCCCTCCCTATCCCGATTATGACAAGCTGTCATGATAGCTATTGGCTATGGCTCGCGGAACTATTCACTGGTACTCAATGAAGTTGGTCTGATTCTGCTGAGTTAAATGACATTTAATAACAACTCGAAGCTAATGATAATACACTCATAGCAACATCGTATTTTTTATTGGAATCACACGCGGAGTAACCTAATTAGCACTTAAAGGTCGGCTCCAATGGAATGATTTCTATGTTCCATGCCTACAATATGGTGAGAGGCGTGTCAAGTCCAGTTCAGCGTCTCTTCTGACCCTATCGCCTATAATATAGTAGCAAAACATGTCTGCTTTCATATAGGCACGCTTAAGGGTTATCCTCATGCGAACGTATTTTGGAATATTCAGTTTCCTCTCATATGGAATTTGAAGTTAGTATTGTTTGGAGATTTGAGAACGCAAATGATCTCCTTGAAGTTGGTGTGAGAAGCTCTCTAAGCTTCACAAGGCTTGCACACCAAACCTGGCCCATAAACACTGCGGCTACAGCAGATCTAAGCAAGAATTGTGCAACATTCCTGTTTATAGAACAACTCCAATAGAATCGATTTAAAAATTTACCGGCACCAACTAAGAACTACCGCGCCGTAACTACTGCACAGCGGACACAAAGATAACTGACAAGTAATTCTCTAAGCTAAGTCTCAATCAAGCTCAAAAATAAGCGAGTCGACATGGCCTTATATGAATTGGTTGTAAGGTTGAAAGACAAGGTTGCAACTAAAAATACATATCGTAGCACCCTGAAATTCACTCTGTCTAAGGAACCATTAATTCGGCCCGTCTGTACGTTGTGTTGTGATCCGCCTTCGAACATACGTAGCGACATTGCCTTAATAAGAGTAACAATTCAAATTTACAAATCGTAAAAATATATTTTATTCGTGACAGACATAACCTGTGCATGTATTATTATGTTCCCTATCTTTATATACACAAAATTGTAACAACATGAACCGTTTTATATATATAGATATATATAGAAATATGTATATACTGATACATGACTGTAGCAGCCTGAGTTTGTCTGCTTCATCATTAATAGAACAGATGCATCGAGGTTCCTCATGCTTATCTTGTTAATGACTGGCTAGATGAGTTGAATTCTCTATTTCCGATCATGTAGAGAAATGGGATCAGTATGTAGGAAAACGCTAGCTCCTGATGTGAGACAACATCTACAGAAGCAGAAGCGACTGTTTAAAAAATCTACTGTTTTTGTTTTTCTATTGCAAGTGGAGTGTTTACATTCAAGATAGTAATAGCCAGATGGTCACGGAATAACTGCGGGGCTATTTCGCCAATGCCCTGGCCACCTTGCTGCCTGACTCTTTGCCTATGGCCTGGCAAATAAATTTGCCAGCGTCCATAATGGCGTCGAGATCTACTCCAGTTCGAATACCCATTCCATGCAACATATAGACGACGTCCTCCGTGGCAACGTTACCCGATGCTCCCTGAGCATAGGGACAACCGCCGAGTCCTGCAAAACCACATCGGGTGGTACCGAACAATAAACGAGATAATTAGTTCGAACGCTCGTAATCAAGCAGGCTCAACATATGCTCTATGTGGTAGAGTATTGAAAACGGGCTTACCGCTAACAGACGAGTCGATCGTGGAGATGCCAAACTCTAGTCCTGTCAAAATGTTGGCCAACGCCTGACCGTACGTGTCATGGCAATGCATAGCGAGAACTGCAGGAGGTAACACCTGTCGCGAGACATTGCAGTAGCATTCGCTACGGTTAGTCGCTATTTCGGTCGTAGCAACAATCTCAATCAAGGTTTCAATCTCTCCTAAGATTATCTGCGTGTGACGGAAGAAGATCGCACAATGCCCGGCGTTATTTTTCTCAGGTCACGGCTAGCCCAGTCATGCATGACCGTCATATGCTATTACCTTGGTGACCTCGTCGAGCATCCTGGCAGTCGTTCCTGGAGTACCCACGCCAATGGTGTCTCCTAGCGAAATTTCGTAACAGCCCATATCGAAAAGATATTTTGCCACCTCCGCAACCTTAGCCGGATTAATCTCGCCCTCGTAAGGGCATCCGACGACACAGCTGACGTAACCGCGAATCTAGAGAGAAATTGATTGTCAACGAGAGAGAGAAATAGCTTCATCGTCAATGTTGATACGTGGGTGCATCGTGTATCGAGCAGAACGGTGTGTCCTACGTGAATAACAACTCAACTAAAATGAATCAAGCTAGTTAATAACGCACCCTTAACTTGTGTTTCTTGGCTTCCTCCACGACGGCCTCGAATCTCTTAAGGGACTCAGCAATGGAACAATTTATGTTCTTCTGTGAGAAGCTCTCCGACGCTGCGCCAAATGCGGCTATCTCCTCGACGCCCACCTAGCACATAGAAAACGAATAATAAATAAGCCGTATACAGACGGACTGTGTGTAAATTTCGCATAGTGTCCAGCTATCGAACGATAGCGTTTGCAGGAGCCTACGCTCTATTATCAGAATAATAATAAGCTCACTTTTTACATGAAATCGATTATTTCTCCTGTTGGCATCCTGTCGCGCCGAATACGGAATTGCAGCCAGAAATAGCGAACAGATATCAAGAAGTGTTCACCATTTCCTGCATGATCAGTCCCACTCTCCATTGCCGCCTCACTAACTTATGAACTGTTATCTGCGGTACCGTATTGCTATAGAAACGTACCACCTTATTGATGTAAAGTCCACGTGATTTATAGAGATTTACAATAGAGAGAGCTTAAACTGAACGAAAAAACGCACTAACTAAACTTGAAGTTTCTGCTTTACCTCGAGAGCGGACTGGAGTCCTTTTGTATTCGGCACAAGAACGGGATAACTGATTCCGGCCTCTTTACGAATTGCCTTTAAATACGCAGTTCCATACGTTAGTTATGGCCATTATAATATATACACATCTAGGGAAATGTGGTTTCATAATCGTAGCGTTGAAGTTTTGGTTGTGGAGACAATCGTGAGACAAAATTCGGTTTAAAAATTGCACACAAACCCTTGCTGAACGATTGGCTTAGATTCAAGTCAACGGCAATTTATTGCATTGATATTATTATTATTATTATTATTTTACTCGACTAGACGACATGTCGTTTGCACGCACCGTGAATACTTCCTTATTGTCGCCCATTTGTGGGACCCACTTCGGGCTCACAAACGATGTTGTTTCGATACATTTGAGTCCGGTTTTTGACAGTTTGTCAATAAAAGCCACTTTTACGTCGCTAGGCACCAACTGTTTCTCATTTTGAAGGCCGTCCCGTGGGCCGACCTCAACAATCTTCACGAAGGACGGATACCTGGAGAACAAATATTGGACCTTACGTATACGCCACAATTGTGCGGACAATATGAAAATGTCGGACCTTGTAATTTTCGCTCTGCGCGATCTTTGACGTCATCCCACCAAAATCCTTCGTAACCCTACGGATCGACCATATTGTGAAGATTTTCCTCCACGAGAGTCGGTGAGGTAAGCCGTACGGGCAATTTTACGAAATATGCACCGAGAACCATTCCCACCACGATGAGGTCCCCGTTTGACCCACTTTAGACAGTTCGTCATTGTGGTTTCGACATACGATGAAGATACTGACCACCTCTTTGTGCCATATAGCTAGCATAGTACAATTGGTGTCGCCAACAGCAACGTCTGATTTGACAGCCACATGCTCTGTGGGTCACATCCCAAACTGGACTTGCAAACCTTTTCGAAGTAGAGTACAACCTTTGCGTTATGTTTCGTAATATCATATTGCCGGTACCGCTGAAATACCTGTAACAATGAGGTAGAAACGGACACACGAGGTTATTATCTCTACGGACCACCTATCCAAGCTGAACACCCCTGGGTACTGCAATGTTGCCGTCTGAGCTGTCGCAGGGATCTGGAACCTGAATTTGTGCTTTCTGCCTAGGCGTACGACCCCGCCGGCATCGCTTTGTTTGGTTACCAAACCTTGGAGGTTAAATGTTGGCTGAGAGTCAGCCCGAAAACCTTAGGCTACCTAACCTTAATCGTGCCTCTTTCTAGCCGGCTTGTGTAACACTCCAAACGAAAATACATAGTAAAGCTCAAATAGAACTACATCATTGGGACACACATATGTTAGACCTTGTAAGATACTTGTATGCAATACCCATAGTTATTTTAAGGAAACCCAAATATATAGACACATTACATTAATATATATTTATAAATATATATCGAGTCAACAACTGACACAAATTGCTGCCAACAGCTATAGCTTTTTTGGGCCAGAAGAAATAAGTATAATGGGATCACAAGGGGTTCGATTGGGTGGCAATATGTTTCTGTAAATTATAATAATAAAACCACAAAATAGATTATATTTTTTCTTCAAAACGTTTGCAACCCCTTGATCGTAGGCGGGATCTGACATATTGATCCCCAATGGTGATGAGAACGTGTAGAAAAACAGCACGTCGGGTGCCCACAAGAGCTATCTATTGCATCATAATGTGATAATCAAGGTTGGATTGACCCCCGCCAGCCAGCCTTCACCCGCCTGTGTCCCTACCTTGACCTCCGCGCCCGACTTGTCGGGTATTTTTATCTTAGTTGCTAAGAACTAAATACTAGACTCTGCGATATAACCATTATACGTTCTATTCCACATTCGTAGAGATTACGATTGCAAGCGGTGCGCTAAGATTGTAGAGCAGCATAAGTTTATCTAGATAATGAATTCGTCGTTTGACAATTGATTGCATTTTCAGACTAAAGTCAGGTCAGTGGCACCTCGCACATAGTATCATACTGTCACACCTCGCCCGAACGACACACTCGAGGGATCAGACACCTGTTGGACAGCTGATACCGCGCGAAGTAGCCTCTACGGCAACAATTGAGCTAGTTGAGAGACCTTTGCAAGCTAGCTCAGAGAACGCATCCCGTGACGTTTAGCAAACTACAATTTGTAAAACACATCTTCTTGTAAGAGCAGATCACAGTGACAACTCCATGTTTCCACTGGCGATAGAAATCGATCCGATTTTGTTTGGCTTCACAGCGCGCAAAGCACAAATTGGGTAACGTACAAGCTTGTTGAATCGCACCGTCCGAGTCGCGTTCCGCCGGACAGCAGATGTGGTGCAACCTTCGCGACAGCTACCGACACTAGAATCGTCTGTTGCACACGGCTGTCGTTATTGCTGCTGTGACGGCGTCAGTACGCTAGTGGCTGGCCAGCGACCGAGCGAGCCGAGCATTTCTTATGGCACTGGCTGCGACACGGATAATGCCTCCCACCACTCACGCTTCCAGCTGTACCCTAGCTAGCCTCCTCTCCCGAAGCACCCTCTACCGCAATAACATTGGCCGTCGAACGCCGAGCGAACGGGGGCCAGTCAGCCTGTCCACTTCCCTTGATAAGTCCCCAGCCAAACGACCCTTCTGCACACCGTGGAAAATCTGTAATTTCCTGAAGTATGGCCTCGGCATAAACTTGTCTGGCCCTGTGGTGTGCGTTCCGGCTGCTTACTATAATTCGGGTTGCCCTGCATTTCTCAAGCAAATCGAAACACATCGCACAGGACGCGCGCGCGCACCGTCACAATGCTACATTCGTCGGCTCGAGTTACGCGGGCAATTCTCGCGACGGTCAGAATTTAGCGCGCACGTGCTGAACATCGGGCGAATAGCGAGTTCGAGCGTGCCGTGGTAATTTGCGAGTGTTGTTCGTCCGAACGACACAAGTTTCTGCGGCTGCTGGTGCGCCTGCTGGTGGCTTATTCGATTGCTACAGCGCTCGTCGAAATCTGCGCAATTTGCCCGACTCGGTGCGCATGAGTGTGGTGTTTTGTCTGTGAGCAAAGAAAGAAAAAGTTCGCCGCGAATACAAAATTCGCAAACGCTAGATGGGCATTTAACGTGGTGAATCATGACGTTGGAGGAGTTGCGGCCGCGGCTCAAGGCCCTAGCTGAAATATGCAGGGCCTGCGGAAAAGCTGTGGATGCGCGCTGTTCCAAGGTACGATGTTAACTGAAATAAAGTGAACCTCGTCCAATTCACCATATATATATATATATATATAGTATACGTCAGTGTGTTCTGGCAAGTCTATTGACAGCTTTCAGTATATTGAAGCGGTTCATAATCGATTTATAGTAGAGAACACAGTTTTAAATTCTATCTGCGCGTGGTGCGCATTTTGAATGTTATACTCTGTGCACTATTAATATGAAGCATATTAATGCAGACACTACTCCTAATCGTCCATTGAATTATTTCGTGCTTGAGGTCCAGTTGGCCGTATTTAACTTGTCGTGCTCTTTACATGGGCTGCAAATAGAATGCACATGGAATCGGATGGCTGCGGCAGCAGGCGTTTAGTGTTCTAGACAAACAGTTAACTCGTAACAGTTAAAGTAGACAATGAAATAAAAACAACATGTGAGGGTTGATGTTCTGACACTTCGTGCCCTTGATTTGGGTTGTCGGAAGCCAGACATAATGCGTGCCGGTATTGTGCCGTCGTCGACCGCTTGCGCGATGTAGACAATCTTTATATATAATAATAAAGTTTGTATATATATATATTACAAATGCATATGGAAATACAGTAACGGAAAAGATAGGGAAAAATAAATGGAGAGAGAAAAACAAATATAACACAATGTAAAAATAATCGAAAAGAGAATATAGAAATATGTGTAAAGGATCTCTAACAATTCAAATCAAAATGGTGAGCGTTACCAGTATAACGTGAGTAAATTGAGATAAACGAGGCCTCCAGTACTGTGTCTACTCATCATCATTGTGTGTCATTGACGTAAAGCCCATTGCAAATGTGATTTCCTTCTCACGTTTTTACGTGCACCCGACGTATTTTCAACGAAGATAAATGAATGAACTAGCACACGGTGTTGACGGCACCGTTATTCTTTTGTGCTATTGCGTATAAATAAATCAAATAAATCTATGCTACCTGATATCTCGTGTTCTTGGAAAGACTCCTAAATGCATTTTTCTGGCTGACTCACAGCATTTAACAATGTCCGCGGTAAACATTTAACAATGTCCGCGGTACAACTGCTTTCGGCACTGCTTCATAAGCCGTACTCGTTTTAAATGCAAATGTGCAACGGTGTGGATCGAACCCGTGCACCTACGTGTCTAATCCGATTGCAAGGCGCACACGAATGCACCACCAGGCCACCGTAGGGCTCGACTGCACAGACTCCTGAACAAATTGCACCGACAAAGAGTACACTGCCGTTCAGAAGCTCCCACAAAATGACGGAGACCAGCTCTGATCGGAAGAAAAGGAGAGCAGTTCCAGTTCTATTTGGTCAAAGTTATCACCGTTTCTCGGTGGTTAAGTTAACGGGACATTTGGAGCTACAAAATAGCTCTAAACGACCCGACAGTGCCATTAACTTGACCACTTGAATTTTTGTGAGAGTTGTTTGATGTTTATTCGGTGCGCTAACACACGTTAATGACGATCTTTTGCGGCTAAACTTAACCACTTAATTTTCCGAAAATTCAATTATAGGAAAAGACATCGCTGATTGAAAGTTTGTCTACACAGTTGCTCGTAGACAGTCACACTCAGCATATTCAGAGGGCGTTTCCTGACCTCCTGGTAGATCTGCTAAATCGCTGCCGGAACACGGCCACCACTGAGCAGTTGGGCTGTGCGTTGTCCCGTTTGATTGTAAATCGTAACCAGAATTCGAGGCAGATAATAAGCTGGGCAGAGGAGTTCTTCACGGACGAGAACACCGTGTCTTTGTTGGAGCGCTTTAATGTCGCCCAGCACGAGCAGCCGCCCGCGAAGAGGAGCAAGAAATCATCCTCAACTATCAGGGATCTAGAGGTACTCCGGGCTGCCCATGTCTTGCTATGTACAGATCCTGACCTTTACGGGTCACTCTGGGACTGGAGTTGTTTGACACACGTGCTACTGAAGTCTTCCAGTAGCAGTGGTCAAGAAAGTAACAATCTTCTACAATGGTTAGTGCTTTCCATTCGAACATTGTGAGTCGTTCAAAAATTCATCGTCAGCTAACGCAGGCTAATATTCTGAGAGCATAAGCATCATTGCAGTTAAAATAGTCGTTTGGTACCATATCGTCAAAGGACTCGTAGAACCTCTCATATGAAACTGATGCTGGATCGTATATTCGCACAGCTATACAACAGAAAGCTGTCTTCAGCATTACGAGCCACTTTAATTGGTCCATTCCCTTCAAGTCGCCTAAACATCGAGACAATAGCAACTTGTAGCAACTCGCTGTTATTCCTTCTATCGTATGCTGGCTGATTTCAGGGTCGCATGTCATTGTCTGGCAATGGTTTGTCGTTTGGGCCCACCCGATTTGGACAATCTGCTTCGCAAGTACATAACAAACGAAGAACGACTCATAGCCATACGCCAAAAGGAGTTCCACTCCTCGATCGAGACCGAGACCCGCCTCAGTCTTCAGCGGATTTCATCCCTCGGCGAGAGCCGATGTCACACGGTCGATGTGGAGGGTATCACCCTCATGAAAAATGTTCGGCAGGATCCAACGAAGAGCCAGCAGCACATTCGCCAGAGGACAGGTAGGAACGGATTGCGTCAGGCAAACGTTGTCAAGATGAAATGTGCTAGTGCATGTTGCCTTGTCTGTTGCAGAAATCAAAACATCAGTGGTTTTCCCGAAACCCAAAAAAAAGGTTACATTCAATGTACTACGAATCGGTCTCGTAGGATAGATTTGTCTAGACTGGTTGTTTCTTAGGACATGCCATGAATGTTTACTGCAAATTATATTCATTGTATTCTTGGAGTGATTCATGTACTCCACACTTGGGTAACCTAGGCATTTAACAATTACACCTTGTTGATTGCTATATTCGTGAGTTGGTCACCCGGACGCTTCGTTCTGGATATGGTTTCATTTTTCTCTTAAAGATGCACTTTCTTCGCCGGCGATGGTAATGACGCCATCGATTCGTTCCGCGATCCGAGAGGCGGCATCTGCTGTCGTTTCCTCTCGTCCGATCCTGATCACCGGCCCCGTCGGAGTGGGCAAAACGCTTCTAGTCGAAGAGTTAGCCCGTTTGACAGGCAATACCTTGGTCAAAGTGCAGCTCGGAAACCACGCTGACAGCAAGGTATTGTTATTTGATCGTGTCGCGTTTGATTGTCTATACAAAAAATATTTTATTCTATATCATATATTGATACTGATTGTGCGTCTTAAAATGAACAGTAATTTGAGAGGCGGTGTAGGAACAGGGCATCAGACCAAGGTCGTCATAGTCACCCCCGAGGGAGGCGGTGGCATTGCCTCTCTGCCTCTGCACGGCCAGGGAAAGGCGCTGCAAAAAAAAAGGATCCTGTGTTGTTGTCCCCAATGGCGCGGACCAGCCTGTGGTAGACTCCTTCAGTAAACTCCTCTAGGTTTTGTTACCATAAAAAAACAATTTGGAACCGAAGCGTTCGATTTTTTACTCTGTCTCTTCTGGTCTTAGAACAAGTGACGACTCGTGGTGACTCAGACTTCTTACATTTAGTCTCACTCTGATTGGTGGTCCGTTTTTCATCTATAAATCTGTTTTAGATGCTGGTAGGCTCCTACTGCTGTACGGACATTCCCGGGAAGTTCCGTTGGCAACCGGGGCTTGTTTCCCAGGCAGTGACGAGAGGCCAGTGGCTACTCTTGGAAGATCTCGACTTCGCTCCGGTCGATATCGTCACCCTATTGATGCCTCTACTTCAGGAACGGAGACTCTCTGGAGGTGGCTTCGGGGGCGGCGGCGTGAAAGTCGCTGGTGGATTTCGTCTGTTTGCGACAATGCGGCTCCTTGGAGGAGATAAAGTCCACGACGGATCTCAGATCGAAGGCCACTCAGAGATTATAGGCAGCTGCCAAGCCATTGAGGGACTGCTGACTAAGGTTAGAAATCGGATATATCATGGACGAATGTCGTTCGAAGCATTGTGAACCGGATGAACGGTGCTGTAAACATAAAAAGAAAATTATTTAGGTAGGACCAATTGAAGACCGCTGCATCTGTCAAAAGCAAAGGTCGATGATTCCGTATCACAAAATATTGGAAGGCCAGGCTAAGGAATGCAGGCGGGCACTTGGCAGGGAAGGGGCCGAGAGCCTATTTCGAATAGATTGTGAATGGGTACATCCACGCCGATAATGCGTAACCGTTCGACGAGCTGATTGATATTGGGAAGGCGAATTAGTCGACAAAATCGCTGAGCCTCTGCTGACAATGAAGCCAGCTAACTGGACGAAATACGCTGTAAAGGGGAATAATGAGATAGACTAACAACAACTTCCTTTATTTTGTATTCTTATCCTGCGTAAAATCATTAATTCCAATTCGGTGGTATTATGTTACAGGTTCACGTGCCGTCACCAAGTGATGCAGAATTGGCACAAATATTGGTTAGCCGGGCTCCAGTTCTAAAACCATTTCTTTCTAAAGTGATTCATCTCTACCGCCAAGTGCAGACACGGCTACGTGAGGCGAGTGGCTGCAAACGGTTGATATCACCAAGAGATCTTGTGAAACTTGCGGACAGGTTGTCAGAGGATTTCCGGTAAGCGCACCCGTAAATTCGTCTTGTACGTATTAATAAAGAAAGAAAGTATTAATCAAAATGCTGACTAGTAGCTAAGCAAAGGAAAGTAGCTCGGCCATAACTCGATTTGAGAATGAGTGGACATTTCAGAGTGATGAGAAGACAAAACCACTCCTAAGGCAAGAACTCGGTTGCCATTGTTTAGGAGAAACTCCGCACCGCTTTTGGTCGTTGTTGCATTGTAGTTTCGGACAGTAACCCTATATTGCGTATCGTAACAGTTAAAGATGGATATAATTGGACATCGAGAAGCGGGAATAGGATGTGAATATTTTCATCGTTGCGAGGCCGATCGTCCTCGCTAAGTCATCGTACGGTGAACATTCTATTAATCATTTATAACTTGTTTGTAGTACTCTCTCCGCGTCGTTGAGCGAATAGCCGTGACAGTAGCAACTCATATTGTCATCGTCGTTCTCGTGTGTTTTCCACAGTTTGGAGTGCGCAAATCCTGAGAAATTGTTTATGGATGCGGTAGAGTGTCTAGTCGAATTTGTAGAATCTCCTTCTTTGAAGTTGTCGGTGGCTCAGACATGTGTAGGACCCGTATTCAATATGGGACCTAATGACGTGGAGCATATAGTTCAGCAGCGCAAGCCTGACGTACATTTGGATGAAGACTCTGTTACTGTTGGTAAGTTGATATGTACATACATATATATGGAATCGTACATCTATTATATTTTGGAGAAACTTATCGATCACTTATAAAATATATTGTTCATCCTTCAGTGTATTGTCCCACGATACCTTTCACAGTAGGTCACCCGAAGTTTTCTTTTTGCTCCACTCGTTGCAGGGCGTTGCTCAGTAAACAAGAGGCAGCTATCTTCGGCGAAGGAAAAATTGCAGTTGCAGGAAAGCGCCAGCGCTGTCGACAAGTTCGCCCCAACCCGGGTTTCCCTTAATGTCCTTGAGAGGATTACGCGATGCGTCACGCGCAAGGAGCCCGTTCTACTGGTCGGAGAAACTGGAACAGGTTTGTCATAATTTCAATGATACATTTCACCATGTGGTCTCATTCTTCACCGTCGAGTGTCGTCGTTGAAGGGACTGTGTTCTTCAAAATACTGTTCAAAATAGCGTGAATGTGTCACACTGCGCCACGAGCAGTGATCTCATCTCGTGGTTACTTGTTTGAACCGAGATGTTTCCGGCCTTGAAAGAAAAGTCTGTGTGTAGCAGCGGTGTGTGTGCGGTCAGTCTGTGTGCTGCAATGTCATAGACACCCTTCTCTCTCTCTCTCTGTCAATTGTTATCTATGCGTTTGCTGTGATTTATTTTGCTCACAGGAAAAACGACGGTCGTTCAACATCTCGCCCGCCACACAAACAACCGTCTGGTGGTGATCAATCTCAATCAGCAGACAGACGTTGTCGATTTGGTCGGAGGGTTTAAACCCGTCGCCTCAACGTTCACCGTGCTTAATTTTATCAACCAACTCAGGGATCTCCTCAGTGTACGGTAAGTGCCTCAATGAGATAGATACTGGTAAACATTCGTGAAAAATAATTGCGCTATATTTGCATTAATTAACCTGGATTTCTATAGTATGCGAACGATATGATAAAAGTATAGTAGATGTCATGATCAAAGATGTTCCAGTGGCAGATTCTTAGTGAAAACTGAGCCATTTGGTTGCTGGTGCACAAAAAATTAGTTCTGAGTCTCGTTGTGAGTGATTCAATTCGCTATAAAATGCTAGTAATCCAAAACTAGGTGACAATGTATCATGAAAAAAATTTCAGAATGAATTTTTGTCATGCAACCGGTAAATTTCTATCAAGAATATCGTGGCCATCTTGCCAAAGATCCTGTCAATGTGGTGTTCTTCAAACTCACGATTCCTTTTTGGAAAAATCTCCCACAGGAAGAAATTACTCGAAGGGAATCGAAGTTTCCTTGAAACCCTTATGATCTCGTACGAGCGAAAGGCCCTGGGAAAGGTGTGCGCTGCAATCGCAGAAACGTGTAACCAAATGGTGAATGCCGTCAGCGAGGGCGTCATTCAAATCGGAGGCAGCTGGCAGGAGCGACTCAAAGATCTGGGAGCTCGAGCGCACGCAGTCATGGTAAATAGATTTCACGAGGTCTCAGGCTGCCGACGGCGGCAGAGTTCCGCGAAGTAACATATCCCTTTGAGTGAGGAGAAATAGTGCTTCGCTGAGACAGAACCTGGAGCAAATCTTAAGCGCAAGCTTCTCTTGTCTCAATTGCTCTGCAGTGGACGGATGGTGTTGGCCTTCGTGTGTTAGATGTAGGGGTATGATTGGTGCTGTTGCACCACATTTGTGGTGACCTTCGCGTATAGGGGAACCGTTTCTGCTATGAATTGTTATTCGTTTCATTCGTAGGCACAACTAACAAGCGACAAGGCGGGAAATGAGCGAATGTCGTTCGCGTTCATCGAGGGCTCCCTAGTGGAGGCCATGCGCCGTGGAGAATGGGTTCTCCTCGATGAGATCAACCTCGCTGAGACCGAGATGCTGGAGTGTTTGACCACCATCCTTGAGCATGGTCAGCTCGTCTTGCAGGTGAATTCGAGCATAATGCATATTTCAGTATGCACTGACGCATTCATGTTGACGATCGATAGATGTGAAAAATTCGAGATGCATGATATACTGGTGCACATTTAATTATTGAGAAAAATAGAATCCAGGTAATTGCCATAACGAGTATGGATACGTGTGCGCGATCATGGGTGGTTGTGAATATGGCCCATTACGTTGATCTCATTACGGTATAAACCCTCCTCTAAATTAGGTTTGTACGAATTTCAGGAGAAGGGCGAAATCGACCCAATTCAATGCCATCCGAATTTCCGTATCTTCGCCTGCATGAATCCTGCCACCGACGTTGGCAAGAAAGATCTACCTGTCGGTATTCGTAACCGCTTCACCGAGTTTTATTTTGAGGAGATAATTCAGCCTTCTGATCTGCAACTGGTTGCCCACAGGTTCGTCACAGACTTTCAATGAGGACGTACACACACACACGCATATATATATAGCAATATTCGTTGTTGATAGTCCTTCGAGGGTTGCGATTCTCAGTAGAACCTGTTTCATCACGTTCACACACGTGTCGACGTGAGGCTGGTGCATTGCCGAATTGGCAAACGGTTAATGATCGGAACGAAGTGTGACCTGCTAATTGTTTCTTTAGCCATGGTTTTCTTTTTATTCAATGGTTTCGCCGCGTTCATTCGTTACAGTTACTTGGGAGGAGCGTCTCCAGTTGCCGTTGGCCGGTGTGTTGAACTCTACTTGCGCTTGAGAGAGTTGGGTCGCACGAAACTCGCCGATGGCGCAGGGCATCGACCACATTACAGCTTGCGTACGCTCTGTCGAGCGATGCGGTTTGCCGGTCACATGATTCAGGTTCTTGCTCCACCATGTATTTACCGTCACGAGTTAGTCTCACGCCTGAGATGTATATGAAGATATATATATATATATATATCTATTTTTTTCTGTTTCATCTACCATTTTATGCAGAATCTTTCTGAGCACGCGTCACTCTCATGAAAGTTGCTGGCAGTGAATACAGTTAGGGATTGCACACTGTGGTTCTTTTGGCGAGGTACCATGGGGTTTCATTAGCAATTCAAGCTTTCAGTTCTAATCCGTGATCGTGAGCCAAGCTTACACGATGCTCGTGAGTTTCTAATTTTGACCGACGTTCTTCGTTTGCTTCAGGCTGGACAGCAAGCAGACCGGGCAATTTATGAGGGGTTCTGTTTGAGCTTCATCACACAAATGGATTCGAGTTCACATAAGCTTGTACAGGATGAAATCACCAGGGCAATCCTTGGTCCGAAAGCTGGTGGCCTTCTCGGTACGTTACGAACACAGTTTCATTGGTTTCATAATGCTGGCAATACCACGATAGGTGTCTTTAAGTACGACGTACGCGAAAGCTCAAGGAGTTCAAAACTTGGCGCCAATAGCACTAACACTATCTACGTTATGATTCAGTGATTTTACGTGTTTATTAATTAATTTTTCACTAACAGGCGAAAAGCTGAAACGACCGTTTGGCGGTGAGTTCGCCCAGTTCGAAGGCTACTGGGTACCGTGCGGTGACGAGAAACCACAAACGCCTGAGGACTACATTTTAACGGACACTGTACGAAAAAACTTAAAGGATTTGGCTCGAGCAGTCAGCGCACGACAACATCCTGTGCTTCTCCAAGGGGAGACGTCTGTAGGTTTGTATCGAATTCGGGTGGCGGGGAGGGGATCGCGTTTGTTTCGGCGCGAATCGTACTCACGTGGTAAAAATAATAATGCTAATTTCGAATTGTGTCACCAACACATAAATACACGACAGAGCTTCTCAGCTAGGCAGGATCTCTGTATAGAAGAGGAATTGAGCAAAGCCTGATACGCGTATGTACATCATCATTCATTTGCCACGTGTGTTTTTTTGCTTTCCTTGTTGCAAAACGACTCAGGTAAAACAAGCATGATAACGTACCTGGCGAAATGCACCGGGAACAAATGCGTTCGTGTGAACAATCACGAGCATACTGACATTACGGAATATGTTGGCCAGTACACTGCCGATGAGGACGGGACCCTTGTGTTTAAGGTGAGACGGAAGCAATGATAGGGCGGAAGAGAGAAAGAGATGAGTTCAAACGTTAGAGTTCTCCGTAGCGGCTGCCATGAAGTGTTTCACCTGTTTTGTATGAACTTGCAAGCTGAAACGATCGTTTTTGGAACTGAACCGTTCTTTAAGCCGCTATCGATGCTGAGGGGGGCAGTCGTATTTATTATATCAAATATATTCGTGTAGGTCATCACTAGGATAATAATTCCCGGATGGTGGACAGTGATATTTTGCATGTCATCTATTGATATTTCTTCCGCATATCTAGGAAGGAATTCTGGTGGAAGCAATGCGCAATGGCTACTGGATCATTCTGGACGAGCTCAACCTCGCCTGTTCCGAAATCCTCGAAGCACTCAATAGGGTCCTTGACGACAATAGGTAATTATATATATATTTTTTCTATAGCCTTAAATTTGGACAATAGCAATTTATTTAATTCCTGAAAATGATCATATAAATGAACCGGGCATATCTCGTATGATATATTGTCGTGCACGCATGCTCAATGCTCATGCGCAAATTGGAATATTCACTAAATTGGCAACTTTTACTTAAATTGGCAACCAATAATTGCTAATCATTATAGAGCAAGAAAATAACTCGAACTTCTTTTAATATCGCTCAGGAAACTCTTTATACCAGAGTCACAAACGGAGGTGACGGCGCACCCGAAATTTATGCTGTTCGCAACCCAGAATCCTCCGGGCACATATGCCGGCAGAAAGATGCTCTCGCGAGCTTTCCGGTGAGTCAGCTTTCGAGAACTTACGTTAATAATGTTGAATACATATTACCAAAAAAAAGGCTAATAGTGATGACAAAACCATAATTATACAGTGGATAGATGTGGCATCAGGGATTCAGTTTGCCAAGGGTAGTTTGTACGAACGGACAACGGCGGTTATTAGCGAAGAGGCATTTGAACACAAAAGGAAATTCGCCACATTTGCTAACGAGCTATTAATTAGCTATTAATGTGCCATTATTTTTACGGACACATTCATCCTTGTTCTGCTCCCATTCTATTGCGGTTTTCAGGAATCGCTTCATTGAACTGCACTTCAACGAGCTTCCTCCATCGGAACTAGTGACAATCCTGTCGAAGCGCTGTGCCGTCTCGCCGACGCACGCAGCGAAAATGATACGGGTTATGTCGGAATTACAGCTGGAACGCAAGGGCTCAGGGATTTTCGCCGGCAAACAGGGGTTCATAACTCTCCGAGACCTTTTCCGGTGGGCAGAACGCTATCGTCGAGTTGAACGTACCGGGTTTCACGACTGGGACCAGTTGCTTGCCGATGAGGGGTGAGTGGATTAACTGGGTCTGGCTTCACTTCGATTGGTCTCTCTGAATATATATATATATATATATATATAATGTTGTTTACAATGGCTCCACCGGCTAGCCTGTGAACCGAAGCCTTACGCTTGAGTTTCTATTTCATAAGAAACGTGCAAACTATAATTTAACCAACGAAGAAAGAGTACCGTACTGTAAACAATGAATTGACAATCAATGATGTTTTTTGTTGTCACCTTCGCAGGTACATGCTTCTAGCGGGACGAGTTCGACGGGCCGAAGAAGAGCAGATTATTTGCCGAGCGCTCAAGAAAATACTAAAACGCGAGATCGACGTGGATGCTCTGTGGAACAGTTCCGACACGACGAAGACGGTCAGAGAGATGCTGGATAAATGGAATAGTGGTACGACTGCACGCGACAACGACGACTTCGCCCATCTCGTAAGCGTTAGCCATCATGTCTAGCGAGGCAGGCACCAGATCTAAGATGAACGATAGAAACTAGCTAACCATGAAGAAACATTGCGCTCGTTCTGCGAGTGCCGATTTGTATCGTTTCACAAATGAACAAGTTCGTTTGAATCGTTTCCGTTCGTTATATCGCGCTATGATGAAAACACCACTGTATTGGTTTTCATTGACATAAGCAGATGCCATGTGACAATGGCCACAGTGTCGGTGACGTTCCGCTTGTGCTTTAATTGCAGGTTTGGACGAGAAACGCTCGTCGCCTTGCCATTCTCGTGGGACAAGCTCTCAAATTCGACGAGCCAGTATTGCTGGTCGGCGAGACGGGCTGCGGCAAAACGACAGTGGTGCAACTCTTTGCGCGGATGCACGGCCGCCACTTGCACGCCGTCAACTGTCACATGCACTCGGAGACGGCCGATTTCATTGGGGGCTTGCGGCCATACCGAGGGCGTACCGGTGCCGCTGGTGACTCGCTCAAGGAGAACGAGTTGGATACGGTGGTGGATGATGATGCTGGAAAGTGAGTCAGAGTGGTATTTCTGTTCTTCAAATTGCGTTCGCCTGTCCGCCATTGGCTATTGTTGACTCGTTGCTGATTTTGCAGGCGAGGAAATAATTATAGGTACCTTAGATATCCTTTTGAAGTTCATCATTTTCTTACGGTTGCCTTTCGAGTCAGGTTTATGACACTTGTTCGGCCCCGGCAAAACATTCGATAGGTTCGAATCTAACAATGAACTGTTCTTGATCGTCCTTCTGCCTCAAGGTTGTTCGAGTGGAACGATGGCCCGCTCGTGAAGGCCATGCAGAGTGGGAGTTTCTTCCTCGCCGATGAGATCTCACTGGCCGATGACTCCGTCCTCGAGAGGCTCAACTCGTTGCTTGAGATGGAGAAAACCATTTTCTTAGCGGAGAAAGGTCTGTATTTGCACTGTGAGGCAGGCTTGGGGCAGGTCTATTCAACGGTAGCAAGCGAAATCAAACGAACGGAACGATGTGATGTGGTTAGCTCAGGGGGCACTAATAAAAATCTCTGTTTTGTTGAAACTACAGGCGATGGGGTATCGATGTCGGCCGCCGCAGGATTTTGGTTCGCGTCGACGATGAATCCCGGTGGCGACTTTGGCAAAAAGGAGTTATCACCCGCGCTACGCAACCGATTCACTGAGATCTGGTGCCCCTCGGACTTGCGCGATGACGACCTGCTTTCTGTGATCCGGCATAATCTTGCGGAGGGCGACGCCGTTGATGAGCAGGCTAAACAGTGGATAGCTAATGGGATGATGAAGTTTATGCGTTGGTTCGAAAAAGAAGAACTCGGAAAGAGGTACGAACATGCCCATAACAGATCCTGTTGGGTTTACTTTCTCTATTTACGTAGAAGATCTTCTACGAGTGTCTAAGCCAGGCCATCTGAAAGTCTGGTTAAATCCAGCACTGCCTCATTATTCACATAAGCATATGGCCTATACACTTTCCTTGGCGCAGGTTGTTTGCTAGGACAGGTACAGATATCCTGCCAGGGACAAGTCGTTGACCGGAGCTGACTCTGTGTTCTCTCGTTTGCACAAACCACACGTTATATTGTATTGTCTCATCAAATTAAGACCGTCAATCTTGGTGCTTGCCGACTGAGTGTTCTCCGTGCCGCTTAAACTAATAACGCACCTCATTGTGTTAACTGGCGTTCACGATCATGTGCAGGACTGTGATATCGCTTCGTGATATTCTCTCGTGGGTGAACTTCATTAATGTTTACGCGCCCCGTTTGAACGCGGAAACCGCGTTTGTGCACGGTGCTGCCATGGTGATGCTGGACTCGCTGGGTACGGGAAGCACATCATCAGAACAGGGAGACGGTCTCAAAGCAGCTCGAGCCAAAGCTCTCAGGGTATGTGCGAATTAACAAATCAACATTCAAACATTATGACTTAGATAATATTTCGTTGCATAGTATACCTTCTCCTTTTATATTATAAGAAAGCTTAAGCATTGTAAAATTGCAGCTCCTTTAATAAACCAATAAACCCTTACCTTTACTTTTAAAGGAAATTGCAACATCCCTTCTAATCATTAATGCTGGAAGTGGTAAATCGTAGAGAATGCTAAGAAAATGTGGAATGAGAAAAATCGAAGCGTCCAAATATTGTGCCTATCATGTGGTGTCCAACTACCGTGTGTCTTTTCAGATCCTAATGTCCAGCATACCTGATCCGGAACAGTGTTTGCCCGAAAGCCAATGCTTGGCCGTGCGTGTCTCAGCAAAACATCTTGCGGTGGGTCCATATAGATTATTGAAGCAGGCCGGCGCCCCCGCGGATTCGTTCGAGTTCAACTTCTCCGCTCCGACAACCTGCGGCAACGCAATGCGTTTGATTCGTGCCATGGGATTGCGTAGGCCACTCCTGTTGGAAGGAGCGCCAGGGGTTGGTAAAACAAGCATCGTTACGGCACTGGCCAAACAGTGCGGGAAACAGGTTCGTTTGCCATTCGTTGCCGTCCAACACTCGATTAGAACGTGAACCGTATTAAGAGCGTGGAAAAGAATTAACATCGTGAGATATGCTTGAGTATGAAGAACCACAATGCGACGCCATTAATGTCATTGGATGTAATGTCTGTTGACGTTTAGAGTATTTCGCCTTTATTGTCTGCTCGCACAGGTGACCCGAATCAATCTTTCTGAACAAACAGACATTTCGGACCTATTCGGAGCCGATCTTCCGGTAGAGGGAGGTGTGGGCGGGCGCTTCCGGTGGCGAGATGGACCACTAATACAGGCGTTGAAGCGGGGAGACTGGATACTGCTGGACGAGGTAGCTAGCTGGCTATTGATTGTTTACGCACCCGTTTAGCCGTTGAATGAGCTGATTACGGATTACGTCATTGCGCGATGGCTTGGACTGTGCCCAAGTTTCTGGCTGTAAAAAGCCGGAGTCCCGCTATCTGGTGACGGCATATAAGAGAACTTAACTAGTGTAAATGTTTCAGTTCCTTTAATAAAACAATAAAACCTTTACCCTACCTGTACGAATTTCGAGTTCCTGCCTTTTGAAATACTGCCACCTAACGCGAAGTTCCGCTTGGTCCGATGCGAGTATGTAAATATATTACTAACATTCTACTGTTGCATTCGATTTTCAGTTGAATTTAGCTTCGCAAAGCGTACTCGAAGGTCTGAACGCTTGCCTTGACCATCGTGGGGAAATTTTCGTACCTGAATTGAACCGTGCCTTCGCCGTCAAACGCGAACAAACAAGAATATTTGGATGTCAAAACCCTCACCGACAAGGTGGCGGACGAAAGGGCCTCCCGAAATCCTTTCTCAATCGCTTCACGCAGGTAGCTCAGGATGTCGGACTAGGCGTCGATATTAGCCTTGCATATTTGATGATAAGATTGATTGGCAAGTTTGCATTGCTGATAGGGTCTCTCAGAGTAGTTCTAGTTGTAAGCATTTTCCTTTTTTAAGTAACGCGTAAATCTTAGATTTATGTTGCCTCTTCTCAATTTCATCAGGTGTACATGGAGCCTTTGACCGACGAGGACTTGTACCTCATTCTACGGCTTCTATTCTCGTCGTTGGATGATGACCAGCTGAAGTCCATGGTGAAATTCAATTCAATCCTGTGTGATGAAGTTCAGACACGAAGCTTGTGGGGTCATAACGGAGCGCCCTGGGAGTTCAACCTCAGAGACATGTACCGATGGGCGGAAATGGCTATGCGGCATAAAATGGTAAGACCCTGTTGCAGAAGCCCCGATATCTAATCGGTATCTAATCGCGATTTGGCAAATGTCGCAGAAGTGTCGTCATCACAACCCCGTAACGCCCAATAGCGCCCACTTGTACATTTTGAAACGTCCTCGTAGTTTTCTTTCCTAGTATTTCCTTCGTAGGTTGTTCTGTACCAGGGTGATTCTGTTCACTTCCCATTACAGACAATGCATTTTATGTCTAGAACAATGTACAGTGTATGTGCAAAGGATGCCATGTAATCTATTATTTGGAAATCGTCCACCTTTCGTGGCTACATGAATCTATCCACCTACCTTATCATGATTACATATACTTTACTCTTCTCGGGCCCAGTCGGCGCGTCGTCCCCACGTCTGGAGACGTCCGCATGCTGGTGATTCGCTTATGACTCGTTGGTGATTGTTCGACGACATTTTAACTGTGTGTCAACTCTCGTTATTGTCGTGTATTGTCAGCGCCCTTCGGAGCTAGTTTCATTCGTTTACGCGGATCGGATGCGAACTAGCACGGATCGTCAGAGAGTGGCTGATATCTGTCAACAGGTATTTGGCGAAGAGATGGCTCGACCCTTCCCCAAGCTTCGGCTCACCCCAGAATGGCTTCAGGTGGGGGGGTTTTTTCTACAACGTCTGTCGAACGCCGGATTCGAGCCGATCTCCGAAGACGCCGGCAACTTACGTTTGCTCCGATGCCAGAGGAGAGCTGTTGAAAGCATTGCCTCGTGCCTTGATCAGGTATAATGACCGTACACACATTGGTTTTGAGCGTGGTGCCATAGACCAGACAAGCATGAACTCCGCCGGATCATGCCGAATAGTTCCTGATTATTGTATGTTTGAATAAACTTGCCGAATAGTCCCTTATATAATCTTAGACTATATAATCCCGCGAAGCCTTATAAGTATGAACACATTCGGATATTGAATTAGTGAATTCGATGTATTCTCCCAATTCTGGAAAGGGATTTCGCCTGAACTAGACAAATTTATCATTGTCGGGTCAACCTTACAAGTGATGCTGAAGGTCCATTCTGGTAATTTATGTTCCTGGTGCATTAATTTATTGATATAATATTAACCGTTTGAATGGTTAATTGCACAGCTAAGCGTTTCTGCATGCTATCTGTCTACCCTCTATCGTTTCAGGGTACGATGTGTCTACTGGTTGGTGGCGCAGGCTGCGGGAAGACCTCGACAGTGAAGTCTCTATGCGCTTTACTTGGGCGGAAACTAACTATTCTACCTGTTACGTCGGAGATGGACACCATCGAGCTACTGGGCGGCTTCGAACAGGTTCGCGCAAGAACACTGCGTCCCTTGGGACTGAGTTTTTCCTCGAAGGCGTTTTGAAGCGGTTTTTTTTTTGTAATTATACAGGAGAAACGTTAGCAAATCGATTCTTAGCATTTTCAGTTGTAGAATTCCGTGAGATGTTAAGTCCATTTGCAATGTTCTGTCGGTGCGGCTTCAGGTTGACTTGAATCGAGCACTTGCTGAGATCATCGATAAGGCAATCGGGCAGGCACGACAAAGACTTATCGCGCTACTCAAAGAAGCTCGTCTAGGCAAGGCCGGCATGTTGCTCAAAGGCATGCATGCATTGAACAGGGAGTACGCTCTCTGCTGTGCTGGGACAGATTCGACGACGGCAGGAAACCTTGTTGACACGTTCCTTCAAAGGGTATGCATTAGGAGCGTGCCAATCTAGTGGACGTTAGTTATTTATTTTATACCATATCCATTTTTGATATCATCTCTAACCATTTTAAGCATTTCTTATTGCAATGCATGTTAAGCAACATACTTTGTAAGCTAAACATGACATAGATATTAACACAGTATGCATCTCTGCTGGCTCCGCCTAGCTAAGCAATACGGCCTATACCTGCTCAAATATCCGTAATATCTGTATTGATTTTTAGAATGAGCGATAGTCTCTGCTGGAATATGAATGCCGACTTCTGTACTGCAGATAAGTGTTCTCACATGGGCATTTTCTTGATTTCGTAGGTTACGCTCGTGCGGACGTTCGTCTCTAAAATGTCTCTACCGTCCTTGCTTGGTCAGCTTTCTAATTTGGAGGCACTTGCCAAAGAACATCGATCATTAACATGTGGAGGCCGATTCACCTGGGTGGATTCGCCTCTGGTACGTGCGCTTCAAAACGGTGACTGGCTGCTCATCGAAAACGTGAACTTCTGCGCCGCGTCCGTCCTCGACCGGCTGAACGGTCTGCTCGAGAAGAACGGTGTTCTAACCATCTCCGAGGCGGGTCAGTCATTGCATCCTTTATCGTATTTCGTTTACTATTATTGAATCCATCCATATTCAAAAAACAAGGCAATGGCTATGGCACTTGTGTTAATCGCTGTCGAGATAGGGGCAAACTTGACTTGCTGAGGGGTCAACTTTGAGGGGTCGATTGAAAAGCGAATCGATTTTTCGACCAGTGTCTAGGTGGTATTCATACTTGAATGAAATGATCTAACCAGTTTGCGAAATTTGCCATGTGCTGTGGGTAGGAGTTCAAGAAGGCCAGCTGCGAACGATCGTTCCACATCCCGACTTTCGGCTAATCCTCACCATGGATCCCAGGAACGGCGAAATCTCCAGGGCAATGCGTAACCGTGGACACGAGGTAATTTGGCTCAAGCTGACTTAACAAGCGAGCGCATCGTAACCACGTTGTACCCGCGCTAGGTCCAATACCATCGTAAGTTGTTTGTGTTAAAAGATAAAGTTTCATTCTTGTCGTTAATATTTTTCAGGTATACATGCTTCCCCTTGATGAGACAGTGGATTACTGGGACCTGGTGGCTCTGATAGAGGCCAAGGGCTGCCTGGACGAAACACTGACTCGAAGGTGTTGGTCGATCGTGAGTCACCTTCGAGATCAGGGCGCTTCGTGCGGCGTAGTGAACCAGGTGATCCGCGCAGTCGAAGCGATGGAACAAGAATCACGCTGGGGCGTTCCTGCGATTGCCTCTCTTGCCAATTTCCTTGTCCGTTACACTAAACCTTTGGTCACTGACTTTGACACTGATGCCTTAGTCCGATCTAACCTGAACGGCCTAGAGGATAAGCTTTATGGCCGTCAGAGAACTGCCTCGGTGAGGAACTATGTGAATGGGGTTAACATGGCTGAACATTTCGATGATTCGATCATTTTCTCATTTAAGAGGAGCGAAACAGACTCACCGGAGATGCAACAGGTCCGCACAGGAATCCTACACCAGATCTTTTTCGAAAATTTGTCCTTATCGGATTGTCCAGAGAAAATGAGCTTCGTCGATACTAGCGTGCTTGTTGAAACCGTGATAACATTGTGTAACGAATTTGCACAGCATTTCGGCGACTATCCAAAGGACCTTTGCATTGATGACCGACTCAATGCTTGTCTTGCTAAGAGGTTGCAAATAAGAAATCCGTGGGCAAACACATTTGCTTTTGCCCTTATGAGCGACGTCTTTTACGGGCAACTCCCTCTTAAGTACGACGGCGAAATCTGTGATACGTACCTAAACATCAGCTCCCGCAACAAGGACACCCTGCCACATGCCCTCGTCGGAATGCTGCCAAATCTTATTAGTACTCTAGAGAAACACCTTGGACAGAAGAAATCAGTAAAGCTGACTGACCAACAGCTGGTGGCAGCCAAGCGTATTCTATACGGATTGTGGCGGTTTAAACAGAGCGCTAACCAACCTGTACGGTACGTTGAGCGGGACGTTCGAAGGATGGCTGTGGTTCTTTTATGGGCCTTGAAGAGGCTGTTGATTTCTCCCGGCGACAATGCCGAAGAGAAGGAAGTAGTGCGCGAGCTGCTGCGGCAGCTTGAGAAGTTTGTGCCTGATCTGTTTAGTCGAGCCCGAAAGCTGCGCGATGCCACGGTTCGTGCGGTGGGTATTCCTGCTGTGATGAAAGCCCAGCCTCAGGCTGAGCTGTTTCATCGAGCGTTGTCAGTCGAACCCTTAGCCGAGAGTACGAGCGAACGTGTCGCCATTGAACTGGCTGACGAGGACGAGGCTGTCATTGCCTGTGCAGTTGGGGAATTGGAACGGATGGCTGCCCCCATGAAGCAGACAGCCAAGGAGGTCATTGTAGATATCATCGAGTCTGGCTCTGTATTACGAGGACAGGAGATCGCCGATATTGAAGGAAAACTCAATCGATTCGCAGAGGGTCTGCAGCGCTTTGACAACAACTACGTTCTTATTGCTCCGTACGACCATGGACAACAAATGCACAAGCACCTCCAGCCTTTGCGAGAGGTTCTAGACATTCGGCGGACCATGGCTGGTCTCGATTCAAGCCACCCGGAGTTTATAGCAGGCTTTGTAGAACTTGCGGTACGAAGTTGGAGTTGTATGACTGAGATCGATGATCATCTCAACTGGACTCCTCCACACATCATCTCAACGCTGGCCGCAGACTTGAAAGCTCTCAAGCGACGAAAGTCGGACAGTGAGAAGAAGATGCACTCCAGCGCATTTGTCTTCAACCATCCCGCAATTACTCAATGCTTGGGGCCATTGGTGGACGCGGAGACCAACAAGGCGAACCTCGATCTCGACTACTCGCAGATGAAGCTAAGGGAACTAGAAGAGATTCGTCGCGTGTTGTGGGAATACGTCACGGTACAGGCAAGGTTTGCGGACCAAAACCAAGCTGTGATGCACAAGATTGTTTCAGCCGTTCTGCCTGTTCTTGAGGAAAACCATTCGTCACTGACAGAGGGAATGGTTTGCGCGCTCTCCGCCTTTAAGGACTTAGAGCGGCAAATCGAAGCGACCCCGCAAACTGCCACTCTAAACGCCTGCATCCAACAAGTGCGTGCTGCCCACCTGTTGCTGCAGATCTTTACACCCTTCGATACCATGGACCCGTATGAGAAGGTCGCGTTGAAAAAGGAGTATCTCGCTGGAGAAAAGGATGTGTTCGCTGACGAGCTCGAAGTGCGTCGATGGCTGCAAGTACGAAGGACCGCTTGCGACGTATTAGATGACCACCCTTCGTATTCGAACAATGCTGAGATTTGCAAAGCCATCGATGAAAAGTTGCAGGATCTTGAAAAGCGAACCGCTTATCGACCCGAGAGGAGTCAGTACCCCGACTTGGCTCAGGCTATGCAACAGTACGTACACCGTAACGCCGACACAGAGACAGTGGACAGAATGCTCAACAGCATCCTTAAGGACGAGGACATAACCGCGACGCTCGATACCTGGCTGACGAATCAGAAATCGTTTATCTCGACGATGCGCCGCACGTATCCATTCTATCGAGACATTGTGTACCCATTTCTTTTCGGGGCGAGTCAGCTAGTGAACTGTTTCGAGGCGTTGTACAAGTTTGTACGGAGTGACCGGCTTCGATCTTCTATCGGTGAAATTGTTCGGTTTCCGCGCGTCGCTGGTGGCTCATCGTTGTCGGACGGTGTCACCGGTCTAACGCTGAGTGAAGGCGATAAAGGCGATACCCAAGAAAGCCTACGGACGCTCTGGGCGTTGAAGTTTCGAGAGAGCAAGGCGGAGTTGTTCGAAGTGCTTGACGCGCTTCGCATGTCGTCGGGCAAACGGGAGAAGTTAATCGGCAAGGTCGATCGGATCGTGAGTTGGCTCAGCGCCCACTATGCCGAGTTTGCCGAGGCCGAAGCGGAGAACGAGCTAACAAAAGATTCACTGTATGAAATGCGCACTACGGAGTTTAAAGGGGAGGAAAACGATGAGGTGCTTGAAGCGAAGGCAATCGCCAGCATGTTCCCGAACTTCGACGAGGTCTACGAGGATATCACTGATGATCGCGATTTCCTAAATCAGGAGAAACGCCCTGAGAAACCGCAGCAGCAGGACGACGCCTCGTCGTTTGTGAAGTTTAATGACGAAGATCTACTAGCTATCCATCGTATTGTATCGGAGATTGCCAGGACAGCAGGTAGTTCCGAACGATCGAGTCCATGCGACGTCGTGTCTTGTCTCCTTGAGCGCTTCCGCCTGTTCCAACAGCTTCGTAAAGACGTCATGGATCAGCTAAGTATGGAGGTAGACGATAAGTCTGTTGCCGCGCACCTGATCGCCTCCGCTAACACAAGCTGGATCCTTTCTGGCAACGAGGAAAAGCTGCATGCGCACGCTAGGATGGGCAGTCGAATCGATCAACAGATCGATTTCTATCGAGACGCTAATATCGCCGAGGTTGTCAAATGTCAACCAGTCCTACATCAAATTATTAGCCGTACCAAGGAGTTGCTCACTGAACTCGAAACTCATCACGGGCTCGTGCAGGTGCTAAAGATGAGCTACCGTGTGCTAAGTCTGCCGATCACGTCGCCACTAATGAAGGTACTTGCAGGCCTGGTGCGCGTGCTAAACGAAATCGAGGAGTGGAATAAGAATGTGCCACGTCACATGAAAATGACCGTGGAGATGACAACTCTCGCCCAGCTGATCACTTCTTGGAGGAAGCTTGAGTTAGCCAGCTGGTCTGGACTGCTGGACTCTGCGTTGGAGAAGCGCAAGGTGGAGGCGGCCAAGTTTTGGCTCAGACTTGAACACGCCGTTTCCGATCAACAAGACGTTGTCGCCGAGCCCGCCGAAGAAGCTCAGCGCGATCGCAGAAAGGAGGTAAGTCACTACTTGACGTATTCAGCTGACTAAAAGAACTTTGATTGATTCGCGCGTCAAGCGTTTGTCCAGCTCATGGACCAGCTAATCTATCAACGGCAAAAGTTAAGATTCGTATTCAAAAGTCGAGTCTCCGTGGTGTCGCATTATAGTTGCATTTCGTCGTACATCCTTGTCCCCCGCACAAAACCAACACATTAGCTTCATGAAGGTCAGTGAGTATACAAAAACCAATAACAAAAATCAACAATTTCATCATAATTTGTCGTCTTCTCTTGTGGTTTCGATCTTCACCAGGTTGTGAGGGCGGCTGTCACGCTGATGGAGACCACGACGACGGTTGGCGACTTCAGCTGCAAACTGGAGATGATTTCGCAACTGGCCTTGTATATCAAGGGCCGCGGGCGGCCAGGAGATGACGAACTTAACAACCTGCTATCCAATGCACATTCATACTATGCGTAAGCTCACCTGTTTAGCATGCGACTTAAACTATCTATCTGCTATTGAATCCCGACCATGAGGTAATATAAATTGTTGGAAGGACTTGAAAGGATTCGTTTTTGTTCATGCTTATATTTCATTGTATACACAGTTCCAATGGAATTATGGGGATCTACCCCAGACTGAAATGGAACGCATCTATTAAAATGGGCTCACATGATAGTCTTCTCCTCATGGTGATGTGAGACTTGCACAAGATGCGATTTGCTTACCTGGAAAAAACGTTGGTACTGGTGGTTTCAGGCAATTCCTTCCAACTATCGAGGAGAAGATACAGACCACTCGAACGCAGATCGACAAAGAGATAAAGGACTACCTGAAAATTGTGCGCTACAAAGATACCAGCTATCTTGCCATCAAGCAGGTAAGCCTGTTGTCACCCTGTATGCAATTCATACTTCAATGCTAAAATACTAGGCACAAATTAGGTTGACATTTAGTCAGTACTTACACTCGACACAAGTGCAGTCGTCTTAGCTATGTGTGTTACTTACTATGCCGGCTGTGTCGACCGGTGTTCCACTAGCGAATTCGTCAAATGTTTTATATCTAAATAAAAACTATTGCGTTCCAGTCTGCTGAGAAGAGCCACAAGAAACTGCATCGTTGCCTACGAGACTTCGAAAAAGTGATCCAGGAGCCTGCGAGTGGCTATTTGAAGCAGCAGAACTACGATCAACTTGCTTCCGCTAAAAAAAAGTCACGCAAGACGAAGAAGCCCGCAGAGCTGCAAAGAATCGAATTGGCAAACTACCACGTGAAAGTGGTTGATCTCAAGGTATGATCCTATTACGCCTACATTTATTGCTTTATAAATTATTCATGTTATGCTATTTCCACACGTCGCAGGTGGCATCTATGGAAAATGAGCCAATTAGGCTAACTCGATTTTGTACGTTATGTTGGTATCGAGCTCTGGTTCATTTTTATTATTATTTAACAACTTTAAGCAATATGCTCGCAATTTGGCTGTAACTTGCTGCACTGATGTTTTTATGCCGTGTGAACATAGGTTCCGGCATCGGACGAGGCGGAGTACTCCAATATTCCATTGTATCATCGACTGGCTCGCAAGTATTTCCGCGAAGTTTCAGAAGCATCCCAGGTGCAGTCAATCGCTGACATTATCGATGACGTCGCGACCGATGTTGCTGAAGGCATGAGTAAACTCGCAAAGGAGACCGAGAAACAGATACGCTATGATGATAAGCAGGCGAAGAAGAAGGCCAAAGGTCTTCTGCAGCGAAAGCGGAAGATGCTTGTGACGCTTTTCCGGCAACTGACGAAATGTGGACTGTCCTATCGCAAGGGCGTACTCCTCTACCAACGGGTCAAAGCGATAGACCTCGTGGCAACACCATTACTCGAGGCCGGTGAGGTGCCTCAAGAGATTCGATCACTTGTCGACGATGTAAACGCCTACTTCTTCAAGAGCGTGCAAAAGTACCGGGACCTTCAGACGGCCATGGCCACACCTAGCAAGGAACTCGAGTTGCATGTCGTTGAACGACTGCAGGGTTTCGGCAGCCACCTGTTCGAGCAGGTGACGAACGCTAGTCATTATTTGGCGAAACTTAGCCGGGATGCCCGTGAGTTGTGGAAACATCTCGCCAAGCTCAAAGAGGTCGCTGCTTGCGAGGTTATCCCAGAACAAGTGCATAACGCTATGCGAAGGACGGAAATGCATTCACTGTTGCTAAAGCTCTGCTCGTGTCTGCAACAGTTCGTTGTGCTGATGGAGACGTTACCATCGTCGGAAATGGAGACCTCAGTGAAAGTTCTTCAAACGAAAGAGTTAGCTCAGAAGACTCGAGCGATCCTGGTCGAAAATATTACCGCCACCCAAGAACGTATCCGCCTGTTCGACTCGATGGACCTTGCACCATTATCCCAGCGAGAGGTATCCGTTATCGATGAGACTGAGACTGTTCTTAGGGGAATGCATCTGAAGCTGAACTTCGTCATCAACAGTCTTGAGGCCGGCAAGGCTAATTGCATTACCTCTCCTTATTACGATCTCCTAAAAGAGGTGTCCCGAACTCTAAAAACTATCCAGCGAAGGACCGTGGAAGAAGATGATAGTGAGGTAGCGATGCGTACAGTGGATCATTCAATGACAAAATGCCTTAAGAAAGTCCTTCACTCGGTTCAGGATGTATTCAAGGCCTACGAACAGAAGCCTGTCTTAGACAAAGATGACAACACCACCGATGTTCTTAACATGCTCCTTGACGAGAAAACTAGACTTCTTGATAACTTTGATTTGCAAGGGGTGCTCCGAAGCTTTATTATCTTCCAGCAGAAGCTTGTAGGGCTGAACGTCGACCTGCCATCAGCAAATCTCGGTTCTTTTACCGCGTTCATGGAGAACTTCTCGCTGAATTTCGAGCACGCGTTTGCCTGTGCTGTGAAAGCACAACGAGCAAAGCTGAAACTCTTGTACCTCGTCCTATCCGTAGGCGTTGAGTTGACGCAGAAAGGATTCTGTATTCCGGAGGAATTCCGCGATGACCTCATGAAAGAGGGTGCTACTCAGCTGCAGGACATTGAAGACGGCGGTCTCGGTGAGGGCGAGGGTCAGAAGGACACGTCTGATAAGATCGACTGTGAGGACCAGCTGGAAGACGCCCACCAGAAGGGACAAGAGCCCCAAGAGAAGAAGGACGATGAAGATCAAAAGGATATCGATGATGAGGAGAATGGCATCGAAATGAGCGAAGACTTCGATGCAAAGGCTCAAGGCCCTGATGAAAACGAGAAGAAGCCAAACGACGATGACAATGAAGATGATGAAGAACAAGACAAAGATGAGCTGGATGACCAGATGGGCGATGTCGATGACCGCGATCCGTTCGACCTCGATAAGGAGATGTGGGACAAAGAGGAGGACGAAACGAATCAGGACCTCAATTCGGATGATGAGGCGCAAGGTGGCGAAGAGTTAGAGCAGGAGAGCCAGATGGTTGCTAAAGATGACAGGGTCAAGGATACTGAAGAGGAGTCGAAAAACAAGAATGACAAACCACCTCCAGGTAATTCAGCACCGCGCCGCCCTCATACATTTTTTTGTAGTCCGTCATATCCTGTCACATAGCCAGTATTACTTCCGATATATGCATATGTATCTGGCTACGTTTATAAATTCATTTAAAAAAATTACGTCTTACGAAAATGAATCATTCGCACCTTCTAAATATACAGAATTCTGTTCTATAGAGGAAGACGACGAGAAAAAAATCAACGAGATGGACGACGAGTACGACGGTGAAAAGGAGGACCCATACAAAAGTGGCAAGGAAAAGGGGATGGATGAGGACAATGAGGTTGAAGAGTTCGAGCTGCCTGACAATCCTCTCGAAGAACAAGGCGATGAGGCCGAAGACGATGCAGCGGATATCAATGAGCAAGGTATGTTTTGCAAATTTCCTAGTTCGCCTTAGCCATTCTATTGTTTTCACACTCTTATCGGTAGAAGGAAAAACTTCAGTCGGGGAGAGCTACCTTTGAAAGTATTCTGTTAGACACAAATGATGTTTCAAGTCAAAGTAAACGTTGTGGATAAACCGTGTTCTCGATACAGAGGAGGGCGAAGCCGAAGACGGCAAAGACGCTGAGGTTCCTGCCGACGACGAGCTTCCTGATTTGCCAGAGGATGCTGACGAGCCCATGGACGATGGCGAGGCCTCAAAGGCGGACCAAGAACAAGAGAAACCGGAAGACCCTGACAACGCAGAGAGCGAACGTGATACCAGTATTGACGACGCTGCTGTGCATCAAACCGATGAGAACACGCCCCAAACGGAACAGGCTGAGGGTAACCGGAGCGCAGCTCAGGCAGCCGAAGAATCCGCTGACCAGCGCGGCGAGTGCTTACAGACGAACGAAGATGTTGACGGTGAGCGGGTTATTGCGCATTATAATATTGGGGCTGTATTTCAGACGCCGCGAATAACTAGTCATGGTCCATCCAATCACATGTACAGGCTCGTCAAATGCACCTTTTGGAAGACTCTGGAGCCTCGGGCTCTGGGTTCGCTCGTCTAGGTACGACCTAGTATGACGTGTGTTCCTTTCATTTTTACAATTCAGGCTCAGGTGAGGGTCAGAGCGCTTCAGCAGACACCGAGGGCGTTGGGAAGACCACGAATCGGGCTCGTGAGGACGCAACACAAACTGAGGGCGAGTCCCGAGAGCGACAAAAGAAGTCCGCAAACGAACGCAAAATGGCGCCGAACATGCCACGTAGCAAGGAACTGGTCAATGGTAAGAGGTGCTGAACACAATTTCATGTAGCTGTAGCTTGAATGGTATCGATATCAGCAGTTTTGCAGCAGGACTCGTTTTACTGCATTTACACTGATTGCCCCGTTTGATCCAGTGATGCCAGGTGAGGGAAAAGAAAATGCTACTTCAAATGACAAGCTACAGGTTACCTAGAGAGCTAGCGTATGTGAATTACTTTGATGGCTTGTAGTAGAAGAAAATGCTGAATGCGTTCGCACTTTCCGAACAAATATCAATTTCCTAAAACAAGTCGTATAGTTTATCTTGGACAACGGCGGCGGCGGCGGCGCTCGACTCTGCGTTCCGCTGAAATACCAGAGAGCAGCAGGCCCAGCAGAGGTAGGGGCTTTATTGTTTTTACATAAGCACACTTGAAGACCATCTTAGTATCGTTCAATGTCGGTACGATAGCGACACGTTGATAACATCTCTCTTCCGGCGGTTTCTCGAAAAGGCAACATTTCCGAAGCTGTCGAACGTGAGAAGCAGTCCGGTAAAGAAGGTGGGAACGAGTTCGAACATCAACGCGAGGGCGACCAAGATGCTGACAATGAGGAGATCGCAGCCGATATGGCTACGGATGAACAGGCTGAAATGGCCCAACCGGTTAGCTTGCATTACGATTTATTGTAGTAAATGGCGGAACATAGTGATCTTCTTCTGTTATCTTTGTTTTTTTTTAACCCTGAAGACTTTGTTACTTACGGCATAGTTCGCAAGTACTTTCGTATTAGCTAAAACCGTTCGAACCATAAGGTTCTACTGTCCTCCGGTTCGAATCCCACGGGACAGTAGAACTTTCGCGTTCGCAGTCCTCAGCGCTGCCTTCACGACACCTCGCTTGGCATGCCGTACCTAGAACAAAGTACTTTGTGAGCTGATCTTACTGTGAGGATGACAACACTTCTATCAGTATGAGGATGGCACACCGTATCTGTGCGATGCGCGAACTATTCTCGTTCCATTAACATTGTCGTCTTCATTGGATGACAATTCCGGTAAAATTCTTGCAGATGGCAGCAAATGTGGAGGAAGAGCGAGAATCTGAAGGCGGTGATTCAGGCATGGAGGATATCGCTATGGACGACTCTGAAGAGCCTATGGATGTCGACGATCAGGAGGCCAAAGATAAACTTAAGGTTAGCTGGCTTAAACCTTAGGTGTCACTGTTGAAGTTGTTGATGGAGTTGACTCAAATGGAAATTAAGCTCGCGTTGTAGAATTCTAATTTTCGAATTGATCAGCAGCATTCCACGTGAATGCCGGAATGAACATGTCTCACATGACCATGTAAAATATTGCTTTGACAGGCTTTGATGACGCAACAACAGCAAGACGCCAAGAACAAGAAGAAAATGCCAAAGTTGCCGAAGAGCGAGCCGGGCCAGGATGGTGAGGCGCAATTTAGGGATGGGGACCTAATAGCCACCCACTCGGTGCAGCGAGGCAACCAGGCCATCGTAGAGACACGCGCCGATCTTCTCGTTGAAAAGGTAACGTGCCGCGAACTGCCGAATCAGCGCGAAAGGGTTCGATGCTAATGATTATGCATTTAAATTGTTTCAAGTACCGACTTCCTTTTCTGGGGGAGAGATGCGCTCTCAGCAGAGAATGGTGCTTTTAGCAGGCAGAGGCGTTTTGTCAACCACGTCAACCCCCCTGCACTGGATCGGCCCACTTTCACGGAGATTGGAAGGTGTCTCTAGTGGTGTCCGTGCGTTTGAGGAAGATTTCCTCCTCTCAAAAAAAAAAGTACCGACTTCCCAGCACTACTAACTTCCAGTATGTATTGTGTTTTCGTGCAATGCAATTCATTTTAGGTTGAATCAATCAAGCTGAACGTGCAGGCCGTATCTCGAGCCGAGTTGTTTTCGGCTAATCTCGCCGAGTGTCAACGTGTATGGGCAGATGCGGAGAACGGCGTGTCTTCGCTAGTGCATGAGCTCTGTGAACAACTTCGGCTCGTACTGGAGCCGACGAAGACGTCGAAGCTCAAGGGAGACTATAGAACTGGCAAAAGGCTAAACATGAGAAAGGTATGTTGAAAATCCTCTCATCCCTCTCGTCGCAGTATGGCGCGTGACTTACGGACGCTTTACGGTGGGGTAAGAAGTTTCAGGTGTCCATTTAGTCCAACCTGGCCCTTACATCGCAGAGGTCGACTGAAGTTTGCTTTTCGTTCTTCCACCAGCTGCGATTCCTGTTTGTTGTTTGATTGCAGTTGGTTGTCTGATAGCATAATTTGAGTGAGGATATTGGTTTGGATCTGGGTCAGGCTTTTCTTGACCGAATGACGCATCTATTTTCTCCTACTAATTATTATTCACGTTACATCAGGTGATCGATTACGTAGCTAGTGGATTCCGGAAGGACAAGATCTGGATGAAACGCACGAAACCTAATAAACGCCAATACCAGATAATGCTTGCCGTGGATGACTCGGCTTCGATGTCCGACTCGAAGGCAAAAGAGATGACCTTCGAGACGGTAGCACTCCTGGCCAAGGCCTTAAGCTACCTCGAGGCTGGAGAACTGTCAGTTGCTTCCTTCGGAGGAGAGGTGAGTCTGATGAGTATTGTTCGAAGAAAAATTGATTGCAGTCGGTAGATTGACTCTATGTATGTCCCGCGTGCTTTGAATTTAGATCAGAGAACGATCGGTCATATTTAACTGCGGCATACCTTGATGAGCACTGTGAGGAACCGAATTTGTTTTGGTATTGTTTATAACGAACTCTATCTGAGTGCGAATTATTGGAATATTTTATCTTCGAATTCCGAGTCGACCTTTCAGTTAATAAAGCCGTCGGCAGTTGTATGTACCCGCACCGTGATGTAATAACATTCTTTAACATTTTTTTAACGAGAACTTAAGCATTGTAAAATAAAACTGCAAACCACAATTTGAATGAATGAATGAATAAATGAGCACAGTTGACTAAATTTAACATACATGCTGTTTTGGACTCCACATTTTCAGGTGTGTCTCGTTCATACACTGGGCGAGCCATGGACTTCGGATAGTGGCGCTAATCTCGTAAGGAACTTTACCTTTAGCCAGACTGAAACGAAAGTGTCGAAACTCATCTCGTTCGCCACCGACGTGTTCGAGAAAAGCAGATCCAGCATTACAGGTAAGACGGCTTCAACGCTCTCGACCGCCGTAATTTCACCTTTGTCTTTACTTCCCTCAAATAGAGAATCATTAGTGAAGAGGCCTATCTTGTGTAACTATACACGCCGCCTATATATATATATATAAGAGACTTAAAAAAGAGAAGTTCAGAAGAAGAAGAAGAATAATGCAGAAGTGCGTTCTCGAATAAAATATTATTCTTGCTATATAGTAATAATAATTACATCTATATGTCTAACTGAACGTGTCATTATTATCTGTCAAACCCAATTTCGAAAGTGCAAAGGGAGACGGCCCAGCTATTGATCATCGTATCGGATGGTCGACTCATGTCGGAAGGAGCGGAACTTGTTAAACGAACAATCCAGAGAGCCAGGGAGAGTGGAGTGTTTATTGTCTATCTACTTCTCGATAATCCCACAGCAGCTCAGGTAACATATGGCACAATTTTTTTTCTAGTGACATTTCTAGGTCAGGTCGAGTTGTGTCCAATTAAAAGCGAATGAAAACGATCAGGAAGTGTCGGTATTATAGCACATAATGTTCCTCTACTTTATATATAGATAATATGAACGTCAATTGGTGACAAATGATTCGTTTTGTCGCCGATTTGCCAAATTGGTGTGTGACGTACCTCGTTGTAGCTTTTGAAACGAATGGCTATACGCAAACTTTCTCAGCTCCGTCATATAGACTTTAGCTGATAAGTATACGTCGACGTCATAAGTAACACACACACACGCATACATTTCAAAGCGCCATCTGTCAGCACTGATGTCTCTTGAATCTGGCAGGGTTCCGTTATGGAGATGCAGCGGGCGTCGTTCGATGCCACCACAAAGAAGCCCATTCTTCACCGATATATGGAGTCATTCCCATTCCCCTTCTACGCCGTTCTCCGCGAACTGGACTCGATGCCAATTGTGCTCGGAGAGGCGCTCCGCCAGTGGTTCGAGCTCGTCACGGGCAAATAGACCGATTGATTTGTGCCTCATCAGAAACGGAGGTGTCATGACTGATTCGAGTGTGTATTATGCAGCAGCCATGGGATAGGGTACCCGAATGTTAGATAGCAGAATGTGACTGACGAAGACGACAAGGTTTGTCGCTAGAGTCATTTGTATTATTCGAAGCATGATCTGTTAGTGGAGATAGCGATACCCAGAGATAATTAGGAGCACATCAACCCTTCGTTGTATGCTGTAATGATTGTTGTTGTAACGAGGCGCGTGAAAAATATACATAGTATATTCGAATATGTAGGCTGAAGAGTGACGCCCCATATTGACGGCAGGTGCCAATGTCTCAGCTCCTGTAGCTGTATCACCTGTATTATTTGTTGCAGGGTAAATAGCCATATAGGGATATACATTTTTGTTCTATATATCATCAGTAAGTGTTTGAGGTTTCGAGGTGAGTTCAAAACGACGTCCGTGTCATCGTGTATTTAATTATTGACATTGGTAGTTATTTGTATTATTATTATTATTGTTATTATTTGACGAACAGCTGTGTAAGTATGTCTGTTTGTTGGTGGGTGCACTTGGTCGCAGTATGTGATAACCCTCTTACCAATGACCAGTGATGAGGAGCCCACATGAGGACGAGGACGAGGTCACTGCATAATATGATATGACGTTCGCGTATATATTATAAGGATTATAAGCTTATGCCGATAGCGGTACCTAACAATGCGGTATGAAGCACATCGTTTCATTTATCAGATATATATATATATATATGTGTATGTATCTATGTAGCACGAGTTTGCGTAAGTAGAAATTGAGATAAAGGAACTTACATGCTGAGCCACCGAGATTAACGAATTATTGTTCATGTGTACCGTACTTTTGTTGGAGTCAGTTTCCTCGAAGACGATTATCAGGTAGCTCCAAAGGAAAACTTCGAGCTAACCGATAGAACGGATAGATGGTAAGAACTATTCCAGAGACATCTGAAGAAAAATAAATATTTAAGAATAATAATTACAATAATAATAATAATAAAGCTGTATCTATTTGTTTAACCAATCACGTGGGGTGTCCTTTTTAGTTATAATTAATCAGCGCAATCCGGGATAACACTGCACTGAGAAGGTAAACAGTCGAAGTAGTTGTCTATTAGGCTGTGTATTTTTCGGCATCCCTTTCCTTAAGAGTGTGCGTAAAGCCGTTCGAATGATGATACAATGGCTATATATTATAGCTCACTATAGCAGCACAACCTATTCGTGGCTAGAAAGCGTCTTTTGACAGAGATTTCCGCGACAAGACAAGAAAAAAACAGGCGAATTTCCCAAGTTCGTCCTCAGCTAAACTCTCTGTGTAGACTGCTCTTCGGAATCACCACGATATGCGCTGTGCCCTAGTAAACCATGACGAGACGCGGTTTCACCAATCTATCAGCCGCCCCATTGCTAAATTACAGGTACGCGCCCCAGCAAAGACCCTCAACAGGGAAGAGAACAATGAGAATTATCCGTTCGACAGTGATGGCAGTAAATGAAACGTAAAGAGCACCTGACCCTGTGCCCTGAACTCACCATACTAAAATTTGCTTCTATTGCAACGCCTAGTGATGGCGGGAGTTAGATGCTAATTTTTTGATAGTAGAATGCGATTTTGTGCCAACGACCGGGTCAATCTTAGCATTGAGGTATACTACAGTAGTCATGTGCGCTACGAAGCTCGCATGGCAATCAGTTATCTATGGATGTACAGGCGCCACTTTGCAGCGGGTGGGTACAAATCCTCGAAGAGAGAGAGAAACAGGCGGCCCTCATCATGCATCACGGACCGTTGCTGGTTAATATTCGATGGTAGTCGTTTAATCAAGTGGCTTCGTTCCCCTGTCGTCGAGCTCTCGGTCTCCCATCATCTGAACGAGTGACGAAGTGGCACAGTAAGTCTTCGCCTACAGTCCCGCTATCATTCAGGTTTGGCGGCGAATCCAAGACCTCACTCATTTATGGCGGAAATCTTCTTTCTCGCTTTCGGCTGATCCTTTCGAGGATCATTTTTCGACGAGCGTAGCCGTTTTGTCAGGCGTAGTTGGCTTGCGGGCCGGTCACCCAATCCCGATTGGTGGTAGCACTGCTCACATGGGTGTCTCCGACTTGGCTATCCATTCACCGAATGCTCTCCTCTCTCTGGGTCCCCTCATCTCTCACTTTCTCTCTCAACGATCGCCCGCCCCCTCGCTATTCCCGAGAGAGACGTCTGTAGCTAGCGCACGAATGAGCGAACTTCTTATATCTTGCGTTGGTCTCCTCTCGAAGCAGTAGTACACGCGCGCTGGAAAGGAGTATATGGGATGGCGCGACGTGGCACAGCATGAACCCTGAAGGGCAGCTTCGAACAGAGAGTTAGTTTCAGCCAGAAGCGTGAAACAGGCCGAACGCCATATCGGCCCCATTCGCGCCCCCCACCGCGACGGCACCCCCACCCCGCCACTTCGGCCGAGAGGCACAACGAAAAAGGAAGGCGGCAGACTATCCCTTTTCGCGACGGGGATAATCTCCTGTCAGACTCGAGTGCGGCGTATGGGACACCACACACCATTGTCTCTAACGTCCATGCGGGACACTTCGTTCTACTAACCTCCCCGTTAACCAAACTCACTGGTTCAAGCGGCCGGCTGTCGACTGCCGACGTCTCCGGAGAATACCCCTCTCGCTCGCTCTCCCCCGCTAGTGCGCGTGGTCTCGCAGAGTAGTGCCCGTTTCCTGGCCCGGGTTGGCTGTCGTAGGTCCACCTCATAAGCTGAGAACAGACAAAGGACCTCACGGGTTGTCCTTACGGCTTGAGTAGACCCTAATGCTAGCAGGCGGGCAGGCCTGGCGCGAGACGCTGAGGATTGCGGTCCCGTAAAGGCTGCTGCGTTCGATGAATGGTGCGGTGACTCCCAGCGAGGCTATAGCTGTCGCCGCTATGGTAGGAGTTAATACCTGTGTGAGGAAGGGTGTGCACCACGAAAAGGCTGTCTGAAGCAGCACGTTCTCCGGCGGACACTTCATTATGGCCAACAACAAAGCCGAAGTGACTACCGACCCAGCGAGGGGTTAATTTTCTGGTGACGTTCGAACGGATTTGTCAAAAGAAATAATCTCTATGAAACAACGAACCAAGGGCCGAGGACACAAGCTTATATATGAATCAGCTACTATCCTGTTGGTGTCTTGCAAAATGCCGACAGGAAGAAGGGAAATAGCGTCGCTTTGTTTCAACTATCACGAATTGTGGGCGTTCTTAGAGCTCTATAGTGCCGTGTGGATACGGCCTTTAAGGAAGTGCGATTTGACTCGGTTTCATTTCCGATAGGCAATCATAGGTAGCAGGAAAGCGATCCATCGATTATCAAGCCAGCCAATAGCATATGACAGGTTATGATTTTCCCAAAATACACTGGGATGCGAGATCGGAAATAAAAACCTGACCTGGGAACACGAGGGGAAGTGATGTCCTGGCATCCTGGGATGCATTTACGCAACTCGTAATTCGTGACACTTGTGTCGGTCGATCTATGTGACTATGCTTGCCAGCTGGGGAAAAATAATTGTGTGGTCTGTGTTGGGGGATAATAAATGGTTGCTCATTTTTTGTTGTGTTACGAGCATTTGCAACTATTTGGACATACGTGTCATGGGGGCCTCCTCCTTCACTAGTCTCTCCCCGCGTGTTTCCGCTAACATGGATTAGGTGACTGAGCGCACCCGTTCAGGACCCCAACAGGGAAGCACCAACTGGTCGTTGAAGATTGAGGCACCCGGCTATAGGACACTGGCCGGAATGGTTACACACCTTCCCTCTAGATAGAAGTAATGCCAAGCGTGCGAATCTAGGGAAGAGATAGACTCTCAACAGAAGATCGGTGTTAGCAGGCGTCTTGTCATCCACGTCAACCGTGCACGGGATCGGCCCACTTTTATGTAGATTAAAATGTCTCTGGCGGTGTCTGTGCGTTTGAAATTTTTTTCCGCTCAAAATAAAATATGTGTAGATGTATGCCTTTGTACTTTACTTGAAAGAAGCATTAGAGCGGACAACGTGGTCTTTCAAACGTTGCTGCTGTTTTGCAAAATTCTTCGAAAATTGTAAGGTAAGCTAAGCAGGTGTTAACAAAGTAAAGAAGAAGTTCTCAAGAGAGACTTGTGATCATGCCATCGTAATTCAGTTTCTATTTTTCTCGAGCAAGCTCATACCAGATTCGTTTGCCCCGAAGGCCGTTTCTAATCCACCTTTCTGCGGGAACAACTTACTGAGGCAGTCTTCACTCGAAAAACTCGATCTCAAATGCCCCCCCCCTGATTTTTCCAAGCTCAGCCAATCAGCCAACGCCGCTGAAAGCCCACCACAATGTTCCTCGTCCAGCGCTAATGGCACATTCGTGCTCGCATCGCGCTCGTTCATCCGCTTCACTTCGCTCCCCAGTCCCCGCTCGCGGGACACGATGCCAACGATGCGGCGGCTGCAGTGGCGGCCGTAGTTATGTTGACACCAAAAAGTGTCTGGTCTTTTCGACGAGTTTCTTCCTCTTTTTGGCTGTAGACAGCCAGCGAGCGAGCGAGCGAGGCTTCGAGTCATCCAGCTTGCTGATGACGGCGAAGGAGCCTCAGGCTCCCACGGCCGGAGCAGGCCGCGGCTCGTAGGAAGCAGGCAACACCGCCAAAACCAGGCCGTTATTCCTGTCACAGACCAAGCAATGCTGCTGCTGCTGCCGATGCTGGCGAGGCCGCCGCCGTCGTCGCCTTCGTCTTCGTCCGTCTCTTGTCCTGGACTTATCTGTATCTCTTCTTTGGCTGGGTCCTTCTCGCTTTCTGTGCGAGGCGTTGTCACATCATCGGCCGGCTCCGTTTGGCCTGTCCGTGGTCCGCGCTCCCCTCGTGCCCCATCTATCTCATTATAATAATATAGCAAAAGGGGAAAGACTCGCGCAGGCAGTCAGGCAGGCAACAGCATCGGCAACATCTCGTCCTCCCGGGACAACGCTGTAGAACGATGACGACGACAAGGGCCACAACTCCATCGGCCGCCGCGCCTTGGTCGCTTGCTCTGCTGTCGGCGCCACGTCACAATGTACGGCAAGGCACGCCGAGACACGAGGCGACCGAGAGGCCGGAGAAAGAGCGAGAGCAAGAGAGGCTATTGAATCGGAGCGGAGCTTCGGGATGACTCGGGCGCGAGCTCGGACGCGGGCTTGGGACGGGAGCAGGGGGTAGGTCGGGCGAAGCCGGCAATACATACAGTAAACAAGCAAGGAAGCAAGCAACGCGACCACACGCCAGCATGAGCAAGCGAGCCAGCCAGCCAGTCAGTCGGTGTACGAGCTGGTAGTCTCGTCTTCTATTCGACCGACGCTTCCTTGCTGCCACGCCTTCCTCGCCCCATTATACGGAAGCCAGTGAACGAACGAATTCGTCGGCTGACGACGACGACGTCGATCGACAGTGGCGACAACAGTTGTAGTCGCTGTGACGTCAGCGTACTCCACATCGCATGACACCATCGCCGCGGTCCTGACCGGTCGTGCTTTGTTCGCTCTCGACGAAGTCCTTCTTCCGAGCTTTTCCAAACCTCACCGAGCAGCTTCCGAAACGATTGGTTGTACCGTCTCGTACCGCTTCGCACAACCGAAGCGTATGACATTGCAACGAAGTGCCACGTGGCCTCGAAGATCGAATGAACGGCGTGAGGGAAAATTGTCTTTGATGAAGCCTGGATGTTAGTTACCATAGAAGAATATCGGTCTCGGCTCTCCCACTCCTAGGGCCGCCTCTCCCTTCAACAACGAAATAGGATGAGCAAACAACCGGCGGCCTGGTGGGCCCCTGTCGTGATCGAGGCGACGATTGGTGACGACGCAATACTTAGCCAGGCCACCAGAGTTTTTTGTGGTGTGTCTGTGTGTCGGTACAGTGGAAACAATGTTGCCAACTATCGCAGAAAATACATTAGTACCAGCATTAGTACATGGTTGTAAATGAGAAATCTGTTTTGCGTACCGATTCTCGTGATACGTTGTGGCCTAGTTACTTCCGTTGTGATCCACCCTTGCGCATTACTCTATGACCCGTGACTTAGTGCGTCTGTTCAATTGGGTCGCAGAGCTGTGTTCCCAACAAGTTATTTGACAATTTTGACCCAAACCCAGTCTGTCGTAAAGTGAAGAGAAGGTCTATGGATATTACGGCGAGAATCGTCGTCATATTCTTCCCAGCTTTTTTTCTTGGGAATACGGGAATGCATGATGCACACACGTAGTGGTCGGTCCATACAAACAGTAGTGTGTGGGACTCACGCGTTACGCAATAAACCCTTCTATATTCATCCTAGCTTCCAACGCTCTGCCACATCGTATGGAGTTGCAAAACTTAACGACAGTTGATTGCCATTCACGTAAATCGACGTATAAATTGACGCAAGAGTAACTCGGGTCATCAATAATTGAAAAATGGACTGGAGTCCTAATTCACGCTTTGGCTATTTTTGTACCCATTACACAAGCACACATAAAGATGCCGACGTGCAGCTAAATACCTGTTTATGTTGGTCGCTTAAATAGTCGCCTGATTCGGCTCCACCAATCTCCGTGAGGCTTACGTTGTGGTTCCGCTGAACGGATATAAGTAAGGATAGATCGAGGACCGTTGCACAGAGAGCGAGGTAGGGACGTTGCAAGCGATCGGGAGAGAGACAGCCGGACCGACAGAGCCAGTGAAAGCGAGTAGGCCGCACGGGTGACCGCTTCGCTCCCATCATGTCACTGGCGAGCCATGAAAGCATGGTGCAGCAACGATGCCTCGCTGCCTGCCAGCAACGTGTACGGCTGGGCTTTGGGGGGGAGTGAGAGTCAGAAAAAGGAAACCATTAGTTGGGAGACGGAGCGATTGGCCACACGCCAGAGATCGAGGACCAATCGTCCTCATATGGGACGGCGGGAGAGCGGCGGCTTTCGGGTTGCCGGGCTGGTGGCCGGCTATCAGCTGAGTGTAACCGAATGCCCCTGAGATCGTCGTCGGCGTCGCTCTCGTTGTTCGACGTAACGTACAAATGTCTAAACGTAGGCCATTGCTGACCTTTCGGACGGTGTCGTCCCACGGGACGGAACCACACGACGAAGCGAAGGCCGAACGCGAACTGAAGGCAGATGTCGGCTAGGAAATGGCGCCCATGCCGAATCCGTCCCAGTGAGGGATTCGGACGGGGTTCGGCCGACTGCATCGAAGCCCCGAGGTTCGCCACGCTCGCCGGCAGAGGTCGAGGTGGCACAGACGAAAAAACCGGCCTAGCCTGACGCTGGCTGGCCATAGGCTACGGTCGACCTTCCTGGCACAAATGTTTTCATCAGGATATAGAAAGAGGGACGAAGTAGGCGCCAAGGTGAAAGGACTTATGGTTAGGAATACGGGAGAAGAGGACAGTAGTCGATTGGGGTGGGGGTGGGGGGTGGCAGCATATATTGAAGGAATTCTCCCACTGCCCTTACTGCTGCTAGCTGTGTTCCGAGTTATATGTGTGGGTCCTTTGCTCATTGGCTCGGTGTCTGTGACCGCCGGACTGATCTGATGGTGCCAATGGATATCCGACGTCCACGAAGGGATAGAGCCGTACTTATTAATTTTGCGAGCACGCAAGAATTCACTTCATTGTGCATTGTTATGAAGAATGCTTGGTTGCCTCTTCAATCACTGAATGTTGATTGGATTACCGTCTACCGCTAGATAAACAGATGACAGATTCGGGCCGTTTCGCCTACCTTCATTGGGTGGCTGAATCGCAGTGGACAGGGAAACGATGTCCATAGCAAGGTTCATTTTCATTTGCAGAGCTAGTGCCTTCAATCACTACGGGCGGTTAGCAGTAAGAGTGTTTGAGCTAAAACGGCAGTTACATATCATCAGTGAATAATGACTATATATCATAGATATAATATTATGTTGGTGCAAGGTAAGATTTCACCATTACGTGTTGTTGCTGTTATTGTCGGACCAACGAACCTTTCCTGCCTGCGCCGTTGCCGGCACAGGCCAAAATGCACCTGCGTCAGCTACCAGGGACACAGGTTAGGTCGTATGCCCTGCCGCCAGCCCGTCAGGCATACCTCTAACACCTAGAATATGTGTAGGCACGAGAGTTACAGGCACGAACGATGCAGGACAAGTTAGCTCCCTGTCCTGCTAATATATATTCAACCGGACAAATAGCGATAGTAAAGATAGTAAATAATATCGCAAAGACAATATATCCCCCCCCCCCTTCACTGAAATCACTCATCCGTCCTTCCACTTCTATTATATTATAATACAATCCCTACCGCTGTGGCGCCGCTGCACTGTGTCTCGCGTAAGCAATCTTTCCTGCTACAGAGCCTGTACAGCGATCTCATCCCGGGCGTGCTTAACTGCCTGTCCGCCTATATACGTGCTCCACCTGCATGCGGATAGTAGTCTCTGCGCGCCTGCTGCTGCTGCCGCCGACGACTGCTCGCTGTATCCTGCATCGAACAGGATCAACTGTATAGTAGCGGTGGTATTGCCCCTACCGACGCAGTAATGGAGCGGCGAGTTTTCCGTAGTGTTGACTCAGTTATTTTTCTCTGCGCGGCTCTGTGAGCTCCACGCCCTCCAGCCACTGACTCACTCAAGTGCTCACTCGCGTTCTGTCCGTTCTCGTAGCGCGTCGCTGTGTAGCCTCGAGTGTACGAGCTCCGGGTGGTGACCCCTCGGCTCGGCCTAGCCCAGACCAGCGCCCGACGCATGGAACCCTCATCATCCATCATCGTATCGCATCGCCTCTGCCGCTTCGATGATCGTCCAACTAATTAACCCTGCCAATACACGGCTTGCAATCCCGGTCTAGCCTCCGCCTATCTGCGCTCCATCGAAACGCTACACACATGTGAATACAAACACACCACTTCTCTCTCTATCTCTCTCTATTGCTCTCTCTCTGGCTACGCGCGCTCAACGTCGATCCCAATCGAGTCATCCGCCCGCCCATCGCGTATAGTATTATATAAACACTGCCACACGTAGTTCTACATTCTGGCTATGGGAAGATAAAAATATTCGCGTATGAGATGAAGACGTGAAGTAGAAGATTTCGTAGACGACCCCCGACGTTCGACCACCAACGACCGACGACGGAGGGAGCCAACCATTTTTACGGCGAAAACACCGACACGTGCAAGGCGACGAGCGAACGAAGACACCCGATCGTGAGACGAGGATACCCCCACCTATCCGAGTGGCCGTGACGCTGGCAACGCTGTAGCGAAGACAACGGCCGTGTTCCATCGATCGACGCTCCGTCCCTTACTGATTCCGCTCTATTAGACCAGTGCGGTCTGATCTGCGATAGTGGGCAGACGCTTAGTACGCTGGTGATTGTCAGTTCCGCAAGGACGCTCGCCTCGAGTCCTTCGGCAGCCGGAATCATCGTTGGGTCTATATGCGGCTCGCTCTCTCTCTCTCGAAACAAGTCTATAATACATATACCCTATGTACATCTAGCCGTTACGCAACCGCGCAATGCTGAGTGTTGCAGCTGACATAGCAGACGCTTGCGTCAAAGCTTTGCCTCTGTTGGCTAGTTGTGTCGCAAGACGATGACGCGACACAAGTAGCCAATAGGGGCACAGTGTGTTATAACCCTTTATAACACAGTGTGCCCATAGCGCTACACCAGATGCCGCATGAATATCATACGTTATAGTACACTATCATACGAAATGTGGTACGAACGGGCCAGCATGACCGTCCGAAGTGTGATGGTACCCTTAAACGTATCGAAAATATATCGCCTGAAGGGTCTTGGGGTTTCTTGCGCAACCTTTGATGAATAATTAAATGCAGTTCCTTTAATAAATCAATAAAGCCTTACCTTCTCTCCCTCTCTTTCTCGTCACTCTCTTGACCGAGAGAGGTTTCGTTCGTGTGAATATTATGGTGTCGATATGTGATTTCGCGTTGGCTAGGTGAGACTGCGTCAAGTTCGCTCCAACCACAGTCACGTTGACACAAATAGGAGCAACTATCTCCCGTGGTGCCTCCCCGTTTTTCGAGCGAAACACGCAACTCCCAAGCGACACAAGGCCACCCCAAGGGCGATAGTCCGCTTCACTGCTTCTGATCGTTGACTTCCAATTAGAGCCGAGCATAGCGCGTGCATACTGTGTTCATAGGGACACATGAGCGGAGAGGAGAACGGCATGGTCCAATGTACCGATCCCTATAGTATGTCCTGAAGTGTACGGCTAGAACGACTAAACCAATAACTGTGGTATAACGCACTTGGGTTGCTCGAGTTTTCTGAGCAAACTGCCATAGAGCGGGAAAATGTACGATCGCTTTTCGATGATATGTCGTTGCGCTACAAGCAAGAGGCGTGCTTCTCCCCGCCACACTCTACATAAATTGATAAAGCCTTATCTATCAGGTCAACTTATAAACTTGGATTCCAGTCTGCGTTTGAGATATCGGTCAATCTCGGCAAAATGTCCTATAAATCTATAGTGGATAGGCCTTCCGGTGAGTATGTGTAAGATGTAACACCTCTAATACCAGCGCTCTCCAACTACCTAGAATTGAGATCGACGTCGTTATTTGAAGGTCGAATGTGTTGAACCATGACCTTTGCAGAAGAAAGGTACGTGCAAAAGACGTTGATTGTTTGGCCCGCATCCACCGTGACATTCAACGTCAATCCTCTACCGGTTACTGCGCCTTTATCCAATGAACAATTACCCTCTACATGACATACGCAAGTATGATCACGCACACTTCAACATGCAATATAGCAGCTAGAGCGAGTACAGGGCCTACAAAGACATCAGTTCCCTGCACTATCCCAAACACCAGTGTCCGTCCAGTGGTATCCGTCTGTTCCAACGTCTCTCAGTATCCGACTCCGACTCAACATCCCAGAAACAACATTACATATGTAGGTATTTGTGTTGTCCATTTCGACACCACGTTTTGCAGCCAATTTGTGCAATATCACTTTTCTCTTCAACTTCCCCTGTGCTCGTCCTATAACGGCCTTCTTATGGTCATCCTTGCTGACTTCGCTGGCAGGTTGGCATTACTCCGCCACAACGGCTAGCCCTGCAACCATCTGGTCCATATGGACGCGCGGGCTAATACTATCATCGGGCAGACAGACGGTACGAAGCGACGGCCGTCCGATCGACAGACAGATCGGGCAATGACACGTTTTCCTTCTATCAGCTTTGGTCGTGCTCTGGTTCCCTGTCTCTGCCTTGCGACGGCGCGCCCTCCTATTCCGATGTAACAGCAACAGTGTCCATATGTTCTAGTGTGTTTCCCATGCGAGAGGGATGCGCTACCCGAGTCTGCTATCACCAACACCTGCAGCAACAGCAGCAGGTTTTGCTGTTGCTGTTGTTGTTGTTGTTGTTGGTACAGTTGTAGTAGTAGTAGTGGCAGTACAAGTATTTCCAAGACGATATTACAAGTGAGGGAATTGCCAAGAAGCGCACACCGCGGTGTGCATGGTATTTTGTCCGCTTTCTTGCCTCCAGCCACTCTCCCTCTGTCTCTCTCACACACACACACACACATGTTTCTCGCTGTGCCGAAGGAGGCAGCAGCGCGTCATGCATCGGACAGATCCCCTCGTAACGAAACCGCCGCATGGCTTCCGCTTGTCTGCAATCCCTCACCAGCAGCAGACAAATCATATCCAAACAGCTCGAACATCAGCGTGTTCGCTAGGCTGCCCCAGGACTGGATGGCCTTCATTACACTGCGCGCTATGTTGTCGACGGGGCAATGCCTCTCCTCCTTGAGGAGAGACGGCCTCACTTCTCCTTCGTAAGAGCAGCGAGGCTACCGGAAAAGGCCAAGCTGCTGTCGGAGGTAATGACAAGAACGAGGGAGAAAGGTCCATGGCCTTGGGGGTAATCCTATCCTACATAAACAGGCCATAGATCCGATGACCTCTGGACCGATGCCACCTCTAGACACAAAACGAGTAGCCTGGTCGTTGCCACTGTGGCTGTCCACTGAGTGTTCTATATAACTGCTCCCTTCTGAAAGACAGCTAGACGCAACGCTAAGGACGGGTGCCGCCGATAATCTTCTACCTGGAAAATCGTTCTTTCTCTGCTACGTTGAAATGAGGTGCGGGGTAGGCGACACGTATAGCGACTGAGTCAAGCACTGAGAAAGCAGGCAATATCTTAGACATCGTAGCACACAACGCTCTCTCGATGGGTAGTCCTTGGAGATTCAGGGAGAACCTCAGGCAGGTTCTCGGGTATCTATAGTTGTGTGGATATAAGAGAGAGAGAGAGGGAGAGAGAGGGGAATAGATAGAATGTTACATTGTGGTTGCCCTCTACGTGTGCCTCAGGGGTTTGTGCTCAGCACGAAGTATCGGGGGTAGCGGTCAATAGAAGACCAGAATGTCCTGCTTCCACGACACTTCCTGGACACTTGCCTGACACCTGGTGCTGGTGAGTCATTCGTTCGTTGTGCTCAGCACTTCCACTTGGCCCACAAGAATAGACATCTAGGGGCTCCATCCTCAGTCGGCGAGATGGGCCTATAGCGAGAGAGCTGACTCATGATGCTGACGAGGTCGGAGAGAAAGAATGAAATCTTGCGCTCACGTCCTGCTGTCCACATCCTGTGGATTGGAAAAGGAAGAACTAGCCGAATATTAAATAGGTTGTAGATTTCGAAAGGACGCCGGCTGTTCGCCGGTAGTCAGGGTGTATTCAAAATGTACGGTAAAAATTTTTTACAGAAGATAGATTTCGCTGATAAACTATTGCACTTCGCGAAACAAGGCAACAAGGCTACAACAGAAACGCTATATATATATATATATATAGATCTCACCTTTAGTCTAACCAACCGTCATCTGTTCAAAGTATCCAGTTACTTGGAGGTTGTATTGATGTTGTTTCGATTCGTGTCCCAAGCAAACGCGTCCATTGGAATGACGTCAACATTGAACCACCAATATTTAGCTCTTGGAGTATTTTGATTAAAATACATCGGAACGTATATATATATATATATATATATACTAGGAGTTATAAAAAGAGCGCGGTATCAAAATGTTCGTAGCAAAAGGGTTTCAGGCATTTATTATCACTCCAAAAAGTTCTATTGGGATTGAAGCCTCACAAAAGTATTTGCAGTCTTGGATATCCACGAGCGGCTAGCCACGAATACTCCTGTTGGTCTATGTGATTCAAATGAGCCGTGTCTCTGACCTCGCTCAATGGAAACAGTGACGCAGATCTAAGCGAGTTCGGCGGTCTTCACGACCCACACGGATATCTCATGATATTGGGAATCCGTCACAGCTGAACTAAGGACCTCAAACCGGTCACACGTAACTCTGGCTGAATTGCCAGAAAACTCTGATATGAGCCCCAGTTCTCGAAGAAAAGGGAAAGATTCTCCTATTTTTACCAGAAAATCGGCCGCTTTCAACGAACGCGCGTATGGTGCTCGTATATTTGTAGTTGGTCGAACAGCCCGCTGGGGCGGTCCACCTATGTCAAGTTCGTCTAATTATACCTTATCAGAATAGCAGAGTATGCCCTCCGATATCTGGCAACCCGCCGACCTCCTTAGACACTCTAGGCGTTAATTATACAAATTTAGAAAATCACTGCCTGCCGCCGTACCAATAGATTTGTTCGAATTTCAAAGTATCCTATATCACTGAGTCAAACTACGTGAAGTAATCTCGACACAGAAGCTGTGAAGTCTTGCTATTTTAAAATCCAACTAGCTAATTACGAGCGGTATATTGTGTCTGCGTATTTTGATGGGCACGGGGATGCGATTGAAGTGTTCGGCGCGTTACGATCACGTATGGTCATCGTATAGTTAATTCAAATAACAGCTGGCCGTAGACAGCATCGCCTACAGCGTTCAAAGAAGGCATCTACTTCGAAGAGGATGAGTCAAACGGCCGAATGTCGAAAGGGTTTGCCAAAGGGGGGGGGGGACCATAGACAGGCGGCACAAGCAAGTGAATTCGTTGCCTATTATTATAACCGTATACGGACAAATCGTCTAGGCGAAACGGCTCCTCTATCCCAGCGAAGTTCACTCCAGCCAGACGCGATCGAGCGCTTGAAGGGCGCGTGTACATACTAGAATTTTGCCGTCATCTGCAGACAAGTTGCCGCGCGATTCATCACATTTTGACAGGTTAAACCGCCACCGTATATTCGAGAGAGAGAGAGTTATAATGGAGTGCCCATAAAAAGGAAGAGGTGCCGAACGATGCAGAATCTCATTAATCACAGTATGCTAATGATCGCCACGGGGCCATGGTCCGACCTCGAGGAGCCTTGCTTCCTCCCCGGCCGCGCCCCGTCACACGATGGAAACAGCGATTGCCTGCACGACCATCTAGACGATTGCCCTTCGCGAGGTTACTGGCGTCAGTGGCTTGTGTGAGTCTCTTTCTCTCTCTCTGAAGTTGTTCGAATTATACCGAATATATGACTTGTCTCACATTTGGCCTCGATTTCATATAACATATCTCGATTGTGACGGATAACATGTTCGTAGCCTGAGTTTCTATTTTAGACATTGGACGACAATCAGATATTTGTCAGGTGACGAATAGCGTGAAACATTTACTCACCATCGTGGTCGTGAAGATGATGAGTGTTGTCGGAAGCACAGAATGATCCCAGATGGAGGGGTCTGTCCACGCGATCAAGGGGTACGTACGCACAGCCTAAAAACTGTATAAGGTGCATACGCTTCTCCGTTGATCGTCTGAACGTCAGTCCCGATGTTGAGACAGCAAGACTCGAACTCTGCATGATCGAGGCCAGACGATTAACGAGAGCGCGACCCAGGACCCCCTCGTCGTTAAGGAAAGGTGCAAGTTCTTCGGCGTATTTCAGCCACTGATGACTGCGACTGATGATTGATGTGAGTTCGTCCAGGGTTTCTGGCCGGTCGCCGAGAGGCAGATCACGGAGGTTTATTTCAAATAAAACATGCACCATCTTGTACCGGACTATCATGGCCCGCAGAAGGATAACTTTCAGCCACGGCTCCGCATATAAGCCGCCCATGGTACTGTTGTTGCTGGAGAATGAAACGCTGAAAGAGTCCGATCTATGAGTGCAGCGTTCAGATGTTCCGACGGCTGCAAAGTGGGACTCCACCAAGTCGGGTGTCAAGAAAGAACTAACTCTAGCCCAGTGACAATGTCGATCCTTCAGAACTGTTGTAGAATCGAACGACACTTTCGGGCAAAACACAAGTGCTGCGTCAGGCTACAGATGAGAATCTCAGCAGCCACCTCAATCTGCACTCACTTTGCCCGGCATGTCCCACACCTGCCCCGATTTCGTTCGCTGCGAAATTCACCGATGGCGCCTCCTTCTCCCATCCACTCACTCAATCAGTTCTTCAAAGCCACATGGCTTGTGTGACCGTTCAGAACAAAAGCTCGAAATGTGTTTAGAGATGCCTGTCCTCGGACCTGAACCCCGGCTGGTACGAGTGCCGAGTTCTGCAGTGAGAACTCTCACCTCATGCGTGGCGAACTTCGAAAATACTGCGTGGTACATTTTTTAGACGGAGGAAAAAAACCCCGATCTCATATCGACGTCTACCACAGCAGAAATTTCACATAGTCAGTGATATTGAAACGGCATGTCTCTTTTTGGAAATCTACAAATTCTGAAGTAACGAAATGTTCTAAACTAAAGCTACAAAGAAAAAGGCGATTCGTAACCGATCAACTGCTATTTTATTCAGTTAGTGACTTTTATTAAGCACAACGCGGTAGTGAATCCCCGAGCCGACGGACTGCTGGAGGCGACATTATTTATTTTCTGTTCCTGTCACCCTCGTACGTTTGGGATCTCATCCACCTGCAAAATAGATCTTTTTTTTTTTTTTTTAAAGGGGGGGTGTTGGCATGCTAATGCATGCCAACACCATGACCGCCCCCCCCTTATGGTACTGTTGACGATGTTCAACAGCACCACCCTTCCCGGTATCGCTTAGCGCATTCTTCAGTAAGGGTGGTGAGATGTGTACAAGCCCAGCCACGAGCACCACACATCCTCCTCACCGTACGGACATGACGTGGTTAGCTGACTCTCAGCTGCTTCCCTTCTCTCCCAATCTCTCAAGACCTCTGTGCACTTCCCGTCTGTGAACAACTACTGTGATCAATAGGGTGTCTGTAGAAAGCCCCGTGTATGTAAACATGCAGTATTTATGACGCATACAGGGGGTGTACGGTGCCTTCCTTTCTGCACAGTGGTAGCTATGCCGCAGACCACATTAGTTGCCACTACTACTTAACAAATCTTATTGCGGAGATACTGCCCATAAAAGTAAATATGACTCCACTCAGATTTGAACCTCAGACTCCACAAAACTCCCCTTTTTGGTACTGCCTACCTTGTCCACCACGCCATGCCCGCAGGCACCTGCAAAATAGATCTGAGCCGTTCAAACGTTTGCAAAGTTTTCCTATTTTTGTTAACTGAGGGGCTCCAGGCCACGAACAAAACCTATGGCATTCGCTCACTGTTATGGCCGCATCGGTTCTCATGTGACATATGGGATTCGAACCAGACACCCTATGGTTTGAAGTCCGCGGCGTTGTCCTCACGCCATTCCCATGGCTTGACCGATCGTAAAGTGCGAATCCCTCATCGGGACGCGATGACTCGATTGCAAACCTTCAGTGCGGATATTAAAAGTGCCATTTTCTAGCATGTCACAGAGGACTGGGAGCAAAGGTTGTCGCCTATGGATAAAATATCTATGATGCTTAGGAATTGCTGTTCAGTTGCTCACTGGTTGCGGCCTGTGATTCATCAGCGTTTGACAGTCTTTCGGGCAGACCAGTTTGCCGGGTTGCTTCGAAGAATAATAATGCACTCGTTATTATATCGTGTATGAACTATGATGGAGTGCTTATAAAAAGCTGAAGATGTCGAACGGTGTGTAACCCCATTAGTCACATGGACCTGAACTGTTTCACTGTTGCTTTGCCACCACTGAGCGCGGCTTATCTATTCATCCGACACACGGACGTTAATTGTAACGTGGATCTAAGGTTACGTTAGTGACCTTTCATAGTGTGTCTGTGTGAGAGAGTGAGAGAGAGAGAGTGTGTGTGGCCTTGTGTAAAATCATGTCTTAACAAAAAGTAGCACCTCTCAAATTATTGCATAATAGAATACAAGGCTTGTTCACACACGCACACTCGGTTTTACAGATCAATCCACCTGAAGGAACCCAGGCCGTACGAGCCTAGGTAATGTGACAGCCTATTGAACTCGGGGTTCAAGACTAATAATAATAATAGCGAATTTCAATCACAATTCGTCATCCCTCCGGCTCTGCAAAATGGGAAGCCACGCATGTGATTGATTTACTAGAATTCCGTGAGCGAACTGGTGAACTCGGCTATTAACCACTCTTCCTCATTCGAGCGACGTTTTCCGCGGTTCGTAGCTGAACGCGACCGGCCACAGAAGATCGTCTATGGATCCCGTTTGCTCAAGATGTTTCAACAGTACTCGCTTGGTGCCTTCTATACGTTGAAGAAGTCGCAACAGGTTCGTTATGTTGAAACTATCGAGGTTTTTCCACTCTGTGGCAATATGTGTATGCTAGCCCACTTGTTAGATTGCCCTCGATAGGCTATACTTCGCGAAGACAGATAGATTGGGAAACATAGCAAGCATTATTCCTATGCCGTCCTTGATACACCCGTGTCCCGAAACGATTGACCGAGCCTTATACCTGTGACTAGACCCCCGCCCCACTCGGGCCCAGCAACGACAAAGGATCCATTCAGCGGGTTTAGATATTTCCATTAATCCTCACTAGGTAACGTGGACGTTATCACTCGGAAATATTTGAATGATTATAAATGATTTATAAATCATCAACGAGTTCTCAGGTATCTTGCACGCTTTTGCAATTTTTTGAAACTTATTGAAAATATCATGCTTTATGAGATAGTCTACTGATGTTAAACGCTCGAGCACACATACACAGTGTACACATTCAGCTATCGGACAAGTGACAGTTACCAATGTATTGTGTAGTATTCCATATGATCGCATACGTTTAGTCAACATTGACGCATTTCAGCATCGCGTTCATGAGATGATCGATAGTCCGACCATAAGTTACTGGTTAGCGTGACTGTGCCCCTCGTGTTTTGCTGTTCTGGAGTCTAAATGGCGGCAAGCTCTGTGCACAGCCGTCTCTGCAATGAACATACTGATGGCAAGCGCGAAACCGATCAGTAGCGATGTGTTGACCGTGTCGAGATCGCGAATTTGAACAGCTTTCATTGTTTCCGAGGTCTTCATCTCGGTGCCAGCCAGACAACCGAGATGGCCAATTAGCAGTTCCTTTCCTCGCATGAAGGGCAAGCCGGACGCCTGCACCCACATAATGCTGCAACACGCATCGCGGAGGCAAGACAAGCGAACAGTGGACAAAAGGAGATTGTTCGTTGGAGATTTGAGCGGATAATGGAGTTTATATTTTGTCACGTTCGCTATTTATGTAGGAACAATAGCTCGCCATCTATTTAGGTACATTTGTGTGCGGCACAATAATATTGAAAACGGAAAATTCGTATGTAGACAAGACCAATGACATACAATTGTTATATGCTGTGTATTATATGATATGTAATCTATAATGAAAAGTAAAAAACGTATCTTTAAAGAACGAGATTCTCGAAATATAATTCTGAACACCAAACATTTACATATTGCTGCCTTTCAAATTAGAGCGTTGCTATATTCTTGAGGATGCATCATTGCATTTCGACATATTGTATGATATATGTGTCTATCACTGTGTAGTTTACTCGCAGCTGACAACCTTCACCCAAGGACGACGACGTTTCTTAGCGCACTCGAATGAGGGCACTCGGTGCGATGATTCGCTATGGGAAGATCGACTGGGTTTGCACCCAATAGATGTTGGCTTGCACAATCGTAATGTATATGGCCGAGTGTATAAGCTGTCTCCCACAGCAAATGTAGAAACAAAAAACGGAAACTCAGCGAGGATCAATCGACTGACACAAACACACCTCTATACGTCCGCCAGCGCTTACGCTACGACAGTGTCGTTGCCTTCCTACGTTACACCCGTTCTCCTGTCTCGCTGTCTCGTCACACATCTACCTACCTCATGTCGATGTCGGCGCGCAGCTCTACCGGCAAGCTCTTCGAGGCGAAGAAGCACATCTCAGTTCGATAGATCGGGGTCTTCGCAAAGTGAAAGAAGTACGGGCTGTCGACGCACCACTTGGAAACTCCCATATACATGACCTTTTCCTCTATGAGCGCAGCCGCCCGACGTTCGGCCAGCGCCTCCCGAACAAAGTCATCGTGGAATCGTATGAACGGGTAGAGTCCTTCCGAATTGAGTCGTACATGTTCGCGGAGCCGCTTTCCCACCTCGCCTGGAGTTTCCTGGAACGTTGATGAGGGGCACCAACGAACCATTCAGCATGTCATACCCAACTTCACTTGAAGTGTGTATACATCACGACGATGCTCATTATGTGAAATACATGACTAAATGCATTGGAGAACATTGAGGAATAGAAATTTAAAATTTCGGATCACTCGTTCCCCCGGTTCCAAAGGTCAGATACGCTGACGTATTATATAATCCTTGATTGGGGTTTAGATCCCCTACGGATTCGTGATAATCAAAGCAGTTCGTTACTACAGTTGTTCTCCAATTACCCGCATGCAACGATATAAGATGATTCCATCGTTACAGGCCGCAAGAACTGAACCACCTCACTCTCGTCATCAAGTTGGTCGTCGTCAGTATCTCGGTACACGACACTGAAATATTGCAGTGGAAATATTGCACTCACGTTCATTATATTCTCGGCGGGTGTCTTCGCCGGGTAATATAGCATGATTTCGGGATGGTCAACCAACTGGTGAAGGTTATCGATTCGAAGAGTTGGCGTTAACACGATCAGGTTAGCGCGCATCGCGCCGAGAAACGTGTAACTTAAGAGCATGCAGGAAGTTAACCATATTCCTTGCAGCATGCGTTCGAACCACATTTTCGGCGGTTTTTCAGACGTCGCTGTCATGGAAATTTCAAAGGAACAACAAACACAAGGCGTATTTCGAGGAAGGTATATCTATTAAACCGACGCCGATGAATCTCGCTCAAGCATGTATTACAGCAAGGGACATTTTGAGAGTATTACTAGTAGCGAACGTGATTTGGAGAGAGATCTATTGTCTCTCTTCCGTCTTTGTCCCTCTTCTTGCAATTCGTTACATTTCGCGTTGCATTGATTCGCTTTCCAATTCGATGTGCTTGTAAAGGTTACGTTTAACACTAGAATATATTTGGTGTTAGTTGAACATAGTAATAATAACAATAATACAAATGTAACCTTTTCAAAATTCGCATTTCAGCTCAGAAATATCTCGCGAAGAAATCTGAACAACGATTCACGTTAAACAAATCATTCAACTTATTCTGTAGTCGTATGCCCTGCTGGCCACTTCAGGCCACTTTCCACTTGGTGGTGGCACCTTCTTGTAGGAGTACGGCGTACATTCCAAATAGCCATTTGGTGAACGCATCGAAGACGGTCATCGACGTTGGTCTGTTGATGAGGATACTATGTAGAAAAAACATCAGATGGACAGCAACATAGCCGGCAAAGATGAACTGCCATGTCTGTAATCGATTTTGCAGAAAATGAGAAAATTTCGCTTTCAAAGTCATGATTTGGGAGTTATTTCAATAGATGGCAATCAGGTATAGTGCGTCCGAGAGCTCGCAGGGAGCCTACCGAATACGAGTTCTCGGGTTCTTGCTGTTCTTTGCTGAGACCGGCAGCTACTCCCCTCCTCCGACCTAGCCTAGCCTAGACTAGCCTACGCCGATTTCGACACTTACGGTAGCGTCGAAGGCATCGGTGAACTTTGTCGGCGAATCATCGTACTCTTTTTTCATGCCCGTGATGATGGTGAATGCTGAATACGAATCGTAGATGCGGGTGATTTCGTGAAGATTCTCAAAGAACACCGTGTGCGGGGCAAACGGACCCAAAGCCATGTCTGCCCGACCGTTAACGACTGTGGCGGGCATACCGATGATCTCCTGGCTGACCTCGTCGACCATCCCGTACTGTCCATCCATGGGAGGCACGAGCGAATATCTAAAAACAGACGATGTTCGGCAATCGCTCACAATTATGCTAAGTAACTAGTTTGCGCAATAGCAAGCATATTTATTGTATGGACATTTGAACTGCAGCAGCAACAACAATTAAGTTCCGCCCCCTGTCGTAGACGACTGTAGACGAAGACCGTATGGGGTGTACTAGTGTACGGTCGTTCACAGTCAAATGTTAATTGCCAACATGAACTAACGCAAATGATACACAATGAGAAATATTACTGCCTCCGGCCACACCCATCCCTGGAATTCTTCTCTCCGCAGCTAAGATTTGTTCTCGCTCAGGTGGTGAGTTCTCGTTTAAGGCGTAATCATTGACTTATTGTAGTCGTAGCACAGTTTGCTCTAGCAATTCCCATTCGTTGGTAAATGCAAGAACGAAGATTAACAGGCGTTTAAGGGAATTTCAAGCACTCATATTTATCTAGGATAACTGCCAGCAAGTGATAGCTGAGGGTAACTGCCAGCAAGTGATAGCTGAGGTGATAACTGCCAGCAAGTGATAGCTGAGGAGAACTGCCAGCAAACGATAGCTGAGGGGTGGTTGTGTCGAGGCCTAAGTCGGTACGGTCCATATGGCCATGAATGCCGAATGAGATCGCGGCTCAGTCGATCTCATGAACTCACTCGTTAACTCGTCGTATTAATGTTCAGGATTAGCGATTAGACGGATGGATCGATACTCACGAGATGTTCAGTGCCGTTGTGACGTTGTCTACGACGGCACCAATGATACCGTGAAGGCGAACGCGACCCGTGGCCTGATCGACTACGGGAAAATTGAACGGCTCATACTGAAGTTCAAATGTAGCAGCGAACGACAATGGAAAAAGACAGGGTTCTAATAATACGTATATAATAATAATCTAGAAAAAGTAATAAATATCTAACATTTTCTATTTGTGTAATAGTAATAATAAGTACCAAATCGAGTGTTTTCGAAACGTCTCGATCAAGCTGGCAACTTGTTTCAGCAGTATTGAGAGTAAGCCCACATAAATCTAATAGTAATAATCTATACAATTAGTAGTAAATAATATTAATATAATTTCATTTCAGAGCATTCTCAGTCACCGCAGTCTCAGAGACACCCGGTATATTAGCTTACAGCAACGATGCGATCAGAATCACCGAATGGGGGCTATATCAGTGCTTTGCAAGCGTCAGAACATTTTTTCGTGGTGCGAGACGAAAGGACAGATCAGCAGGATCAGACCACAACAACAGCGACGACGAACGAGTACTCCTGCTCTTCGAGGTCGCTATTCTACGCAATAGCAATCTCGGTTCATGCCTTACATGAATCAGCGCCATACGGAGATGGGTTCCGCTCCAGCGTTTCATGCTTCTTAGAATCGCCTGGTCACACCGTCCTTAGATTCTCCTCAGTTGACGCAAGCAGTCAGCTCGACGCAGCAACTTTCTCGACGACTGGTTCAGAGCACACTGCTGGATGGTGATACGGTTGAGGTGGACATTGCGAGGCATAGTAGCGACATATGTATAGACGGCTAAACTACCCCTTGCCTGTGCTCTTCATCAAAACCCGGAGCCCATAGATGATTTACCTCATTCATGTGGGCGCCCGCGACGACGTCGAACGCAACGGAAGCATTTGACACGCAAACCGCTAGACACGCAAATGAGGTCGTACTTAAATTTCAAGCCAACTAACTTTCGACATGAGGGAGCCGTTCTACAGAGAACCTTACTGTAGGCTATAATTTCAAATTACCACAAATTGCAGTCAAACTATTCGTGTTATAATTACATTATTATTATTAATGCTCACTTCCGCCTCGTATATCCGGTCTGCCTGACAGCAGCGAGCTTCTCCTTGGCTCGATAAATCGACGACAGCCGCAAATGTTCCCAATATCCATCAGCTATTTCATGGTAATAGAACAGCCCTTTGATAATGTAATGGATTAATCTACTTCAAGCATATACATTTGTTTTTCCTTCAAATGCAAAGTCGAACTACGGCCAGTGTAACTGAGATTTACCAGCAACAGATACATCTGCGATCGAAGCTGTGTGTAGCATAAGGTGGCCAGCTCGTTCATTATTTGAAAATCGATGAACTTCAGCCACGAATTGCCAGGCGAGTTTTGTCGTTCTATGAGCTCTCCCCCGCCCCATAATGTCGCTAAGTATCTCAAGTCATGAATATGCTTCGTTCCGAATTATATTCATCGGTAATAACAATTACTATTATCATTATGTTATTATCTCTATATGATTCCGCGCTTGGACCGGCGCGCCTCGATCGCGGCCCCCCGTAATGCGGGATAGCTCGAGCACGATAGTGGGCAGACAGCGATAGTTGCAGAGCCCCTGATGGGTATCCAGGCCACAGATCCCGGCCGAGCCGGTGGCATCCTTGGAGATACAAAACGCGGGGCAGGGAGCCAGAAGATCTCTCTATGTATCGAGTTGAACTCTCAGGTTTCTAATTAAATTGCAATTAGCGAACAGCATCGCACTGATGCCCACAGAGAGACGTGATATTTATATCTGGCGAGTTGTCTGGCAGGATATACGTCCTTGCACAAAGTCGACGATGCTGGCGTGGCCTGCTACGATAGGAGCAGGACAATACCGAGGAGGACAGGATGAGGTACAGGTATAAGTTGCCATGGACATATGCGGCTTGCTATATCTATGTGCTGGGGCGGATAATTCAAAAGTGTTACGAGAGAATATGAGGAACAACGTGATGTTTACATTGATTTCAAATTGTACTTGTATTTTAGATACGAGAATAATATTTATAGGGGATACTGAAGGCCAAATGTATGACCAACGACCATATTACTTCGTTATGGGTAAGTGGAGTCAAAATCGTCGCTTCTGTGAGGGACGCTCGTTCTTTTTCCTAAAGGTCTTCATCAGATAGCTGTTGCGTGCGGTCGAAGCGTTTACGGTCGAAGCGTTTACGGTCGCTTGATTCGAGGCAAGAAAACCAAACTTAGGTGTTTTCACCGTGTTTTCTCGTCAAGGCGGCCCTCCGCGCAAAAGGATCACGAAAATAGTTGGAGCCATTATCGAGATGGCTACCACAAACAAAAATCAATACAAATGTAAGTATTATACTAACCTCTACAGTGCCGGATGGGGTGGTACCGTAGAAGATCGACTACACAGTTTGACAAGGCGGGACTGCCAGGTGGTTGCTCCAAAGTAGGCAAATGAAAATCGGGAGGAGAGAGAGAAAAAGAGGAGAAAATAGGGAAAAGAAAAAAACGAGAACGAGAGAAATGCAAAACCTACCTCGAATCGAGTTAAAGGGGGGGGGGTAACCTCCAATTTCATACAATGGTACGAAAAGAACCACTGCCATTAACGTTATAAATCCATGACACCACGTAGGAGCTACAAACCGTAGGCGAGGCGAGGGTAGGTGGCCCCGCCAAGAACGCATTCGCAGGCAACCATTAGTGCTGGCCATAGCGGCTGTCTAGTTACGATTATAAAAGTTCCCCGAGGCACATCTGCCCCCGTTCGAGCGATCTTCAGCTCAACCTGCCGGCGAGAGCCCACAAGAGGCATAGGTCTACGGTTGTGGATGCTGCTGCTGCTGCTGCCAGCCGTACGTCAGCAGCCGCCCGCGCCGATGTTAAGTATTAAGGTGACTCATGACGACGCACTGCTGGATGAAATATTCACCATGATCTTGTAGTGGCAATATACTGATCGGGTAGCGACCGGCTTTTACAACTACCACCCACGGGGAACATACAGCGCGAAACCAACACATAGTGAGCGAGAGGCGTACATGTATATATATATATATATATATATGACAACACAACGCCGTCGAAAACGACCACCCGTTCCTTTGTTCGACCGTTCTTCCTCTATCCATCTTAAGTGACATCATCGTTGGCTCTTGTGAATTTCAGCGACGACCGCTCCTCAAGAGGTGAACGACGCGTCGAAGGAAATTCGCCAATGGGGCTTACGTATCAAGACATAACAGCTAGCAACGTCGTCTTATATTTATTGTATTTGAATGGGGGTCGGGTAGAGCGCAAACTAATGGATCAACCCAGTTGCTTCACCCAAAACACGGTAAAGTTGCTTGAGTTTGGTGTAAGGCCCTACAATGGATTACTGAATGATTAACAGTCATTTATCAGATACTGTGTGCATTTCGGTGGTAATGGCAATGGTACGATGGCTGATAAGAAGGGTATTTGTTTTCACCCCATATATATAATATGTACAAATATATATATTGTATCTAGACATGATTGAGCTATTCGCAAGCTTCGTTACCGTTTATTTGATAGAATCGTTGCCTCTGCGCTTTGTGCGCTAGCGGTTCAATGCATTATAATTGCAATGAGTTCATATCGCCATGCTTGCATCCACCGGCCTCATGTACGAGTTTGTTATTAGCTTCGCGTCAAGTCCTTCATAGCTGTTCACTGTTAGGCAGGGAAAATTATATTATACCATATAATCCCTTTATGTCCTTCGATAAAAACGACTTGCCTTTACCAAGGTGAAGTTTGTGATATGATATAGTTTGGTCGAGGCTTAAGCATCTCCCAAAGGGCATCAACCCCTCCCTCATAAGGCCGTTTCCCATACGTGTGCTTCTGGCTTTTATATGTATTGAGTGGATCTATTGGCCATTGGAGGTATATTATCACATATCTTCGTATTTGGTGACAACTATATATCATATACTGATAATAACCGTAAGGTGAACCACGTGTAACTGAATTTTTAGTGCGAAGATTTTCCTTCGATATCCAAAGGGGCAATTCAACGGCTATGACTATTTCTTGTGCACGTTCGATTCGTATCGTCCAAGCGCGTTTATTCATAGCGTAATTATTGTTGGAAAGGCAGCCGCATATGTTATATGTGCAACGTTGCTTCTTGCACACTAACGGCTTGCCAATGTTCTACTGCATAAAAATTGTTTGGTCATTCTCCAATCGGAAGTCGTGGATAGTATCCAGTAAATGGTGAGTTCAGCTATGGTGTCCACCGCGTTGGGTCCACGAACAACTTGTGATGTTGGCTCTGCAGTTGCTTTTTTAATCGACAATAGCAGGGGCCAGGTGTGCTAGACTCATACTGTTCTGCTTCTGCATCTGTTGATGTTCCCGGCTAGACAAACAACTTACTGGTAGTCCAAGCATTTAGGACATTTAATTTGACGTTCGGTCAAACGTTTGTAGACTCATGGAATCTGAACACAGCTAGGAACTTGAATGGGTAGCGTCTCTTGGACCGTAATGACTGTCCACTTGCTGTATAGGCCAATAAACGCTATCACTCGGCTAGGTTTGAACTTCTAATGCGTTAATTCTTCCAATTGGGAACTCCATATGCGAAAAACAATTAAATGACATTGAAAAAGTAAATTGGGACATTCACTAAAGTTAAAGGTCCGCCGGCATCTAATGTATTTGTATACCTCATATTCTAAAGTTTATACAGCTCCGTTTTCGAGGCGAACATTTCGAATTAATGAAGGAATCGGTCTGTAGCTGTGTGCCTCACACGAGTGAAATGTCTTTATCGATTATTGTAGATATCTAATGAATTGGTCGGGGAGGCAAAATTCAAGGACACCATCACCGCCATCGTAATAACGCGCAGCGAAAAAGAGAGAGAGGAATTATCGGGTACCGTCGGCCGTTCCAATGAGAATAGACAAATAGAGTGGCATTAAACAGCGACGATGGGAGACATTCAACGATTTACGATATTCAACCTGTTGCTTTTGCTCAGCTTGAGCTAATTCCGTGTTGTTCGGGTCTCGTGCCACTGTGAAGCTCGTACATGAGCCACCTATAGGTCGCCAACCCTGGGCCGTGCTAGAAAGCCGATTTTCCACATAGCGTCAATATCGCACCCAATATTACATAAGCGTTGTAGGAGTTGATTCGCAATGAGGTCAGGCTCCCGAACTCGCAGCAGTTTACCCGTTCTCTGATAGTGTAGGACCAGGTGCGTGCTAAACCATTTCCTTGGGGGTGACCTTCAGCAGCGGAAATTGAAAAGGGTTGCTCGAGTCACACGGTTTATCCCTGACGCCACCACCAAGCTCAAAATTGAACTGCTTGCCAGGCTCGCGTACTTACGTAATTATTCCGACGAGAAACTGTAGTTCCTGAGAAGAATCTAACTTCCGATCAGTGCGGCAGAGTGTTAAGGACCCCGTAGATTCGCTACCGAAACCACGGGGTCACTGATTTGCCAAGCATAAAGTGAAAGCGAAGCATGTCCTGTTCCAGTCATTTTCATCGTTGGGCCTTACCGCAATCGTTAACGTTTTTGCCGCAAATTTCCCCGTTCAATTCGTCGGCACCTATCACGAGGCAACGGAGAGACGGAGGGACTTACTGCGTTACTTATTATCGTAGTATGCAAAGGAAACGTTTGTTAGCGGCTCCAGTAGAGCTGTTAATAGACCCACAGACAGAGGACGTGAGTCGCGTTAATGGTCTTATACACGTACGCCCTACGTCCCTTTGGGGGCGTGCTGGCAGAGGCGTTCGTGGAAGATAGAGGAAATTTCAGGAGTTTAGAGTAGCCGTAATTATCAGTGCGGCCGAGAACGCGCCAAGGGAATAATCACGCAAGAAACAGTCCCGAGGTCAGAGGGAACGCGAGAGCGAGAGGCGCCCACCCACATCGGCGTAGATGAACGCAACGAGATGGCGCAACGTTCCAGTGGTGGTGGACTGTCAGCGAGAACATTCGAGGTGAAAACAGAGCTGCTCAGTGCCGCCGGCTTGGTGTCAATGCCGCCTTTGGTCCTCTTTCCCTGCCGATGGCTCCATTACGAACGATTGGGGTGGGCGGAGTTGGATCTGGGGGTATGAATTTGCTCGTCGGCGCCGCCCGGTCGGCCCTCGTTGCCTACGGTCGGCTCCCAGTCCATTCTGATACACAATTGCCACTAATTAGACGCTACTTGGCTACGCGGCTGCTATTTGGTGCGTCCAAGAGCGTCGAGGTAAAGCAACGGACGTGGATTCCTGTGAGGAGGCAAGAGTAGCTCAACGGAACAGCTATCCTTGATTAGGCTGCGAGCAACATAGCGGAAACAGGAAAAGAGATCAGGTTGGGAGTTCGTCGGGCGTAGCAATAAAAATCAAATTCTGCTACAACGCAAAGTGCAATGCAAAAAGCTCTTGACAAAAAAGGAGATGGAGAGAGAGAGAGAGAGAGAACATGGTTGAGTATTGTTAGCGTTCCAGAGGGAAAAATGTCGAGCACACAAGCTCAGGAACATAGACACATCCCACCACATCTCCCTGATCCAGCAGATCTGAGTGTGCAAAATCGGATGGACTGCACGTGAGCTGGGTTGGAAAAAATGAATATGAAAAAATTAAAAGGCTCTGTTCAGGCTCCCTAATGAGGTCAGGCTAGGTTCAGGCCCCCTAAGGCCTAGATCGGCCTGGGAAGCCAAAGTAGGTGTATTTCGCACTGTATGTCTTAAACCAATTTTCGTTTTTGAAACCATTTTTTGATACATTTTTTTGTTAACCTCGTAGTACAAATGTTTGATACTTAGAAGCGTAATCGCTTTCGAAGGCTACCTGTAGAGTCGTTGTTAAAATAGTCGACAATTGTTCAGCCGTTACTCCCAAAGCCGATTTCTGAGGCGATCTACCTCTAGACAAGGGTATGCGAAAATTAAAATGCCAGACTTCTTAACTTATCGTTCCCTCTCTTAATCTCAGAGCAGATGGCCACAGCTGTCATTGTTGTGGCTATTCATTAACTCATTTATTCAAATTGAGATTTATTGACGCAACTGCAGTTGTACACTAATTCTATCTGAATAAGAATGCCTATATGAATAAAAATGCCCACCTAAATATGCCGGGTCGTTCGTGCGCGCCGGATCCCAGATTATGATACAGGCAAAAAGGCAACACTATATATAGGTGCAGGTGCCCTTCTATCATGGCTTTGAGCCTTGACGTTTATCCATTTGTTTCTGTCTCCGAGCCGGCAGATTCCTGATTGGTATTCATGACCCGAGACCGCACTCGTTCACATATCGTCTAAGAGAGGTATTCGAAAGAGGGTGACCCCCTTTGACCCGCCATAAAACAACGAACTCACTGCGCGACTGAACCAGTCAAAATCATGTATCTCGTGCTAATTCGAATGTAGTCATTTATCTTTCTTGTTTTGCCTCTGGGCAACGGAACGCGCCGACACGAAACAGGGGGCGGTCTGGTGTTAAATATCGTCGCTTTATGCGCGTCTACTCACACGCGTTGCGGAGACAAGAGCGGCAAACCTAATGAATAGAATCTGATTGGAATTTAGTAGAAATAGCATGACATGACTGCGACCTTATTATTTTTCACATTGATACCATATCTTTCTTCATATTGAGCTTATCATTGTTTTTTTCTTTGCCGGTTCTTGTAGCTCAAGTCGATCGTCAGCAGCTCTCCCAATCCTTTGGGAGAATTTGTTCCATATCTTCAATATAACGCTTATGCTAGTTATCTGTACGAGCAGATCAATAACAAGTCAAGGCTTGAGAGATATTCCATTCCTCCAAGTCGGGTATTCGGGTCACACTAATATATTGCCGGGCAGAGGCGGACAGCGCAGGCTATCGCAGGCAAAGGAAGAAGGTATTTCTCAAGTCGAAATGGAAAAAGACCCCCCAAACGAACGAGACTCAACCTGACAGAGACAGACAGACGGGGAGGTGCACTTGGCCACGCTCGTAGATGCCAGTCGTCGAAGGTGGGTCATGACCAGAAGAACAAAATGCCTAGATATTATTTGATATGCCAACACCTTTGAGGGCAAGTTCTTTTCCCGCTGTTTAATAATAAGCGCTATGGGCCGTCGGCGGGCACAGCGGAGGAATGTCGTTGGATTTCCCCGCTCAATATTCTGTATTTTCAGCTGCTCGTCGTATTTTACTGGCGAACGAATTACGAAGAGCTCTTACCGTCGGCGTTCGGCGACAGCAACAAGATATTCACATACGTTGTATCTACGTTGAATATTCGATAAGTAGAAATATCGATCGATGCGCTGCTACAGCACCTCATCAACGCTAGGGTACTAAACACGTTCGATTTGCATTCAGTAGCTGAAAATTGTGAACGTTAGGTCCAAGTTTTGACGTGTCAACAGTTCGTGCACAGACAGGCTTGTTTCACATGGTAGAAAATTTGCAGTCTTCAAGTGAGTAACATGTGTCAACCGACCTATTGTAACGTTTAATATATTATAATAAATATATTCTTTATAATCTGTGTCAACTTGTCAGCATTAATCGTAGCCTACCGGGTACTTAGCACGCTTCCTCTCGCCTCCATCTCTCTCCCTCTATATATATATATAAATAAATATATATATACATATTTTTTTGTTTCTTTTTACTCTACCTGTTGGTCTATCCAGCGCTGAGAGCGCAGGCTACGTTCTGTGGCGGCCGGTTATGCCAATTTCGTTACTTCTCGTTTTAACTCTGTAACTCCTTCTCTCTACGTCCTTATGGTCCCACTCGGGTAGCCCCCGCCCCATGTCAGCGCCTCGTGTCAGGGCATCACCGAGTGCGTAAACTGTCGCGGTTCGTCCGGCCACGGCCATCACATCCCATGTCGTTCTCATTGTGGCGTCCTGCCCTCATCGTCCCTAGGCTTGTTTGTCTTGTTTGACCGGGGTGCCATCCTGTTGGCAGGGTGTTTTGTTCGCACGTGCGCGTGGCTTGCGTCCACCCCGGACGCCACAGCATCCACCCCACACATGGTGGCCACACTCGTCCCGATTTCTTCCTCTGCTTCTCCGTTTGCCTGTCTCCTGCCAAGTCGTTCCTCCTCCACCGGGCCGCCAATCGTCCGACCCATCTGTTCGGTCCAGCATCGGTCCACCATCGGACCACTGAGGTTTGGTAGTGTGCGGTGCGAAGGAACAGGGCTGAGATACTCGGGGGGGCGTGGGGGGGCGTGGGGGGCGCAGGTGGAGTCCGCCAGCAACAACCGTCTCAGCCATGTTACAGAGGTGGGCAAGCGTTTCGTTCGTTGCCGGCCGGCAAGCGGAAGCTTTGTTAATGGATGTGTTCGTGCTTCTCCTGCAGAATCAGCAGCGGCCGTGGCGTCGGCCGCAGCCGCTGTAGGTGCCGTTACAGCATCATTTGTTTGCGTTGCTTGTTTGTCTGCGGCAAAACGCTAACCACAAACGCTTAGCATGGGACGTCCGTCCACCGTTTCCACGGGGCCCCGGTCGCGTCCCCGATCAAGTCCCCCGCGTTGTAGATGCGGTCCGACCCGCTCGTTGGGCACGGCTGTTGCTGCTCGAGCCGGCGCGGATAGAGGGGCGCCGTTGTTGGACCACGCTGGTCAATATGGTGCTGCTGCTGACCGTTCGTTGTTCTACACTGTGGATACGCCACAGCTAGCGGGCCCCACTAGTTACGTTGTGCTCAGCGCTCGTTCTAAAGGGGACTTAGCTAACAAACAATACCGCGCAACAACCGACCGTTCGTTGCAGATACGCCCTGCATAGGGACATTCCGCCAGCGGCAGTGTACCAATGTGCCAGCCAACTCGAAGCGCAATTTCCCGCATGCTCATTCCCTAGCAAGTCACCAGCAGAATTCATTCAGTGTGCTAATGGAGAGTACGCCGACTGAACGAGGACAACGCCACCGTACGAACGCGTTTGTGTGTCTAAGCGCGTGCGCGACTGTGTATCGGCATGGCATGTCTGCTTGTGAATGTACGTATGTGTGCGCGTACAGTGCGTATGGCCGATAGTCTCGTCGTGTCTGCATTGTATAGCTGGTTGTGCCAGCCGCCACAGGCGCAAGCGGGCTTCGTTAGCCACCACTGTCGCCACTGATGTTCGCTACAGATACCAGCGTTACCATTATCCAGTGCTCCTCCTGCTCCTATTACTATTATTGTTGTTATTATTATTATTATTATTGGTAGTACCACAGCAACAACGATGATTACAGCTATTATTCGACCCGCATATCCCCCTCATCGGCTTGGGGCAGCACCGGCATGGCATATAACAAGTAGCCGCTGCCGCCGCCGCCTCCGCCGCCGCCATCGCATCGTCTGTTCGGTGGCAGACTTGCAAATCAACGGACCTGCTTGCCCGGTTCGTTGCTCGTCGTCATTTGCTTGCTTGCAAACTTGTCGACGCATAGGGGAACACACGACGCTGTCCAGCTGTTTCGAAGGGAGCGCGAAGCCTCATCAACAAGCATAGCAATCTACCAGTGGTAGTTGCGGCGGCTGGTTCCGCGCCCCGCTGTCTCTCGTCTCTAGCGTATACACAAACAGCAGGAGCAGTTGTAGTCGCAATGTATGATCGTGAAAAAAACAATACATGATAGTGACAGATCCATATGTCGTAGCGTATGCGATGGGGACTCTGGTGAAGGCATTAGTGTACCAGCGCCTCGTATACAATACAATGAAACCGCGAGTCTGATAGAAATGCAATGTAAAACACCAAAGGAAGAAAAGATAGAGAGAGAGAGAGAAGGGGAGAAAAGGAGAGGCGACGTGAAAAACAAATCTTGCTATTTATATCGTTGCAATGGTGTATTTCCCAGAGGTTCAAGGGATTGCGGAGTTCGCCGTGTCGCGGAAAACAGCCGACGCGGGATAGGCTGTTCAACGGGTTGTGGCGTAATTAAACGATTCAAAGCGATACAGAGTGTGTGTGTGTGAGAGAGAGAGAGATAGAGCGAGAGAAAGAGTTACAGGAAGCGGCAGCGAACATCTCTTTTTCACGCTCTCGCTGTTTGCTTCTCAACCGCCGCAGGCGAGGCAGGCATCGACCTCTATGGGGAATGGCGACACGAACCATGAACAGCAAATAAGCATTACAGCAGCGACAGCCGCGACAGCAGTGGCGGCGGCGGCGGCAACAGCAATAGTAACAACGCCGCAGTCGTAGCGAGAAGCAGCCACGGATGAGAATGAACGAATGAACGGGGAATGGGTCCAATCAACCCACGCTGAGTTGAAAACAATGGCGGGGCGGAGCTGGCGCACAGCCGCAGTGAATGCGAATACGAACGCAGAAATGTACAATTCGTTGGGAGGGACACAGCGACGGGGCGAGACGACAGCGATAGATAGCCTGAAATGGCCTCAAAGGAGGGTGGCAAGTCGGGCGAGGGGCGCTGGACGATTGTGCGGCTGTGTGCCCATTGATTGTATTATAGGGTAGGAGCGTTGGTGATGCGTTGATGTGATGAATAGCGCGCGGAATAGACACATCACATGAAAGTCAATCTGTCGCACTGGGGACAAATAGACGAAGACGATATACTTTGGATCTTATTTATTTATTATTATACAGACGGATATATATATATATATATATATATATTAATTTATTCTGGACAATTGCTAGCGCACATGGTCGTTTACTGAACAAAGGCCATGTGTTCCTGTGAGTTAAGTAAGGGTGCAATTCATGCTGTGTTATTCTATGTAGGATATTGATAATGATTGTGCGTCTTAAAATGAACAATAATTTGAGGAGCAGTGTAAGGACAGTTGGGTGTCAGGGCGACGCCGTCATGGTCACCCCTGAGGGAGGCGATGGCATTACCCCTTTGCACAGTGAGGAAGAGGCGCTACAGAAGGAAGGATCCTGTGCGGTTGTCCCCGGTGGCGCGGATAAGCCTGTGGTAGACTCTTTCGAAGAAATTACGAGTGAAGGGGCCGTGGCCGCCGAGAGTTTCGAAGAAAAGCGGCAACGAGTGAATATATATATATATAAAGTTCTGAAAGGGGATAAGGCTGAAGTGCTTCGTTGTGCACTGTGACATTGCAGTAAGTATCCCAAAATAATTTCCATGTGGAACTCGTTTATAAATGATAATATTATATCACGAATATAATAATGATATATTCGACATTATTATATAGAACTAGTTAGTATCATATAATAAAGTTCTACATAGTTTAGTAGAACTAGCTAACATGGTATCTAGAGTTTATTGTCGAGAATCAGTTAAGCACTTGCGGAGAGTGGGTGGTGAGAATAGGATCTATAGAATCCATGTAGAATATGGATTATATCGAGCTACAGCCAAAGCTCAACGGTACGTGCGAACCTTCCCGCATCACCAAATATTACGACACATTTCGTTCAAGTTACAACATAATTAAGAGGATTTTATAGGTCACTGCACGTCGTAACGTGCTACGGCGGATAATATGAGCTGCTTGAGCTGCCCCCGACGCATGGTACTCATTCCGGGAAAAATAAAGAAATACTTAATCACAGTGGTGTCCCTGGGTTCTGACTATCTCTACTCCACAGGCGTTTGATGACCTGGTGATCTACAGAACGCCATATATTTGCAGAGACATCGGAGATAGGCACAACGATTACAAATCACCCTTTATCAAGATGCCGGCCGACTGCTGTCACCTCAGGGTCAGAGACTTAACCATATCTGCGTTAGTTCCTCACATAAGGTGCGTCCAGCTCCATATTTCGCTTAGATTCCCCCCAGCCCCTTCCTTTCCGAGGTCGCAGTGTCTTGTCTAGGATCCTACAAACCCTCGTCATCCGCGGAATCACGACTGGAACGCACTCCGGGTACATCTGCGCTTTGCAGTACGTGCACAACGGACGAATCCTCTGCCGCTGCGCATCGCTCGCCAAGCTCCTCGAAAGACATCTCCCTTCTACTTTTCTCGGGAAACGCTACCTGTGAGTGCTGCCACGGTGCTGCCGGCAGCTGGCGTTTCACGGGGCCCGCCTTCTTGTCTATGCTAGAGCTACTTGTAAGCCGCGCGTGCAGACTAGCTCTGGGCCGGCTGCAGTCCAGAACGTGATTTAGCGGGGACGCGCAAATTCCGACCTCCTGAAGAAGGCGCTCGCTGGCACAGGCAGTCTGTGGAGGCGGCCGCGTCTGCTGCCTATGCCATTACGGCAATTCACATTACGCAGTCGCGTTCACTTCGCCCCCCCGCGCCCCCCCCGCTCCCGGTTGCCTTCTCAGAGGTTGGGAGAGACCCTACTAATGAGGAAGGCACACGTCTAGATAGGGAAAGGCGAACGAAAGAGAGGGAGAGTGGGACGAGGCGCCTCGGTTAGCTAGCTACCTCCAGATGATGAAGCTAAATCAGAGTAGATACCCTAAACGACCTCAGAGAGCACAAAGCCACCCGTGGCTCCCTTCGTATCAAGACCGCCTAGGCCCCCCTCCCTCGCGACATGCATGCACACACTCGTGCGGCCGACTAACAGACTCACGCACACTGAGCGTCGCAGCGGGCCCCAGATGGGTTTGGACCGACTGACACTGAAATGATGGAGGCAAGACACGGAGGGCACCAGGGAAAGACTCAGGTGTCCGTCAACAAACGGGGATAGACGTCCATTTCGTACTGACATAACGATAGCGAGCCTTATGCCTACCTTGGGTCACTTATGGATGACGCGAGTGCTCTCGTTTGGAGCGGCGGCGGCGGCAGAGTACAAGGAGAATTTTCCGAGCTCAGACATGCGCATCTGTATGTCCCAACAGAAATATGAGTTGGAAGCATTATTCCATCTCATATTCTAAGCGAATACGAGTTGGAAAACTTCAATGGTTTGTGTGGCGATTGCGCTGGGGGAGGGAATGGGTCTGGTCGCCGAAAATCTTCAGGGAAAAGCATTTGGTTAATGTCGGATGTCCCTGTTGTTAATGAGGGTGAAAACATTGGCCGTAACTGCTCGATCATTTCATTGTTATGTATATAATAGATACCTGAGATCTCGGTGTGCGTTTACAGGTGAATGATTTCAGACCTGAGACGATAGCAGGGTGCAAAGAACCTACCTAATATATGTATAATACATATGCACTTGGCATCACTTGATTCGTCTCTAGAAGCCAGCCTCAGTCATTATGTTCTAGCCTAATAGAACCAAGTAAACGAGGACCCAAATCCCTTTTCACAAACCACGACAAACCGTATTTAATTAGGCGGACGATTTTCCCTCAGGAATAGATACCGTACATACAGTCTGTATTCTTGTCGCGTGAAAACTACAGTCGCAGCTTACGGCGCAGGCTTAACTGAGCGAAACAATAGCACCCATCTGGCGTCTTCACTAGCGTGTTTTCGAGCTGAGCTTAACAGGAAATAACGCGCGATATAAGTAAGACAAATAAAAAAAAACGAGCATAGACCACCCACTGTGTCCACATTAAAACGCATCGATTAACTGCGAGTTGGGGGGTGGGGTACACACCCCTCGCTCGTACCGCTTTCATTTTTCTTCCTTTCTATTTCGACCATGATCTCCGGCGCAATGAGAAACCCAGCGGTGGTTGTGGCGCCATTCGTATAAGACCGTGCCTCGTTCCGTCTCGATTCCCGCTTCCGTTAGCGGCCTCTGTGTCCACCCAGTCAAGTCGCTGATACGTGAAATTAGTGCGTGCGAGGTTGGTCGCTCGCGGTGGGTTCCGTATCTCGCCGCTCGAAGGAAGAGCCGTTTGAAGGGGGGGGGGGGGGGAGATCCCCCGATATGGGGACGGCTGCAGGGGACGGCTCGGGTCCCAGCGTCTTCCGGTCCGGTCGTCGCGTCACCTCTGCACTGTAAACTTTGCAGCACGTTAGTTACGTCCCCTTCATTCGTCGTCTATCAACTTCAAAGATGAGCTCTAACCTCTGTCTCGGCTCTCCAGCCTCTCTCTCTCTCCCTCTCTCTCTCTCTCTCGAACTACGAGCGTCGCGGAAAGCCTTCTAGACGCTGTCGGATTAGGAGTACGGGGCGGGACATACGGACGACCCCGACCAACACCGATGTTGCTGGCTCGGGCGGCTAATGCAAATGAACGCGAAGCGCGTTAGTGTTGGGCAAAGACAGTACGAACGACTCGGTCGGTCTAGTGGAGTAGACATGTGTATATTCATGCACCTTTTGCTGCTGTTAATGTTACGCAAACAGATCAAACGGAACATGGCGAGGGCAACCCGGTTACGACCGGGGTCGCAGACAGCTGGACTCGTCTTTGTACTCGACGATTTCTCGGCGGACGTACGCACAGTCGCGCCACCTCTGGCTTAGAGCATTTTATTTCATATGCGAATTGCCCGCTCTCGAATCGCTTTCGCGCGCCAGCAACTGCTGCTATTGCCGTTGCCGGCAAATGCATGCGCATACCGGCAGACGACGAACAAGGCCGTCTCAGGGTCGTCCGAACTCCGTTTCCGAGGTCATATCGGTGGCCATCAAAAGTCGGGTCCGCCTGTATAGTCGAGTCCATCGCTCTTGTTCCTCGCCGCGTTCGTTCTTGTACCCCGGAGCCTGACTCTTTCAAGCCGTCGGCCTCAACGCGGGTCCGACGAGCCAACGAGCTTCCCGGTTACGTTTACTCGGGGGCTGAACCCGAGAAGCCGACGGGGACCGCCGGGATGGTAGGAACAGGAGGAGAACTCATCAACACTCGATGGGGCACTGGAAATGAGCTCGAGGAGCGAATGCACGAGAGAACGTCGAATTCCCCGGCCTGGCGTGCTTTCCGGATGCTGCCGGATACAGAGCACCACCGCCACCGCCGTTTCGTGAGGTCCCATCCATGCAAGCCGTTATTCCCAACGCATACAAAATATATACACGCGCATTTTATGAATATATATATATATATATATATATATATAGGAAATGTATTCGAGTAGCTTCATTGTAGCGAACTGCTGTTGAGTGTGCTTGTTCGCAGCCTCTCAACTGGGGAGCGTTCATTAAAGCAACCGTCCCTCTCACATAGGTTGAGTTCGGTGGATAGATTCACTTTTGAGGCGAACAACTCAGCGATAAACCTGAATCGCTGATTGAGAATTCCAGTTCGACCTGTTGATTGCTGTCATCACTCTATTTCAGCAGAGGAGAGAGACAGATAAAGTTCGCAAGCGTCAATGCAATAGAGATGCGATCTACGTGTGAGTCTGCTATTGCTATTCAATGTAATATGCTCGGTATACGCGGCATAGCCAACATCGCGATACTATGCCCCAACAGTTGTTCATGATAAAGTCAGCGTTTAAGTCAAAGACGTGGCCATCGACGTAATCGAAGGCTAATCGACTATTCACGTTCGGTGTTTTCTGCAATGTACGTGAACGGAAATTTACGCCAACCGTTATATCTGTGCAGGTAAATTTATAGAGTTTTATCTCTGTCGAGATATGGCGGAAATGACGTTTCCTCCACTATTGAGCACTGATTAAACAAGAACATGTCAATAGACATAACCACAGAGAACTATACGAGCTGGTGAAGAGGTTCAGCTCTGTCACAGCTGGGAGCTTTTTTTCGGATACCAATATATCACGTTGATCTCCCATAAGGAATTATTTTTGCACGTTCACCTTGATAATAAATATGTAGATATCCGATACTGTATCGAAGTTGAGCTGTGTTCGAGGCTTATGTATGCCCAGTGCAACGAGTTACAGCCAACAGGACGATATGAAATTGTGAGTGTAACAAACAGAATTGTTCCTCGCCTTTACAGCCGCTTGTCTACGAACTGAGAGCAAGTTGAGAAAGCCTACTTTGATTTCGTAATGAAATCCTTGGTCGGGTCCACTCGAATGGTTTCGTAATCGTTTGATGAAACGCCTAATCCAATCGTAATAGGATATAGAGTCTTTTAAGTTGCCGGTTTATTTCATCTGACACAAACGCTTGTCGGTACACGAGAGTGTTGAGAAAATAAAAAAAAACATGTAATTTGTTGGTTATTGGAAGAGTCAGATATTCATTTGGTTGTAGGCTCCTAACTCACATAGAGATATGAACTGATAGAAGAGCGAACACTTAGACATCGTATGTTACTGAACTTCTTTATTTTAATTATCTAATTTAACTAATGCCCCTAATATTAATCACAGGGCACATACTTAACACTTATAACATTTCTACGATTTCCCATGACGAAGATGACACAGCATTATATTGTGTTGTCAATATGAGCTAGGCTTCAGATGTATGTTTGAACGTCTCTCATCTGCTCCGTACCCTGCGATACCCGATAGAAAGAATTGGGCGCATGTGGACGTTCGGGTCGTGGCTACAAGAGCAGGCTGCCTGTCAGGTAGGACGCTACCTTATCCACATTGATTTACTGTAAGGCAAAGGTGCATCCTTGCAGTTGCCGAAACACCCCCGGCTAGAAATCATTATTAGGCGACACGGAGCCACAAGCTGCAGTTATTGTCAGTTTTGTCAAACACAAAGTGCAAACTCAAACCCGCAGAGACCAGTTGCAGTCCAATTAGTCGGATATTCGACACGCGGCCATTTGGGCCTCACGCTTCGTCTCTGTACATTGTATCTGACAACGAATGCCTTCCGAGCACAGTTCACAGCATGCTTGATCGATCTCGTTCTCGTCAAAGCTGCCAGGTCACCATCGCACAAAGGGGCGTTGCATTGCGTCGATAGAAGTGTTGTCGTCCACGAACACAAAGCACTCGCAGGAGGAATAAAAAATAAAGCACGAAACGACACCCTCAACTTATCGGAGAGATCTAACGTAGTTTGAGCGTCAAACGGTTGACACATCTGGAGGAATTGCTCGTTTAACGGTCCTTCCTCCCAAGCGCCTATGAGCGTCGGGATACGGTACCCTCGTTACTGGTATACGGGGGACGGGTAAAGGTCGTATCTTAAAAGTATAGTCCGGAGCACGGCCTGGATGTCACGTTCAGGCGATTTGCGTGGGCAAATCCCTCTACCTTTGAGGCGTGCGGTGAGAGGTTGAAATGGTTAAGGTGAATGCTTCGGGTCATGAAAGGGCAGAAGAACCATAAGCGCGTCCTAGCCCCGATCCGACCAGACCCCCGCATAGGTTAAGTGCCCCCAGCGCAAGTCGCCATCCTACAGCATCGTCAGCAGCAGAATGTCAGGCGATGTTTGCTGGTGAGGGGCACGCTTAGCCATGAAACAACTGTAGGGTCAATGCGCGAATATTTGCTGCATTGTTGCTAGAATCTAAAAAGACGACATTGAATTCTCACTGCATAAGGCTCCATCGAACGGGGTACTATTGTTAAATCAACCAAATAGCGTATACACATTTGAGATAACAATAACGCAAATACAATAGTAGAATACACAAGCACCTTGATGCACCAAGGGAATTATTTGCATTCTTTGTTGACGCAGCGGTTCCCCTTCCCCCTGTGAAAATGATACCCCCCCAGGCGGATAATTAATCATTTTCAAGCTGCGACTGAGCAATGACGCCACGCAAATGAGATATTGCACAATTTCTAAGAGTATTTCTAAGATGAAACGCACCAATACGCAATGTTAAGGCCGCAAGCTTCTTATTGGCTCCACTATCTGCAGAGGAGATATCGCAATCAACCGGTCGACATATTTGAAATTTGCTTCGAACCTCCTCACGTATAGTGTCGTTCTTTGCCATATAAAGTAACCGCACTATATAACATTGCGTCAGTTGACATACAAAAAGGCGGAAAAAAACAACACAAGGCGAATGTGTTATTCAATAAAGTTTGATGTAACACTCGGCTTCTATATACTATAAAACAACAGCGAACGAAGGTTAAGAGCCAGCGTAACAGCCGGTGTGACCTCGCCGGCGACAGGTGGAGAGGGCAGTGCCCACTTGGCTATCGAGAGCGTCCGAACGCGCTCCTTGAGCAAGCCCCGGATGACGCGGACTACGTTAGCTGCAGTGTTTCTAATGATACCAAATCTAACGAGGCCATCATCGGCGCTGACACCCCGCCAAATTGCACGCAGGTTCAGATGGAGGAAGATGGCAGGCACTGAACGAAATCCCACGGGGCATCCCGAGCTGATTGTCACAGGACACCTTGGACTCACGTCGAAGCGGCCGAAAATGCTCGCATGATATTTCCCATTCGATCGGATGTGGAACACTGAGAGAATATTTGATACATCCATATTAATCATGTAGCCCTCAACGGTTAATTTTAAGCTGTCATGCTAGTTTCCATCACGGAGTTCGCTTTCGAGTTACGTATAATACATTGGTACTCATTGGTACACCGATGCACCAGTACACAATTATTGTAAGCTGGCTCTACCTTGTCGAGAGTCGGTCAGATATCTTCAGAAATCCATTCATCAGTCAGTGAGACACGTTCAATGAATTGGACACCGTCGAGAGCTGCTGATGCAATATTCAGGTTGTCAACGCAGATGGCCGCATGGAACCACCGACTCTCGGACGGGCGGGATTAAAGCTGACGCCGCTGGAACTTTCCACGCGCGTTCTTCTACGTCTTGGCAAAATCCTGCAATTGCTGTCAGTGGGATTTCAAGGTGAGTGAACAACTCTTGCAGAACTTTAGACTTTGGCCTCTGAATTTTAGTTTGTGTATCCTTAAACTAGTCGACTTTCTCTTCTATGGTAGTGCTTGTGTTTCTTTGTACTTATCTGCAAGCCAATCTCCTTTACAGGCTTAGCGCACGTGAGACAGTGATATGAGCCACATATATCATTAGCAGGCCTGTTGTGTGGGTCACCTGTCGTCAGCGTGAAAAGTCCTTTTCAGCGCGGAGCGGGGCTTCACTGTGATGCGTAGCGGTTGTAGGTTCCATGCACGAACTTCCTGTACATATTCACGCTTACTTTGGTAGGACGGGGACTAACGTTATATATTTGGCATAGCAGTGGGATTTGACAGAACTCGCGAGGTGTCCAGCATCACAATTGCTGCCACCATCTGCAGACGTCAGTACATTTTACGATCGCCAGCAATCGACGTGATAAGAGGCACCACCGCTCACCGGATGAACACACTGTAAGCAGTCTCAGCGAAAGCAGAGATAGCGTGACATCATCGATGTAGAGTGGTGCATTGATGGGAATAAGCCGCAGACCCTCACATTCATTGTCCGCCTGTTTGAACGCAGTAGTTTCTGTTCCCAGAAACGCCGCGATGGCCAGCGAACGTATAATGTGCATAGCCACGCATTGTCGGCAAGAAGAGCACGAAAGTCGTTTCGCGACTCATAGCGCTTATAAAAGGGAGATGAAGGCTTCGCAAGCGATAGGTGGCCAACACAAGGCACGTGGCACACCGAATGTCGAGTGTCGAACACAAAAGGAAACGTGTGCAGGCCAAACGAAATTCGATGCTCATCGAGGAAGAAACCATGTCAAATGACTACAGGTGGTGAACTATCTTTGCCGGCTGATGGGTAGGATATTCGACAGATCGTGATTGGGGAGAGAATTTTAGCGGGTGCAGCAGGTTGAACGTTCAAAGGCAAACAGTAAGGGAAACTCACTGATTCAGAGGTTGTTGTTGAACAAATAAAGATCCAATGTTACTTTTATTTTGGGCGAGATGGGAGATATCGGTGAAGGAGGGTGCGGTTTATTTTGGGTATCCCGGGGAGGGGGTATGGGCGGGACATATTTGTTTAAAATACAGTCTTACTGGGTACAACTGTTGTCTACTTGTATAATTAACGTTGTATGGTTTTGCAAACGCGGTGTCGCTTCTAGGCAACTCTGTCATTTGTATGTGTCACCTATGCGACGTTGTTTCATGATAAATAGATTGTGACACAAACAGAATCTGTCTCTCTCTGTAACCTGTCAGTATCCGTAAGCACGCACAAGGGCGATGAGGAAACAGCTAGCGAACAGCTGCATTGATCACTTTTGGATCTCGCATAATGATGATGCCGCTTCTTGAGTCGACTGTGGAGTAAATGATTGAAACTGTAGCACTTTCTGACCATTGCTCTCTCTCTCTCTCTCTATTTGTCTGTCAAATTATTACAGATGACCTGCTTCATATCCACCGCATTCACACAACGAATATATATTTAGCACCGCAAAATACTTTAAGCCACTCGAAGGGCGTTTAAGGCGATACTTGTTAAGCGTCATACAGCTTTATTATAGCTTCATTACAGCTTCTTGATTGTGAATAACCGCCTAGAGAGTCAATAGACATAAGAGTACTCTCTAAGATCGCCATCAGTACGAAGCATTGCAACACCTGGCCCTTGAAAGCTTTAAACAAACCGCTCAGTTCACCCCCACTTTGCTGCTGGTCTTCAAGCTAATCACAGGAATGATAGATCCTCCGGTACCTTTTGATGGACAGCACGATTGGCTTTTGCCAATCTGTCCATCAGAACAAACCGGTGCCAATGGCTGATACGTGGTGCAAGATGCGCGGTCCGTTGATGTCCGTGGTCCCAATGACTAAAGGGCTGAGATTCCTTTAGGAGGGCATCGGCTCGTTAAAGCCTCCATCACGTATGGCGCGTTGGAAGTTGCTCAATCAGAACGAAACGATGACAATCACACGACGGTCGAACGCAAATCGACGACAGATCCCCGATAGCCCTGAAAGATGCATACGGTGATCGCGTCATTGCCGCGTCGCGCCGCCCTGAGTCGCGGTCGCATAATGCTTGTGCGCATTAGTATGCGAGCCATGCTGGGATCCATCGTGGGTGGTGACCAGGATGGCGGGCCGTACGATCATTACCGTCATCGCAACGCAACCTCCCTTGCTTCAACCTAACGCTGTGTCTCTCTGATATTTGTCAGGGTGAACGATCTTGCCTGATACAACGGACAGAGGAGAGAAGGTAAGCACACGATGAGGTACGTTCAGGGTGTCTGGCACTGAATGCCTCTAGTGTATTGTGATATAACATGCAAGATAGATGAAGGAGTAGTTTATGCAGCAAATTCGTTCTTGAACTAAAAGCTTGAATGTGATTCGTATGATATTGACTAAAGCATTCACTGGCTCGAACGACGCTCCTGTGAATGATATGCATTAAGTGCATGGCGCCGTTACAAGTCGCACGAACGCGTTATAAGATGCTACCAGCGTTTTCGAAATCGGCCACAGTATAAGGCATGTTGTTGCTAACTGCGGCTGTTGCTTGAGTCAACTTACGTGAGCGGTCGCTGGTTGAGTAGCTGGGTTTGTTAATCTCGTCCAAACCTGTTCAAAAATGCAGATGACCAAAAGCATAACACGTGAAGCAGATGGAAAGAAAATGGCGTACAACAATAACTACAAGGGCTCCTTTCAAGGGCTACATTGGTCCGGTAGCCTTCCGTTCGAGCCAACATCGAGCATTCCTTGGGCCGCCATTTTGGCTTCGCGAGTGTCCACAAAAAACCGGTGTATATGGAAAATCCCAGCTAGGCAAGAGTCGTAACGCCAAATCTCTACCGTAGTTTTGATACGGTATGAAGTTACCATACGTAGATGGGTGGACATTTACAGATACGATCCGAGAGCTCGGGCAAGCAGCGATCACGGAAAAAGCGATTGCATTGTCCGCGCGCATCGATGCCTCCTCTCTCTCTCTGTCTCTCTCCCCATCTCTGAATCGTTGTGCAAAGTTTGCAAGAGTAACTCTGAGTGCTCAACTATGTTTTGCTATATCTATTTCGCGTATCTGTGGCCGACTTTCGCATCGGTCGGCTCCTGCTGGCAGCGATCCTACAGCGAGATTCTAAATCGCATCTTGCCAATCCGCCGGCGAAGCGACTGCGGCGGCGACCAGCTATGACTGTCGTACCCGGGGACCCTGGAACGGAAGGCCGTCCTCGACTGCACAGACATTCATAGCGAAAGAGAGGACGGCATCGTTCGCCAGCAGCATTCAGGTAGAGAGAGTGGCAGACAGATAGATAGGGAGAGCGAGACAGAGAGTATGACATTCGGTGTGTGGTTTTGCCGCGTGGGCACAGCTTTACCTCTGCTGTTTCTGCTACCGCGGCCGTTGCTAGTGCCGCCGCCACCACCACCTCTAATGTAGCACGATTCGCCGCTCGCGCTCGCTCAGAATGCCGCTCCGACCGCTGCGGCGTTCAGCAGTGCTTGCTCCGAATCCCTGCCGGCAAGACGAAGCTTCAGCTGTTCAGCGGGTCGACTTCGGCGCGCCTGAGTTGCCTCTTTCAGAAGAAACGGTGCGGAGTTTCCGTGCGAACGCACTCGTTCATTGCACGCGACGAGCATGGAAGGCATAGACGGGCTAGCAACCGCTGGTTGGCTGTGAGCCCCGTCAAAGATCCCGGCTTTGTACACACTACACTGACTGGACTCTCGGTACACAGCGGTTATACAGATCTTACTACCGTACACCCCCGTACTGGACAAGCTTCCGGAGATGTATCAGGGAAGCGGCTGGTTGCCGGCGAGGCTGCACGAGCAATGGAAAACACTCATTGAGGGGCGCTGTACAGCGCTCAGTTGTACAGACGTTTTACAGCAGCAACGCCACTAAGCAAAGCGTCCCGTTTCCGCAGCCTTGCGAAGCAGCCACAGCAAAGGCTTGCAGAGTCGGTTGAGGCAAAACCGAGCCCGCGCGAGCTCGAGAGGCCCCGAAATGTGGAAAGCCACGGAGATAGTGGAAGCGAGAAAGCTTTCACGGACAAAAGCCAGAATACTCACAAGGCCGGAACAAGTGCCGCCCGCCATTCCGCGTGAGCATTGCCGGCAGAAAACGCTGCCCGCACAGTCCGCTTTGGCAGCGAACAGGCGAACCTATTGCGATCTCGCAAAATATGAGTACAGTGATGGGCCTTTCGAGGCGAGGCCAGTGAAATAGAGTATACCAATATCTGCATGCTCGCTGTCGAGACCGCATCAGTGGGACAAACTCACAATAGGCTGGATTCACTTCGCAACAATCGTCATCCCGCGCAGACCATTTAGCAGAGAATACAGAGAATGGCAGAGAATAGGTAATGCAATTTACCTGCATCAGGAAATGCATTGAAGATAGATGCCTTTCATAGGCTTAAACTGGAGACTTCCTTGGATTCTTAAAGGACTATTATATTTCGTAACGAATCATGTACCTTATAGTTTTTGCTTTCTATTCCAAACAATATATATATATATATGTACAAATATTCGGTAGGAAGTTTATGTTTATGATGCTTTACAGGCTTGTCCCTCTGTTCAGTAAGTGTTGTTGATTTTTTCGTTTGCGAGGTCCCTTGGAACGGGCGGCAATTGTAAAGAAGACACCGTTTTGGCAAGCGACGGGTTTAGCTGACAGTGCATTACCAGCATCTCTTTACTGCTATCCAGAAAATATCACAATTCGTACGACGCTGTGGAAATGGCTATTATCGTTGCTTGTTGACCTCGATGGAACATTGGACGGGATCCCCATCCACCCTACATAATATTTTGAGAGAAGAATCATATGTCGATCCTATATCATTCTCTGTAGATCAGCTCAAGGTGCACGAGGCAGCCACTTTGTTGTCGCTCATCAGAAGCTGTATGCTTTCGATGGTCTTTATCTGCAAATAAGAAAACCTTGTCATTTGATTCTCCAGCAAATGGCCCATAGCGTCATCTACGACGCGGCCTACGCGATACCTCAAAGTCCTCGAACTGTGGTAGACACCGTGGATCATGCCGTAGTCCAAAGCCCCGCTCAGCATCTACCAGCCAGCGGCTACAGCACAGGGTCAGCGGACTCTGATCGACTTCACCATCATCGGCGTTTTTGGTCAATTGCAACGATATTTAATCCAATATTTCCGGGCCAGCTGGGTAGCGCCCGATGCTCGAAACGACGAATTCACGGAACAGCTACCCACGATACTCACGAACACAAAACGTCCAACTAGTGTTACCTTCACACAGTCGTCCTTCGCATAATATTGTAACGCGCACGCTCACGTCTGCCCAGGTGGAAAAATGGTAAGGCTATTACTAATAATAATCACTGGAAGCAATCGCCAATCGGGAACTTCCACGTTCCGTGTTGCTCGAAATGAGCCTAATGTGCTATATTACTATTGTGTGAATATACATCTACATGTGTCTGATTGTCGTGCGTAGCCGGCTTGTTTGTGTCCGCTGCCACCAACGATACATCCACAGCCATCGTCACCCCGCAAACCCCAACGGATCTCCCCGAACCTCTCTCACATTTAGTCGCTTAGACGCAATCTGTTTTCAGCTGGGCGGCGTATTCGCCGCCGTCGGGTGGCCGCGCGTTGCACTTCACTCCGGCCTGGCTTCTTCGTCCCCACACTGAGTCCTCAGGGGGGTCAGAAATCTCCATCCGCCTCAGCGGGTTATCATCCTCCGGCGTTGTCTCCCCAGGGCGCTCTCAATGGCCGCTGCTGGCATAGCGGCGACGGCGGCGGCCAGCGGTATCCCCATGCGAGGTCCCGCCGTCGTCCGAACGTCCTACGTGGGCCGGAAATCGCGGGGGTTGCGCGCTGTCTGCTCCTACTGCTTTTGCATAGAACAACGCGCCAAGCAGAATGGCACCGGCCCACGCCGGCGGAGGACGACGCATGTCGACGATGTTATCGCTGCTATGCTACCTTCGTACCTGGTCGTCTCCCGTGCAGCCCTGCTGCATCGCGCACGACCAGTCGGAGGGGGTGCGTGCTTTGCGCTCAAGTCACCGCTGTCGGTCCAAACTGGCGGGTCCGAGCTATGATATTGCACGGCGGCGGCGGCGGCGAAGTCGGCGACGAAGGGGGCCGCGACTAGTCCCAGTTGTCCCTTGTGATGCAGTGTCGGGGGCGCGCATTTCGCAGGAGTCGTTCGCACCTTCCGGGAACGACCCGGCATTTCGCAGCTGTCCGCGTGCTCCGGCGAGCCGAAGAAGGAGGGGTCGCTTCCCAACGTTGTGTGGAAGGCCAGCAGGCAACGAGCATAATCGTAGCAAATGCATATGGTTAGGGTGTGTGTCAGTGGAACAACGTGGAACCCTACCAGGGCTACCATAACGTATTGGCTGCGGCCACATCACTGTTCTTGAAGCAGTATGCCATGTAGGATTTCTCCGAAATGTCCACGACTGGAGGATGACTGGTGTCTTCGGCGTGGTGTAGGGTTCCGAATAACTCTGATATACCATGTTCCGGATGTAGCCTGATCGATTCAGTCAGAGATGAGATCTCAGATGGACATTACTATAATTGGCCTGGTAGGTAAGCAGGGACCATTTATGGAAGGTTTTGGTGATTTGAAAAAAATAGACAGTTGTTGTGTGCAGTGTTTCCAGTGAAGTGTGCGTGACTATGAGATAGTGTAATTTCAAAATAAACTATTATATATTAAAGCGGCTTTAGCTAATGTTTCAACATGTGGTGGCTTCTTAAATGTAGAATTCGATAGTAATAATCATAATAATACATGTACAATGAGTTTCAATGTAGTAGGTCCATGGTCAGGAGGTCATCTTGCTGCAAAATCTATGCTTGCCAACAAGTTGTAGTCACTTGAGTACCCAGCCAGTTCTCATACCATGGGATTTCCATTTGAAACAATGACGAATGTGGTCGAAATTGCATGCTGCAAAATACATGCTGGCCATAATAACAATGTATTGATGTTGATGACCAAGTATTGATTGATCTTGAAGACGATCGTAATAAGTTGCATGGCCTTGAGATCTAGACGAATGGCGGACAAATGGTTGCATACCCCTTGGTTTTCCAATGGAAGCCTGTGGAACGAAATCATGCCGAAATGGAGCATGCAAAAACAAGCGTTGGTACTCCATATAATAATCAGATAATAGTTGTATAGGCAGCAATTGCGTGGCCGCGTTTAGCATTCAAACGGACCAGGCTAGTGTAGCGCCACAGTTGGTCGCTACGGGAAGTTCCCCATAAAACATCGAAACTTATAATTACGTTATAAAGTATAATAGTTGAATTCCTCCATGACCACCCTTCGTGTACATATATATATATATATATATATATATATATATATATATATATATATACAGAAGTGCGGTCATGGAGGAATTTATTATACTTTATAACATAACTATGGCCAGTCGAATGCGATGATGACAAATTGTAACTGGATGGCTAACTAGTAATAGCTAAAAAAAACAACACATATTACTTATTAAGCGGGCACACAAGTGCCTAAAAACAAAACGACATATGCATATACTAATATATTTTATAGGCACTTTTCTTTCCAGAGGCAACTGCGAGTGCTGAGGGCCGCCGAACGCCGGGGTTCCTCTGAGTCGTAAACCTCTCCCGGTTGTCGTCTAATTTCGAGATCAGCGTACACTGCACGGCCTGCGCATCGGCACCGTCCTTCGTGCTGTGGACAGGTGGCGGTCGGTATCTGGAACGAACGGTGCGTTGTCGCTGGTAAACGCTGGCCGTCCCGGCGAGTGCACAAGCAGCATAAATATAATTTCCCACCGTTTTTGGAACTACTGCTAACAGTAGTTCGCCCCCCGCTGCTTGGTATCCAGCAAGTGTGTAGGGCCGCTTGTAGCCTGCAGCAGCCTGAGTAGCAGCATCGAACAGCTGTCAAGTCCAGAAGACTGTAACCAACCGAGGCCGGGCCGGCAACTCAGGGAACAACTGGGGCAAGCGAGACCGTGCAGCGAAATCCAACAAACCAAAAGGAGTCGGCTACCTAGTGCAACTGTCGTATAACCCTCGAGCGACTACTTCATCCTCGATGTCCACTCGACTATTTTCGCATTTCGGACGACTCTGCGGGTCTCTGACGTTGCTGATGCTGGCAGGGTTCGCTGATGCCGGAGGATTTTCTCAAAATTGAAAAATCAAACAAAAATACAAAAAAAAAGCAGTTGCAGATTGAAAGAATCAACCGGAAATTTTGAAAAAAATTAATCGAAATTTGAACAACTCGATAAGAAATCGAAAAACTAATCTAGCAACTGTTAGTTGGTCTCCGATAAATAGGTGTACAGAAATCAGTAATGACACATGATACTTCTGAAGGATTTCTGCATAATGACTTTCTGTTTGATCAGTGCATATTTGACATTTGATGTCACTGGATTTGAACCTCTCGGACAACCTGTGGACACCCGAGGACTCAGAGGGGCTTCTGCGTGTCTAAAGTGAATTGAACCTGAACGACCCTCGGAAACCCGATAGAGGAAGGTTTGACTCGCGCGCCAGATGATAGCTCGGTTCAGTTACTCCGAACGGATGATAAGCTCATTCGTCCGTCATTATTAAGCGGTGGCCTAAGCCGTTGTCCTGATAATATGGTGATGTACATAATTAGTCCGTCCCAACTGGACGTCTGCGAGATCACATCCTGAGCAAACACGAAGAACGTTATTCACCTTGGAAAACATTGTTTTTTTTTCTATGAACTATACTATATAGAATCGTATTTATTTTAAGATTGAGGTACATCTTACATTTCCTATGTGTTTACCACCCTTCTTATACTAACCATACGCATACTGTCAAATGCGAGCCGACTTACAACAGCATATCATTTCCTGTCAGCAGAAGGAATAAGTCTTGCCTGATGCCGAGAACCCACGGTGGTCGTTCCTGCAGAACGACGGTCCGTTGTCCCCAATGTCGACTCATCGCTGTATCGCTAAACTACCACTGTGCTAAACGCTCTTGAATACTTCCTGCGAAGTGTAGTTCTTTTTGAGCGTTGTCAGTTCGTTCAGAAAAAAGGACGCATCGGGATTTCGCCTGGTACGGATGCGGTTGTCATGGAAAGCACCGGCAGGTCGACGCCTAAGAAAAGGCAGATGAATCCAGAAAGACAGGTCCCCCGAACAAAATCATAAGAGGGCGATGAATACGGTAATCGTTACTTCGCGCAGAAGAGCCTCTACTTATTGAGCCTCTACTTACCCTGATTGAACAAGTATGTTGGAAGCAATGCCAGAACCACAAGGCTAATCGTAGACGGTACCGCGGAGAAGGGGAACAACAGAAGGGGACTTCGCCAATACAACTTGGTAAACCCTGGCCGTAACGGCAGATCAATAACGGATAATCGACAAGGCGATCACTTGATAGTGACGTCGTCTGAAACAAACGAGCGACCAGACAAACACATAGAGGGGCACACATGTAAATGGGTTGCTAGGTGGTATTTTTCTCTAAAATGTGTACTGCTGATCTACAGTTTACTGAACTCTGTGCTATTTTTGTCGCTTCGCCTAAAGCGCCTGACGTACGCATACGTAAACAACTATTTGAGCTAATTCTTTTAACGCTTTTCTTTGATAGTCAGTTGCACGAGAAAACGTTGCCAGCCACAAGCTTCCTGCATCAATTTAATTGCCATCAGTCGGTCTATCGGTCAATTTGACATTGGCGTTGTTCTTTGTCTGGCTCGATCTCGGGCCGGCCCAGTCATTACTGTGTCGTTGATTTAAATCACGATTGTTCTATTCAATGTGACCTCCTTCTTAGTTTCCACGATCAAATATGAGCAAACTCGTTCGGTCATATCCTTATCGTCCGTTTTCAGCGGCGTCGACGTTGACGACTGACTGTAGGGTCTGTGAGAGAGAGAGAGAGATAGAGGCTGCCTTCGATTACCTGTGTTCTCCACCCTTCCGCGTGATACAGAACTGACAGCGCCGCCTCTTATCGCACAGCAGAGCCGAGCAGTAGCGAACCCCCCCTAGTGTTTTTCTCAATCCCCAACCTCATCGCGACACCCACTGGTCGCATCTGGTCACAGTTTCACAGATTTTCGTGCCTTGTATGGACTTCAGCCCCGAGCCAGCTTGCAGCGTGACCAGCCGCCGTATGCTCGGCCGGTGAGATCCTCTCCGCTGGCCTCGGATTTTTTTGTGTACCGCTGTTCACGTCCTTGGTATGATTTCGATAAAATACCTCCTCTTCGGCTTATCCAGTTCCTCCTTCGAGCTTTTATGACTCGGGCGTGTACCTACACAAGCCTGTGTCTGGCGCAGGCACCCAGCAGGATTTGCACACGCACACACATACGGTCACACATCGCGGCCCAGGTCGTCGAAATGACTTTCCCGTTTTTTCGCTCGGAGGGGGCCCCCCCTCGTCGCCTCCCCCCGGGAGATACGTGGCCCTGGCTTTGGCCACACGCTCTCGCAAGTGGCAGACCGGCCCCGGTGGGCGGCTCGTATCGATTCATAAAAATTCGCACAGAAGATCTTCTCGCGTCGTCATCGCCTCGGGAACGCCCTAAGGCGCTCGGCGCTCCGGGCCACTCGAAACGAGTGCATTCCTGCGAGTGTGCCGCGGCAGAGTACACCCTATGATGTAGAAATGAACGTTCCCGTGAGATATTTGCCATACGTTACTGCATGTACGCTGCATCGCGGAGCGAATGCAATTTACGACTGGAGCAAGGTACACTCCATCGCTGAACGGAGGTCTAGATATTTTACTTTTGCGCGAAGGTCCAGCCCACTAAACTTGTTTGTTTGTCCTTTGAAATACTATTACTCGCCTCTACTATGGCCTGCTAGTCTCTGTCCAGTGACATGACAGTTCCGAATATCAACTCGATAGTCAGGGTGGCCGAACGACCACCTGCCACTGAAGGGGCAGAGCATTTGTTACGCTAAGAATAAGTAGATCATTTCACGGGACGTACAGGGTTCTCCGACCCACTACAATACTCAATATAAATAATCGAATAATATACAACCGCCGAATAATATATAATATATAACCTATATAGTAATAAACGTGCTCTTCTATTTGTATTAGGCTGGCCGCACTTTCGACCACAATAAGAAACTGGCGGACCAATAAATACAGTACTCAGCAAATATACTATATATATATATATATATATATATATTTGGCATAATTCGTCGACGTGTTTGGTTACCTCTATTGGGAGCCCCATCCGCCCCAATCTTTTTCGGTGTAGGATTACTGTGGGCTTCTTGTGACAAATCTCCAGAATGCGGTAGCTATTGATACTTCCGTGTCATATTATAGTGTTTACACAGCGAAACACAGTCATCTTGGTGGAAGCTGTTTTTCACCACACGCTTAGCCTACCCCGCCGAGTCTCACTGTCATTTAAAGCTATGTCCAGACTCCGTAATTCGTACCGGATAGAAGTGTGCAAGTATATTTTGTCAAACGCGTGCCATGAAACTGCCGTGTATCATGAACGCAGTATGATGATATATCACTGTGCAAGGCATATTTCAAGCAACAAGTTAACTTGCGAACGTTTCAAAAATGCCGGTAAACGAGCTAACGAAGTTCTTCGAAGTAATGGAACACAATTGACGCAGCGGTACACTCATCAGTGCCCCGGAAATAATAATAATTGACAAAGTAAATAGGCTCTATAATTACTCGGAACGGCAGCGGCCGAAAGTGCATTCACGGAGAACCAGCATTATGGCGCGCTGTTCTAAGCACCTTAGATTATTTAATATAATATGCCGAAAGCAGTACCGTGGACGTTAAATGTTGGCTGTGGGTCAGCCCGGAAAATTGATTTTATTTTTAAACGGCTATCCTCGTTTTATTCTATGTCCGATACTGATTATGCTTGTGCGTCTAATATGTATGCAATATGCAATAATTAGTGATAGACTGATGAATGCTAAATACTCAGAATGTATGGACGTTAAACCTTTTGGCGTTTGTATAAATAAATTGAACCTCGTTTGGCTCGTACAAAAGGTTCGACTCTTCAAACGTTCAATCCACCCTCATCCTATACTTCGCTAGCGAAATAATAAAACATGCCTAAAGTGGACATCGTAAGCATTACGTTTAAAGATAAAGAATAGCAGACCTTGTCAAGTTTCACATTTCATCGGCTGGTATTAAACGATAATTTGGGATTAATCAAACAACATATTAATTAAACGTTTATTCAAAGTGTGTTTAGGCCACTAGTATTTCTGTATATCTCAGTATACTGCAATGTGCATGCCTCTGCGTAGGTTCATTGTCGCCTCCGGTTACACAATTCCTTCTGGCTATCAGTTGTCGGTACAGTTATTGTGAGGTTGTTCGCCACGCTGTCTCAGATAAGCGTGCTGCACATCACCTTTACCAACGTCGTTACGAGACGCCGTCTCACCACGTTAGCTCACTCCATATTGAAGCTGAGTGAGTAGCTGAATGTTAACGCACACGTACGGCCTGCTGAAGTGGCCGAAGCGACGAAAGGAGACAAGTTTATATTTATTATACAAGTTAAAACGAAGCGGCATGGAGCGTGAAACGCCCGTAGCAACGAGTGTGTCCTCCCGCCAGACACGACTGACAAGCGGTGAAGGGTTCAGATGTTTGCGACATAAGCGGTACGAGTGAAATAGTTCTGCCCGTTGCTATGACCAATGGCGCCAGGGAGAGCAGGCGAGATAGAGGGACATGATATGGGAGACATCCGGCTGCCGTCCACGAGGAGTCGGCTTGGCTCGACGCTGCTAGAGAGCGGTCGGTTCGGTCAGTGAGAACGCCAAAACGCCGGCCGTCAGAATGATTGAGTTTCTTCGCAGTTTATCAGAGGGAATGAACGAAGGGGAGCCCATCCCGTTCACTCTGGGGTCCCGCTCCAAGGACGAAAGAGGCTCCTGTCGATAGGCGATGGCCGCGTCCCAGAGGAAGACCTCTGTGGCATCGGACTCGACTGGGACTAGTCGAGACGTGCGAGGATGGCGATGCCAGCGGGTGGGACAGTCACATGGTGTAGTATCGATAGTGGACTGTCCGGTAGAGACGCAGGCCACGACGTCTGGCCATCTAGCTGGATGGATGGCCGGGAGGTATGCTTTGGCTGGGGCAGGCCCGGAGGCACACTGCCGGCAAAGCTGCGCCGCAAGCCTGCCAGCGAAGAGTCCGGTAAGAGGAAGATGACAGCACCCCAAGTCCTCTCTACCGGAAGTAAACTGGCTGTCCTTACTTGGTGGTTCTGACCGCTGCTGCCGTTGCCGTCTCTGAGCGTTCCTCCCCTAAACGTGGGTGCTCCGTGTTCCGGCCAGCCTTCTCTTGTCCGTCCTCGTCGCTGATGTAATAAGTCGCATACGACCACTCGACAAACAACAACAGATGACGAAGCTGGCTACAACAACAGCGGTAACAACAACAACAGCGAACACAAGGATAAGCAAGGACTTCATTGGGAGACACGGCCGTCGAACTCCATCCAACTCAAAGGGAGGATGCGCGCTCAGTTCCTCTCGTGAGTACCCAGCAGCGAGCAAGCCGGCCGCACAACGCACAACCTGAAGGCAGCAATTGAACACGAGACCAGATTCGCTTCTGCACTGCCGCCGAATAGTGAACGCAACCACGACTTGGCTCGTCCGTCTCGGAGGAACGTCCAGCCGCTACGGGAACGCTACAGGAAGCAGCACTCAAAGGCGGTCTAGACAGCGGTCCCCGGACTCCACGTACGGATTCTACTCGGCATTCACTTATGCAGCTGATGTCCGAATCTTCGTAGCAGCAGCGAGAACATAAGTGCAGCTCGCGTACAGGTGCGACGGTAGCGCAACCGGGGCTAGCGACCAGGTCAGGCATCAGGAGCGGTTGCGTCTAATTAGTGAAAGTGCTCCAATTCCTATTCGTGAGTGATCCCATCGTCAGTAGTTGTGTAATTCTATTGACATTGCGAGGATGTATTCCTAAACAGTATATTGTACAGTACTCTAGAAGGGACAAGGTTATACACAGTATATTATAAACGTAAATGGGAAAGAATGAATTGGCGAAATGGAAGCAACGACTAAAAGATAATTCGTCTCTGTGTGGATGGTCTCCATGACCACGTGTCAAAGAGTGCTTGAGCGCTGCTGATACGAATGGATACTAGTTAAATAAAACAAAAACAAGCAGTAAATACACATACATGCCTTATATATTTTATATGTGAAGATTTTATGCATATATATATAAGGTTATACAATGTGCACCAATGTAGTATAATGGCTACGCCTTTTCCCGAGTTTCAGTGGGAGCCTGAATGCTGAACCACCTCATTCACAACTGCTAAGGTAAGTATGGCTATACCTTTTAGTTGTCACCAGAATAATTAGAATAATAATGTGGACTTGTGCCCGAAATTTAAACTTGCCAGCTTTGCGTCTAAATATTATGAAATCGCTTCAACGACAGCTGACTGTGTCCAGGTTCCTTAGTTCCTTTGCTATAACTCCTTACAGGGAACTGCACCTAATATCAGTCGGCCGCGCGCGTAGGCCGCTTTTGCTCGACTTTTTTGGTGCACGACCACACACCTTTGTTTTTGCCTCCCGACGCCTCGCTTAAGGAAACCACCAGAGGGAGAGAGAGTCAGGACATGACCAAACAATGGTTTCCTCTCCCTAAGTTGGCACAGCATGTAAGGGAGGAAGAAGGGTGACGTCCCCGTGCCTGCATAGTCGACAGCGGTTGTGTATGTTAAGACAGCATGTTATGAGAGATATATATATATCTCACGAAAGAGAAAGGACTGGACCGCCCCAGCCCGCCAAAGGAGGGTAGCCTGTGCGTCTCCTGGGTCTTCATGAATGGGACGGTGACTGAGGCTTTATGCACAGGCAGCGTACATGCCGCTAACACCATCACGGCGAAAGACACTTATCTCGCTTCGGGCTTGCTATCTCGCTACCCACTCGCTCAGAGGCGAACAATACGGGAATAATGGCGAGATGCTTGTCGAAGTAAATACATCGGAGGGCAAACCCCATAGGAAGGCCCCACGGGTGAGGTAGTAGAGAGTCGGGCGAGAGCCGGTCTCGAGCCTTTGAGAACGTGACAGCTGAGGACGAATTCGATAGAAGCGGACATTTTTTATGAGCTTGTGCCGACTATTTCAACCGGGACACAGCCGCCTCTGGAGTTTTTCCCTGCTCCCGGCTCGCCCCGACCAAAACCCCGGATATGAATCACCTTTAGCATAGAATATCTCTACCACTGAGGCATTTTTACCTCGGTGCGTAAAGTTGTTCTGTGAACTGAGGCCAGCGATTCGCCGCGTGCTCCAAATTGTTCCTCCGATTCTGTAAAGAAGGAGAGAGAAGTAAACTTCCCCCAGACGCACACATATTCTCTGACTTGGAATTTTAAAATAGTTGAATTCTCAACTCGTGGATGCATGGTGGGAGTGTCGCCGCCACTAGATCTCGGGCAACGCTCTCATATCTCATGGGGTCATACTGGTACACACCTCGCATGGAGCCTGCCACAAACACCGCAAACGATTAATGCCTTGAAAATATTGCAAATCATCCGTGGGTCGGCCTATGCTTGTGGCGTGCTTGTTTACAAACACTTTAGGTTCATCTTCGTGTGAAGATACTTTTGGACCAGTGTTGTAACAGTACGGCAGGATCACGTCAACACGTCCTCAAAAATGAAAGAAGGGGCCAAGGTCACCGTTGAAAGTGGACAAAATTTCCGTGATCACCTATAGCGATTCGTCACTCTGCACAACTGCTAGACATATGCTTAATGATGGGTAGACACTAAGCTTGAGCAGGTCTGTTACGCCCTGAGACGGTAAACGCATAACTAAAGCAAACAATTTAACCAAACCCAACCGAGCTGTGAAGAGACATACATCCAAGACGAGCCACAGCCAGCTCCCTGAAATAGCCACGCCTTTAAGCTTTTGAGGTCTATAGCGGATCAGCGAACCGGTGAAAAAAACAACAGCTTTGTCGTGAACACGTCGCTTGAAACCAATGCGGTTTCGTTTTTACCACAGCTGTCGCTTAAATATACCCACACGTACACCTAGGTGGCATGAAAATGATCTTAGGCCAGCAGTGACTAGGTTGTATTGATGTTGCCTCCACAAAGAATTGGATATGTTATCTGGGACAGAGGTCTGTTTCTATTTTAGGAAAAATTCAATATGTTCAAAGAAACGAACATGCAAGTAATTCGTTTTGCTTGACGTCTGGCAAGGGTTTGCTGATTTTGTTTACATCGCTGTCATCGAAGTGCTTTCAACGAATGACAAATAGCCCGCTACAATTTCGACGTCGGGCTATGGCGAGCGTCAACGTTCAAACTACAAGCCAGCTTGCTATGGAGACACGGGCGCGAATGCCGAACACTCTGAGCAGGCTTTGATAATGTGGGAAACATAGTTGTAATATTGTAGCTGCAGTATACGCAGGCACTATCGGCAGCCTGTGACTGTAGAACTGCCATAACCTTATCATTTGTTGATACTTGTTTCTCTACAAGCGGAGCACGAACACATACACAAAGCTAATTAGCACATTTGTAACTACCGTACGCCTGCTGGCATAGCGTATGTTTATAACGCGACGAGAATTATATCCGTTACTCGTACTAGTAAGGTTTTTGTTCTACTTTCAGCGCTCATGGGAAATTTACGAAAAGACGCCCATGGGTATATCAAAATTGAGGTCGACTCAAATATAGCGTAAAGGAGGAGCCTGGATAAAAGTGCGCTATCGGCCAACCATCCACCCCGGCTTTAGAATGCTTTCCGTAGCTTTCCCAATAGGGTTAACTCGAACCGAATTGGCTGTGAGCCACCACACAGGGTTTTTTCCTATTTCTATTGCGTTCGTTTTCTCCCAAGGAGTTTGCGCCAATCGACCGGCGACTGGAACTACTCATCTAAGCTTTGGCGACGCTATATATATATATATATTTGGTATGGCAATCCGTCTCTGGCCTTTAGCAATCCTATCGAGTAGGATGTCTTTCGTTTCACCAGGAAAACGAGAAGCAAAAAGAAAAGGGTTCCATCGGGCGGGTAAATCACATTTCAAATCCTCGCCTTGTTCAGCGGGTCTGGAAAATCCTAGTACTTACACTCGTACTTGAAATTAGGTGAACACCCGCCTCCCCTTGACAATAGTATTATACATGCCGGCTGCCGGTTGGTGCACATATAAATTGAACCGTAACATGAATATATGTATGTATATATATATATATCTGTTGCTTGTAAGCGAAAAATAACCTTTGTCGGAAGTTAATGAAGTATTGTTTACGGACTGTTAGGAAACATTTTATCTTTACAGAGAACATGTACTTATAATATAATAGTAGACGGGGATTCCGTGGCAATATCTGATATTCGAAGCATGCAAGTATGCAGTGACTATCGTAACACGTTTGGAAATGGTCAGCTTCATTGCAAGTCTTTGATGGTTAAGTCTACACAATAATAGTTACGTTTGTAATGTGGCAAGTCATGAAACTTAGCAATCCTTTATCCAGTGATTATGAAGACGTCTTTTCAGAGTGTTTTTTTCGCTCGACGAGTTGTTCGCACATCGTATAGATCGCTTATGAGAGGCACATAACTATTGAATTCATTCTGTATTCTCATACTGTTTTTCTACTGAAGTAGAGAAGCCGAAATATCGTATCTACTTTAGCACGTTTTTGACGGACCCGAGGGGGTGCAGACAACACTTATGGGCAAGATGTTCCATAATGGAGCACCGCTCCCGATAACTGTTCTCACTGTCGCACTCCAAAACCCCCCCAACACGTCTGGGCGACTTGCTAGCTGCGATAGGCGATGGGCTACCCCTCAAAATGAGTTTCGACTATGACGCACTCGCGTCGTAACACGAACCGCCCCAGCTGAACACGAGCGACTCCGCCTCCTACGTTGAGTATTCCCACCTAAGCTCACACACACACACCACGAAAATTACAATACCCCGCGGAAATCTACAATCTGCAATTGCCACGCTGTCTATGTTCGTTGTCCTTGCGGACGACCGCTGGCTGGGGTGGACTTCTTCTGGTTGGAATCCAGGTCTTCCTTTCTTTCTCTTAAAAAAAAACCGCAAAACAAATTATGGAACCCCCACCGCTGCCGCCCCCCCCCCAGCAGCAGCAGCAGTGAGTTAAACTCTTTTCATCCACCCGCTCTTCCTATTCCCGTTGATCGTTTCAGAGCTCTGACTCGTCGTTCCCTCCGACTCTCTCCCTGATCGCTTTCTTCACCCCATCGTGTGCAGCGTCGCGGGGGGGGGGGTCGCCGGTTGCTGTGCCTTGTCTGTGCCGCCCTGAGCGGCTGCGGTTGTCTCTCTGTCCTCCGCGTCGCGCGTTCAGTTGCCATGAAATTGGATTGGCAGAAGCCGAGTGTGAATGGCGTACGGTGGCCGGGACGGCCGGACGTGGAACCAACGAACTAGCGAAATCAACGGCACAGATCGCCGGCGATGTTCTCCCGCGAATCCCTGGCTCTCACGCAGCGCTGAACGTACGCGTCTGCCACTGCTGGCTGCCGCTGCAGGAGTTAACCGGCACTCGCGCGCGCGCTCTCAGATCTCTCTCTCTCTCTGCCTCTCGTTTCTTTTCTAATGTTGACACATACACACGGACGGCCTACGCACAAATACGAGGCATGCGCGTCGGCGAAACGCAAATTAATTCCGTGGCAGAAGGGGAGGCGGGTTAGCACGGAATTACGGGGTTAGCATGGGACACGCACTCTGCTGAGCAAGGAAAGCGAGGCATACTTTACTTGAACGAGTAGCCGGGGACGTTCATTTGTCGACCGACGGACATTCTGCGCCGCCGCCGCCGCCGTCACTGGAAAGCGCTCAATGCCATAATTCTTTTAGGAGACACGAGAGAAAGATAGAGTAGTAGTGAAGAGAGAAAGACACACCAGCCCACGCGGGACAATCATACACACGCCCTCGAAGGGAAAGAGATGGAGAAACCCACCCGTTCCGCTGTCCCATTTTGCTGGGGGCTCGCTCCTGCGGAATTGGATGGCGCGGCGCGCTCTGCGGTGGCTGAGATCGCAGCGGAGATCGCTGTTGTGCATGGCGCCGGTCGGCTACCACGTTCCAAAGTCGGTTGTCAGCACCCGGTGGCAGTCGACAACGAACGACGAAGAGCGAGAATGAAAAAGAGAGAGAGACAGAGAGAGAATCACTGAAAGTGAGATGCACTTCTGAGAGAGAGAGCGAAGTGACATCTGCATATAGAGGTCTCCGAGGGAGAGGGAGAGAGAGGGAGATCATGGAGGAGATGGGCACGGAATGCCTTTCGAAAGGGGACACTTCGTGGGCTTGGGACGTGCCGCACGCTCGTGCAACTCCAGCCTCCGCACGTTAGCAAGGAAAAGGAAACGTTGACTTGGGATACGCACAGAACAAAGAAAGATAGCACACCACGAGTAGAAAGGAGAGCGAGCTGGTGTGTGCTGGTGTGGAGTGGGGATCTATATGTACATGAGTTCCGCTTCTATTTTTGGAAATAAGCAGAATTGAGAGGGTAACGAAGAGACGAGAAAGCTCGCGAGTGGTTGGCCAGAAATTTGTCGTAGTGCGCTATGCTGCTGTAGCCTTGGCTCTGCTATCGGAAATCATGATGAGATGGTTCAGTTCATCAGAACAGTGGAACTTGGCAGCGAATATGTTTTTGAATTAGTCACAAATTGGCCTACGATAAATATAGGCCTACATGAGAGCTATTGTATCACAATGCGCTTTCGAACACTGCTTGGCACAGAGCATTACTACGTCCTGCAATACAATATACACTATACAAACTTTCATACGATCAGTATAATTAATTAGCTGTTCTGTTGTTATAAAAACGTATACATTACATATATAAAACAACGAACATACACATTGTACATATGTGTCTGTTTGTATTTCTCATAATTGTCATTATTCATTTGCTTTGAGATATTCTGTGACAGTCGGAGGACGTATTTTGTCTGTTCGTCTCTCCGAGGTGTGCTACACCAAAAATAGTTCATCTCGAAACATCAATCTGATCCCTTTTCTCACAGAGGAACTGTATTGCATCAAATAATCAGCTAAATCCGGCTCGAATCCCGATAACCCTCACTCTCGTTGGGCTTCACTCGACAATATATGCGACCCCTCCATTCTCTACTATAGCAGTCCTCCTTGCTGAAACAGATAAATCAAACACTAGCGTCCTATATATGTAAATTCAATATATGACCTTTGCCCATTCTTTTGTTCCTATAGGCACTGTCCAACATTATCACACAGGAGGCTAGCACATTGAGGCAATATTTCCACCTTCCTACACATGGCACAATTTTTAGACCTGGCAATGGTAAAGGGCAATAACATACGACCATACGAGATTGGACCAGAGACTCGAGATCTCTCAAAGAGCTTATACTGCTGACGGGCCTAATATTGCTGAAGTTCCTTGTAGGCCTCGTATGATCCCCGGCCTGCTCTGTTCCGGTCGGGTAGTCTATTCCTCAGGAACGTAGGTGAGGCCTTCTATTCTCGGCTTTGCCATTGCAACAGGCCTGGAGCAGCGACAGCAGTTTAGCCTCGTACTTTCATCGTTCGTATAGAGGAATCGATGTTCGTCGTGTCCCTTTTTCATTCTATCCTCTTGCTCTCATCGGCGCTATGTGTTGCTGTGCTGCCAAGGTGCAATCCGTCTCTGTGACATCTCCTACAGATCGACCGCCATTTGCACCGTATATCAGCTGCGCGCGGGGGGGTACTCCGCTAGGAGAATGCGACGAGTCCATCGTCTGACTCGTGAGCTTCGTTATCCGATCGTCAGATGGAGTCCCGCCATTCTGTGGAGGCTTGGGCCAAAGCAGTGAGTTCCCTGCAGTGGCACCACTGCAGGGAAGCGTCCATGGTCGTGGGCGTCGAGCCACGGCGCCTTCTCCGCAGCCTTGCCTCACCTCCGGAGCAACAGACAACAGCGAAGAACAAGTTCGGAAGGAAATGTTGGCCCACGTGCGGGCTCAGGCGAGAGGACGGGAGACAGCAGGAACCCTCCCACAAGCGACGGACCAAGTGGAGCGAGCTGCTGCGTGCTGACTTCGCGGCTTGTCAACGGCGAAACAGTGAGAGAAAGCAAGCGAGAAAAGTAGCAAGAGGATCTTGCCGAGTCAGCCCGTTGACCGAGCTGGCCGGCCGGCCTGTCTGCCGGGGGGCTGGCAACTAGCGCCAGTCAGTTCTGTTCGTTGTGTTGCTGCAAGCTGCCTTCCGTCCGACAACGACGACGACGCGACAGGGTAGATAGTAAGCCCGAATCCCACATGTTCTCCTTGCCCCAGTGCTGCGTAGCTCTCTCTCTCTCTCCCTCTCTCTCTTGTTGTCTCTCACTCTGACTCTTCGCCTCTTTCGTCGTCCGGTTCCCATCACGTTGGCTCTCGAGCGGGACGAGGAAAAGTTGCCTCGGGAAAGGTTTCTCGCCGAACTGGCCAGTTCTCTGGTTATTGTATTGTGTTACAACCACCGCTGCTGCTCCGGCCCCTCAGCGATTCTAGTAGGTTGCTAGCAGCTAGAGAGGCTACGGGGCGGGTGTCAGATCAACGCGCCGTAAGAGAACAACGAACAGCGAAGGGGTCGCCAGGGCGTGACCTTGGTAGCAGCACCAGTCCACATCAGCTAGCGGACCGCTCGCGTTGCTATGCCGGAGCAGAGTCGAGCTACAGAAAGCAGAAGATTCGATGAACAGATTTCCAGTTGCGTGCAGCCGCCTCGCTGGACCGACTTCCCGGTTGGGAAGATCCTGGAGATAGGCATGCCTTGTTATCGAACTGCCGAGAAAAAGGGCGAACAATTTCTTGCACTGCTCTGCAACAGCTTGACTCCGTTTTATGTACGCGTGAACGGTGGTAGCTTAGTATAATAATAGCATATACATATGAACGAGATTCCGACGAAAGTATTTCATAACTTGAATATGAACACATGAAGAAGCAAGAGAGCTGTTTTAGGCGCTATGTAAAGTCTCTGCTTTGAGGCGTTGTATGCCAATTGAATACGAGAAAGGCCGCTTTTGATGACAACTAGGTTTACCATAAAAAACACAGAAAATATAATAACTACGAAATATTTCCTTGAGTTAACAAAGAGAAATAAAAAATATCTTATTACGGAAGTCATACATAGCGAAATATGCTAGTAATCAGCTCTAGCATTGTCTCTGCCGAAGCCTACGGTAAGATGCGAATAAACAAAAGTTGTGGGACATATATTAGGGAACCATCATGGACTCTCGTGCGGGCGCAGCGCCGGTTGCCATCCGCGACACACGATGCTTAATGACATGCTCGTGAGAACCTTCGACTCCGCCGGTATCCCTTGCACAAGGGAGGTACAGGGCGTCGACACTTCCAACGGGCGCCGCCCCGACGGCCTCACTCTCATCCCCTTCCACCAAGGCCAGCACTTCGTTTGGAACGGCACAGTGGTTGACACTCTAGCACCCTCTTATGTCAACCAGTGTGCAACTACCCCCGGTTACGCGGTAGCGCGTGAGGAGCGGGCCAAGCTACGGAAGTAAACCGCACTCCAGGCAACCCACCTTTTTTCCCCCTTGCTTTTGAAACCTTAGGCGGATACGGCCCCCTCACTGCGAACTTCCTCAAAGGGGTCTACCATAGGCTGATCCGCGCCACCGGGGACAAGCGCGCAGGATCTTTCCTTCTGTAACGCCTGCCCCTCGCTGTGTAGAGAGGCAATGCCATCGCCTTCCTCGGGACAATGTCGGCCTCAGCCCCAGCTAATCCCCCCCGCTCAATAATCCTTAGAAATAATTCCTAATTATTGTATGTTTGAATAAATGTTATATTTCAATTCTTATTACATACAGGGGAGGCATCTCTCAATCGACCCAAGTGGAATTGGTGATTGGCTGTCCACTTGACCGGGACGAGCTGTAGTAGTTACAGTTGTCAATTCAATTCATCTATACAAGTGCATTATTGACAGCCATCATACGTATTGTTCGCAATCAGCCAATGTATACTCACACCCATTGATATGTTCAGTTGTCGATAAGCCTTTGTCCTAGATCCGAACAAATTGCGATGGAACGTTAACTCGTACCCCATATGCTTGTACCCCTCTCCATGATATGATCAATTACGAAAAGTTCTTGGATGCCATATCTGAATTGCAGTTGTATAGTAAAGTGTTCGTAGTAAATAGCCCACATAGATTTAAACGACAATACGGTCAACTGTCGTCCGCAATTACCGTGGCATGTTTTGTGGGAACGATGGTGCCATTCATGTATTTCATTCTCTTGTAATCTTCTTGTAAATAAATAGATGGTAATCTAATATTATTTTCTTGTAAATCATCCATATATGTGATCTCAATTGTAGTCGCAGCAATTTCAACCGAAGTCCCTAATAGGGTATTTTGCTCCACTAACGAAGAAGAAATTTTCCGAGCTGACTCACAGCCAACATTTAACGTCCACGGTACAACTGCTTTCGGCCACTGCTTTTGCGCCACTAAACCTTCCGGAATCATCAACTATTGTAAGACTATTCCAATACTGTACAATACAATATAATGAATGCGGGATAAAAGAAGACAAATAGGACACTCTGGCTCAGCTTCGAGGACCTGTGAGGAGAAATCCTGCTGGACTTACCTAGGGCCTATATTTTTTCAAACAGGCCTGAGTGGAAGCATGACGTCTTATAGCGCCATGCATAATACGAAAGCAAGACGAAGCGGACCTAGAAATGTAGCTAGGTTTCTCGGATTTCGTGCTCAATGTCTTTATTTTTGTCTTTTATTTGAGTCAGATCAGTACCGCAACGACGAGGCTACCTGTAGTGCTTCTATTTGCTAACTTCTCTCCCCTTAGGTTGTTGCGTTTAACCATACCTAGGTCCGTCTTATGGTGATGCCCTTCTCGAGGAGTCTGCAGCAATCTTAGCACGTCGCAGTCCCAACGTACTCCGACGAGTTAGTATCCTCCTTAGGGATCCCCCTAGGGATACACTGCTGGGATGAGCGCTTATGTGTTTCTCGTTTCCGTCTCAGTGTTCGTAGTGCTGCACACCGGTTTAACTACTCTCTCGAGAGAACTGTGCCTGCCTGTATTGCCGTTACCCTAAGATGATCATCGGATCCGCTGGCGCTGCTAAACCTATTCTTGCCTATCGGTTTCCAGTGCTGGAGTAAAGACAGCAAACGACACTCCGAATGAACGGAAAGAGGCCCACTACGAGGGCACTACGAAGCGCGGAGGAAAGAAAGGAACAAAGACCTGTACCCCTGTCCAGGTCTTCCAGACCAGGGCCGGCTTTCACTCTGGGGAACAACGCCAGTTGACGCCAGGCCCCAAACGAACTGCGCTTCATTGCTTCATTCAGCTTCAGACTAGATAGCATGGTCGGTTGCCACCAACTCCGCCACCCGAACCCAGCCAGACTTGCTGCCTATTGTGACCGAGAGTTCGGCTTTTCGAGTCAACTGACCCCGCATCGGGTAGCTGCTACCCGACAGGATTTCTCTTGCTGCGGACTCTATCCGGATTCACTCAACTGTCCCCGTTGAAGAACAACAACGACAGCGCACCTCCTTGGACAAACATGCCTGGAAGAATGGCATAATATTACACTGGACACTGCGTACAGTTGCACACCCATTGTGTGTGCTCGTTAGCAGCGAGCGTAAGCAAATATCAAATAATAGATAGACTTTCTAACGCCTGTTTGTATTGCAGCCTGTGTGGGCGTGATAACACGACACGTCGGTCCGGACTTGTTTACACGGCAGACACGGGCAAGACCCAACGATTTTGGTTGTCTGTTACCTGTATCTTCGGGACAGTGCGCCGATTTTAGCTTCGTAAGCCTCGGGCTAAATGCAGATGACCGTATTACAAATATTCCCTATGGCAGGGTCCAAGTCGGTTGGCTGGTCACTGTTCGGAAACATAAACAAGCTATACGAACGTAAAATTTTTGTACGATTGGCAGACGAATTGATCAAAATTCGGCTATATACGTATTGGAGACCATTCATTGCCCAACCAGCGTCGGATTAGATGACAGCGAAACTATGAGCCAGATCATTTAAATTTTGTAAAGGTGCCCACATGTTTTGAAGAAGAAATCACATGCGATAACGTAAATTCTTACTATAAGGATATATTAGAATATCGGGTACGTAATATTAGGCCATCGTAAGTAGAATAACTAATATATATATATATATATATATATATATATATATATATATATATATATATATAAATTTTCAATTAATTTGTCAATGTAATTGCAGTTTCACAACCTCTCTCTAAGTTCTCGTTAAAATATAATGATAGTTAAAAAGACGTGTCGCAATGAACCAAACACCTCCACCATTAGAAAGTGTTATTAGTTTACAATACAAATTGTACACATTTGCTGTTTACGTGATTATTCATGCCTTAGAATAATAGTTCATATTATAATCCACGCGATTATTCCCATCGCCATATTTCAGTTTCAATTCGGTGTCCAAGTGAGGTTTATTTACAGGAAAAAACAGCGCTGCGTTCATTTCCTAAGGAACAATATTGCTAGAGAGACATTTTCGTCGCCCTTGTAAGCGACGTTCTTCACCAATCCAAGGAGCATTGAATATCTTCATAACTTTCGCAGGTGTCGTGTTTGTCTTGAGCATCAGAAGTTAGCAAGGGAGGGCGTATATATGAAGTCGCATAATATACTACCCATATACAACATTGAATCACCCCTATCAATTATTCCCCTTCTCTAAATTCAAGACCCTTGGTTCCGTTTATTTGCTCGTAATTGAAATATCGACCAATGTGCCAGTTTGCCACCCACTGAAATTGAATTCGTAATCTGGTGAACGAATTTCGCATTAGATAACAGGGTCATCCTTTCGATCAGCGAATATACATACACTGTCGTATCATCTGGATGGCCTCCACTTGCTCTGCGCCGTCTCCCTTTGACCAGGTGCCGAAGTAGCCGTAGCGAACGACTGTGTGCGCTAAAAACTCATCGAAATCGATCATTCAATACTTCGAAGAAATTCCTCCAAAATTAGAAAAAAGAACGACAGAGAAAGGTTCGCCATCTCCCCTGATGTCATTAGTTGAGCTGTTATAATTCGGTAGCAGGCTACATACACCGGGTTCTTCTGTGTCTGTGTGTGGGTGTGCATGCGCGAGCTTGCGTGTAGGCTTAATTTAAATCGCATCGACGGCCGGTCGCGAATCGTACCACTCCTCTTCATCAACCAGGTCGCTCCTCTGGCCCCGTGAGGCTTCAGCCGTCGATCAGGTACCTACGAAAAAACATTGCTTTCTTCCAATGCTACGTTCAAGTCAAACATCCGCAATGACCAACCGGGCGAGCGGAGACAGCCCGACCGTCAGGCATGCGGCAATCACCGTTGAATCACAGTCGCCGGCAACAAACCTCCCCTTGCTGTTGGGCCAGCTAAATTGAACGGCACGCAAAAGTGCACTGCTCGAGAAGACACAGAAGATACTGTTATGGTATCGCGTGATGTTTGGGTCTCTCTGTCTCTCTCTCTCCTTCAAATACTGTCTCCGCTGCTGCGGCAGCGGCGGGCTACCCCCGCGGCTGGCTGCTGCCGGGGTGGCGTTCTTTGTCCCTACTGGAACGAGAAGAAGAAAAACAGCGGCCCCGAGGATGCTCTCATGCGCGGTAAGGCGCGGGGCGTCCCATCAGGAGAGGGGAGCACACTTGAAACGCAATCTTGTCAGTTTTGCTGGAAACTGACGATCGTCGAGGGAAATTCGCTGTCGATTCGATTCCGTTCTGTTTTCTAGTTTTGCGGGCCGCCCAACAGTGGACGGGAGCGAGGCGAGGATTGTGCAGAGATTGCGGCTGATGTGAGCCATGCACAGAGAACACAACAGAGCAGGCAGATAGCGTGATGCGTTTTGCCGCACCGCGCAGAACACAGTGAGATTTGAGTGCGTTGCTGCTGTTGTTGTGATTGGCGGTGACGCTGATGATGCTAATATGGTGATGTTGAACAGGACAATCAGATTTCGGTTCTTGGAGATTTCCAGAAATAGATGGATGTCTCTTATGAAAATGTGAGTATAAATATGGAAGCGAAAGGAACTATTTCGGGCTCTTGCTTCGGTTTCCGCCGAACATCAGAGCGTTGCTAACGAGATGTGGATCGCTTAATGGGCCGGGCACCCATCCGGGGAAGATGAGTTACGGATCAGCAAACTTTGACCACGGGCCGTGCTCACGTACCTAGCTTAACAGCAAGGTTCACAAACACACGAGGAAGCTCCGAAGTCTATTCGGGCTGGCATTGCGAAACAACATTATATCAAGTGATCAGTCGAGTCATAAAGATACAAGCTAATGTATAGCCAAGAAATCTACGCAGAGTTTTCTAGCTGGCTCTCTTTCTTTCACGCATCTCGATTGCCTCAAAGTTGGCTCGGGACATTTCCCATGATCAGGGAATTCGTCAGATGTAGTTATCACAAGAACCGTATGATCGTTCTGGGCTCAGTGAGGTCGTGGAAGGTCCCACTTGTTAAAGTCTGGTATCACTCTTGAGAAATTTCTGCACATGATGATTGCATTGGATCCATTAGAGGAGGTATACATCTTGTTAGGAATTAACATATATATAACACCTCAATATTTGATAAGACAAGATCAATGATTTGAGGTAATGAAGGGTGTGTCGTGATTTCGGAGTAAATAGGTAGATATACTAGGAATTCAATACATCTATAAAATCGAATCATTACCTTTTCCAATTTAAGACAAGCTTAGCCGTCCAACAGAAATTACATTACGGAGAGTCACCCTACCGAGGCCAAGGTGTGCTTACACTTGAATAAAAAAAAATTGAGGAGATCCGTGGCCACAGATTTAGCCTACCGGTTCTCACGAAAGGTGGGATGACCGATATACAAATCAAGGGATCTGTCTCAATGAATGCAATCTAGCTGAGTCTGTCCTATACAAAGCCACCCGCGAGAAAGCCAATACCCAGCCATTGTTTACTGAGCAACAGTTTGACGACAATGAGGACTGTCACATTTCCTTCAACTATCAGAATCTCAGCATGACTGGACACTCCACCTAAATGTATTCCAGCGAGCTGGTGGTATTTATTTCGATTTCTCAGGTTCTATAACCCCGGATCTTGTCCGAAAATCGGGGTTATAAAACGGCCAAGACAGTATAACATTCAGATCGAATAAGTATATCGTGTCGCGTAAAACCGAACGATCGTGACTTGTGATATCTCGTAATTCTTATGTTCATTATTCTTCCTATTACTTATTTCGAGTTGAAACTGCTACATGACGGGAGCCACTGGAGCGGAGCTACCATTGGAGATCTGCTTTGCTCCACGGCCAGGATCACCCTGCCTGGGACGAGGACAGTCACTGCTGCTGGTGCCGCTCAGCTGCTCAGAGCTTGGGACGACGCAGGCTTTTTGCGCAGCAGTATCTATGCGGCTACCGGCTGGTTTTTGTCGTTACGCCGCCCAGCCCAGCCACACGATGGCGTCGCGTCGTCCTTTTTGTCCTCGCCTCGATGCCTGCTTCGCGGCGTGTCCCTTATCTCCTTGACGAATATGTGGTTTTTCCTCCCGTACGTCCCTCTCTTTTTTCTCCGTGGTCCCCAGACGCCCCCCCCCGGGGGTTTCTGCTGTACGCCCCTATCCGTTGTCTGGACCCCTCTTCTCCAGCATCTCGTCCTCGTCGCTTTCTCTACCTCGCCTTGGCTCTGGTCTCTCCTGCCCTCTCAATCTCTCGCTCTCCCCTCTTGTGAATGTTGTCTCCTTGAGCGTACACCCATGTTCCTCATTCGGTTCGCACTACCGCCGCCACCCACTTCTGTCAACCTACCTCGCCTCCATCCGCGCGCCCTCTCTCGCCCGACTTCGTTGCAATTCGTGTGCTACCGATGCGATATTACTTGGTGTCTTTTGGTTCTCTCATTCCATTTTTTAAGAAGAAACAGTGATACGGCCAGCCCTGCCTAGCTCTGCCGTGCAGAGTAGGGCCGAGTGGCCGCTCGTAGAGAAGCCAGCGCCTGCCTCTCGGAAATGTCAGCTCGCGCTGTCCCAGGGCCTCTGTTGGCTCGCCCTACGCGTGCTCGTCGTCCGCCGAGAAGGATCTCAAAAGAGGAGCCTTCTCCCCTTAAAGCGGGATCCTCTTCAAACCTCTTGATCTGATTTCGATAAAATGCGTTCTACTACCGCTGCTTGCTGCTCCAGCTACTGCGCCACTATACCTTCGCTCGTCGTCGGAGGCGTTCCGACCGCCGCCCGTCGGAATGGCGCAGAGGAAAAGCGAGCATATATGGGCCGGTTCGCCTGGCCCTCCTTGCCTTGCTGCGTATGTGATGCTAGCTTTGTGGGCGCCGGGTATAGGCTGCGCTGGCTCGTTCGGCCTCGGCCGCATCCATACTGCGAAGCCACGCCGGGATTCCTCTTCTCTAGAAAACACCCAGGAAAAACCTCTACCTATCGATCGGTGAGTCCCAGCGACAGTGGCACCACGTCTTGCGTCTTCTGGACACAAAACGCGCCGGGCCTCGTGATGCCGGCTGTGGCCACTTCGAGAGCACCACAAGGACGAGCTCGGGTATTTTCTCACTCACTCAGGTTCGCGCTCCCCGTTTCTCTCACCGCTCAAGAGTTCCCATGGTACTCGACGAGTGGGATCCAGAATCTCGTCCGCCCCTGGTTTTTGTGGCCTCTTTGTACCTTGATAAATATGAATATTGTAATCTACCTAGCTGAATAGGAGAGAAGGAAGATAACACGGATGATACGGGTATAGCATGGACACTGTCAATGTATAAGAGAAGAAACGCATGGCTTCTCAAGCTTAAAAATAATAAGGCTTACAATATGCATATATATATATATATATATATATATGTATATATATCTGATATTATGATATAACAAGTGAGCATGTATGTATCTCAATATGGAAAATATGTGTAAGTCAAATTGTACACTGTAAAATATTTATAGGCCCTATCTTACGCAGTCTCATAATCTGCGTGTTTGCGTAGCCAAAAGACGTGAGTGAGGTAAAGAGTACAAAGCATATAAGTCAGTGGAGTTGGTAGCTTTTGCCAATTCTTGCGATAGTTTACTAATGTTAACGCCAAGTCTCACAACCGTTGTGGTATTAAGACAATTTTCGTAATTGAAGTGTCACGCACAACAACTTGTGTGACCCGATGAATCCGAGAATAATCGAGTGCCTATTCAAAGCGTTTTCACATAGCAGGCGCTAACATAGAGGACAATTTTGTATGCATACATATCTGTATAGGCTTATCGATAGACGTGTAGCTCTTTCGCTTGACACGCCGGTCAGGGGAACGATAGTGGTAGAAGAGCCGAAAGTTTGAGGACCAGTTCTTATCTCGGCTTGTATATGTCCGTCTATTCACAGAGTTAGTTGGTACCTCAAACTGACTAATTTGGAGGACTGGATTCTGCATGTACCATTCGTCTGATTTGGCTGATGGTGTCCGTTTCTCTCTCTTATTTTCGGTTTCCATTCCTCGATTGTAGCTGATATCTTTCTACTGTAATTAACACAATAGGACATTGCCTCTCTTATAACAGTGGAGCACTTGTCCATAGGCTTCGAGCCGGATCGAGTTCCGATATCTCACCGAGCTTTCTCACGTAGATACCTATCTCCGTGCGCCACATCACTGAATTCAATGCATTTGTTAGCTAATTTAGTAAACCCCGCGCTTATCGATAACATACATAAATACTAAAATACAATATCACTTTTCTTGATACGTAGACTTTTCTTGATATTACGTCTAATATAATATAACGTTACATCAAGTCCACGGACAGTCGGCCTTCGGCGCGCTTACTCACTGGCTTGGCCAGCTTGACAAAGCACTTACCATTCGCGCAAGTGAATGCCTCACTCGCAAGAGACTGCTCCGGGCGGTGGCGGCGCCAGCGGGGACTGCCAGCGCAACGATCACAGAGAACTGCTCTGCTGTAAACGATTGGCGGTGCTTACGCCGCCGACGGTGATCGTTTTGCGTTTACACGTGCGCGCAATGGCCTTTCCACAATGAGATGCGACGCTCGTGGACCGGGTCGCCGCCCACCGGCCACCGCTTACTCCATCCGAACGCGGGCCACGCTCGTTCTACCCAGGTGCTTGGCCTAGGCTGCTGTTCCCGCGCCATAGCTCGTTAGTTGATGGTAGGTAGCCCTCCATAAGTCGTGCTTGGCCGAGTGCTGGCGTTCCCGCTCGCGTCCCGTTTGTCACGGGCAATGACTTAGACAGTCGTACGTAGCCAGTGTCTGAAACAAACACCCAGTCGGGTAACCCTCGTTCCCAGATATACCTATAAATATATGGCCGTCGGTACTTTGTTTCACTGTACCTTCACGGCCCACCTCGACGTCTTCGTAGCGAACGGCCCCCGGGACCTTTTGAGCCATGGTATTTTCACTTACTTGTCCCAACCTGTCGGTGCTGTTCGCTCGCGGAGCAGAGGACAGTGCACCAACCGCGACCCTCCCCAAAGACCCCCGGGTTACGGCGAAACACGGCTGCACGGGCGCAGCCAACAACAGAGAAAAATAACATTCTTAAGATGATTGAGAGTTCGTCTGCGACGCTTTCGTCCGCTGCAGGGACGGCGTGTCACAAAGCCGGACTGTCTACCCCTCGCACAAAGGACCGTGGGTATGTAGCATCATCGAGACAAGACAGGCCCGAGCCAGCCTCGCGCCCTTGACAACCGTACTGACCTTGGACCTTGAAGAGTGGCCCTCATGACAAGCGTGCCACATTAGGCCGCTAACAGCATAGTACCGGCACCCATACATATACTACATATTAATATGTAACGAAGTAAACGAGATGAAAAACACGATTCGGACAAAGAGCCGCACCCCATCGCCAGCATTTCACAAGCGCTAGAGCTCGATATCTGTATGAGTTCACCCGTGAGTGACAAGTTGGCGAAAAACGAGACCTGTTTTTCGTAGGGGGGAGGCCTAGCGCCACATTACATTCATCTCACCTTTGCCATGCAAATGTCAATAGAAGACTGGGCTAGTGGAAGGGATATAGAGTCAATCAGTTATCATGCCGGCGAAGCTGGACGAAACTGTTGTTTTGTTCTGGTGTGTTCATTGAGTGTTCATGTGCACGTGTCCGTACGTCGTATTCGTTATGTTAATGGAGACAAATTTAATATGGTTAATGTTTTACCTTTTACTTTGCCGGTGCTTGTCCTTCTGGTGGCAGAGTGTTTCGCATGGACGAAGCTTACTGTTGACCCGTAAGTGTCACATAGGAAGACTGGAAATTCTGTGCACTGTGCGCTTATTAATTGCGCAATATCATACAGGCTCAGTTCGCTGTATAATATAAGTTGATTATCTCCTATGAGCTCTGCAGCTCAAATTAACCGAATTCCGCTCACTGCATCTCAACCATAGTTTGCCACAGTTGGATTATTATTTCTCTATCTTATTTTTTTTATCGTCTCGCCCCGGCGATCAGAGCGACGAAGAAGAGATACGGAAGAGTGTGGTTCGAATCCCACCGCAGACCACAAGGGAATTCGCGCGGTGGGGATTTTCTGTAAATACCTACGTAATGCACTTTTCATGAGATCCTGTATTTAACAATTGGCTACTCTCATTCATTCGCGTCCCACCTACATAGATGCCGTTGAATTCTGCCAGTGCCCGAATTACAACAGCCATTGTCTTCCGCCTTTCGGATGCATTGTAAGCCTGATCGTGCGATCCATCTTCTCCCCTTAGATGGTTGCCCAAGAGTTTCATGCGAGGTGCTCAGCGCAAAGTCGTTGATGCTGCTCGAGATGCAGGCGAATGCCGGGGGGATTCCAACGCACGATATCTGCCCACGGCGTTCTAAGGTCCTGGCAAATACCGGCTTTCAACCACCGATGCCTATGAGCGGTGAAGAGTAGGCACAAGAGTAGGACTATTCACCGGCGTCAGCGCTGCTCGTATCTTCTTCAGGTTCATAATTCTCTAGAATGTGTGGTCTTTGTCCCATCTCCCTTCTCTCTTCGGCGCTCGGCAAGGGGAGCACTTAAGCGGGGGACAGGCCCCATGTGCCCGGCCTCGCTCCAGGCCCCCTTCCGCCCCCAGAAGGCCTGAGACATTGGCGGAGTCAACGGCGGGGGATTGTTGAGCCCCTAGCGAGGCTCGAAGGGATTGTTGGCCACCGCGCACCGAAAGGGTGCAGCTTCACTACCGAAACAGGCCTCTGACCGCCGTGTCGAACAGCAGGCAATGGTTGCTCCAACCCCGAGTGCACAGCACAAGCTTGAATGCGGCGAGTCTCCGCACTTAGGGCGGTCCTCCCGATCGCCTCATGCGAAAACAATGCCTATTGTCTCCAGGCCTTGCCCTCCATCGTGAGGGCTTGCGTCACAAACCGAAGTGGCACTACGAGGCGAATAGAACGATGCTAACAGATGATATCATTATCTGGGGAGTGAACGGTGCCGGTGAGGAGATCCTGAAGTATTGATGGGTGCTTGTGGGTGAAATGATTGATAAGATGAGCTTTAGACCGGGGCATCACTCTCTGGCTAAATTTCCCTGATTCTTAACAACGGTTTTCACGTGATGAAATCATCAACACATAGTGAAACAAAAAGAAAAGACCGTACGTACAATGACGTACAAACTGAGATTTAACAGTGAGACATGTCGTGCCTCAGGTTATCTAGCACCAGACCATATACCAGCATAGTATACGCTGGTACTCGATAATAGCGAATGTTTTCACTGTAATGCAGTGCACTTAGAAATCCATGGAAAATTATCCATAACCCCCTGCTCATGATTAAGATACCTGGCGTTTATTTTTATAACTCTATTGGCATATTTACTTTGAGTAAAGACCACCTTGATTCGCATGTGCCCTATATAATTCAAACGGGTTGAACGTGGTTCCAAGTCCCCGGCGTTACCGTTACGATTAACTCGCTGTTCAACAGCAATTACGCATAACATTATTGTTTCCAAGTCATTATTATATTCTTTATGTACCTCAACTTTTCTCGCTTTGAATCGAACTGTTCACATGGGGTTGGGAGGAGTCTTTCCCTAGTAACCTTCCCATAGCTGAACCGATTGCTCTTTCACAATATAGTATATTATTATTATTATTATTATTATATATATTTTTTTATGATTATATTGTTCGTGACGAGTGCCTCAAAGTCGTACCGTTCAGCTTGATTCAAGCGTAGCACGTGGCGTTGTCGCCGTTGTCGACTTAGCATTCGTTGCCTTTGTTGCTGCCGCTTGTGGTCAGTGGTGGTTCCCTTGCTTGCTACCGGTCAGCTGTCGTTCTTGGCCTGGGCAACGTCGACAGTTGGATCCAGAGCTCGCCGCCGTCGCCGCCACCGTCGTGATCTATAATTACGGATTATTTGTCAGCTCGGTTCGTCTCTCGCGTTTCCTCCCTTGTCCTGCCCGCCTCGCTCTATTCAGTCACGTTCATTTTCCATTCATGCCACTTGGTCGGTCCTGTCCCCGTTTATCCCTCCTCGTACTCCCGGCCTGCGTTGTCTCCCTAGTCCACCTCCTCTGCCTTTGCCACGTGACCGCCACCACGGTGTGTGCGCGAGTGGCTGAGTGAGCGGGTAGCCCACACCAAGCGTACAGCACCTCAACGGAGACCCTGCTTGCTGTTCATACTTCTGGCCCTGGATCTTGCCCGAGCCGTTGGCCGTTTCGCGGCCACATGCACTGCCGATGGTGGTACGTCCTTCCTTGTGGGACGCTCTCCCGCCATCGTCACCCGCCGTGGCTTGGCTGGTCGACCAGCCACCCGAACCCAACCGTGGACCGTACACCAACCGCTAGAGTCGTTAATTAATTGCCAAGCTCCTTCTCGTCGCCCGCGTCGTCGTCGTCGTCGTTGTTGTCATCATCGTGGTGGCGAATAGTCGCGGGCGAGTGCGCGTCGCCGAGGTCCTGACTCTCCTCTGGTCTTCTTCTACGTTGTGTCCAGGCCCGTGGTATTCGGGTTCGGCCAAGGCTCGACGAGGGAGGCTTTGAGGACTATCGGAGCCGAGCCGCTCGAAGTTCGGGAGCGTTCCCATCAATGCGACGGTGGGTAGGGCGGCGAAAGCGGCCGACGCCAGCAACGAGGCTCGCTGCTAACATCGGGGTTCGCCCCTTCAGGGGCACAAGAGGCCAACAGAAAAACAACGAGCACCTTTTCCCTTCCCTGCTCAGACGCGAGCCTGATTGACCCACGAGGTTCGTCCTTTTTGTTGGGACCATCGGACACACGCTGATATCCATTCGTATGGAGTTATAATATTTATAATGGGACTCATGTAAGTGCAAGCGTTTCCGCCGTGTTCCACCCCTCCCGTGACAATGCATAAATCAATAAATTATTCAAGTAGTACGAGATTGTGATAGGCCGGTACGTGCAGGGTGTTCGGAAGGTTACGCAAACCTCTGAAATACTAGGCAAGGTTTAGCGGTACCCAAGATAACAGGCCCTGCGATTTTGTCCTTCCTACTTTCTATCCATGCATATACATACGTCATAGACGAGTCCCATGTGTGCTAAAGTAACATTGAACGAGGGAAAATAAACATCTCTGAAAAATAGAATCCCGCAATATTTTATCATATCGAAATGTTAATATGAGGACAATTGTGATACGAGCTAGCTAATTGCTGGTGGACAAGTTTACTTGGTATCGCTCCGGGTCACCCAATTGCCATTCTGGTGGTATTTACGATATAAATTGAAAACACAATGCATGAGCAGATTATACCGCCATTAAGAGTGCTTGACGGGCAACGTTCTGACCATCTGTGACCGTGACATTGAATGGTCATTGATATATCTCTCTCTCTCTCTATACCTTTTAGCTTCGAAGCATCTCGAGGTTGAGGGACGATGCTCTTCACAATACATTTAATTATTTTGACGTTGTACTTCGTCACTTCATTTACTTCATTGAACGCCGCGAGCATTCGTTGAACAATGTGGCGTTCCCTTCACCACAAAAAGGGGGGCGAGGTATCGTATTTTCCGGAATCAGCCAGCATGAATACAAATCGCTTATACTCAAATGTGATCAGCAATTAGTAACAGCTAATAAATAAGCTAATGAATAAGACACTACAAGAGCACCGAATAAACAAACGGATCTTGTCACTCCGCCCGTGGCAACTCTAACGGTATGCTCCATCTACAGATTCTCGCTCTCTCGCCGAGGTGTCCATCGTCAAGTCGCACTTGGTGAACGTTTTTCAATCAGCCGTTGATTCGCAATCGCGTTCCCGCCAAGGACTCGCTGCACTCAGCAGTTTCGAAATACATACGTTATATTGGATTGAGATTAGGCGGGTTATCTGGCCACTCCTGGAAGTCAATTCCGGTCAGGGACTTTGGGTGCATACATATTAAATTCCCTTCCGATGGCACTTTGATCCCTTGGTACTTTGTCGTGTATAAATATCGAATTCACGTCGTGGATTACTATTCAGCGTAACATAAAATTATTCATCACCTCTCTGTATTGAATTTGTTCCACTATTCAACATCCACTAAGAAGAGGCTGCGAATGGGAGGATTATGCGCCATGCTTAATCTTCTCTGAGTGACTAATACAGGAGGTGATTCTGTTGCCGTTCCGACTGACGTTGCGAGGTGCCGCTCCGTTCTCTGTCTGCTGTCTCCAGACATGGTTATTGCAAGATGCATGCTCTCGTCCGGCCGCTTGACTTCCCATGATATCAGCTGCCCAGCAAATGTTTGTCGATTCGCCAAAGGAGGAGTATGTCACTGTGTTTGATTAATTCGAGAGACACAAGGCGGAGACAACAGCCCCACATTGAAACATTGAAATTCAGTATGAAACCTTTGCTGGTGATCTCTGTCCGCGTGCAACGGGCAAATGCAACGGTCCTGAACACCGATCCGGATGCAAGATTACAAAATTATTCATTATAGAAGAAACCTGCCGCGTGCGTACCTTGTAATGCCAACTAGTGTCGTTTGTCTAGCTTGGCCTTCGCATGGATGTGTCTTGATGTCCACTCGACAGCTTCTCCCTGTTGCTTGTCCGCAAAACATTATCGAAACACTGCCTCTGTCTCTTCGGTGGTAGCGTAATGAAAATCTAACTGATACCTTTTGATTTGCCTATAGTAGTTTTGTGTTATTGTGTTCGCTGAACACTATCGCCCCTTCTGTTTGGGATTTAGATTTTTCGCTGTTGTTTTAGTTCGAACAATGATCATCAATAAGGGAGTATGGACGATGTCTAAGGTCAGCTTATCCTTAGCACTTTAAGGCTGGCGTTGATCTCGGCAACAAGTGCGGTAAGCGTTGCTATCTTGTGGCAAGCACATGTCGCCAGGCTGTAACTATGGTCAGAGGTCTTCCAGACACCGAACACCGAATGGAATACCACTGTGTCCTACAACGCTACATGATAATGTCTATAACGCCACTGGTACACTACACTATTTAGAGACGGAATACCATCCAACATCGTTTGTAACCTCCATGTTTATATTGAATACACCATTTTAAGGGACCGTACGTATGAAACGACAACCGTTTCTGGGGTGCCGGGTCATGGGTAGGCTAAGGCTGGTGCTCCAACAACATGACTGTGTTATTTTCAAGTATCTGAATTTAATCGTTTTTCTCGACATGATCCTCAGCTCTTCCCCTATCTAACAGGCCTCAGCTCTTAACATCTGAATTGAAATAGTTGTAAAGCTAAGCATATTGCACCTAGATATTTTCGGGAAAATTAGGCTATTCAGCCATGTTCACGAAGAACACGCCCATGAGGGTATCCGAAGATCATCCATTTTCTCTAAAATTGACTTACAATAAATAATCATAAGTTACACTAAGTCAAAGTAGAGGTCTTTTTCTTTTCAGTCAATGGCTGGCACGCTCCCGTGTACATATTCACTCTCCATAGCTGGTTTAGTAGTGAACACTAATGAGACACTGGTCTACCTTGAAATCCTTGAAATAGCTTCCGTTACATATTCGATTGAAAATAGAACCAATCCAAAAGATCAACTTTAAGCAATACCGTATCAACATTACGTCCATATGCAGCGAGACACCTCTATAAATGAATACAAACATGCTAAAACGCTCCGCCCCGCTGCTAGCAGCCAAATCCACCGATGTGTACCATATGCCCGCCATTTCAAGCCATTTTGCATCATGTTGGCGCAGTAGGCCGAAAACATAGAGTGGTAATGTGGCAAATTCACTTGAGTTAGCAATTCCGTTTGGATCGCTTGCCGACTGACGCGCAATGCAAGGCGCAATGCATAGTGTAACACGCAACGCACCATACCGCCGCACCGCTGACTCTGTTCCTGTGAAAGAAAAAAAAAAGGGAAAGATGCTCGCTCTCAATTTCGTCCATTTTTTTTTCGCTTTTCTTTCGTCTGGGAAATGTGTTGTCGGAAGGTGCCAGCTACAGCGAAACTATATCTTTTTCGAACGAGAGAAGAGGGATTCGAGGCCAAAACACGATGGGCAGGCAAGGGCCTGGGCGAACCTGCCAGACCCGGCTGGGCCTGCCTAGCCCGGGACGAAGCGGCGAGCAGGACCGTATCGCGTGGGTAGAGGAGAAAACTGTGTTTGGGGCCGCGCCAAGCGACGTCGGCGTATCGCATGCGGATGCACTAGGAGGAACAGCGAGCAAGAGGCGGCAGCGGCGATGGCGAGTGGACGGTCATGGCAGAAAAAGCAGCAGTCAGGTAGCAAGCAGCAGGCTTCGTTCCGGCATTACTGCAACGTACGGAACGTGCTGGAGGAGTTCGCTACTGCGGCTGCTGCCGCCGCCACCGCCGCCGCCAGAGCGAAACGAGACCACCGTACTGGCAGCCAAGACAGCAGAAAGCAACGAGAGAAAATAGGCCTCCAGAGAAGGGCGGCCGAGATGGTTGGACCGGCGGGCAAGCGGGCGGTCGTTTTCGGCATCCGCCGTCCCAGCCATTGGAGCGGGTTGGCGGGCGGGTGCGCGGGCCAGGGGAGAGAGACCCCCCCCCCGCTTTTTCTCCACCAACATCTCCCCGTCTCGGTCGTCGAATCTCAAAGCACGCTTTGTACCTGGTGGCGAAGGGCCCAAATAGGGACAAAAAGGCGACGACGAAAAATTGAATAGAGCGAAAAAGGTCCAAGAACAGCCGCAAAAATATCGACACGAACTGTCGATCCATAACGCGTTACAGGACCGCTACGTCAACGAGTGACGATAACCACTGCTTCTGCCATTACGGCGTCTCATGCAATCGGCTGTTGGCGCGAACCGAGAGAAGTTGCTGCGACGGAACTGCTTCGGCGCTTGCAGCGAAATGCTTCGATTGGATTAACAGGTAGTGTCATTGGCAAAGGGTATGTCGCGAGCCGTGGCCTGACGGTCTGCCGGGAAGTCATCGGAGCGACTGTCGACACGATTTTGTTGTGGCGTTTTCTTCGTTCAGATGCTACTTCACGGATAGCTGCCCTCCCGCGGTCACCTCCTTGGGCTCGTCGTCAACGGCTGGACACCGAATGATGAAAGGTGATTTTGGTGCGCGCGGTAGCAAGGCCGCGAAAAGGAGATGGCGCGGCGGCGGCGACAGCCATCGGTGCTCTTCGGTCCAGTGCGCTGACGCACGCTGGCTCGCCGGGTAAGTAGCTCGGTAGGTACAAGGAAAGCCGAAAATATGAAAAGCTTCGGAAAATATCGAAGATAGAGAGACGCCCAGCCGAAGTACGAGTGCCGGCCGCACCAGCAGCAGTAGTAGCAGCAGTAGTATCAACAGTAGATGAAGCAGTGGGTCGCGCTGGTTGGCACCGCCGGGGCGGCACGATCGCGCGTGCGCAGATCGGAGACTCGCGCGCGTGATAGCGGAGGGCCGGGCGACGACGGAGGGAATCTGATATGGATTTGAGCCGGCTGGATGTAGGTAGGGCCAATGGCTAATGTCGAGTCAGCCTGCTAAAGTAGGATACTATAGCTGGCCCAAGAGGCTAAGATCGAGTTTGGCTTGCTCAGGGAATTCACTGGAAGAAATGATGCCGATAAGATGATTGATATTGGCCGTTCGTGGTTGATTTATTATTTTAGTTTAGATACGATTGAGACTTGGGGAGAATGCGGGGAAGGGATATTGGTAACTTTTTCAATTCAGTTCAAATACGCCTTGACTGAAAAGGGCCGTTCCTCCTTTATGAGGCTCGAACCTGCAGCCTCCAGTATTGTGCAGCTAAGATTACAGCCGTCCACGGCACTGGCACCTCAGCGCGTATCCTTCGCGAAATGATAAAAACAGCGCTATGCGATATATCACTGGGCCATCATTTGGTAGTTTTGACATGTGAATCTGGTAGAAAATACGGAGTGCTTTCGTGCATAGAGACTTACTCCTCTATACTGAAATGTTTAATAAGTTCCAAATTTGACAAAAACCTCGTTTGATTATGTTGATGCGTAGTTTTGATGCGTAATCCACCTACCGCCAGGAGCCTACTAATATATAATATATTAGCAAGTTTTCCGGGCTCACTCACAGCTAACATTTAGCGTCCACGGTATATATATATATATATATGTATAAATATAATAGATTTTACTAATTAAAATAGATTATTAATAGCGTCGGTAGTAATAGATTCTCAGCACGTCCAGTATATGTTGTGTGTACATTGTTGTTATATTCTCAAATTTTCAAAGATGAGTCGCCACAATGTGCGTCGCATGTTCACCGAATCTCTGAATTGTGTTCCTAATCATCGAGCACTAACTAAAGACTGCTAGAACGTGCCATCACAGGTGTCCGTACACCTCCGTATATATTGGGACTGGGTCTGAACGGTGGTCGTGGTAGAGCACACGATTGCTGAGGTGGCACATTTAGCCAGCCGTATTTGTTGATCATTAACTGCACCTGTACGACAGCAAGCGAAACAGCACAAGCCTGTATAACCTATACCTCATATCGAGGAAATCTTGAGCTCGATTACCCCTCCTGGCGACGCAGACTGCTAGGCCTCTAGCCTACCGATCCGTACTGCCGAAACCTACTTTCCGTTATCCACAACAGCAAAATGCTCCCTCACGTAAAGGTGCCCTGCAACATCGGACTCCTCACTGTCGTTTCTCTAAACTGACATCGTGTTTAGCTAGAGAATTCTCGAATCAGCACAAAGCAATTAATCAGTACGACCTGACTCGGCACGATCAGAGAGATTATCAATGGAGATTCTTTAGTTTCTAGCCAAAGGCTTCGTCCCTTCATATGTATTATCGTTGTACATATACATACAATCAATAAGGGACCAAATCGTCCCTCTTGTTACTTTAGCCTTCGGCGAGGCGCTGTCTTCGTATCGCTCGAGCGGGACCCTCGAGGATAGCGAGCATAGAAACAATATGAAAAGTAAATCTTCCGGGCTGACCCACAGCCAACATTTAACGTGCATGGTACTGCTTTCGGCATTGCTTCACAAGACGGACCCTTTGAATAAAAATGTCCAACGGTGGCCATCGAGCCCGTCCACCTACGTGAGCAGCCTTGCCGACGGCGTGCTCGCCGCTTCGTCCCCCCAAAATCGGTACAATTTTTAGGTTCTCAGTTGTATATAATATAGGGGAGCAATAAAATCAAGAGGGGAGACACTCCTAACATAAGACCTCGCAGCTCACTATCCACTTGAAATATATTCGTTCCACAAGAAGGTTCCGTGTCAACCTGTGACTATGCAGAATACACAAATGTTTCTGTTCCCAGATTCAAAATGGATCCACCAGCTTTCCGACTGATCCTGGCGACAAATAGGTCATCTGTTCCGGGTAGCGGTTCATGGAGGTCAGCCAAGGCAGCTCGCTCTTGGAAAGCATATTATCGTGTATTGCTTAATTTATACAATGACTTCACACACAAGACAATGTTGATACCATCGTTCGGAGCCATTTTTTATAATTTCCAAACCTCTAGGGTTTGTTCTTCATAATTTGTCCTTTCAACAGCCATTCCAGCGTCGCGACTGTTCTGAGTATAGACTTCTATCGTTTCCTTGCACTAAAACCTTTCGGCGTCAAAGATGCCTAAAGCGGAAGGCTTAATCAATCGGATAATGCTACCTGGTAACCACAGCCCGAATATATGCCGAATTCAACGTGTACCATCGTGGTGTGTGCGGTACGGCAACGTTGTTAACTTCGCGTCGTGATCGATTACCTTAAGGACTTAGTATGCGTCATTTGAATAACGAGCACCAACGATTGTTAAGGCTCGAAGTGGGCATCTCGCGGCCGTCGGTTGGTTGGCTATTTTCAGTCGTGTTGTTTGCCAACTTCTTCTTTGCTAAGCTGCAGTGGAATAGGCGACTGCATTTGACTATATTGAATGATAGCTCACGATTCGCCAGCTGCAATAGTGCTGCGGGAGTCTCGTCGGGCAGTATCACTGTTTGACATTTACCAAATTTCTATTATTTTCGTTTCACTATATATTATCCGTTCTACTTTATGGCCATACAGGCGGCAGCGGTAACACCGACCCTGTCCCCATTTTCTTTCCGCAAAAGGTGATCTGTTCAACATGTGACGAGAAGAACAAGCCCGACAAATATGACGGCATAACGTTCTGTCTTCTCTGTGAATTCTCATTGCTCCTGCTTGACATTCGTGCCTACGTGCTGCGGCGTTCCCTTCTTTAATCTAATGAAGGACGGCTCAGGCTTTTGTCCTGCGTAGCATTTGCCCTCTTTGCTCCGAGTTCGGTCAGAGTTCCTTTCGTGGCGTGAATTTCAGCGAAGTCTGCTAAGGCATTGGGGCGAGTTTCCTTTTGAATCTAAGGAAACATCCACATCCACTGAAACTGGACGGGAATCAACGAAACATTGGCTATTTCTATGATTCCACTTCAATTCTGACGCTACTCGTTATTCTTGTGGCTCTGCTAGCTAACAGTCGAACGTGTTGTTTACAGGATCTCGACAAGACGCCTCAACACCAAGTACTTCTGCTAAAGGTCTAGCCAGTGGCGCGGTGGGACCATTTCCAGCGTCTACCAGTATCAACATTTTGGGCAAGGAGTTTAGCTTGCTAGCGATCTGATACGATTCCCGCCGCCTGCCACGATCGCATCTCCTCTCTCCTCTCTGCTTTCGAGCAGACTTCGTAAATAATGTACAACAAGGCGGTTGTTCTCTCCAGTCGGCGATACCGAAGCCGATATCCCACACCGACAGACAAACGAAAGAAAATCCTCCTCGAAACTATGATAAACAGATGCTTGTTGATGATATATCCAGGACAAACATTGTGACGAATATTGTAAGCAGGCCCAAAGAGAGTTTGACAGCGAAGCATGTCTCTACTTCTCCCGCAAGATGAACTCAATGAAGGGAGGCTTCGGCGTATCCTACGGCTAGCTCTCAGAAAACTTCCAAAGGAGGCAAGGTGCCGCTCACCCCTTGGAACGTGACAGGTGTGCCGATGCTCGCGTTTTTTTTTGTCTTTTCGTTGTTCGCGTGTTCTACGTGATAGTGGTAGCATGAGGAGATGTCATTTGCTTCGAGTAACGAATGCTGTTTAAACTAAGCTGGTTTCCATAAACGCACACACGCGAGCCTGCCTTGCTCACACACCTCTTCCTTACTTCATATAGACAATGTCTGTTGACTGATTTGCAGGGTCGCTGGACTACCATTGGCAGGCGGTATCGTCGGCGGCGACCTCATATGCTGTTGTGTTTGAGGTCATCATAGCCGTAGTAGTAGTTGTAACAGCAGAAGAAGCATGACTAGTCGAAACAGAAGGACGGCGTCTTAGCGACAAACAAGTGTTCGCGGTGCTGGCTGCAGACAGCGTCGCCTCGTGGAACAAATTTCCCTCAGGACCGAGAAACCACGGGCCTATTCCGTGTAGCCTCCCTCCTCACACCACATTTCCAAGAAGGCGCAGCAGACGTTCCTAAGTGTTATATCATATTTGCAATGTGTGTACGGAAGACTTGTGCTGCTCCTAACCAAGCACACGCTCACAGCTTGCAGACAAGCACTAACAATAAGCACAACGGCAACAGCAACAACAGCGATAGACCCCAAGGAGGACGTTCTCAATCCATTCATCTGTTCATAGCTCCATCTACTTTTATCTTCACTTCGAGGTGGTTCACCGTTGGCCTCAATCACTTTCTCACGTTGGTTATATCACAAGAGTATTTACAAATGTCGAGAAGAGTTTAGTGAAGGCAGCACTGATACAACAGTCAACGTTATTTGGTACAACGTAGTATATATGATCATATTAACGCTGTAGTGTGTGTGATTTGTTTGCGTTGTGCTTAGGAGTGTGTTGTGTTTTTTGCTGTTGATTAGCGCGCGCTCGTTAGGCTTGATGCGTCGTACGTGTCATACCGCTTACACACACATACAGGGCAAGATAATCCGTTTACAGCCGATCTGAAATCTTAGCCTTGACGTCACCCTGTATCGTGCCATCAAGATGGGCAGGACAGGCCGCTATTCACGAAACGGCTGCCAGGAAGAAGCAACCTCAGTGGTGAAACAGCGGTCCAGGTATAATATCTACTGATTAGAAGGCCATTTATAATAAGACCACTAGGCTTTTTGGAATGGGCACGTCGCTTGCGCCATATCTACTACTATAAATGCTTACGTAGAATTTTGCCATCTTTAACTTTTAATCAAAGCCAACTTTGATGATCGGAACAATATTAGTGACCTCCCACCGCGAAAGAGATCCCCATAATTTAGCAAAGCAATTTCTAGGATACTTTTTGCTCAGTCGGCTTTTCTCTTGCAGAGCGCATATAAAAAAAATCACCCAATGCGCCATATATATATATATATATATATATATATAGTGGGATGGGAGTTGCCCCAGGTGAGATCTCTTGTTGCGATGATCCGCCGTCTTCAAGGCCCTTTTAGTCTTTGGTGGTCCCACCGCATGTAAGCTCTGAAACAAGCACGCCCACACGAACAAATGCTATGCATATCCTCCGCTACGTATTTACCAACGACGTAATAATCGGTTATTCTCAACCCACCTGAAAACGTGTTGTCTTTTTTGTGCGTGGGCTCTCGCTTCTACAGATACGATTCAGGACCACTCTGACTCAGCATAGTGTATACTCTCCAGAGCTTGAAGATGTTATACTCTCACTAATGTCACAAGAATTCGATTTGCTACGCTAATTTCGTCATAGAATGCTTCGCGTCATAGAGTCCTTTTCCAATTTGTTTATATCACAACAACCACTGATGGTGAGAAATCAGTCTGTCGACGTTAGGCATGCATGCGGGGCGGGTGGACGCTATCCTGCGGAGGTCGGAGCACTTACCCTCGGGCTGTCCGTGCACACTTCCGAATTAGCTAGTTGATCTACGGAAACCAATGAATCCGAGAACAAGGTCCTCGAAAAAAGGGCGGCACGACTACCAATGCCATGGCGAATTTTCTATCAGCTTCGCCGCCTCCTCCTGACCTGCAGGGCCTGCTAGCTAGTCCTGATACATGGACAGAAAGCCACTACAACGTGACTTGCTAGTGTTCAGAACTTGCGAATCTTACAAGAAGGCCAAGGACGGTGGCCAGCAGCAGCGTTCACAACGGACGATCCTGAATCGTTTGATATTCATGACAGACAGCCTTAAGCACGCAAGCGATACTCTTTTTCCCTTTCAATTGGATAGCAAGTGGGCCGGGCATTATGTGGGTTGATCTCCGATGACCAGGACCGACGGAGCACTCTATCAAAGTGGAGCCTATACGTTACTACCGTACCACCTGAAATACTTAGCCCACTCATTGGAAATTGGACGGTATATATATATATATATTTGTTTATTTATATACGTATATATATATATACCAGAGCGGTTTAGCTACCTGAATACCCAAGAGGGCAAAAGTAGCATGCTGTTATCGCCGGCGACTCATAGCGGCTAAGTCGCCGGATGAAATGCTAACTGGCGAATGTTACTACCTGAAATAAAACTGGCCGACGTGTTTTGAAAGGTGGACACTACTTAAATAAATGAGGTTCGCCACAGCTATCAAAGCGCGAGTGCAAAGAAGAGAATCGATTTTATGATAGATTGGAGACACAAAGAAGGTATGATCTCCCACACACACATATGAAATAGCAAGGGTCAACTTAGCCTCTAGCCATGCGCAGTGCCTGCGCCCATTTCAATTTACTTTTACGCTCGATTGCGGGACAGCATCGAGACTCGTCGGCCCCAACTTACGCATCCCGGGCTCCCGGTCGAACAGACAACCTGACGGGGAAGAACCTAAAAACAATGAGTCCAGTTACAGCGCTAGCGGCGGAAGGCAGCCGCAGCAATTCAGGATAACAACGACAACTGCTACATGAAAGTGCGCACTTTATTCCCATTTAAGAGCCAAGTCAAGTCAACATTTTGGTTGATGTTCGTTTTATACTTAGGGCGGCACCATGGGATACCGTCTCTTTCTCGATCTCGCCTGCTCTTTCCATGGAAACAGGAAACGGCAAGGAGCTCATGAACTGGCTGACACTTGCTTTGCTTGCCACTCTTCCTGCCGGCAGCCTTCCCTCAGAGAGAGAGAGAGAGAGAGAAATGACGTCCCCAAACCCTGTAACCAGGCCGCACCGCTCGCCTGAGCTGCTCACATCACGGTCCTGAACGTCCAAATATCCTCTTGTGGGTTAGAGAACCTCGGCTTCTGGCCATGTCCACTGTACGACGACAGTGCGGACGGGGGCCGCCGCTCGACCGCGATTTCATGGGCTGGTCCTAACGGGAGGGGGGTAGCAGATAGTGGTGGACAAGAATAGAGGAGAACCTCCACTCGCCGAGATACGATGAGACGATGAGAAAGACGAGGAAGTGGTAGTAGTTGACGTCGACTAGACGCTGAAGCAAGAAGCATAAACGGCGCAGTTTCGTCTCTACACGTCGGCCCCGCCTTTTTGGAGCCTTTCTTTGCCGTACGCAGACAGCTTTTGCCAGCCGCATGAACCTCTGCACTCTTGCCGGCATTCCCTCACGTGTGGCTCGACACACAGTAAGGCAGGGGCGATGAAGTCCACGATATAGCAAGCGCGGGACTGGTCGAGTTCCCTGTTCGGGGTTTAGCAAAGACTACCGGAGTTTTGATCTCTCTCTCTGTTTTTCTCGCTCTCTCCTGCTCTCGCCGAATGAACCAAGCAACGGCGGGCTGCTAAAGGAAAACTGGGCTTCCCTCAGCTCTTGGATCTGCGCCAGCAAGTCTCGCACAGAGGCAAATGTCGAGCGACCAAAAGCAATATAACATCCCACTGCCGTTAGCAGCAGTGCCGACAGTAGACGCGACCGTGTGTATGGGCGACGGGAGAGGGGTATAACGGGAACCAGCGGAAGGCTCACCACCTCTGAACTCCTGGCCGGGGCAGTGGTGGTAGCGCAGTAGAAGTATAAGGAGTGCCCGCCAGGAGTCTGAGACTTGCCCAGCTTCGAGAGGCCTTCATCTTTTTGTTGACGTCTGCCCAGCAGACCTCGACGCGACACCAGTCGGCGACCGCGAGGGCTCGACAGCGGCGTCTACAGCCACCTGGGGGTCTCACACTCAGCGCATCTAGCGAGGGTCGAAAGGAGAAATAGTCCGGAAAACGCATCGATACACATCGAGCTAACAACCGCCATCATACATTTCACAATATATTTTCGAGATTGGATATGTGTATATATGACTAGGCTGTACTACACTAATGAAAGGTGAACGCCATACCCATGAGACTAGTACAATATACACGCGACGTACGTAATTTACCTGTAAGCCAAGCTAAATATTCCCGTTCATTGGTTCGCTGCTATTCCGTGAGCTTGGGCTGTTCTGGGTCGTTCACAGGCTCTGTGAATCGTCGAGGCAAACAGACCAATGGGGATCGGATCGAGAGAGAAGTGCCATGACGAAGCTATGGCAGAAAGTTGTGCATGTTTTTTGTGTAGGTGGCTATGTATGAGCGTGCGTGTGTGTGTGTACGCACAGCCATCTATAGCCGACTTGTAGAAGTTTCAGTCGCCATTCGTTCGTTCCCATGGTGGTGAGGTAACGAACGGCCGCAAAAGTAGAAGTAGGGGACGCGTTGCGAACGTGACGGGTGTTTCAAAATGAAGAGCAGCCGCGAGACTATTTTCAGGAACCGCTGTGAATCGATTCAATACATGTACGTATGCATATGCAATACATGCATGCATCTATATAATATGTATGTATATATATATATATATATATATATATATATATATATATATATATATATGTAATGTTACTCTTTCATGTGAGTCAACTATGCCTTTTCATCCAAGAGGACGATGAAACACTACATTTGTATAATCGAATTGACCGATTAGTTTATATTCATGTTATCAACTCAATATGCTCCGATGATTGATGCTGTTGTTGCAATTATTAGTATTTTTCATTTGTGTAAAAGAATAATGTATGAGTCTGAAATATCCACCCCTGTTAAACTCGAGAAACAGATGAAGCATATTTAGCATAAAGAGGCACTCGTCGCTCGAAGTCAGCTGTAAAAAAAAGCTATGTAGAAGCCAATTGTTTGTGCAATATTCGCTATTTAAGCGCAGATACATCGGCATAGAGAAATTTGCCTTATCACATGCTAATGGAAAGTAGTTATTTTCAGTTATATATATATGCCTCTTATCCTCTGACCCTTGTAGCTACTCTTAAGTATATTATTAACTCTAACGATGTTTACTGAGCTTACACTACGTCGGCCTCTTATATATCTTCCATATAACAAGTTATAGAGAACTTTGATCGCTGGTTTGGGCCCTGCCCTTGACAAAGGCACGAATCATCATGTGTGACGAACATAGCAGATATTTTATGGTCCTCAATTAATCTATTCGAAATCTGCGAGAAGCATATACGCCTTGTTAAGTTCCCCCCAGATGTACTACACACTTTACATGATTCGTATATGTATTCGTTCTTCGTTGCACCATTTTGAAACTCTTTTTCAAATTGTGGTGCTATGAAAACATCCTAACGTTGAGACACAGTAATAAATACAATATATTTATTTATTATAATATTGTAAAATAAATGTGAATACATGAGAGTAACTGTTCTCACAAGCCATATTCGATTGTGGCCAGAAACAGAGACGGTGGTATCCTACAACCAGGGATTATTCAAAGATCGGAAGCGAGCGAACTTCCGGGCGCAAACCGCTCTCTAAATGTATTTGGTGCAATATAACTATATGAAAGTTAGCACAATTAATGATTATTTACAATTAATCGATTCCTCCCCTCATTTTGCGTTAGGCCTTGACCTTACTCTTCATACGCCGACAGTCGTCTGCTCAGCCTTCGTAACGAGAGAGAAATAATCGCTGATTTCAACAGCACCAGAATACGTTTCCTGCTTCATATCAGCTATAGATCTGTCTAACGAGTTGCGAGCGTGCGAGCTCGTGAACAACTCCCGTAAGTTGCGGCCATCATCTCGAAGCGAACGACGAATCAGTTCATTGCTCGTAATCAGAGACTGAGCTGATATCGTTGTCAGTCCCACGTTACGCAATAGCCAGTTACACCTAATAAGCCAGCTTTCCACACAATGCATTCGCGACCTTCCACATGTTTAGTACTCATTAGAGGAAATTAAAGGGGCTTGAAAAGGCCTTGGCTTGAGAACTCGGCCGAACATCAGCAACCATTTATTAGGCACGACAACAAAAGCCTACGCAGTGTCGTATCTGAGACGAAGTTCAGCTCTAATGATGAGGTGCGCGTAAACAAAAACTCGTTGGCCCTCAGCTCTGATTAATGCCAGACGCCTCGTGGCCGCATCCGCCACCGCAAGATAACACCAAGTACAGTTACACCATCTCCTCCCGCTTCGACCGTGTGTCTCGAAAAGTGCCTGCGTGGCCTTCGAGGGGCCGTTGTCGTCGTCGTCATCGTCATCGTTGTTTAGTCATCTCAACACGCGAGAGCTGTAAGCGTTCACATCATTCATTAAAGCTGCATTTAACTCCAAACAAAATTCGCCCGCTCACATAAAAGCGAACGGTCGACCCAGACACACCAGGAGAGAGAACAGAAGAGATATATTGTAGATAGGAAAAATGCAACGAGACAAAAATAACCGGACGGGTGTTAAATATAAAATGGGCAGGAGACTCATAGCACGACTACCTTGTATTATATACTTCGTAACCAAAAATGTTGCACTGCTGCTACTTCGTGCATGTCTACAGATTAAAGCCAGTTGGAGCTTAGCGCGCCATTAAAACAAAAGTATATACATATTTTATATATATATATATATATACTTTTTAATGTATATTCTTCTTTATATATATATATATATATATATATATATATATATATATATATATATATATATATATATACAGAATTCAAGATAAATTTTCCGGGCTGACTCACAGCCAACATTCAACGGGGATCGAACCGTGCACCTTCGGGCCTCCTCCGATTGCAAGGCGCGCACGGGTACACCACGCCATCGGGCTTAACCGCGACATAGAAGCGTCCCTTAAGTGGATTGAGGACATAATTGAGACGTATGAAGAGTTCGGTTTAGTGATCAATGCCAAGAAGACAAACATCTCGTTATTCCGTCTGCCGCAGAGGTCAGTGCAGATGGTGCCGGTGCAACTTTGTGGAGAGATGCTCCCATGGTCTGAGTCAGTGAAGTGTCTTGGCACAACCTTACACGATACTCTTAAATGGCATAAGCATCTCCAGTCATTCCTACCAAAATGCTACGCAGTTATTGCCATGATTCGTCGCCTTAAGGAACTTGGCATCCCGACTGAGGGCTTGCTGAGATTTTACATGACCGCATCGAGAACATAATCGCAATATTCACATGTTCTCTGTCGAATCCGAACCAGTGACCCTGTGATTCCAGGATTCCAGCGTTGCCCTCATCCCATCTGTTAAGCAGATGAACAGGTGGATCTTCTGACACAGTCGGCTGAATATGCATTCGGTAGTCTGGTCAATTCATATCGCAGATCGTCACGTCAAATACAAGGTGTGCATATCTTGCAAGAAGACATAGCATCAAGTATAAATGGAGCACATAACGACCCACTAGACCAAGTTATCCAACGGGGGAGGCCGGTGGCTGGGGGGTTTGCCTTCCGTAACAATTGGCAACTTGTTGGTTTGCACCCATTCTTGGCCAACCCTTGCCACGAGTTACCATCTACGTTGTTACTACTCAACGGGCTGCACGCCGCCGTGAACCAGAGCCGCCGGATCAGACTGATCTTGGAAAACAAAACATTTATTTCGTGACGGCTGCCGCATCCCACGATCATTCTGCGGCCCAGAGTGAGAATGCTGTTTTCTATATATCTATCCATTATATCTATGTTCTATCTCGCTTTACTCTCTCCTACTAAATGCGCGGAGCGGCAGCACCTTCCCCGCAACGAGGGCGTGGCTAATCGACCCTGGGCTTCATTAATTCGCTTCGCTTGATGTATGGTCCACTCAAAGTGAATTAGTCACTCGGCACGGTCACAGTCTGCTGGACAACGCCCGCTATCGGGTGTGAACGAACTAACGGACGGACGAACGAAGTGGGCCAGCACGTTGCTTAGATATAGATACTCGGGCTTAGGCGTAGTTGTAGCAAGCAAACGTTGCTCCTACAACGCTGACGTCTTTCTGCGGGGACGCCGTCAATGGTGGCTACTGCTATTGCAGCTGTTAACGTAATCACAGCTGTAGACGTACGAACGTAAGCATGTATGATAGTTCGTACTGTGCCGCGAACCGATTGAACACTAATCTCCACTAGACGCATATATTATCTGCCGTTCTTTTCGCCTCTCTCTCTCTCTCTCTCTCTCTCTCCCTTGCTCTGTCTAGACACCGGAAAAATCTAGCTAATATGAGCAGCTGCGCCCTCTATATATATATATATATAGAGAGAGAGAGAGAGAGAGAGAGAGAGGACGCAGCCGCTCATATTATCTAGACTTTTCCAGTGGCCATTTTCTACTGCCATCTTCACTGTTTGATGTGGGGCGCGAGCGAATGTGCGTATGTTGCCAATGGTCCATTCATTGGGAAAAGCTGCCGTTCGGTATCCCTATTGGGCTGCTATATTCTAGTCGACTAGTTTTTTCCGTTCGAGGCCGGCCCAACGGTTCTACCATCGACCACTTGTCTGCACTTATCCGTATGGTGTGGCTATATTACTCGTCCTACCACTACAACACCTCTGTTCGGGAATCGAATATCTAATGATTTGGTTGTTGTTGCTCCTGTTGCTGTGGTGGTGTGGTTATCGTCGCCAGTAAATTAAAGCTCATTCATTGATCATTGTATACAGCTTTTCATCAAAAGGACAATTATATAAAATAGGTATTTTATCATACGTGAATCTGATAGGGATCGTTAGCTATATTTCTTTCTATGGCATAGAAGTACAACCATTTAAATATCCCATCGAACTATGGACTTGCCAATAGGTCACGACAACAGTTACGGGCACGCAACTCACGAAGATACACATATTATAGGATAAATAGCTTCACTATTTCATTGGAGAGAACATGGAGGCTCATATATAAGTATGGTGCACTTCGAACAGTTGCGATCAGATAGCTGCAGAACGACACTTTAGAGGAGGGATTAGCTCACGAGCGAGACCTACACGCAGTAACAGTGAAGCGAACATAGCCTCTTGGCCATGGTATCACAGACAGGGTAGTTCATAGACATTGACAGCTTTTTCGAGCTTGAAGAACAAAACACTTCCAGCATGAATAAGAGAAGACTTCTCAGCCCTCTCAGACAAACACGTCGTAGGAGAGACTTTGAACAATAAAAATTAAGTGGCGGTACCAGCGGATGGTTTTGCTACGTACGCTAGGTTCGCGATGGTAAAATAGAGCATGGCTATTGACTCCCCCTGAAGTGAACGAAGATTAAATAGAAACTATATCCAGTGTACTCGCCTAGTGCTGAGCTCGAGTGGTTTCTGACGTTGGTAGAAACTTATGTTCCACATGGTCTATATGTATTGCATAGGTTCGTGCCACATGCTACGTATCACCATATGAAATAAAAAATAATTAGAATATAAACAGCACAATATCTACGTTTTTATATACTTTGCAGTTAACCTATTTTAATCAGCCCTATTTTATCTGAAACCTTTTTTGTTTGAGGTGTTGTTTCTTAAGACATCGTCTGTGTGCAATTGCTTCATACGCATTCGTTAAGGACAAACAATATATTCAGTTCTTTTTGTTCACTTGAATGGAGCTTAAAGACACCACTAAGCGGTTTCAGTCGTGACACAGCCGTCAATGTAAGTCTACTTTAACGTACGCTATTAAGCATCAAACTTGAACACGTTCATGAAGCCGCGCTCGGTCGGGACTCGAACGAGCGACCTCCAGGCAGTAGCTGTCCTACCCAGTGTCCTAACGAGCTTCGCCCCTAGGCATGCAGGCACAAACAGACGCAGGACAAACTCACACAAACATCCCCTCCTCAGCCAGGAAGTCTAAATTAGATCGAGCAGAATAAAGAGGAGATTTTCTTGACGTGGAGCCGTGGACATTTCTAGCTACCTTTCGCCACGCCACTGTGTTTCCGTAAATCATACGACATCCAGTACTCCATTCAGCATAATACAAAAGAAAGAAATGTCAGACTTATATTTGAATATCAGAAATGCATTTTGCAGATTCCCTCCGTTTGTGGCGATTCACGACCCCTCCCCCACAGACACACACACGTCAATGCGAAGTATATGTAGTATATGTATGTGTGTATTATAGGCACCGGAGACACACCTTGCATACACACCTTGACAGTTAGTACGTGGATGTCATTCGAACGTGGGCAATCAGGCGTACAAACGAAGCCAATACATAATAATTATCGACCGGGACAGGACTGCGGTAGTGCAGAGATTAGAACCAGATCAATCAATACGCTTGCTCGCTCTCCGTCTGCATCTCCCTGATCCGTCTGTCTTCGCTTTAAATGAGAAATGAGGCGATCAGTGCTACAGTCATTAAGTATGCAATTTATTCGCAAGCGAGATAGAGAAGAAGTCCGCGCGCGCGAGAGAGAGAGAGTAAAACCAGGACAAGCGCATGCGTGATACTTCCTACCAGCTACCAATCGATTTATTGATGATATGCATAACGTGGATACAATTACTGCTAACAGAGATATGCGTATATCCGATGGCTGCTTCCCCCACACGTTATCCTCTATTAGGTGAAACACAAAAAAAACACTGCGTCGATATTTCATCCTGAGCGGCCTCGGGTGCCTCTTTGCTCATCAGCTTCGAGCGTCGTCAGTGACCTACATGTCTTGTGGGTGGTCGATTCATCTTATTCGAGTTTCATCTCGTGCTCAAGAAATTAGCCAGCACCTTCGGTCCCGATGGTGAGTTCAGTCGCCGGCTCGACTCCAGCGCGCTCATCGCGTCTCTGCTATACTATATCCTCCCGTAATTATCGTCGGTGGCGCTGAGGGGCTAGCGCAGCGTTCCTTGCGCCCGGAACGCGTTCATCGCAGTGTGCAGAGAGAGAGAGACGTTCACCTTCGCGAGCTCCCCAGGGATCGGGGCCTAGCCACTTGGTCCTGCTTCGGCCTAGGTCGGCCTAGCCTAGGCAAGCTGAAGCAGTCGTCGAGACTGTAGGCCGCCGGTGTTTTGCTACGGTAACACACGCGGTTCGAAGCGGCAAAGCCTTCTTTGTCGGTAGCAGGCTGGCTGACTCTATGCGCGGGCTAGCAAACTGACTTTTTGTCCAGCAGGAACTACTGGGAAAGCGGAGGCGTCCAGAGAGGAATAATCTATATTCATATTAGACGAAAGAGAGAGAAGGATCTCTTTCGCTGTCTCTCGCCTGCTTTCTCTGACTGGCTTCTTGCTCTGGCTTGGTCTGGGGTGCGGGCTGGGGCACGAGTTAAGGATTCGTTGCGCAGCAAAGGGGGTAAAATGCTGATGGGCGATGAGTGTATGCGAGTAGATCCGGGAGCGGACCGGAACGTATAAAGAGTGGGGAGCTGTGAATTGCTCGGCGCCGCTGCCAATTCCCCGATGGATGGACTGACAGAGCGACAGACCGACCGGCCGACGAAGGACCAGCAGCCGGCGCAGGTCCAATGGGGCCCACAGTGCCGACCGCTAGCTAGCCCGCTATAGTGCCGACCCTGCACTCTGCTACCTTGTCTACTAGAGGCTAACGTTGGGGTAAGGTGGGATGTGCCAGCGTCTCGTGCATACGACGCCCAGACTCATCGGGCTCATTAACGCCTGATGTACCGGCGAAGCAGTAACCTATAAAGAGGCCAGAAAGCTAGCTAGAAGGATGGGGGTGGTCTAGCGACAACCTAAACAGCGCAGGCTAAGGAGCATAGTCGATGGAGATCCCATAGCGTCGATGGGGAGCGGACGCCAAGCGTCCTATCCTGGTCGCCTTCACCAATACCGGGGGCTAGCCATCGTCTCTTCCTCTAACATATCCCCATGTCTTATTGTATTAATGTATTCAATGTATTATTAAGTTAATCTATCACAACGTCCGGCCGGCGTGCTATGCGACAGAGACCGACGAAGAGGGCAACCCCGGTAGACGCTGCCATTGCAACTATATATCCGTTCGATACGAACAGTCATCATCATTCGGTTGCTCTCGTTCGTTGACTCATCTCGGCCTTCCCTCAGTGGGTCATATCTCGTCGTTCATTTCATTTCGATCGGCTCAATAGACTCAATAGGAATATTGGCGCGTGTTCATTACAGCTTATTCAAGAGTGCGCTGTAATAAGTAAGGCTGGTGGGAAGCCTCGCTCATAAGTCATCTCCGATTCGGTTCCCGGCCTGACGATGTTCGGATCGTCGCCACACTCGTGGACTAGGCTACATTGGATGTATAATACATCCGCTATGCGATGTCTGCTATGATCTCGGTGGTACTTTACTCGCTTCACGCTGCCGGTCGCGTTCTGACCGCTGTGTTCTTGTCGATCCCGATTAATCGTCGACGGACTATCAATAACAAACACGATGGTGTGACAGAGGTGTCCGATCCACTATCTCGTGGCCATCGAACTCAGCCGAGCATACATATTCCTATATATATATATATATATATATATATATAAAGAGGCCACAGGAAAACCCTCACCACCGCACTGTCAGTGTTTCGCCATGACACCTTCGACTAGAAACAATCCGCTTACCATATCGTCACACTGCGCGCTGGTGAAGCAATCAAGAGGGCACTTCAGTTGCAAAATCCAAAGCAACAGACGGTCACGTACAGCTCACTATTTACAATATTAGCCTAGCAAAAATGGCACCGCACCGGCTGTCTCTGTGATTATCTCCTTCGGTTCGAACGTACGCGAGTTGAATTAGGGCGAATAGGTCATTTGCAATGTGCACTTGTGCGAGGAGGTACCCCCAAGACGCTGGACAATTAGCATACTGTCGACTCTGCACACAATAACCATATTTTTCAGCAGTAATACTGCGATCGATGCCGCGCCCGAAGAGCCAACCACATCTACAATCTCCGGCTTAATGTACCGCGTACAAATCCAATTAGGGACTCACTGCCCACTCCGTTATCCACTACATTCGCTGGTATTTTCCTCTCCTCTTCTGCAGACAGAATTAATTCTACATCGACGAAGCCGAGTCCGTTATCGGGCTAGCCATGCCAGTGGGAAAGTTAGTTTTTGGTTGGTATTTGCATAGAAGTGATAGCCTGCCTTGGAGCAGATCTACACATATGGTGGTCTTTGCTACCCGTATCGCTGGGCTAGGCTATGTGCGTAACTAGTGACGGTAACCTCTTCAATAGCCAATTTCGCGTTCAAGTGAGTTCAACCTCGAACACAATAAATTGTATATACTCGGAAGAAGCAACGGCTGCTCTCGACACAGAGGGGCGGAATATCCAGATGGGAACATCGCCTAGTGTACACAGACATACGTAGAATACACGCAGCGTCGATGTCCGTTGAGGATCGCTCGAGTGAGGTCGTTTGCTAGCTTTGCTATCCTGGGGAAAACGAAAGCCCACTGTTTTCCTCTTGGTCCTGTGTAGGATCACTAGACCTTGTGAGGCCGTCGAGTCGCATGTCGGTGTTTGCTGCGGTCGTGGGCGATCTGGTTGTTACAAGAGGCCTCACTTCGCTAGGTAGCCTGCTGTTCCATTTCGGCTTATGCATGGACCAGTTGATATCTGCTCTTCAATTCTAGTTATCCACCTCTCGAGGACGAGCGATCTCGGTCGAGCCCTTTCGACGTTTGAGCTGTTTGAAGGCAGAGGTTGTGCGTTGTTAACTAAGACCACTGGCCTGGTCATTTTCACACTATCTCGGGTGGACTATACATGTTTAGGCATTGTGCAGCAGTGACAAAACATGCCGTGTACAATACACGACACGCCTCCGAAAGGTCCAATTCCACAACACAGAACAAAATGTAGAGAGCAAATGCCACGGAGTAATATCCCATCGAGCACAATGTAGGTGACAAATTCGAATGCTGTCTTCGTCAACACTTCTTCTGTTTGCGGCAAGGGCCGTAATTTCATACCCAGGGAATAGCCGGGATGTTTGAAAAGTTTCTGTACTAAAACCCTGCCAAATGACGAATATATTTGTGCAAAACAAGCACACTGAGTATGATATCGGTGGGCAATTTCTCGACCATGTAATGTCCACGCCTGTTCCTGCTGATCCAGCATTGTGGCATCCATTGACTGTGCCAACGCGTGTCAGGAGGCAAAGACGCGAGGCAACTGCCAGTAATGTGGTCCCGATGAACGGCAGATAACATTGTGGATGGCTTCCGCTTTTCTGTGCTAGATACTTTACCCGAGAATAGCACTAGCTCACACAAACACACACACACACGCATATACACAGGTCTGCTTCACATAGATAAATATTGAGACGCCCAAGGCAATGCCTTTCTGGATCACGAGGCCTATATTGGGGGCCTTACAGGAACCACAATAGATACGCATCGTAAGATCCAGCTTTTAACGAAATGCAGATGCGACAAACTTGTTTTCTTTCTCTGTGCATCGGACGCTCTCGGTGTTTCTGGACCGTAATCGCATCAACGTATGCATGTGTTTGGTACCATAGTATTTGGTGGCGAATTCTAATCCTATAAGTGATCCAAGTACAGAATACTAAAATGATAAGATATACGTTTCGAGAAATAGACAGATTTCTACTTACTGGACTTCTATGCAGAAAAGGTCGCCGATGATTTATATTGGTAGGTCGCTAGAAGGACGCGAAGGTCGAAAGTAACCCTAGCTACTTTTCAGGCAAACCAACCTAAATCATATTGGTGAAATCAACAATCTGCGTCAATAGAATTGAATGTGGGTAGCAGGTTCTACGTTAGTGGTACAACCAAGTCATTTTTATGATGCGGCTAGCGAAACGCTCATAAGTGTCGGTGCATCGCTCCGCGAGTTTCACCACAGCTAACTTATGTATGTTAAATTTTGATTAGAGATATTATCACATATAGTGTCTACGGCCGACAAGAGAGATCAATACCATATATGATATCAAGGCCACATTACATCATAAACGTTCTCCTAAGGATGCATAATTGTTCACCTGGGACAGTGACTGCCCCGGTGGAGCAAGGCCCTTCGAAAACATTGAAGACCCCTCAACATGTCTAGCAATTGTGCGAAAGAAATCAACCACTTACCTTCGGAAATATATTATAGCAGTCTACGACTACAAATGCTCGCAGATACATGCACAGCTCTCATTCCTTCCCATGACGGAAGATACCCCAAGAGTATGACAAAGAGAATCGTCTTCGGTGCAACGTGCAGGGTAGGCGGCGAGATAAACGCATTTCCAGGAAACGATCATGCATTGCGAGCGCTGTCTGTCCAATCTATTTCCATGCGAAAGTCAACGTTTCAAACCCAACTGATAGAGGTCTATATCATTAGAGATTATGTTACGCAACGAAATTGTTATTGGCCACATTGGATCAAGTTGCAATCGGGCCCATAAGCTAGGACTCGATTGTTTGCCGTACCAGAATATCGTTACTGCTACCCGATGAGATGGTGTTCACAGACAGCTGTGGCACGGTGGCCACATAGCCTCAGGACATTATGTAGACAGGGCGTTTCTACGTTTCGTTCTGTTCTGTCCTTGGCATCCGGCTCTGTTCGAAGCCACTGTGTGGCTTGTCGTCCTTCCATCATGAGCCCCGCAAACACCAATGAGAATCGGTGTTATTCGGCGTGCGTAATGATATAGATGCTGCAGGGATTGTGCTGTGGACCTTAGGCAACGTGTTCTCATACACGAAACGTGCCTACTTTCCACGATTAAGCGATATGTAATTAACGAGAGCAACTCAACCCTTGGGTCCCTGAGCCCATTGACTCTTCGATTTACATAAAGATATATTGCCACCAGCGGCGTGTTGCTTAGTCAAGCCTTCATGGCGGCTTACACCACTAGCCGATAGTAGATATTCATATTTAGACAAGAAGTGCCTATCTTTTCACATATCAGAAGTAAGAAGTACATTTGACGTATGTTATGTATGTTGGTAATATGTATTATAATTACATTCTCATGCGAAGAGTTGGCCAAAGTCTGATTCCGAGATATAACGCGACGATACGATATTATTCATGTTCTTGAAAGATCCCGAATATCATTCAGTAGGTAAGGGCCAATTTGGTGAACATCAAATATGCCTACTAAAGATAAACATCGGTTAGGATTCTAGTCGTATCAATTTCTGAACTATCATATTAAGAATCTTATTCCGACTATTGCTTTCATATAGGATCAGGTCTATATACCTGATCCTATATGTAAGCAACAGTCGGAATAACGACTGTTGCTTGCATATAGGATTAGGTCTTCGCATCCAGTCAGATGAGTAATTTCTACTCATTAAAAAGTAAAAAAAAACACGTTTTTTTTTATTTAAAAAGAGCATTTTTATCTAAAAAAAACAGTCATCTTTATCTAACAAAGGTGCGGCCACAGCCTCTCTATGGAAGGGATCTTTAGTAGCCTAACCAGAACTTGAAATGTCATTCTGCTTAAACACATTCACGTTAAATGTCAATAACCTTTAAATTTGCAATTATGATTCAGGCATATCAATATTTTTTCGAGCTGGTCTTCCAAACGGCAAATCAACAAATCATAGATCATCTTGTAACTGCTTCTCATTTAATTGAAACTGTGTTTTAATAAACATCGAATAAAAACGAATAATATATATGATTTCCTGACTTCATGGGCGGTTCAGTAAACGTAAATCCCGCAAATGTCATCATTACTGAGCTACCAAGCGTTCCGAATGGCATAACGGTAGTAACAGTCACAAGGACGCCGGCTTCGATAGTAATTGCTTACATTTTACCCTTAGACAGTAGCTACGCATTTCAATAGACGACAATCGGTCTAAAATGCCACCCCCAGGGTCGACTTTGTGTTGAGGAGTTTGGTCCTCTGCACCCGCCTCCCTTCAAATATTCGACTGCTGCAGGTAGAATATGAAGCCAGGAACGACTTGCGAAATACGATGCGAACGAAAACTTTTCTCGCTTACCAAGGGCTGACTTAGCAAAGCCCGTTCGTGCGTAACGCATCTCTCTCCCTCCTAGGAAAAAAGTCAGCTCTTGGTATACGCCTTTAAATAGCTATTTGCAGTATCAACCTGTAATAAGCTATTTTAAGGCGTACCATAGTATTTAGCTTGTATTGCCCAATGTTCCGTAACGTTCAACGCTTATCATTAACCACTGGTGTATGACCAATGTTCCCGAACGATCGAGATGAGATCAATGAATTGCAGGTGCGGTGAAATTGGCTCCAAAGGGAAGATCTAGTTGAGGTAGGCGCTTTGGTGTTATGCTCATCGAAATTACCACTCATGGCCAACGTACGGATCAACGAACACAAAGCGTGTGGTTGTCGTCAGATACCGTCGCCTAATTTGTGTGGGCGCTCGGTCATTGGCGAGTGTTCTCAAGACGTTTTTTTAGGGGTGATTGTTTGACCGTTACCGACGCGAGAGGCTACGTTTACAGGCCACCTTGCAGATTCAGTGGCACGATCGAGCGCTGGCCCACACTTCATTTTTTCAAACATCAATTTATCCATGAAAAAATCGACGCTCGTCGCACTCAAACTGGCCAATTTTATCGACCCGTATCAGTTTGACGTCTTCGTATATTCAGTAATCATGAAATAAACAAAGAAATGAATTGCACAAAATTTTACCCTGAGGAAGGAATAAGTATACAAGCCAGCACCAGGGGCCTCTCGAATTCAGTTGCTCAACGAGTCGTTCCTTTCACAACGGCGTTGAATGGTAATAAGACGTCCGATGCGATAAGGCCGTTCACCGTCTTAACGGCAGGGTGAACTTTACACAGCTTCCTTATGGAATGGAGGTCATACTAGTGAAAGCCGGCTAAGGCCGAGTCCCTATGAATTGGCGCCCTATATCCAATTTCCTAATACCGATCCCTTCACATAGCAGGGGTGTGAACAGTATTTTGTAAAGCCAATGTTAACTTTCTAGCGGGAAACCGAGACATACTCTAGGAATATTGTGAGATTGCAAATCCAACGCGGTTCACCCGACCAACTCCATTTCATTAATGAGCTGTAACGCGTTCTTCGACAAGACAACACAAGACAATTCTAGCCTGAATTCCCACTACAACGAGGTGTACGTGAAGGGCAACCTTCACTCTACGATCTATATTTGCCCCGAAGTGTGCCACTTCTCACGTGGAGTTTCTTCCGACTGAATTGCTCGTTCATTTTTTTTTAACCAAAAATCCTTTTGGTTCCCTAGACCCGAGGGCCGAAGTTTGCTGTTGCCGAGTTGTCCCTCGTGTTCTATTTTATCTCGAGGTCTGGAAGTCGTCACCGTCAAAGGAAGGCCCTGCTGCTGCTGCTACAGTCGAGCAGCAGAAGCGGCCCACTTTCGCTAGGCTTCCGAGGCCCCTTTTTCCCTTCAAAAATTAGCCGTTCGTTCGTTGTCGACTCCCACCACATCGCGGCCCTCAGCAGGAGATCATTAGCATTGTGGGCGCGTTCGTTATCCCGGTGACGCCAACTTGTCTCCGTCGGCGTCTTCTTCAGTCTTACGAGCGGGGTAGAAACTCAGCTACCGCGGCGTAAAACGGTGGCAGCTGCCTCCACACCTGGGCCCCATACAACTAACTTAGCCCGCGCAGCATCCGGGCACCGTTAATGCTGCCGACACCCGGTCGGGGAACGTTGCCACAGACACGAGTGATGTCTGCGCTTTGCTTTCTGGCGCCCAATAAACAACATCCGATATAGCCCTTCCCCCCCCTCAATCTGTCTCTTTTCTTCCCATCCGAGCGTCACGTGTATGGAAATCGTAATTTTCGTTGATTCTCTATGTGCTTGATGTGCTCCAGTGGATGTCGCCTGTGGCCGTGACGTTAGAAAGGCGTAAACTAACTTCGCTACTAGCAAACAGCAATTGAGAATTCGTATGTGATCTGGCACCTGCGAACACTGTGCTGGCGACATGCTGCATTGCCTAATGAGACCACGGCCAAGAACACTGGAGCGCCAGGGCGCCGCAGCAAGGAACACAAGACGGTCAAATCAGCGATTCGACAAGCGAGATCTCGATTTAGTGAGATGTCCCGCAAGGTACAAGGATACAGAGCAAGATACATCGGAGGCAAAAGCTGGTCGTACCGCACATGCTGTTAGATGACCAAAGTCAGATATATATATATATATATAACGATTGTCAGTCAGCTCGCCCTCTAATCTACGAACCTGTCGAGCGCTATGAGAAAAATGCAAAAACAATCGTTGAATGTTCACCTTTAAATACTGGACTTTACGCAAAAATCGTACAGTGTATGGATGATGACTTCCTTTGTTCTTATTTTACGTGTTCTTTTAGTGAAGGAGCTTTCGTTCGGATGTCGCCTCTCTCGGTCCCTTGCGCTTTTTCTGATCTCCTGTGTTGTCACACACAGCGGACATCGCAAGGTGGTTGTGTCCGTTGCCTCGTGCCTGTTGTTGTTGTTGTTGTTGTTGTTGCTCCAGCATCCCGAAGGAGCGTACATGAGCTTAGTATATCTTTTTAGCAGCGTGGCTAAGCCTGACACCGCATTTAATCCCTCCCCTATTAGCGGCCACCTCGCCGCCTTCCAGCCTCGCTCGCTGAAGCCCTGCTCCCCCATTGACAGGGGTGTGACAACAGGATACAAACACACATACACACGGATACAAGCGGTGACGCCAAGCGTGGCCTTGACTTTTCCGTTGTCTCGCACGGCCATTGCTACAGCAATGGCCTAACACGAATCAGACCGTTCGCTGCAGTGCTCGACTATCATGACTCCAACTTACTTACGCTGCTAGTATTACTAGGCACGCTTTCGAGCAACGGATACGCCATGCGGCTGACGACTCCGTGTGGAGCAGTTCATCATGTATATTTGTTCCTTGCCATCTCTATTCGGTTGCGGTGACTGTATGATCGTCTCTGCTTGCAGAAGGGTGGCGTTGACAGCGCCGACATCTTGCTGACGGTCTCGCTGGCGCGCGCCCTTGATAATCCCTCATGAGGTAAAGGCGTAGCTCGGGGAAAATAACAAACTGTTTTTTTTTCTGCCAGGCTGGTTAGCCTTCTTGGTGGACCCTTCTTGTCCCTCGGGGTCCTTTGGTAAGTACGCCGAGGATGGTCCAGACGACCGAATGGGGGAGGGACGTTGTTCCACAAGGAATAGCCTCCTTCAACGAAGGAAAAGCTCTGCACACCCAGAGGTGGAAACTTTAACAAACCAGACTATCCGGTCATTCATCGAATTTGATAACCCTCGTAATGTACGTTCGGTTAAAGATTAAGATCCAGCTGTAGGGTATGGGCGAGGATTGCCTTTTGCAGCATACATTCAGACAAAAGTGCGTGCTGCAATGTACGGTCTCCGTCATTTTTGTATATCTAATATGAGTAGAGAAAGACATGAGCCGCTCGTTCTCCCTGTCCTTTGATCGATCGAATTTCTACACTGATTTCTATATATATATATATATGTACATAGACTAGAGTTCTGCTAACAATTCAAATCGGATTATCGGATTGCCGCTGCAACTCGCACGCGCTTACCCATACCAGTGAAATTACCATTATTAGCTTCAAGTTGAACGTCTTCCATCGTTATGGTGCATTGGGACACGGTGATACCCAAAAGACAGGACCCGTGTTTCCGATCGAGATAGATAAGCAGACACGCATGCAGGCATCATTCGTTTTTGGATTAATATATATATATATATCAATTAGCCCAGCCAGCTGGTCTGCTTATATATTGCCTTGGAGGGCCAGCACAATGCATCTCATTACACGAGTACGGGTTGCGCTTACTTGTTCATCCGCCGCATGGCACAGCTGGCACATTGTATTCTCCACCCCCATAGGCTTCCGCCTGGGGGTGTCGTGCGTCTCGACTCCGGCCGGCGTTCCCGCGGGGATACTTTACGCTGTCTGTACTGGGTTGTCTAATACGCCTACGTCGCGTATACGCGTTTTACATAGGTGTACGACAAACGCAAATCAGGTGATTCTCTTTTCGTTATTTCCTCAACGGTCAAACGTTTGCGGGGGCCATCATTATACATCGTGTTTCCCCGCTATACACGTTTCGACTTCATCCTCTACAATTCTCTATGTCCACCGTTCTACCCATAGTACTACTATTTACTAAACGAATAGCTGGGACGTATGAGGGGAAGCTTAAGAGAGGCTGCTATGCAGGGGCTTTCAGACCAACTGAAAACCTGGAGTTTCAGTCGGTAACGCCGTTTGCCGCCTAGCTTGCCGTTAATTTATGACGAGTCCACGAAGGCATTCCGAGAGATAGAGAGAGAGAGAGAGACGGCTGAGCGTGAGAGGGTTTTGGTGCACAACACGTGCACTAAGGGCTGTCTAAAAGGAAGGAGAGTATCTAATATTTATTATTGTCCTTGGTCACTGCCCGACAGATGCTTCTGTTGGTATGTGGCCACCAGAAGAGAGGAAAGAGGGAGAGAATGGCCGCTTTCGCAGCGACCGAGCCAACCAACATGGAATGGCGTTTAAGTCGCAAACGTGTACAGAAGAAAAATAGAGTATAGTTGCCACTCCAGGAAGTCTGGCGGGGGGGGGTCTACAAACGGAAAGCAATGCGGTCCACTTCGCACATCTGCACATCACATGTGTAGGAAAAGCAGGCTTAAATTGTCGGTATTCAAATGAATATACGATGTGAGGAAGGGTCAATGCTTTGTGCTTAAATCTGATCGTTGGGGGAGGTCCGGCGTCCAACCTGTTTTTTTTGTGGTTGATTTGTTGAGTTCGTACACGTTGTTGTGGTATTGTTTAGTGACGGTTGCAACACGTGCGCTATGTCGTGTCTCTGTATACATTGGTTTGGGCAATATATTCTGTCATATGTATAGAAATATTAGTCATGTGTGCAGAGTGTTTAAAAACTAGATGTCAACATGTTAATGGGAGTGATAGGGCTTGATTAGAGTAAAAATCAGTAAAGGGCGTCCAGATATTGTATTATCATTAAACGTCAAAGTCCTCTCATCCAGAACTGTTAAGGTGGTTTTCCGCTGACCTTGAGGTACCGTCATCTCCCGCTGAGAAAGTGATTCTCAGTTCTCAGATAGGCTCACAGTGCAACTCAATTTGACCAGCGTGACTAAAGTTGGGCTCCCCATAGATAATATGAAATAAGAAGTGGTCCCCACCGAAAAACGGGTAAGGCCCTTAGCGGGGTTATTGGTGCGGAGAGGGTTCAGTCCTAACACAAATATTGTAGCAGGACAACGTATGCTATATATTGATGCCGGAAGTTTATGTATAAGTTGAGAGCTTTCGTAGACAGCTGATTGTGTCGTACACACCTCGTCCTGTTATTCTGAAGTTTATCGCTAAGTTTATATCACGGTAAACCAAAACTGTTCTGAACACGATCGAGGTTTCGTTTCCATTGCCTCACTTGCGTTTACTCGACTGCCACTTTAGCCAGCGAGCACCGTACTCAAACACCCTAAAAGTAGCGTTCGTTCGATGTGAACCTTGAAGGAATCCTTCTAGGTGGCCTGGGCGCACGCCAACCTTATTCCTTGCGTATCTAAATGAATGCTCTCGACGTCCAATTTACTGCAGACGACGATAAAGTCGGTAAGACTCGTCGCTATTTAACGACGAAACGCCGTCGCCGCCATCAATCGAGTCCCAATCAATCTTCTCGTGGTTTCGAATATATACTATAATCAGCCGAGCGAGGTCTGTTAGATTGCCACCTAGCGCGAACCCGGTGAAAGTTGGCAAGCCCGTGGCAGGAAGTGCACCTTTCAAACTGGCTGTTTCGTTAAAACGAGCTATCGGTTTCGCCACAGCCCGTTACACATGTAACGGCCCGTCCGGTGCAGCAATCTTCTAGGCGTTCTGTCTCCGAAATAGCGAGGTCGCAGTCATCTAATTACACGCCCATACACACACACACCGCCCCTCTTCCATCCATGCTTCTTTGCCTCTGACTGGTAGCTACAGAATCAGGCCTTAGGAGGGACTTAGGACCCTCTATGCCTGCAGTGGACACCTGCCAACGCCCCGTCGCTGACAAATGAAGATGCCGTCCTTGACCCATAGCGTTCCAACAGGAAATCGCCGCTACTGCCGCCCGCCGTTCATTAATGTCTGCATGAACAGTTCGCACACACCGGGTCGAGCCGCACCTTAAGCCGCAATAATGAAAAATCGGTATATTGGAAATATTCCTCCAAAACGAAACGAGTGTAGTGGTACCTATTATATATGACGATACGAAGAGGCGGGAACAGCGCCATAGCGTGATCATGGGGCAGCCTCAACAGCTTCAATCAAATGTAACGCTTCATTGCATTGTGCATGTGAATAAAGTCAAGTCGTCTAATACTGCGCGATGTGGACAACAGCAACGTCGATGCGGACGCTCATATACGAATAATCACGCTTCCTCATCAATGTCGTATGATACGACCAGAAGAACACTGAACGCCGTTCGTATTGAATACGCTTTGAAGAGCCTTGCCAGCAAGGCGCACAAATATGATCAAATCTTCGTGTATTATATTATAGTTGTATGGACATATCAGTAGCTTTGCTTCTTAGGCACGGACTGCTTTTTTTTTGATGATTTTAACTCTTGATTTTTCTTTTTCGCCATGTTTAGGTGAGAACGAGCCATGTCGCCGGTGAGAACGAATCATAGCAATATTAGTGGATACTTGAGTTCAGCTTCGCCCGTAGGTGCGGATAGGTCACGTATGCACCTTGTTACTTAGAGCTTCGGAGAACTGGAACAATGAAACAACAGGACTGTTTTGATTTGCATTTGGAAAATACGACCAACAACTGCGGTAAGTCTGCAAGTTTTTGCTGGCATCACTAACCCTCTCTCTCTCTATATATATATATATATATATATATATATATTCCGCGATATCGTCTCTCTATGAGTGAGCTTAACGTACATTGAACTATCCACCCGTTTTGGAGTTTAACACATGTTTCTCTTCGGAAAACGAACCAGCCTAACTAGTTAACTGATCTAATCGCTGATGTCTAGGCAAAGTCAGTTCCTAGGCATGATACGAGAAATCACACTTCAACTGACTGTCTGCCGTATATGCCTAGGCGCAACAGAAATATCTTCGAATGACTGTTGTATGTCAGTGACAGAAGATATTCACGAAGCTACAAAATGAGCCGGTATTGGGTAGGTCCCGTGAAAAGGTCAAGGAGAAATCGGCGTTTTTAGCTTGAGAATGACGCACTCAAATGTTTGCTCAAACTAGCTTAGTAGCGAGGCCGCAAACTATATATACATCTATATATTTAGTTTGCCGCGCCTCTACTAAGCCAGCGCAAACATATATAGCTAATCACAAAATAGAATGGGTAGACGAGTTCCAGCTAGCTCGCACCACAGGAGAACGAATTGAGAAGACGTTTGAAGCTGCAGGGCAAACAAGAAACACAAAAATACATTTGTTCACGTGCAGATCTCTAAAAGGTCGTTCTAGACCACTTACGCCGAATAAACTACGGGTGGAAAGTGCCCACCAATAGCGAAGAATATGCGCATGCACTCAACATTACCATGAATGTGTGTTCCCGCGCCATAAAAGCGCAGAAGAATGCCAGAACTAGTGGCGGTCCGAGCAACGAAGGTTATATTCGATCGCAGGGCCAATCAGCATTACAGACAGAATCGAATGCAAGAACATTGAGTCATTAACTGTAAGGTGAGTTAGTGTTTGCTTTAGGAATGAGGGCGAACTTTGATCAATTGTGTCTGCGGGCTGGTCTGAGTGCCCAAGTGCCCAGACACTATTTAATGTTTCGGAAAAGGCGACTGTGAATGTTGCTCCCATGGCTTGTGCAGGTTAAGAACGTTGGGACGGCTAGGCCTGGGCAGGCAACGCACAGTTCTTTGGGTACGATTGCCTTGGAAAGTACGATTCCCAGAATTGTGACCAGACCCGAATAAGGCCCGCATTGTACTGCCATCACACAGTTCTGTTGGACAAGAGACAGATAAATCCAGAATGACCGATACGATAGGTCCTTGAACTAACGCTATACAGCGGTACCGAGTCCTACCGTGGAAGGGGAGTTGTGGGTCAGCTTCGGGAAAAATGGTATCCGTTTACCATGGGTGACATCCCACTATAGAGTTTCGGTTAGCGACATCATCGCGTGTTGATAAGGCGCCTATATGGCAAGGTTTTCGATAGCTCGCCTATTGCCAGGTCTCGCCTATTGTGTTCATTTCGCTTTCTGTGTTGTAGCTATGCCAGTGGCGAAACACAAAAGCATTAAAGGCGAGTGAAGCAATCGACTACTGTTGTATGGTTGTGTCGAGCCCAAGTTTAAGAAAACCGTAAAAATAGTTACCAGCCCACTCGATTTCATATGACATAGCACATTCGTTCAGCCACTCTATATTTGCATACGCATGTGTGGAGGAACCACCTACTTACTATCTTGTATAGAAGACTACCCGTATGTGTTCTTTTTATGGCAGTCAGACACTCAAGCTTTCACCATTTCTCCCTTTGTGTCAGTGCCACGTGACGAAAGATCAATAAAGATTAACATGTACGTCCTGTATTGCTTTCGAAGCCTCGAGTCGCGCCTGCATCGTAGATCAGCTCGTGTTGCTGTTCGTGTCCTTTCGAAGCTCGAGCAGTCTCGATCGTTGCAACGAGGAAGCAAAAGCAGCTGCTGCTGGAAAGGCTAGACCCTAGTTCCACAGTGCCACATGGCTTCCCAAACCACTATCGGAGTGGGTGCTGAAGTCCCGTGTGTTTTCCCTCTCTGCTTTCCTCGCTCTTTCTCTCCGTCGCTCACAGAACCATCTGAACTGTCCAAGAGAAGGTCTCGTTTGCTCCGGCATCTGTATGGGTTACGTTCACCGGCCCACCAAGCACGTCTCGAAACCATAGCATTGTGCTTGTAGCAGCTTACCCTGTAGATGTCGTGAGATTTAGGTACGATGTCTCAGTCGTGGAGGCTGAATTGACGCTATGGCCAATCGAATATGCTGGCAGTACGCCACTCCTGTTAAGTCTGTAGGTGTCCTGCATGAGACTTTCACAAATAATGGATATTATATTCATTCATCCAGCCGACAAATAACTCACTGATATTTTTTTAATTTTTTTTTTTTTCTAAGCTAACTGAGAGTCAGCTTAGAAAAACAAAAAGTGGACCGGACTGTTTGTCGTTGCACGTTCGAGATACTTGTTACTTAAGAATATATTTATAACGCTGAAATGCTTCACTTAAGACTCCACTAGACGTATTGTGTCGGACATGAATCATCTAGGGCAATCTTGTTTAGCTTTTTATATTGAATGTGGTAGAACGCGGTGAAATCTTTTACTTGTAAAAGTTTCAAATCGTTATTAGATCGGGCAACGAGTGGCCTCTCGAGTGGCCTCGGATTTCACCTTAACAACATCAACAGTAGTGAAAAACTCCAAAAGAGTCACCCCTGGCGTCCAGCGGAAAACTCTGAACGGCACTCGCCTCTTGTCGCTAGACATCGTAGGCTAGACGTTGTAATTCCTTTAAGGTTCCGCATAACGATAAATACGGAACTGAAGAATCGCCACGAATACCTGCTGACAAATGAGCACGAAATGAGCATTCAAAATACGAGCAGGGTAAAGGTAAAGGTTTTATTGGTTTATTAAAGGAGCTGCAATTTTACAATGCTTAAGCTCTTTTATATGTCACGTAGCGGGGCTCGAACCTGCGGTCTCTGGCTTCCGATAACCAGAGACTTAGCCGTCCAAGCCACCGCGCTGACGGGTTAAGAAAGGGTCCGCACGGCTGGAAATGGACTGGACAGTTTTCGTGAACCATGTCCATTTTGGACCCTTCGCCCATAGACACGAAAACAGGAACGAAGCTCCATCCCCTCCACGCGTCCACCAGTCCGAGACACGTTGCTAAAACACGACTGGCGCCAGCCAGAGACGAGATGTTTGACGAGGGCCTTGCGGGAAATGGGCACCTTCCCAGGGTTCGGAAACGTACACCAACAGAGGCCGTAGGCTGCTGATGCGGCTTCGTACGGGTACACCGCCATTTGGCGCTAGAGACTCAGATAGGGGGAGTAAGGGAGAGTAAGGGAGAGAGAGAGATGTTCAAACGGCGAAGTCGAGTCCACAGCGAGCCACAAGCGGTGAGCTCGACGTCGAAGAAAGGCGAAACGAGGAAGTGCACTCGGCAGGGGAGCACGCGTTTGCCGGCACTCCCGAAAACATGCAGGGGGAAGTCGGGGAGGCGCGACGACCACAAAATAGAGTCCCCTTTTAGGCTTTGACTGGCTAGTTCGCAGTGGGTCTGTATTGTAACACCGAAAATGTTCAGGACAGCGGAAAGAGTGAGGCAGCATTTGCTCCCCCCCTCGTTGTCGTGTTTCTGCTGCGAGAACAGAAGCAGGGTTTCAGTGAATTCGACGACTGTGCGTGCCTTCCTGGCGCCGACGAGAAGCTGGGAAGGGCCCCATCCACACTATGGGGCACGCAGTGTTGTGTAGCATTGCTGCTTCTCGAGACACGAAGTGCTCCTCTTCTTAGGTTCCAGTCCAATTTTCGAATGCCACTGCTGCCTGGGAAGGGCCCCTCTAACCCTCTACTCTTCCGCCTGTCTCCACGGTAAGGGCGTTTGCGACGGCAGCGGGTGGCGGCGCACTTATATAGTAAATGGGAACGGTGTGACGGGAAGGGGCGACAGGCAACTTTACAAGGGAGACCACTCGACGTCGTCTGCTCTGGTTTGGCCTCTTTTGACCTCCGAGTGAGTGGCCCGGGCCCGCAGGAGCTCCCGAGACCGACCAATAGTCACTCAGACACACCGCCGACAACGGCGACAGCAGCCGCAACAATAACGAGCCTTCTCTACCGACTCGACGCTCGTGTCGAACTCTTCGACCTTTCCTTTGCACCGCTGGCGCTCCACAACCACCCGAAATCGCCGGAGGTGGTGTCAGCAGCGGCGGGGACAACGGCGGCTCGGGAGCAACGCCAAACGCCCCGGGCCATGGGGTATCAGCTGGTGTGGGGTCGTCGTTGAAGCTTCCCTTTCGAAAACCAGGCCAGTTGCCTTTGCATCCCCTTCCGCCATCTCCCTGACCCAACCCTGCGAACCGAACCACTTCGTGGCGGAGTCCTGTTTGAATTCGTTACGAGCCGTGCAACGGCTAGCAGTACCAGTAGCGGTAGTGGTGATGGTCGTCGAAATACTGAACGCATCCACCAAATGCCCCACGTTCTGTTTTCAGCCACGAGCTCGTTGGGTATCGCTCGTCCGATCGGCCAGAGCAAGCGCGCGCGCGACCTGCATTTTTCACCGGGTTTTCCCTTCTTGGCTCAATCGATTTTTTTACTGCAACCGGGCGCTAGGTCGGCCGAGGAGTAACCAGGCCAGACGAGATGGAGGCAACCTGCGTAATGGACAAGAGAGATGGGTGGGCAGATCATGCTTTCTATTTATCTCTATCTATCTGTTTATCGATAAATATGCATGTATCTTGGACGAGTTGGCTGTCCTGCACCGAAGACAGATCCTGCGGAACACGGGAAACAGCCTTCACATGGATGGTCGGCATCGTGGAGTTCCGGGAGGGCGAAGGCGTGTTGGTAATGGAATGGTACGACTAGCTACGTAACGTTGGCGCATATGAATCGATAATACTCCAAGCATATCCGTCCTTTTACGGACCTTATAGAACAGAGATACATTTAGATCAGCACGCGTACATTACTCCATATGTTTATACACTAGTAGATTAATAATGTTTGTTGGTTGTATAGGGTTTACCTTTAGTGTGCAACGTTGAAATATTGTCGCCCCGTTAAAGATCATCCCGTCAGCACCTGTCTTTCTTCGTCCACTCCCGTTTTGCGTCGATTGCTTGCGATGTGCAGACCAGCACATGCGCTGTTAGTAATCATACTGATTCGAACAACAAGCACAGTATGATATTGTATGTAGAAAAAATCGTCCGTACTAGGTTCCTGCAAGCGAGATAGCAGATATCATATATAAATATATATATATATATATTTTTTTTTCTTTTGCGCGCTCTTTGTGGAAAAATCGCCTTCGTCAGAAGGCTGGTCCGTTGCCCGATCTCGCCGCCTGGCAGCTCGCAGACTTGTTACGACAGATTTTTGTAGTGGCATGCTAGCGAGCGGTAGCTGGCGTCGGTGCCATCCGCGCTCTACGGCAACCCATTCATGATTGTCCTCTGGAGACCAATTTGCCACACGGCTCCGGCGTCACGGCAAAGTTGCCTCTCTCGCTTGCCTTAGTCGCCTCAGTCGGACCGGATCTGGTCGTGACGGGATCCACTTCGCGCTGTGACCCGGAGTCAGTATGGGCCGTAACGATGAACTGTTGCCCTCGGTCCTATACTCTATCTCGTTCGTCTCCTGTTTTAGCAAAAGTAAGTGGTCGAAAGTAAGTGACTGTCACGCAAAAGATCCGGAGCATCACCAGCGGCAGTTGTTACACCGAGCCAGCGAGTTGGTTAGGCGAAACGCATGCGGCAGCGTGGTGCCTGCGTCGCTATCTACAACGACAAGAACTGAAGTGGAGCCAGCTCATCCTTGTTGTTCTCGTCTCTTTCAACGGCCAGCCAACGGCTAACGGTGACACCGGCAACTATCCTAAATGCAACATGGGACAATGGGGTCAGCCTCCCGAAATCGGCTGTACGCCATGAATATCTGACGAGGCTTACAAGATGAGATTTGGCGGAAAAGATTATATGGGCGCTTTTATGCATATATGCCTAAATGAAATATGCATGTATTATACGGACATCACGAGGTACATGCGTACTACACACATATACGTGTACATAGCTGACGAACATGTGAAAATACAGTAAGGACGTTTGAATTTTCTGCGAAGAGGAGGAAGCCTGTTATAGAGGCAGTATTTAAAAATTACATAGGAATAAGAGTGATACAATTAACATTACCACAAAGCCGCTTCCTGTACCTACGTCTTCCTCGAGTATACTATAATTATAGCTATCATTAGCGCTTTGTTTTTTTTTGGAATCTACACACTTAAAATAAGATACACCACGCACCGAGATCTTCTCGAGAATCGCGTTCATCTCCTGCATTGATAGAGCTAACACATTATACGGAACAGTTTAAAGCGAACTTTGTTCTAAGCGCTTTCGCCCCCCAGACCGTATCTGCTCGGGTGGCTACGGCCGAGATTCGAGATTTCGTGGTGGTGAACCGCTTTGCCGAACCACTGTGGCCCTGACACTGGCCGACTTTGCCGAATAAATCTCCATAATGTCGATGTGATGCAGAGCGGGGTTAAACGGACGGACGGACCGGTGACTTCAAGGAACAAAATAGATACCGCCATGCGTGGAGTTTCTATAGGAGTTGCCTCGACAGATATCATGTATGGGGCTAGGCTTTCTGGTCGACTTCTTTGCTTTGTTCGAGCTTACTCAAAAGTTAGCATAGTGTAACTAAGAAGTAGTAACAATCGAACTCCTCTATATACAAAGAACATCGATGTAACATTAAGGAATTGACAAAACGATCTGACGTTTGTCGATATGGTTGGGTCAGATGGCAGTTCAGCCTGCCAAATGTGTACATATGGGCAAAGACTAAAAAACGACTGAACTCAGAGAAAAATGTCACCATTACGCTGGAAATTGGCCACTGAATATTGAGTTACTGTTCGCTGTGATTCATTGTTTGCTACATGCGTCTAACGCGTCTGATTGAGACGCAACTGAGAACATCCATTTATAGGATAGGCCGCTTAATCGACTCAGCACTTCGTATGTGCGTCAATTCAGCACCATTATAGCGGTGGGGCGGCCAGCTCTGCGGCATCTATCATCATGTTCTAGCCACTCGAAACTCTAAATCGTACGCAGCACTTTACATTGATGGATTTTACATGGATTGCCGCTGGGTTCAAAGAACACCCAAATGATTACCGGGAATTCGGGGGTCCTACGCTCAATCTCCCCGCACGAATCTTGGCTACATATCGATAAGCAGAAGCCTGTCTACTTAGTCATCATTTCCTCTTTTTCGGTGAATTCTGCCAAGAGCCTCAGTTAATTCACGCTATTCAATGAGGTACACACTACACGCGCAGGGCTTTTCCGCAGCTCCATATCTTCAATGGAACAAACATGATCGATGGACGAAGCATTTCGACCCTCACATACACGTCGATCAGCTCTTGGGATCTCGGCACGAAGGGCTGACAAAAAGCAGGTTCGCATACTAATGGTATAAGATCGTTAAGAGGCAATGCCTCCACAACCGAGACAGCAGATACGTACGAGCTGGTGTATCTGCAAAATTTTAACAGTAGAATTGTCGTTGTGGCGTTTCGGACGGCGGGCAGTGGCCTCTGGAGAAGGACACTGATGCTGAGAGAGACAAAACTCTCACAACGGCTGGAGATATAATAGAAAACCAGAGAAAGCCAAAGCCGGGCTGGGACAAACAAGATGCGGTTTGTGTCCTTGGCGGCTACGGAAATAACGGAAATCGCGAAGGATGGTAATGCAGGAGACACACTAATTGTTGAATGGCACGTCTATATATATATATATATATATATATATATATCTATATTTGTATAAGGGTAAATATGTGTTTGAACTTTCGTATTCAAATTACACGTACAATTTTCACACTGCGAAACGTCCGGCACTACGCGGCCGGACAGTGGTATTCAGATCGAACGCATGAAATCCTGCTCCACCTCATGGACATAGACAACGAATCACTTAGACATATTAGGCTTACACTTCGGTTGATAATGGCATCCACTTCTTCGACTGTATAAAACCATAAAACGATATAGCGTTAATCAGAGTATCAGACAACGTCGGTTCGTAGCACAAAGAAATCTACTCTCCAAACTACGATGTCCCTTCTGCGATGTCATTAACATAATGACGAATATTTCATGGTCGGCTTTGCGGGAATCTACATTCATTCATTAGACAGGAATACGCCGTCCAGGAAATATCGGATTCATTCATTGCATATTATGACTCGCTGGAACATTTACGGCGGCGCAGAAAACCCAACGGGCATAAGAATCAAAGGTGACCTCGTTTCCAAGCCAATCACAACCGTATTCGCACTATCCATTCATAGCAGTCTGATCCCATTCGAATTGTGCGATATTGTCGCTTCGATGAAAGCCAACGGCCAACTTCGCAGCCCTTTCGGTGGCCATGTCCTATAGTAAATCTTGAAATCATTTAGTTCGCCGTGTGGCCATTCACATAGCGATTGCTTGTTCGTTCATTGGCAAGAATAGATCGTCGTTCTCGTCTTGTACAGGCGTAACCAATACACCGGAGCCGGAAGGAAGTGGCGGTATTCTTTATGCCGTCGTGGGAATAGCACAGCCCTAATAGAAATATCCCTACGAAGGACAGCGGTCGTGGTGAAATCGGGCCCGATCACGCGAAGTCCCTATACAATAGATCGACTATGATTAAGAATCAGAAGATAGTTTTGGCTTAGAAGTGGAAGAAACCGGGAGAGAATCTGTAAATGACGGCTGATCTCTAGCTCGGGTTGACATAGGTCGCTGACGCCCTGCAAACAGTGGACCAATATCATGTGTAGTTTAGACACAATAATGACATAGTGGACATTTCTGTGCAAATGCAACCCCGTGAGTATACAAATGTTCCCTAAAATAGTAAATTAAAATGCAATCAAATGGGTGAAAGACATTTTTTTCTATAGTAATTGAAACATCCGAACCGTGCTGACAAAAATAGTAATTCACTCAACCCTTTGCTCTTATTGCCTTGAGATAAGTTAAAGTTGAGGTTTTAGAAACCTCCGCATGTGTGCAAACCGCTCATATCGAGTACCAGGAGATCAAGTTCCGCTGGGGGAAACACAACTTCTTTCTGCATAATAATCTGCTTCTGTACTATCTCGGTGTTGTATTATACCTTATTGTACACTAGTCTTAGAATGAGCTAACTATATGCCGCTCAAATCCGTCTACGCTAACAACCTTAGTGATGAACATCGTTCGTCCGTTGTCAGGCGTCGAGCAATTGAATAGGCAATGTTCTTTCTCATTTTGCGGAGCGGTTTTACTCGTCGCCTTGACACTGTCGTCGGACTTCGGATCCACAATGGCCGTTGTGGGCATCACCCACTGCTCTGCCCGCAACCACCCGACGCTGCCGGCCACTGAGAGCACAAGCTGCCGCACGTCGCTATAGCGTTACCGCTGGCCGATTGTTGCAGATTTTGGCTCCGCTGGGTGACGGATCACACAGACCCGCGATGACGCACGTAGGCAGGACAAACTCCGAGACACGGCTGGACGTCGGATCCGACCGATGCCTCGGCAGGGACTGTTCCGCCAGTTCCATATCCAAGCCCTTACCCCCCCCGCTGTGTCCGCAGTTGGCTTACCGCTGCCACTGGCAGAGTGCTACCGCTCCAAGTGGTCCCGCCACCGCTGTCCTGCAACTGGCAAGACAGCAGGCACTGCTTACTGCTCAAAGTCTCCGATATCGACTTTCCGATAGTATTGGCTTAGAAAACGGCTTCTCCGTTCGTGCTGTTTCGCTTTCTCTCGTTCTGGATCGCTTTGCATTGCTCGTGTACCCTCGTACCCCGCCCCATACGTGCTCTAGTCCAATTCCCTCTATCCGTCTATCGCTGTCGCAGAACGCGATAACGCTCAGTTAAGGGCTGAATACGGCAACAAAGTTGACAACGGTCACGTCATGTCTCGCGTGAATTGACCGTCGAGGCGGTGTCCGCCGCTGCCGCGCCCAAAATCCCGGGTCAACGGGGAACCGCTTAAGTACAACGGCGTGTGTCTAGCGTAGGATTTGACAGTGCATTTTTGAATTGGGCGCTGGAAAGCGGCAGTAAAAACCGCGCAATGAAATGACAAGAGCCACCCACCCCTCTGGGTTTCCTCACTGTGTTTAGAAGGTGGGGTTCTTCGAGCGTGTGGACGAAAGAAATATGAAACGGAATTGGAAAACGGAGAGAGGAGTCGTTGGGGAGAGCCGCGTAAAGTGTTGTACCACAATTAGAACAATGTATGTTTGCGAATCTTGTTTTTGAATACCAGAGAAGAATTCGATTTTAGCTTACATTATTTCCAGGTCTGAGGAAAAATGTTTTTATATAGTATATATATATATAGAAAAAATAGTTTTTTTCTGACCTGGAAACAATATATATATATATATATATATATTTATACATATTTAAAATGTAATATAATATTTGAATTGACTTGTGTGACCGTAGTTAAGCTAACGGTCCTCTTATAAGAGAAAAAGTCCCTCTTAACCCGAGTGGTACATATATTAATCTCTGGTCACGCTTGAGCAGTATTCAATTGTTGTATCAGCTTGCTTTTTTGAGACACAAGCCGGCTTGAAATTGCTCAGCGACGAGTGTAAAATCGGTTGCAAAATCCAGTCAGAACTTGAGAGCGGATGTTCGCTGTAAAAATGAAGAATCACTGACCTTTTTCTCACGCTGGCCATTTTTGGTTGCCATCTGAGAACGTAACCTTTCTTGCGAGGCACCGCCCTGTCCGAATGTAGTGTGCACCGAAGTGTATATCGCATCCGGCTTAACGAAAGCGAACTCAGTCAAATGGGTGGGGCATGAGGTCCGGCTGCAAGCTGCATTGAGTCAGCCCTCACGGACGCAGCATGATGTTCATCGCGGATTGCTAACGCCTTTAGACCTTTGCCTTTACCTTCAAGTCGCAGTGCCTTGTTTTTGGTACCGACCATGCCACATAGCGCTGTGCGAGACTCCGCACAACCTTAACCCAACTAGAATCAATGATATAATGATACCATTAACATATTAAGTGCTGTTCATAATGAATCGCTATCAATTTGCTTCATCGTCTCCTTTGTCATTGCCTCCACTTATCCCAGCCTGATGCCTGCGCAAGTATGTCCCTTCTCGTGTATTGTCCCCGAAATAACGTTTTGCCATTGAGAAAAGCTGGAACGCGGATAACGGAACGGGGATCGCAGCGACGCAAGGGCCCGTTGAAATGTCTGCCATTGACTGCAATACACGCTGTGCGTACCGGAAGATAGCATCGCGTCCACTTTATTGTTCCTATAATTTAGGCAACAATTGATTGACATTGACCCCGCCAACGTGTACTAATAATTAACAGGGGTATCATATTCACCCAACGTGAAGACTCCGCTCTTAAAAGAAGCTCCATCGTCCCAGCCTCTGAGCGTACCCCAAGGTGGTGTATCATCTTGTTGTATTCCCACTGTTTTTTGAAATGAGGATATTTTCAAACATCACCAGAGACATTCCAGTCGCCATAAAAGTGGGCCGATCGGGTGCAGGAAGGTTGACGTGGATGACGAAAAGCCTCTACCTGCTAAAAGCACCATTCTCTCTCTTCCCTGGAGTCGGCTTTACGCTTGGCATTATTTCGATCTCTAGGAAAGGTGTGCAACTGCTCCGGTTAATGTTGTATAACCGGCTGCCTTAGACTCCTATGACTACTTTGCTTACGCTTTGGGTCCTGTGGGGCGATGCTCGGTCACCTAATCGGAGGTGAAGGATGACACTGGTGAAGGAGAAGGCCCCCGTGACAAGACGGCCAATCTACCCAAGAGGTCCCGGCTACTCGGTCCACCTATTCCCGGGCCATCTAGGTGGGAATGCACTGGGGAAGCCGGTCTAGCTAACAGCGGAGCGGGCCTCCGAGGCCCCAAAGGGGGAGAGGCCTTGGTGGCTCACTCGGGCCCTTCTATCTCTCTCCTAACTCTCCTTTAACTTAATGATCCCCCATCCAGTCTACGACGTCCCCTTGAGTTGACTATGTGCGCCACGAGTTCTCTGACTGGTTTCCCCACAACCTCGCTCGAGTCCCCTACCTGGCTGACGCTAGTGACACGCATCGGGTCACCATCGTCAACATCGTCCACCTCGCCAGAGTCGCACAGCACGCATATGTCCACCTGCGTCTTCCCGATCTTAACCGTGTAGGTCTGGAACTGCCGGTGGTCCGTCATACGTGAGCTTCCCCAGTCTAACCACACCCTGAGGTCTGGTATCAGGCTTTTGGTCCAACGCCCCTTCGTCATTCCCGGAGTAACCTGTGTCCACTCTTGTTGCCAGGCATCGAGGGTGACCCTCCGGGCCCTTCGAGATGGTGCTCGGGAAGAACTGGGCACGGCTGGGGGAAGAAGCCATCGGTGTATTCCACGGCGAACGGCAATGGGCCAACAGGGCAGGACGCTCTTCTATTTCCGGAGGAAGGCAAGGTCGTGTTCCCACACTAGAAATACTATCCTGTTCTTTCAGAACGAAATTGTTTTTCTTTGACTGCGAGTGTACGCAATATGTGAGCCTTCACCGAAAGGACTCGCTTGATATTCAACTCTGTGACCAGTGTGAACAGCACTGTACACTAAACAGGTAGAATGCTATGTAACGATATTCGCCGTGATTAAACGTTGTCGCGCAGAGTGCTATATTAAGAATGGAATTAATCCAATTCAAGTATTGAGCCACATCCAGGGGCCGGCTATTTGCAATCAGACAGACCTGATGCTAGAATCCTAATGGCCTGCTCAGCAGAAATTTCACCAGCGTTGCCCTCTATTGTCACTTGAGGATTATGTATGTAGGTTTTGTACAGCGTGTTAAGAAAAAAAAAATATATATATACATGTATATGTATCGGTATGAAATGAAGAAGATAAGTGTGAAATTAAGTATTTGAGACGCCCCTGTTCAGTGAAAATTCAGCACAAATTCGCCTTGACTCAAACGGGATATGCTATCTTCTGTTGTCGTTTGATCCGACAAGGCGAACTCGTGCTCATTGTAAAGTACACACAAAAAATGGTAGAAAGGCTATCGACTTTCTACGAATCTTTAGTATTATGAACACTATATTCGATGAAGGTTGAAGTGGCATAATGCAGTGGCCAGTCACTGGCTTTGCAGCCGCTTTATTGAACCCTTTTATTTATTTGTTGGTTCACTATCAATTGGAAGTGACTCCTACGCTTGAGTCTACGGCTGGTATTTCTAGAGCAAGCTGAATGTTTATGATCATATAATGGGCAGATAAATGCTACACCTATACAACGATTGCCATTGACGATCAGCTGCGTCAGTACTCTACAGAAACGCTTATGCCACGAGTAGAGCGTCGAGAATGGCGTTTTTGAATTCTCGGCGAAAAAAAAATATATGCATATATATAATATATAGAGATATATATTCATCCATATACACACATATATATAATAGATATAGATATATATTCATATATATACACACATATATATACTCACATACAGATTGTGAGTACCAATTAATAACCAATTAACTAGTAATTGGTGCTTGAATGAAGAAGCTTGAGCCTTCGAAAACACTCATCTTGCAACGACATCTGTCGTTTTTCGTCTGTAATCCGATTGAGACAGATAGACCGAGAGCTCTACCTCCTCGCGTAAATCCCCTATTTTTTGGGGATTTAAGCGAGGAGGTAGAGCTGATTTGGCTGATCAGGCAGCGCCGACCTACCAGAATCCTCTCCATCCGCCCTCGCCAGCCCCGTAAACCCGATAGCTGTCGCCTCGTCTAGCAAACATACATAAACGCGTGCAGGGAGCCCAGAGCCAACCTGCTGAGTACTGCTGAGCAAGACGCAACGCAACACTACAGTGTCATCAGCGGACTCATCATCATATCCTGGACGGCCGAACCACCTATTTTGGCCTCTTCGCACCGCGTCCTTCGTGTGATCCGCCTGTTGCAGCGATGTCGCCGTTTGTGAGCCTCCTCCTGCTTCCCCTTGTAGTCGTGCCAGCCGCATTCGGTAAGCAGGTTGCTTTTACCATGACCGGAGGCAGGGCCTATAGAGGATATGTCAACTTCAGCCGAGTAGTGACAAACGACAACGCTGAGATCAATCAGGCTCTGGGCGCGTTTCGCTGCCGCGATCCCGGCCTCTACTTTTTCTCGTTCGCGGCAGTCGCTCCGGAAGGAAAAGAGCTGATCGTATCGCTGCGCAGGACCCGCGTCCCGGTCACGACCCTGTTCTCTTCGCAGGGTACATATGCGTCGATCGCCGGTTCAGTCGTCCTTAGACTGAACGAGACCGACCTGGTGTACCCGTTCCTGGAGCAAGGTGACGTCTATGAGTCGGCCTCAAGGACGCGAGCACTCACAACGTTCACTGGATTCCTCATCTCGGACGAATCCACCGGCGAAACTCAGCTTAGACGAACTCCTATTGACGTTAACGCCGACAACGATGATGGTCCTGGACAAGACCCCGATGATATCATTGAGACACTCTTCGATCAGTACATTTATAACGGCCGAAACAGTACCAGAACTGAGGATCCCAGAAGCGATGGATAACCAGATGGCGACAGCACAATTCCATTTATGACGACGACGAGGAAACCGCCTCAGTAGGCGCGTTTTGAAGACGGTCACACACTGCACGACAAATATCGCAGATTCTGACCGATGTGATGAAAAACGATTGTACAATAGCTATTTAGAAAATGAAGACACACCATACAGAAATAAATAAACAATTGCTGAATAAAGCATACACAAATAATTCTGTGTACTATATATATATATATATGTATAGCGTAGGAGTGTTTCCCAGTGGAGGATCGATTGTACTGCAATACAGCAGTTATGTTTAAATTAGTCAAAGGGTAGATATAGAAGAACTTGAATACAGCAGCATTATATGCTTAAAATGAATCGCTCTTTTGATCTCATTCATCACTAGTTTGATAAATGTTCCAATATGAACTTACCATGCGCTCCTCTTTCGCAGTTTTATCGCAGTGCGCCTTTTGACCTTTTGTAGCTGTATAACTATGCCTCTCAGAAGGATGCTCTCTTGTTGTTGTAAGCGAAGCATTTTGCTATATGCTATGACACTATATATACTATGCGTATCTCGATTAACGGCAAGCGCGGAGACTGGTTGCTTACATTTTGAAAAACCTCACATTTCAGAGAGCGCAGTGACTCGAAAACGGGGTCTTTAGTCCAAACGAGACTTCCACACCTTTGAACCACGATTGAGTATTGTCGTTGTTGTTGTTGTTAAGATCTTCGGGGCTCAATCCACTTTAAATCGCTGAAACAAGGAAAGAAGAACAACACGGTTCTGTGATCTCCGCAACTCGATCGAGTTCGAGAAGAAAGACAGCTCAAAACATGGAAATAACCCGAATATGTCACTGGGCTGTTTGCCTATACGAGTGGCTTATGCGACCCACAACGGAACGTCGAGATGCGATGACGAGACAGTACTAATTAGTGTAACAATAACAAAGCATTTGAGGAGAACATACCGGTAAATCAATGGCGGAAACGCTATTTGACGGCTAGACTGGGGATCCAGTGGGGCACCAGTCAGGTAAGACAATCAAAATCCAAAGTGAAACGTGCATGATATCGACCTGTTGAATGGGCTTTGTGGGTTTGTGAGTCCTACACGTCCGTGTTAAAGGATCGCTCAATACACATATACGTCGAAGATTCCCGTCAACCCCCCATTAAAAAAATAAAAACAGGTGATTCGTCTAGTGACAAACTGCATCGCAATGAAAAGCGAACGTTTGAACTAAGAAATCAATGCGATATAGCAAGCACACTATATCGTGTGATTTTGTGCGAACTTTTCTTAGAGTAATCATGACCTCATGCTTAGCTTCAGCTCCGTGTGCTAGGATTATCCAAGAGGAAGTGGAACGATACACGAATTTGACCAAATGAGCCAAACGTAACCCGGAGTGTAATTGGTCGGATGAAAGAGCAAGCAAAATAATATTCTGTAGAGAAATCTGAATATCTCCTGCAGAGCCTATATGTATATTGGAGTTTACCAAGGAAATCCTAATATATAATACTTGGTAGACACTTCGACCGAATTCCTGCCAGGGAATAATGTAATGCTATTTAGTATTCTCAATGACATCCCCATAGGGGGAAACCAGTTTTGCGAGGGAAATCCACAGCATGAATTGGAGCCTCTGGAGAAACAGAGCATCGAGAAACGGCTTAAGAACGAGTGTCTGGCGTGTGCTGCTCAGTCCCAGCGCTACAATAGACCCCGTATAAAATGCATGGGTGCCGCCGACTCATCCATAGCTTCGCATATCGGCGGCTGCAATAGCGGTCCACATATATGAATACAAGTACAGTTCATTTTCTTATTGATATTTGCTTAGTTGATCGATATCACCGCAGCCTCACATTATTGATAGGTGCACTGGTCGGCCAGCATTGTGTTCGAGATGGAAGAGGCCCTCGCGTTGCTTTTCAAACACGTCGTTACCGTGCGTACTAAGTAGCGCCATACTGCCAATATTGGAAAATCCGTTGTCAATTCTCGGATGGCATTGCCTGCCGTCCTGCAAGCGTTGGCACTGGCAGACCCCGCTTCTGAATTCTCGCTAGCCTGGCTGATTTTGGCAATCCCCCTCGACAATTCACCCACCCACCACGCTGTGCGCGCGCTTCTTCAAATTGTTTGTTTTTGTCGACGATTTCGAATTTGCTCTTATCACGCTGAGCGCGCAAACTGTCCACTGGAGCTGCGTCTTGAATCCGCCGATGTTCCGCGGTTCCTCGCGTCGTGTTTTGGCAACCTGGAGCGTTCTTCCGGGGGGGGGTGCGTCGAGTGGCTCCCAAACGTCACAGCGAGCGATGAAGCGAAGGAGCTCGATCAGGGGCCGGCCCCGTTTCGATATACCGGAACTACAGAGTCGTCTTGCGGCAATAATCAATTCTAGAAGGATGCAGACGGGACAATTACCGTGCAAACCGATCCGATTTTCCTCCTAAACGTAATTACGTCGCGTGTAAGGTAAAAGGTAAAGGTTTATTGGTTTATTGAAGGAGCTGCAATTTTACAATGCTTAAGCTCTCTTATATGTCACACGTGTAGAGAACGTTCGTTGATTGTCGAACGCTCTCAAGCACCTCTGCCGTTGGCGGCGAGCGGAATTAGTGTCGATGGTGAATGGGTCTCGCTCGGACAGGATATAGCTGTTAGACAGTTGTCTAGTTTGCTAATAAGAATGAATGCTATACCTATATTATGCCGTTGGCCGGGTCACTTTTTCATGGGATGGGCCACTCTGCCCACAAGTGGCCTTCACCCGCACTATGGCAGCGGCTCATTCTAAACGAATGTAACGACGAGGTCAGCACTCCGTGCGCAAGTTACGCCGTTTGTCATTAGGGCGTTTGAGGGATCAGCCACACATATTAAGTTAATTTGTTTCAAACGGCGACAGTTATAATCATCATTGTACTTGATTTCCATTAGTGACAACGATAATGTGCGGCCAAAGTGAAACCATCGGGGTGTTCACAAACGTATGAAGTAATCGATTACTGTTACAGAGCCAGCGTTCGGACTAGGATGCGCACGAACCTGTTAGTATTCCCTGTTCAGAGGGCTGGCTCTGTGTTGGAAAGCTTTTAGATAAATTCAACCGTCTGATCCGATTCGTTGATTATGACACGGCGCTCAAGGTCAGTATTTGTGTCTACAGCACCGTCTAGTCTCTATTTGCGACTTGACCACAATTCAAATAGCTAAAATATAACTTAAAATCTCGAATGTATGCCAATATTATTGTTGCTATTGCGACCTTCGTCCATTTTGATGAACTTTTATTATTAATTAACTATAAATTTCATTCATCATTGACAATTAACGATTCATTTCATGCACTCACATTGCATGCCTGCAAAGTTGCTGCTTGTGTGGAGAGAGAGAGAGAGAGAGATGTTCGTGTGCATTCATAGACCAGACCATCCCACAAGAACAACTCTGGGGATTTCAATGTCAGGGCTCCACAAGGAGTTTCAGAGGAGCGCATTGCGACGGTGGCTACAGTGCGGCTTCGTGCTGCAGCAGGCGAAACGGGCATCGAGCCTAATTACAATTATTCAGGTCGAGGCAAGACAGCGTTCGTAGCCTCGCAGCCGTCGTATTCGACACGAAACCCTATGAGACTTGACTCCCGCGCAAATCTTCTAGATTAGTACGCCCGCTTGAGCCAGCAGCTCGAACTTGTCCCGTTTTATGATTAACTCTTCCAGCCTGGGCGGCAGACAATTCCCGTTCGTAGCAACGCTTTCGGGATTACACGTTCCATCTCATTAGCCTATCCATAATTGGCTTTTGGCTACTCTATCGAACGTAATCCGGGTGGCGCTTTTTCGAATTGCTTCTGCGGATCGTTTGATTCCCTCCCGATTGTCTTCGTGTTCTCTAGCTTCACAGGTCGCCACTCGGCACGTTTGTTACGCAATTAATTCGTTCCCGTGATGTTGATGCGTCGTCGTATTTAGTACGGTGGCACGCAGAGAATCGTAAACTGTCTCTCTGTCTGTCTCTCCGTCGGAGAACTGTGTCGTCCGTAGCCGCCAGCCCCCTACGCGTACCCATGATCTGGTGGACCTGGTAAACGAGTGAATCGTTGTTTTGGCCTCAAAGAAACTCTGTCCTACTATATTCAGATCGGTGGCTGGCTCTGAGCTGATCCGCGCTGAGGTGGGTAAGTCCCCGAACATCATCCCCGTTGACCTTGTCAGGTAAAGTAGAATCCAGGAAATCAATCGGGCCATTGTGTGAAATTGTACCCAATTACTCGTTGACGCTACCGATTGAATAGGCAAATGAGGAGGATGAAAGGAAATAAACACCCTATGGTAATAATGAGCTTTAATTGCATATTTAAGAAAATTACCTTGTTCATGTCTCTAGAGCCGGCGCTATGGGACCGCCAATAACAAACCATTTTTACACGAGACAAGTCGTCGTGTGCTTCTAACTTCGAAATCAAGTTGACATAGCCGAATTCACTATTTGAAGAATATTTCCTTTTGCGCTGTAAACATTGCCAGTGATAAACCTTGGTAATATAGTTTGTCACAGGTTCGACACGATTTCATTAACTTAAGAATTACATTCAAATTTCGAATATTCATAACAGCGCCGTCTACAGTGAATGGAACTGCCTCTGTATTGCGTAGGTGCGTGGGCGTGGGCATCCGATTCCGGCCTCGAATTTCCCTTGGGAGTATTTCTCCAATCGTTGCTATAATACATGTGATATATATATATATATATATATATATATTACTATCGCGTTCGAATATTATCTTACAGTTCACTCTGCGTTACCACGCAAAAACGTTTTATTTAAAACAATCTGTTCGGCGTCTTCTACACGAGGCTTGAATGCCACCCGTATCACTTCTGTCGCCCGTAGGTGGGGCTCCTGTACCCCCGCCCAGTATCCTGTTGGCGGAAAATTCTATCAACAAGATGATAGTAATCAACAACAGCCACGACGCGGCTACAGACAAGAAGCAGCAAGGACACGGCCGATAACGGCCACAGCCACAACAACTACAGAGGTACTATCGTCATCACTAACCATGAGGGGCTACATTTGGTCGAGCGGGCGACGCCCGACTCATGCAAACGATTATATTTCCTGTTGAATTTTCCTCCCGAGTTATTTTCCCCTAGGGAAGAGGAACATTGTAGGTCGATTCATCCGTTGGACATATCATTGCCTATGGATGCTGTCCAGCTGTGACATCGTTACAACGATCCCGTCTCAAGGTCTGTCTTCTGTCGCCGCTCGTTCAGACAAACCCCACCCAGCCCGACCAACAAAAAGCACAACCACCATCACAACCACCACAGTGGCGCGTCGAACTTGACGCCTCCATCTCGCTTCGTAGGACCGACATGTTTACTATGCCTATAGTGGCTGCCACATGGAGCTGCCATGCGGGGTTGTTTCCAGCTACTGGCGTTCGAGGCAACCTAGAACCGTGGCGATGCGCAGCCGGAACGGCTGTGATCTCATCCTGTTGTCGGAGAGTGAGAAGAGTCGTTCGAAGAAGAAGTCGGGCGTGCGTCCGACTTCGGGCCGCGTTGCGGCATCTTCCAGCCCGAAGGCAGATGTGCACTTTTATGGGGCATTTGTCACCAACTGTTGTTCCTCCGGTGGCCAAACTGTTATGTGGTGGCTGTTGCACGGCGGCTTCGGCGCGAAGAAGCATCGGATGCCGAGGCGCCAACGAGGGGTTGTAAAGCCGCGAGTTTTTCGGACCCGTTCAGAAAACAAGCCGGCGTTTGTTCGTCCAGCGCAAGGAAAGGGCGGAAGCGACACAGACCAGAGTTTTCGGGAGCTAGCAACACATAAAAATAGCATAATGTAGTCTTGTCTTGTATGGGGACAGCTTAGAATATATATTTATATATATATAGTAGGCAGTGATGGCGAATATTTCTCGGTTTCCAGTATTATACAATACAAGAATGGGGTTATTGACGCATCCGAGTACATTGTTATGATCTGAGCGGGGTGCATTGAAAACTCAGAGGAGATTTTCCAAACAGTGCGAACTGTACTTGATAGACTGGATGAACAAATATTTCTAGCGAGTTGTGGAAACTCTCTAGCTGGAAGTGCCTCGACGGGAACCTGTCCAAAGGCCGATACGCTCTATCAAGAGACATATCCTATTGCTAATAGTATGAGTATTGATAGCACGGATATACGCATAATCATAACCTTAAAAGGTCAAATGGTGATAGACAAATGTCACTGCGCAGTTCTTCTTTTTCAAAGGAGCTTGCAGTTTGTGTGCACTTGTAGGCCTGGCTAAAAACTTTGGGCGGAGCCGAACTGCATAGCAACTTTTGATTCACTCTCCATATCAACAGCCGGAGCGCCACACGATTTATTAATCAGACGCCGTAGTTCGGGCTGGCTTCGAGCCTTCGGCGCCACAGTGCCCCGGAACACCTCAGTAATATCGGTATCGATATAGATGCATGTCTATGTACATATACAACAACATTCCCTGTCCGACTGCGTCGCCGAATCTTGTCATCAATTAAATCATTTCCCGACAATTAGAGCATTCCAATCGATACTCTCGCTGCTGGCGACGATACCCTCCACATGCGATCTTCACGCACATCTATTGATCATTTGCTGATGCTATGGCTACGTGGTCGCGCTATTTACTACCCGCGAGCACTCGTCACCGCCATTCTCTCTCTCTCTCTCGCTCGCTCAGTCACTTGCTGTTGTCTGCCCCGAGTGCCCACGCAGATGTACTCTTATGGGTGGGCCCTATCGCATGCGGCGTCCGCCTCACCCCGGCGTAAACGGCCGCTACGCGTTCATGCATCTGTATACGCCCTTCACAGATCTCGAATAAGAGATCATCATATCGCGACTACAGCGGGTGTTTCGAGAACCGCCCCCGACTCTGTCGCCACCACGGTCGTAGCTGATACCCGTGCCAATGATGGCAATGATGAGACTCAACGGATTTTTTCAACAGAGGGCCAGTCTCTCTCGTAGCTTATTCGCTTTCGAACCTCTCGTCGTTCGTCGCCGCGCACCGCCTTTGTCCCCTATCTTAATTAGCGTTATATTTATCTCTGACGGTGGAGAGTCTATAAGCTATCGTAGTAGCACCCTAATGCCCCTATGACCGATCCCCTCCCACCAGCTTAAGCACCACCAAATTAATGAAATAGACACAGCAGCAGCAGCAGCGTTAGCTCGGTGCGGCACGAGACGGCAGAGTCTGTCCAACATGGAGAGACGACCGGACTGGACCGAGGGGTCTCGGGGCCTGTGAGTCTGGAGCTAACACTAATGGCGGCCGACATCGTGGCGAACCAACACGGTGAAGGCAACGTTGGCGGCAATGGACGACGGGGACGTTAGCTATTACGGCCTGAAATTAACTACACCCCTCCGGCGAACAGCAGTTTCGCGCCTATTTTCCTGCGCCTGCCTTCTCGGCCTCTCGCGGGAGGACTCCTCTCGCGAGAAGGCTCAAAGCTTCGCGTGCTCCGGCCAAGTACGTTGCACACTGTTAGCCTGCCCGACGCCTCGCCTACCCCTGGACTACTCGTGGGCAGGGTGTCGGCAGGCGACTTCCAGCCGGCCAGGGCACGGCTGGAACGACACGGCACAGGCAGTGTAGCGCTGTCAAATACGAACGAACCGACAAAGTACACCAGAGACGGCGGGGAACAGCCCGGTATAAAGGCAGTAAACCAACCATTTACATCTGGGCAAATGTTCCACACCCTGCCCATGCGCTGGAAGACCATCGCCGTGATGGGTTGTCTGCGGGCTTGCAGGCAGCGTTCGTACCGTGGCGATTACCATTGCACCATACGTGGTTGGCGTAACGCCATTGCTGCTCGACAGCGGTTCGGGGGCTAGAGTAGAGAGAGAGACAGAGAGAGCAATATGGGGCGTGTATGGGACAGGGAAGCGAATGCAAATGTAGCTGTACTATATAATAAATATAATACCATTTGCCGAGTACGTGGTGAAAAAGTTGGCCGAACTGAACGAGACCATTCTCGAGACCATAGCGTCGTTTGCTGCTGCTGCGTGAACTATAGACGGATTTTGGTCCCTGATATGTTTGTAGCTGTTCGAGGGCGACAACGAAAATCACTGCGGGGACCAGCCTCGGAGATAGCAAAAGGTGCAGACTCGTGGCGCTAACACGAAGCGTACGTATGTTTAAATAGAAAATGGATCGGGCTGCCGCGAGGTGACTTCCTGCCGTTGATGAGGCTACGCCTGGTTAACGGGAAAGCTTTATCTTCTATTATAAAGCTGGTGAGCAGCAGATGAAATTGAACCTGGTCAGCTGTTTGTTTTTTTATTAATATTGTATTAAGGTTTGTTTGCAAAACGACGGACAATAGCTGGTGGCGAATAAGCGTGTAAGAACTAGGTGAACTACGGCGAAAGAAATATTTTCAGTCGAGAATGACCGTGGTTGTCTTGGATAGGCCATTATATATTTTATACCTATTATCACTCTTGTTACAGTCAACCAACACAAAAAGATAATCGTGAGCCTGATACATTATTATTATTATTTCAATTATTACAATCATAGTATTAGGTAAAATCTTGCATGGTTTGGTTCACATCATTTCACCATTCGGTGAGAATTAATTGTCTCAGATATCTTCATTAGGTAGTAAATCTCGAATTCAAGGCCCAATAACCTAATCCCCATGACAGAGAAGATCATTATGTCAAACGAATCGATTGAAAATAAATCTTGATTCAGATTAGTAGTATTGATTGGTGCTATGGACAGAGAATGTGGTGAACTGTCCAAAACTGGTTAACTGGAAATAGGTAACTAGCTTTAGGTCCAAGATGCTTAAAAAGCTGTCTTCAGCTCTTGTAATTATCACTCAATCAACGGAGCGCGCTTGAATTGCGCTTAGATGCCAACGCATTAGACACACGGAGCACATGACGCCTCTCTCGTTGCTAACCACAATATTTTAGCAATATTTTATAGATATTTATTTTTTTTTACCACAATATTTTATTTGTAATATTATAATAGAACGTAGCAAAGGAAATATATATATATATATATATTGCTGCCCTCTTTCAACACTATTTGCCAACACTTCACTAAATCTCGAGTCAACTGAAACAGACAGCTTTGAATATAGCACCGATTTTTCTTCGATTATTCCTGTTGCCAGCATGTTGCTTGGGGTAAGTAATGAATTTCTCAACTCACACGAGTGACCGTAGAGTTGCTGCCTCGGCAGGGAGAAGCCACCGCTTGCCGAAGGTACTTGCTGTAAACTATTAGATTGGTTCATAAATTCCCGCGCTTTTGTTCGACCGTTCCTATTTCCACTTTCGCCTTCTCCGCTTGTGTACTAATATATACCGTTTTAAAGCGTTATATACCATTCGTTCACTCCTCCACACGTGTGGTAAAATCGTTGCTCTACGGTGGAGCAAAAATATAATCAATTTGCGGTTCCAAACATGGATGTTCCTCATGGAAAAAAGTAGTGCATTTTTTATATATCCTCTTCTTCGCCTTTCACCGAAGCCAAAAAGCTGCCGAGGCAACTCGGGACGTATGTTCTGCGTACGATGCGGACTCGATGAGTGTGGGAAGCGCTCAAGAACGGTTGGCCAAGTTCAAATTTGGCGTTTTGGATGTGGACGATGCGCCCCGTTCTCGTCGTCAGTTTGCTGGTTTCCGATCGAGGCCGGTCGAGGACTTTTCGCCGCTCGGGTGGTGAAACTTAAACGATTTCACTCAGATGGGTTTGGCCGCCGACTGTATCTGCTGAAATCGGTTATATGCTATTACGCACCTGCGCATATATCATTGATTATAAATAGACTATGCCAAATACAAACCGGATGAAGATTTTATGAGTACTCTTCAATCATTTGTCCCAACTCGTACTTCGGTGCGCTTTCGTCGAGTTCGCCCGATCGCAAGGCGAAAACTCGACGATTGCCACCGTGCTTCCCAGATTCGCATCCGGGGCAGTTGTTACGCTCGTGGTTGGTAGAACGACAACGACCATAGCAAACTGCCGGTGAAGCAACAAGCGGGCAACTCTCGCCAGAGGAAATGATCTCACTTATTCTCCTCGACCAGTTAAAGCGACAAATGTAACTTTCCCGTTTAGTGGAAGGCTCCAAATCCAATTGGCCTCTTTCGACTCCAATAGGCAGTAGCGCGTCCCCATTGAAGACGCTCTCTGATTCGCCCTTTACGAGGTGTAAATATTCATTGCAAAAACGCATACTTGCTCGTGCATACATATCTAGGGTTAGAATATATTCGGCATGATGATGCGGTCAGCCTTCGAGGCGACATTGGCTGCTGGCAATGCAACTCCGGGCAAAGGTCTTTGTCAGCTATGTCAATACGAGTATTGACATTCATTCGTTCATTGCATACTTGGCAAGGCGGGGAACCCCTATTAACAAATATGATCGCCTCTTTTCTTGCGTAGACATGCTGTATATACAGACAAAGTCTTCTCTCCTGGAAAACTAACTGCATATTTGTGCTAGTCTTGCTAGATGATACGCAACAATTGGGGACTACTGGACTAGCAACATGTTAAACATGAGCTTGCTGGTCATATTCGCTAATGCTTAGACCAGTTCACAGTCAACGTCGAAATTCGTAATACGAAGTACACGATCGATGTCCACTTTGCCGAGATCGGACCCAGACCTGTTGTGATGCCCAAAGTCTTCGGCATCGGAAAGTTCTTTATAACGAAACATTAACTACGATCAAGTGTTTACAAAGAAGAAATTGATTATTATTATTATTATTATTATGTGATCGTATTATAACTGAGCGAGCGCAAGGGAACTACACCACTCGCTGCAGGCATCGCTACATTTATAAGACATCACTCCATTACGATCGTGGTGAATAATAGCCTTAACGTGAAATATATTTTTGGTGTAAAACAGCCTTTTATTCAAATGGCAACAAAGAATAAATCTCGCTTCACGAGCCACTTTTTACAGCCCGAGAGAGATCTAGCCGTCCAACAATAATCATGTGTCTGCGCGGTTGGATTATTATTATAATAACAATTTATTATAGCTTTCAAGCGTGTCTATGTCTTTGTTTTGTAGAAGTTTAGAGATGATGAAAATCGAAAAACAAACGGAACTTTTGACTTCGTTTGTACATCGATATACTACTAATGCTAGTAGTAATTATCGTATATATATATGAAAATACGCAATAATATGAAATACATCACTCTGGCATTGTATCCATCAGTAAGTCAATGGTGGGCATTCGTATTCCTGCGGATCACGCCGCGCAGCTATTCGACATTCATCTGCTCGAGCAGCAATGATAGCCAGCTAGAAAAAAGTGAAGGTAACCGGGAAGACGTTAGATGAAACGTCGACCGAACGGGCGAGGCACACACACGCCTGTGTCTGGTAAATGAAAATGCATTCGGGCACCAAGGAAAAATGTCGCCTTGACGTCCATCCCGATACGAACAATAGTGAGCGCCGCGAACGAGGTGTGCTGCAGTGTTCTCAAACACGCGGCTTCGTCCAGTCGGAGCGACTCGTGTTTGGCCCGACGTACCTCCAAACTATATTTGACCACGCCTCGAGCCAACGATGGTAGAACCTTTACTCAAATGTGTCGTCCGAACTCTTCGAGTGTGTGTGTGTACTTCGCGTCGTGGCGGGCACATTGAGTTTCAAGGAATAAAGGCGAGAACAAGTGGAGCGCTAACCTCAATTCAATCTCACAAGATGCAGTAATGATTCAGTGGAAGAAATTGCGCGTGAACAGCGACAGCTAATACGAATATCACAGTTATGGCAGCAATCTTCATAATAGAAGTATGAAAGATTTAAAGCACCCTCATGTATGCACCCCTATGAATGCCTTATACTATGTCCTTGCGAGAGAAAGAGAAGGGGGGAGGTGTATATTATATATGGATGTTGAGCCCAGTCATCAAATGTATTTGACAACTCAATTACTACTGCTGCTATTGCTACTCCTACTGTTTTGTATATCTATGTATCTGACAAGCAATTACACGTAGGAATATTATTACTTGTTATTTCGGCTCGCTATTTCACAATATATACCTTCACCGGAAAATACAGCAATATACGTATCTATATATATATATATATATATATATATATATAGCTGTATCTATATACATTACGTATACATATATTATCTCAGGAGGGGGGCTCTTCTACTGCGAGTTGTCTTCCCGAAGAAAGATTTCCTTTGTTTCACTTGGCGTTGCGTTGGCGTTCATCGTTGTGTTAAAAGCCAGCGGCGGCAGCAGCAGCGACGACCTCCGCCGCCGCCCTGAGGATGTATGGGAAGGAGGTTTGTCTGCGCATGAATCAGCATAAAATCATCTGCATAATACTTCCCACGGGAGTGACAGCAGCTAGACTAGGGTTAACGGGCCGGGCCCGACCCGGCTCGGCTTGGTAGTTCGCCGCGCCGCGTTTCGAAGGAGCAGTGATATATTGCTTCACGGCAGTGTGTCCTGCTGTATTCGGGGGCGGTACGGGGGGTCGGTGCTGCAGAGACCGTGGCTGAGACGGCCGTACTGGAAACCTCGGCCCGCAACGGCGTTCCGAGCACACTTACTGGGATACAGTCACACAGACCATGCGCACCACCCAGTGCACTATAGGGATGGCGTGGGGGAACTCGGTACGCAGGGCGGTGGACGGAGACTGCCTAGACAGCAGTATGTGGAGGCGTCGGTGGAAATCGAAGAGGGAGCGAGATAGAGAGAGAGAGAGAGAAGTTAGGGCGTATAATCTGTTTAGCTGCCGCCCGCGCCCGCCGTGTGAAGATTTGCCAATGGACAAATACATGTCGTTTGGGAGAGGGTGGCAAGCGGGACGAGAGACGTCTGGAGAGGTCGAGGTTCAAGGAGTGGGATGTTGCCAGGGGTTTGGCCTCCCCACGGCGCCCTCGAGGGTACTTGACAGCTAGGCCAAGGGGTGGAAGTTAACCGGGAGCTGCAGTGGGCGGTGCCCGACGTACGGTTCTGTCCCCAGACAGAATCTACTGTATTGATCCATTCGCTGACAGAATAGACGTAGGCACGTGGCGACCGCAAGGGCCTGTTAAAGGACTCACCAGGGCGGCGTTCATCCGCGAACTCGAATGATTCAGTCAATCATCTCGTAAATGTACACATGTGCGAAGTTCGTTGATTTGTACATTTGTGTATGCCTTCCATCTAGTCACCTTGCATTGTCGATTTGTTTGATGTTGTGTACAATTCATGTATCAGGTGCGCTCGGCTACTTTATGACCACTTCGTTGACTTGCTCGAGCGTACTTCTTACTTACTACTTTTAAAACGATATCGAGACTTCAATAACGAAGTTGTACCATTCTGGGTATGATTTTTCAAGTCGAGCCTTGAAACGTCTCACGCGTCTCTCCGAATGTATCCACCAGGGCTTATAGGGCATACGTCAAAAGTCATTCATAAAAGGTACAGCAGGGTGACGGGGATTAGTTTCTAGTAGGACCTCTTTAGGCCACCAATTATTAAATATTCGCACTTGGTATTCTTACTATCATAATCATCTACTATACAATACATTTTCACATAAATCATTAATTATGAATTACTCATTCATTCACAATTATTCATTATTGAATTTAAAAAGAGATACTTGCCAGGTCGGCTTAGACGCTGATTGGAAATTAAATAAACGCTAATGTATTTTCATTTTTCAAGTCACATTGTGCATTTTAGCCGGAAACAAAATGCATTTATTTTTGTTATTATCCTTGTCGGCTATTGACATAAAACTCGTCCATAGAAAACCTCGTAGTCAAGACATATATATATATATATAGAAGACTGAAATGAACCACAAGTGAGAAATGGATACGGAAATAATCTGTCTGTTACTCCCTCCGATTCAATTAGCTTTCTCGATTCTATAAAAATAATCTGACAATTCCTTCGTTGTGAAAGGCATTCCGAGGTCTCTGTGTGTGCTTAAGACTGTCGTTCACGCGAGCGCACACAACAAAGACAAGTGTCCAGTTAATTATATTATCTATAAATCTAAGCTAACCATGTCTAGATCTATTATACAATATTGTGCGTAAGATTGTCCACGATAACGCGAAGCTGAAGTAAGAACGATATTCGAGCATGGAAAGTTAGCTGAGGCACGGGTTATTATAGCTGAGCGGTGGAGATCTTGGTTACCGTACATACTGACATCATTTCATTTATGACATTGTCAATGTATTTAATCGATAAATTCACACTCTCTCGAAAAGGCCTTCATAAGATTCATGGAGACATTCTTGGATAGCTGTGTAACCACCTGACCGCGGCACAACCTTTGTGTATTATTCTAAATATCTATCGGGACCACCTTTACTTCATTGTGAAACCGTTCGTGGCTGGCAAGAATCCAAACATCAACAGATAGAGTGAAGATGATAAAGGAATCCAAAGATTTTCCTCGTCTGATGTCAAAGATTCCCTCCTGTCTAGCAGTTCAAGACGCTCACCACTAGATCATTTACGGGATCTATCCATGAAACAAATCAACTTTCAATAACTGGTCTGCGTTCGTGGGCGGGATTGTCAGCAGTCTCACGGGACGCTCCACGCCCAGCAGTATAAAGTTGTGGCACGATCGAATAACACTAGTTCTTCTCGCAAATGACCTTCATTTACTGCTGCTATTGATTATTCTCCTATAGCTATTCTCATTCGCCATCAAAAGCTAGTGGTGATATATTTATTAATGATGCCATATGACCGCACCTGCCTCAAGCCCCAAACAACACCCAGAGCTTGGGACCTGTTGCTCGGTCCTACCGGTTCTCGTTGCCTGGAACCCCAAGCCTGCTTCTTAGATGCGTGGTCCCGGCTATATCTGCACCCTCTACGGGCTAAAGCCGACTTCTGCGTGGGGCCTTCCCTCAGGGCAAGGTCGTTTCAACACCCCTGCTGCGCACCGTAAATGCCATTACGACAAAAGTGTTGCAGACGAAAGTCGCCGACAGCGTTGCCCCTCCACTGGTCCGCTCTGGCGCCACCTCCCTTGAAACCTTCGTCGCGCTGCCGTGCAGTCCACGACCTCGATCAGCCGGAGTGGGGGGGACCGGCTACAGCCACCACCGCTTCCGAGACGCCCTGCACCCTGCTCTAGGCAGTAGCTATTATTATTACAGCCGGCCTGCGCGAGCGGCAAGGGAAGCTGCAGGCAGTGGAGGCCGAAGGTGGATTCGACTGCAAATCGAGAATGCGAGATACAACGAGTGGCGGTTTTGCCTAGGGCATTTTGCAGCAGCCGCGATGGCGGGTGGCAGCGGCGTCCGGCGACGTCATAGCTGTATAGCTTAACCGACTCAGCTGAACGCCGAGGTGGTGCGCGGTGGCGCCGTGGCTTACAGACATGCCCAGCATCAGCGATACTAGAGACTTTGTTCAACGGCACTGCTGGAGGTGAATGCAACCAGCGGACAACTTCGAGCCTGCCCCGAATAAGAAATCCTCCGGGGGAGACGGACGACCGTGGAGGGGGGAATAGAAACGGAGTGGTGTTCGTTTTCCATCGTCTTCGCGAGGACCGGAGTCGCCTCGCGGGAGAGACTTCATCCTTGTTCAAGGCGATCCTGTCTCGCGGAGCGCGCAGGCGCTAGAATATGCGAGCTGGTGGGCGGACGCAGTTTTTTTCCCTATTGCGCCGTAATGATACAGTGGTCGGAGAAAAGCGACACCGGGAGGGAGATAGCCAGAGTGGTCTGGGTCTGCTTGTAGCGTATGCTTGGGCGCTTGGGTCGGGGGTGGACATGCGACGGTGCTGAGGGAGGATTGCGGGCAAGGAAGAAATAATTTTCAACAACGTATCCTTCCTTACTCCGCACTCACTGTTTCCCTCGGCTCCGTTGTCATCCGGTAATCCCCTCTGGACCAGTGCGTGTACTGGTCCAATTCGACGAGGATGAGGCGCCAGCCGTGCGTGGACCATACAGATTCGCATGCCGGCGGTGAAATATCGCTGAATTCAAGAGGATCAACGAGTCAGCCCGCTCCCAGCAAGCAGCCACCCGCGCCAGCTGATAGAAGGCGGGAGCGACTGCCACCTACTCCCCTATTGCGGGGTAGTCCTTCTGGCGACACGTTCATAAATTTCGACATTCGGGACTGGCTATGGAAACCGCCGCTGGCTATAGCGGTCGACCGAGCCAGGACACTCTTGGGGAAAAGTAGATACACATAACAGCTGCGCCAAGTTGTCACGTAGTATTGCGTGTGGCTGTGAAGCGCAGGGCTGGCGAGAAATAAATGATTACGTATTATCTAGGTGGGCATATACAGGGAAACGATGCTGTGCAACGCAGTATAGGTTTCTCGGCGTAATAACGTACGACGATTGATTGAGACAATTTAGGTGATCTTGGGGCTTCGTAATGATTTTGGTCTTACTGACGAATGCCGACGTGGGACGATCAGTATGAGAGGGCAGAGTCCTGCCCAGACTAACCCCTATAAACCGTTCTGTGTTCGAGTACACACAGATGGAGTGTACCCTAATTTCGCTGGGTCTTGTTATTTTGAACTTACCGAAATTGTTTATCTATTAAATAACGAAATGTTTATGTACATTATGGTGGTCTCCCCAGCTCTTTGTGGATGCGCAATCGCACGAAGCAACCCGACTTGTTCAACTATCGTATCTATTGGGTGCATTCTGCTCACGATACCATTATAATCGCAGCAATGACGGACGATTTACTGTTGTCTGTGCTAGTTCTTCTGAAGTCAAGACTTCTGGCAGCACCAGATGAACACGAAGATTAAGTCTCCGTTCAATGGAGTTCTCTCTATTCAAGGTGGAGCCCATTTCGATGTCCTTAGATATGCGGGAAATGTTGCTCCTGATATTTTAGCTGACTCTCGTCTGTTCCTCTATTCTGTGACAGGCCTTGGAACCACACTGGGGTATTCTGATTTCAAAAGCCTATCAAGGCCACCTTTACATATTTTCTAAACCTCTCCCTGTACCTGTAGAGCTCTCGGGTAATGCTGCTACGAGATTGTAGCTACTGGAGCAGGGCTACACGGATTCGGCCAGGATTTCGTCAAAACTCGGTGCGTAGTCTTAAGGAAAACTGCTGTTAGATGCTGAATTACAAACATTTCCTGACTGGCAGGTATCTGTTCTGTAGAGTAAGCATTAATAATTAAACAATCGCTTTACCGTTTTTACTATTATAGCTAAGGGAGTGGGGTATCACGTCGCGCTGATATGTGTTTGGTTACCTGACGTATTTGGTTCGGTTGATAATTGAAAGCTAATTGGTAACACAATATATTATAATTAGCAATATAATATTATAACATAATTGGCCTGTGCTCACTGTACTCGACCTACACTTGTAGTCTCTCGCATTACCCGTTTGTGACAGCGTGCACCTGATACGGTTGAATGGGAGTCGACCAGGAGAGGATGGCGCTTGCGTTGTCATAAAAACCCAGTACCTTGTAATCAAATATAAGGAATATCTGTACATCGAGATCTGATAGAGCGCTCCCGTCCCAGGGATGTTGTTTATGTAACTTCAAAAAAAAAAAATATATATATGTATATATATATCTCACATCAGCTAGCTCCGAGCGGCTAGGGTTTCATCACGAATTGCTTGCACTTGCAGTTCGATGTGCGCTTGTCCGGTCTCAGATGGGATAACGTCGCAAGGGGTGAGATGACCAAACTTTTCCCACATGAACTAGCGGACGTGCGGTGATAACGATAGGATAAAAAAAACCCCGGGCACCCGTACGGACTCTTACGCAGAAAAGTAAGGTGCGATTTGATACGAGCACAAGGGAAGAGGATCGCCAAAAACAGGAGTCGCATCGATCCGCAACTTTTCCATCATTGCCAACGGCGACGAGCCCGCAGTGATTCGAGTATATTGTGGAGCATCTTGCTGTAAGAGGTGGACGTTTTGCCCTGGTGACGTCTGTATGTTACTCTCATTTCGCTTCGATGAATTTGCTGCATTTTCAATCAATCTAGACGCGCAGTCAGCCAGCGTCGAATTCGCAGAAGCAGCTAAAATATCTGAAATACACTCAGGCATTCAGCGGCTGTCATTTTATGTCGCCGGGCTTCCCGTTCAAGCTGAACAGCATTCACTTGCGTTCACCCGGGGTTCACACGGGGTTATTTCGGGCAGGGTCGACCTGAACGACTTAGTATACGATCAGTAGCAGATGCGCGACGCCGAAATGAAAAAAGAAAGCTATTAAACAAGCTGCTGCTTTGTGGAAAACAAAGTCCACCGTCGGGCCCGCGCATCGGCTTGAGTCCGATTCGTATCGGTCGGCAATCGTCATGACGAGCGCTGCCACGACATTGTCTGCCACTGATCCAACAGTGGCCAACCCCTACAAGGCCCATTTTAAGGAAGTCGCAGGCGGGAGGTGTTAGCTTTAAGACGTTGCTGACAAACAAACACAAAGTGATATTGATTAGGCAGGCAAAAGGCAAAGGCTTTATTGGTTATTATTAAACTGAACTGCAGTTTTTACTACGTTCTAAGTTCTCGATATGTCATCATGTCGTGGCAGCATAGAAAGTCGCTCAATTTCAATTTCATCCCCGTCGAAACATGACGATTCTCTAATGAATTTATTGGTGGCGATCATGCTGAGCCCGTCCATCGAGAAGCGATTACATCTTGAAATCGATGGGTCGTCTGTCGCCGAAAGATCTGGAAGCAAATCGTCGCCATTGACCATGATTATCACTACTGCGATTATGGCCGTCAATACAATCCTTTCTAGCTAGTTCTACAATCTTTCTAGCTAATCGGTGTTATTCTCATGACAAAGATTTGTCAAATGCTTGCCTCCGTGAGTCTTATAATATCTTCGCAATTTCCAAGTTTAAGGCAGACACATGCACATATCTGCTCCAGCTTCTAGACTCCTGTTCAGTATGCAGAGCTGCAACGAGTTCTACTCTTTACATGCGACATTACCCATAATCGTTAACTGACGAAATACGTCAGTATTGCTCAGATTCGTATCCCTCTCGTAAATATTTCGTTTCATCCGGTTCAATTAATATAAACTACTTTTATTAGCTCTCAATTGAACTAACAGAAGTCGTCCCGCTGAGGACCTCGACGCCCTCAGGGCGAAGCACCCCTCGTGACTACGCCTTCCTTGGTCAGGAGAAGGGGAAGGCGTCCCCCGCGAATCGACATTCCTCCATACGTGTTGGGCGTCGAAAAACTCTGTTCGTTGTGAACTCCGCTTCGTATGAACCGGTATACCAATCGGTATACGACGTAGACGTCAGTTAGGTGAGCTGTACATAGTATTTACAAGTTAATGTAGTTCACATCCGCAGAGGTGATTCCTAGCTAGGGTCGATCTGACGCATTGTTGATGAAACGCAGGCGTCTCCAGCAGAACAAGTTGCTTGCGGATTTCCTCGATAAATCGAGGCGCGTCGGCCAGCAGAGTAGGCCAGTCGATCCTTGTTGGTCGAACGCACACCCAGAACCCTTTTGGAAAGGACGGCTTTGGAACTATCGACCAGGGAAAGATATGCAGGCGGCAGGCACTCCCAGAGAACTTGAATTCCGTAGAAATCTGTGGCCCCTCCCTTCGTTTGGAAGAGGCTCAACATCGCGGTTCTTAGAGGTAGACTTTGCAGTTCTCGATCTAAGATGCTGACACTAGAGCTTTGCGTTCGCCCTCTTCCACGAGGGTGCCGAACGATGTCCCACTTGGACTCAGCGTAGCGCCCAAGTTTTCGAGCCTGTTTACGTACTGGATCGTTTTCCTATCCAATCGAGATGGGTCGGGTTCTAGTAAACGTCCTCGTCGTCTAAGCTTCACTCTCAGTTCCCGTTTTTTGATTGTTGATCTCTAGCCCGCGAGCCTAAGCACATGATGCTAGAGGTATCAGCTACTGTTACAAGGGGTGTCGGCTGCTGGCGCTCATAAATGCGATAGGTCGCATGGGTACGTAATGATTTTCACTGATGTTGTTTTTTGACAGGAGAACTTTCGCTGATCTATGTCGAAATCGGTTGTCTGCTCAAATTCAGATGGTTGTTTAGTAGCAGAACTTCTTTCTACTTCTCTGGGATTACGGAAATACCTGATGCACACATGCCCTGAACCGTCCAACTATAAACCAGCGCTGGTGTAGGACTCTCACACCCACGAAACCTGCTCACACTACCGCCCCAACCCAGATGTCTCGGAAAGTTTAGCACTCGATTTGCCGAGGCATTTGAGTAACACTAAATATTGACTTCAGTATATGGGCTGTACATTGCGGAAGAATAATATATATATATATATATATAATATATTAATGCAGCAATGGCATTGTGTGGACGTGTTTAAAAGCAAGGCCACACTATACGAGCTTATTACTTTCCTGTATTATAATTGGTAATTTAAAGTAGCCTCAAAGGACTGGTCTCAGTGGTATGCTAAGCTATTCTACAAGTTAATTGTTCACAAAAACACGTCATATAAAAAAGATGCCTAATTATATTATATAAAACTATATACCAACTCTGACCTATAAATTGAATTCATACTCGGATCGATGCAGACCTAAACGCACGAGGGCTGGAATCAACATATTGATCATATTGACTCGCCCGAGATGTATGCTCCCTCTATGAGTGTCACGCCAATAGAATTTACTACTATATAGTTTACTACTATCTAAACAGAATAAACTCCATCCACGAATCAGCACCACCAACTCTGTTAGCATCAACCGCTGGGGCCGATTTCTCTCAGGCTGTTAGCAAAACCTACAGAACATTTCGTCGGTTGATGACGTTGTCTGCGTTGTCTTTCTTTTGTCAACTTTCTCAACAGCTTGAACATTTGACACTGCTCTCTATCGATAATCAACTCTATTCTTATAACTGCCACAGTCAGCAATGCGACAAGCTGACAAGTTCAAACTTCGATGCCCAGCCGATCCCCCTCGTGCTCGTCCATCTCGTCGAAGTGGCGGCACCAGCGTTGATCACCACACCTGCTCATCTTTATCTTCTTACCGTCATAGGCCGCCAGCTGCCTCTCGATGGCTGGCATAGATGCAACGTCAATCTAGCTTAGCTCACTTTCCTAGACCCGATTATCCATCCCCGTCAATGCGCGCATGTACTCGCCTAGCATCCGTCGCTCCAACGGCATCGACCTCTTCTCCCAATGGCGTCTTGCGCCAATCAAGCAATGCCTAACTACATCACCCGCACCGAACTCGGAAGGTTACGACCCTTGGCCTTGGCGAGCCATTCGCCCGCGCCGCTCGCTGCCCATCTCGGTGACTGCGCTCCGCGCAGGCTTGTGATCACCGTCAGCATTCATTTGGCCAACGGATAGTACAATATAATAAACAGCTGGCGGCGTCCTACTCAAGCGTCGCTGCGTCCCGTCTCAATTATCTTGTCACATCCAGACAGCTTGGTTCGGGCCCGGACGGCCTCGCTGTGTGTCTTGTCCCGGTAGGAAGCCCTACAACCGCTAATGCGAATCGGTCATAAGGGAATGAAGGGGAGAAAGACGGAGATGATATATATCTATAGTGTATAGTGTATATATAGCGTTCACTGTGAGATTTTGAAGTGAAATGCCTCATACTAAGAGACTGCTGACCACTGGTACGTCTTAGTGCAGACCAGAGGCGTATATCCGTTCATGACTATGCATTGTTTACAATCCATGGACGAGTGGTTATAATACAAATTTAACGAGCGAAAACAATTGTATTGCGAGTTTTAGAGAGAATCAGTAAAACTCGAGTGGAAGTATTATTCAGGGTCCGCTTATTAAAATAAGTTGTTGTGTCATGTATTTGAGACGAGTCGTCCTCTGTGGTAACGATTACAAAATCGCGCCCATTACTATTATAATTTCCTACACACTCACACACAGACCAACATGCCTGTCGATTCGCCGTTAAAAACTAATTGACGCTGGTGGCCCCCAATTTCTCTATTATTCAAACATACAGTAGTTCGGAATTTCTAAGGATTATGGGGGTGGTGGGGGGGGGGGTGAGGACGACAATGTCCCGAGGAAGGCGATGGCATTGCCTCTCTGCACAGCGAGGGACAGGCGCTGTAGGAGGAAAGAGCCAGCGCGCTTGTCCCCGGTGGCGCGGATCAACCTATGGTAGACCCCCTCGAGGAAGTTCGCAGTGAGCGGGCCGTGCCCGCCCAAGGTCTCAAAAGCAAGGGGGGAAAACATTTCTCTATAAAAATCGTACCGCGTCGGTCATATCGTAGAGCGAATGTCTCATCGTTGCACTCAAAAGCGCATCAAAGAGGTTTGTAGATGTTTATAGAAGTAGTGAGCTCCGTAAAATTCCGTGGGCCAATAGCCCTGTAGTAAACATCCCATCCAAATGATCTCACCTGCCCTTTGTCGAGTTCCCGTTGACAATACAGTGGTCGTCTTCTCAATTTTGCTGTTGACTTGACTCAATCATGCTCGTATGAGAATTTTCCAAACAGCAATTTCGAACAGAGTGCATGCTTAGACAAAGTTCGCCTCCACAAGCATGGTTGCACGACTACCTTGGCAGTAAAAACGAAATGTCATTAACAATAAGACATTCAGCAAATGTTCCCTCTGACGGGATTAGCCAGCGATGAGACAGGTAGTGCCCGGCTTATCGAACCTCGTTAGCGGGTACACGCACGTTGTGTTTTACCTATGTCTAGACATAATGATGAGAGGCATCTCATTGGAGAAGACATGTGAGCATTGGGACAGGTTCGGAAATGAAGCAATTGGGTTGCGTCACATAACGGGCAACGAGGACAAAGCGCCTCGCTATAACTGAGAAGCACAGAAATATAATGATAAACTCATATCGCTGACAAAGGAACTATAGCGTGGGGGCTAAGTCCAGGGACTTGGGACCATAGGGAATTCCACAGAGTACATACGAATCGATGTAGTATTTACCTGTGGATTTATCAATAAAGTTACTAAAAATTTCACATGAGACCAGCTCATAGCCCATAGCTTAACCATAATCAATTAGTAATTGAAATTAATGTTAAACGTACATACCAAACCAAGCGGCCAACGAGCGCAGAGATGGCAAGCAAATGAAATAAATACAAAGTGCTCTGTCAAAGTACATTTTGCGCTATGATCGTTGCGGCTCAGCTTAACTCAACTCAATTTTGCCGCACATTCTACTCAAAATTACTTCCTAGAGTTGGGTCCTATTTTTCATACCCACCACACAAGGCAAATAAACCATAATATGTCATCGTAATTAAACACGCCGTGCTTTCTACAAGAAACCCACAACTATGTGTGTATTTTACGTAGTTCAATTCTATATATATATATATATATTTATATATAGATAGATAGATATACATGTACGCACTTCCGTCTCTAGAACTTCGGGGTTGTAAACGAAATCAGGACGTAACTAAGAGACGAGTATATGGGCCAATAAACCTGTTTATGGTGTTATTACGTCTGGGAAGGAGCCTATAACAGCGCTGGCTTATTGGTGAGAGACAGAGAGCGAGAGAGAGAGAGAAAGAGAGAGAGGCCAGTCGACGAAGCGTCACCGTGACCAGGAGACGCCGGAGCGCCATAGACGTCCAGCCGACTGACGCCGAGACCCGTCGATCCACTCTGCCCTCCGACGGATAACTCGAAACGCGCGAGAGGCCGAAAGAAAACACAGAGACGATAGGGAGAGAGAGAGAGGTAAACAGGGAGAAAACGAGAGCGTGTCGTAATCACCAGAGCCACTATGAAGGTGCAATTTATCTAACCGACGACAAGAACAGATTCTTTCACTGTGTCCTTTTCGCGATGCGCCCTAATGCAATCTTGCGGCTGGTATAGCCGTCATCTGTAGCCATATGTATGGTATGTGGTCCGTCTATATGCTGTAGCGACGACATGAGGTTAACGGGTTGACACCGTTTTCGAGGTCAGGAATAAGGGAGGGCGCGAGAGAGAGAGAGAGAAAGAAAACAGCAGTACCTTCCAGGATATTCGAATCAGGGTATTTACAGTCGTTCCACGTACTGCCAGATGTAGGATGAATACCATTTGCTGCTGCTGAAGTCTGCTGCTTGTAGGTAACAGCGCGAGGCACATCGTACTTGGTACAGGCGACTTGATGAACAAAAGAAGAAAATCATTATTTTGTTGGAATATATGTTCAATGTGTTCCTTCGATGGCCATCTCACTGTTTACCACTGAGCCATTATAGGCGCATCGAGAACGAATTACCGAATAATGACGTCATTCCCTCATAATGGCGATGTTACGAGCGTACCAACTGTGGCGCACTCTCAAAACGCTCGGGGTACGTCCATATCGTACGTACAGCCATATCACTTGACATCTCGGTGGAAAAGTGTTCCTCTCTCTCTCTCCCTCCCTCCTTTGATTCAGCTCTGAACTATTAGACTCAAACTGACTTACAACGTTTGATCTGAGCAGCGTTTGAACTCGGATGTTCGGGACGGATCTCGATCCGACGAACGTTGGCGTCGATCCGGGCAGTGAACGAGAACGGCTCGTACGAGCAAACTTCGTCTACCTCCTCGCCTCTCATCTTTCGCCCGCGGCCTTTCATGAAAGACACCACCCATGAGTGTTAACCCGGTAGCGCCCCTCAAAGCGTTCCCCTGTCCGCCACACAGATAGCTGCTACTCGTCGTATTATCGGCCAAAGCGACGACCCCATTACAAGCGCCGCTGTAACGCCGTAACGTGTGTCTTCGTAGGTTCGCGTCGGTGTCGCCGTCGCCGTCGCGCGCCCTCGTCCATAGACAGACCCTCTACTATCATAGACACTATATCTATTTGCCCGTCTCATCCTTGTTGAATAAGCTACTCTGACCGCCTACCGGCGCTAGCTGCGGCGACGAGAGAGTGGCTCTGATCTCGAGCGAAGGGAGACAAGGTGGGCGAACGCGTGCGACAGAAAGGGAAAGACGGTAATGGTGTGTCATATGGTCGACATGTCGCCCTGTCAGAAGTACCTCGTACTACTAGTAGTGGCAGCAGCAGCAGTAGTTGTAAAAGCGGTGGATGTGCTGCAGACAGTGGGCAGGCGGCAGGCAGGTAGAGTGCATCAGACCCGGAGGCCAATACGCCCACACATTCAGACACACAGACACCCACCCACTCAGCCGGCTCGGACTGTCGTAGTGTCGTGGGAGTGACGACGACCAGTGAGAGCTACTTGACCACTCGGCGAGGAAGCAAGCTCCCCACCCTCTCTCTCTCTCTCTTTCTCCGATACTTCGTTTGCATCGTCTCGACGTCGGTGCTCTCCGCTGGCCGCATTCAATATATGATATATCCTCTGCTTCGGATCCGCACCAGCAGCCGCAGTAGTTGTCGTCGTAATAGGAGCGACTCAGCCGCAACGGTGACGAACTAAGTCTGCCATGAATGGTTCTACTGAAGTGAATAGAGGGAAGAGGACAGAGAGTGAGAGAGAGCGAGAGAGAGATATTGTGGATGGTAACCATCAATAGTGGTGCAAGGGTCCAGGAACTCGGTCCGGATGAAGGGCATTAGACGGGCTAAGAGTTGGGAGAGTTGGTTTGGCTTGGAAACAGAATTGGGGTCTGGCGGCGACGAAAGCATGGGCTGGCTATGGGTGTCGAACCACTTATTCTGCAGGCCGAGATTATGCAGCTAGTATGGCTTCTGCTCGATATGCTTACTGAAATCGCTGCCGTTCGCGCCGTGTTGCGAGATATAAGCTCGCTAGGCGGAGACTACTATTGACGACGATGGCAATCAAAGCAGCAGGAGTAACTGCAGCACAAGCCGCGGCAGCAAATCCAGTGGGACTCGGCCGCTCTGCCGATCAGCAATAGAGCTTCTAACATCGTACTACTAAATAAACAAAGCTTGATATGAACAAATACAACTACGCTTCTGTAAGGCATTCAAGGGGCGTTGGGGGCAGCAGGGCCTCGTGTACGTTCGTCATTGTCCACCATAGTTGCACCGAAACCCTAATAAATGGCAAGTCGACTTAACAATGGAGTGTCTTAGAATCCATTGAATGCCAATTAGGTATCACGCCACGGGTGACGCGTATTAGCCGCTGGCTATAAGAGCTAAGCGTCTGATACTAATAAGTAGAGATAGAGATTCACGAGTGTGGAAAATTCAGAGGGAGAGACCATTTTATTGTCGTTATGCCCACGCAGAATATGCTAATTTATACGACAATCGTGCTACCACTCGTATCAACCGTTGAGGGGTGATCACCTTCGAAGGCTGCCCGTTTTCGCAGGCGCCTCAATTCCCAGAACACTGGATATACGTCCTACGCCGACATTTCGGCGCAGTATAATTCACGTTGTCCGTTGCAGTCAGATGATAAATTGCGGATCACCCTGATAGCTGTTTCGAATGCTAGGAAAGTTCGGGACAGCATTCCCCTCGTCATCGTATCACGGTTCTGTCAAGTTCTGTCGTCGTCACACGTATGCTACACTCTGATATTATGACATGTGGCCCCGGCCGATGCAGCGCGTATGTATCGTACCAGGGACTTCCTTGCATGCATCCTTCTGCTGGGAAAATAACTCCATTCGGCATCGCCAGTCAGTCTGGGCCATCTCGCACCCAAAGGGTTCCAACGCGGAGAACGCCAAGCCGGGCATCCTCTCTCTCTCGCTCTCGTCACCCTACCTCTGTATCTCAGTCGAACTCTGACGCACCATCAGCGTTTTCACTCGTTTTCGCCAAACCTGCCTATTGGCGACTCCATGACGTTCGGAACCTGCCATCTGCCAGAGCGAATATGCTCTATCTACGACCTATCCACCCCCACTCCGCGAAGACCGCTCCTCGAAGGGGCTGACTTCGATGTCTGTGCCGCTGTCACGAAGCGGGACGCTCTGTTTATCGGTTTGGCCATTCGTGGCAAACGCCCCATGACCCATGATTCGTAGAGGAACAGGAGATGCACTCGGATAGGCCAGCTGTGGACCGAGGAACTGCCATCACGACGAGCAGCAGCAGCAGTAGTGGTTGAGGGGTGGCAGAGGCGAAAAAGCGTGCCAGCCAATTTAGCCAAGAGGGCCACCGTGATGTCAGTCACCACTAATGTTCACGTGGCGATCGGTCGTGCCACTTCTGCTACCGTTTCGACATCCGCGGCCACCGCCGGCGATATCGTACGACGGCGGAAATCCTTTCGACGATCTTTCGATGTTGCTCGTCTCTATGCGGAGCCGCTGCTTGGTCTTGACCAACACCGACTCAGCTGGTTAAGTGGTTGGTTGGATTATGCTTCTCGACGAGAATATAATAGGAACCTCTTTTGATTTACGTAACGTGTGTTAATCACCATAGTAATCAGGGGACCCTCATCAGTATACAGTGGTGTGCATGAACTTAAGACACGCTTATATTTCAACAAATCGTTACAAAGAATACGCATTTATTCTGTCTCAGATTAATGTACGTGTCAAGTAACATACCCACCACAAAGAGCAGCGCATATGACGGTGCGAACAGCCTGCTACAGTGAAATGTATGATTTTTCGGGTGTGCAAAATGATAATGTTTTTTCAGATCGTCTTCAGTGACGAGAAGAAGTTAAATTTCGATGGGCTAGATAGATTTAACGATTATTGCCATGATGTACGGAAAGAGTCGCGGTACTTGGCAAACTCGCACTCGAATGAATAGCGAGGACTATCAGACGATGTTGACCGACGATCTACTACCGTTTAGGCCAGATTTCATCGACTGCCAATTATTTTCTAACAATTCATGTCAGCGCGAGTACACGAGACTGGTCAGGACGGCACCAAGTTAAAACCCCAGAGTGAGCAGCGATATATATATATAGCCATTGGTGGTACCACAAGTTCGTAGCTGAAGTCCCATGAAACCGATTCTAAATCCGCTACGAACTTTTGGGACAACCAAATATATATCTATTTATATCAACATAGTACTGTGACATTCGTACGAGCCGTATTGGCAGCGTACCGACGTCAACGAAGAATGCCATTGATTACGACACCTCAATAAGCGTCCATGATATGTAAGTACTACACTACTAGAATCTGAAGAGAAATTCTAATACTACTAGGAATCAGATTTAGCATCAATTATCGCTAGACCGTGTATATCCCTATGAAGCCGTTCATTGCTCAAGTCGTGGGCCCCCTTTTTGTGTACCCTTATACCTTTAAATATAGCAGACTCCTCTCCTCCGCGCTGCACTTCTCTGCAGCTTTTGTGCTTTTTTTGTCTTTAGGACAAAAACTCCTGCAACGCCTGTAGCTATTTCGAGACGCAACATGAACCCGATTCACGTATCACCCGAAGTGTGCTCAGCTGGTATTACTTATTACTCTGATATATATATATATATACGTATGTGTATCCCTTGCACCTTCCTGTTCCCTTGGCCCCTAAAGCTGTTCCGCTGAGTACGGCTCGAATTTCAAATATAATTTGTGTAATGACTGCATGACCGTAATGCTACTCAGCAACCATTGCGGCGTCGAGCACCGCCAGAAGTGTAGCGTGGGGAACCCGTGGGTCATCAGGGGAGCGAGGCTGGGAGGAGATAATCACAGCGGGTCTCTAACTCGAACGGACTTTCCCAAGCTGGCCGCCGGATCGTCTCGCCACGAAAGGAGGGTCCGCGGACCGCGGTCGGCCACTGATATTCCGCTGATCTGGGTCTCTGCTTACTCTGCGTCATAGCACTGTAATGACAACGACCCAATGTATTTTTATGTGATGTCTGAAACCGTTGCGTCGCATTGCGTTGGCGCGAACCACGTTCCCAGTCCTCCCTTACAGATAAATATGTAGATAGATAACGTATATCAAGCCTCCCAGTTTCGCAGCAGTGCCTTCCACGACTTGAGCAGGACGGCACGACGGCGGGTGTACGTAGAAAAACCTTGAGCAAACACCTTTTTCCCGCAGGCAGCAATAAGAACAGGCGGTTTGAGAGAGATTCGAGAACCTGCCTGCCTGCTTGCCAGCCGGCCTAAATACCGATAATATTATTTTGTTGATGAATATTTCACTCGACAAGAGGCGTCTAGTAGGATCTAATTAGTTCGTCGTATTCGCCCGCGATTGCCGGGCGGCAAATGGCTACAACGCGCCGGTAGTGAAGCCGTCAGAGAGGGTCGCGCAAGCGTGGATGGGGCAAGTCAATTACCATGCAGATTGGGAAGACCGACAACCGCGCCGCGTCGCTAAGGAAATGGGCGACGATTTTAACTTGCCGTCGAGTAAGTGGCAATTTCTACGGGCGAACCATTCCGTGAACTTCGCATGACAGTATGTTTGTGTCAGAATTACGCTAATTGTAATAACGATTACGCTGTGCGCTCAATGTTCGCACGAAACGCACAGCCTAGACGGTAACGGTAAAATGGGAATAGTTCTGCTACGAGTGGGCGTGTTGTTATGTCGTTGAATGGCGAAATATGTAATTCTCTACTTTTTGCGAATCGCTAATCCTCGTCACTGGGTGCTTTTTTGTTGCCATTGAGTAATGAGCCCATGAAAACAACGGCTAGAGATTTCGGAATGCTGACTTTTAAAATGAGAATATGGTATGGACAATATATAAATATATATATATATATATATATACACAAGCTCATTTCGTCGAGCATTTCGAGGAAGCCTGCATGGCACCATGCTAATAGAAACTCCTATCTAAATCTATTCATCAGGTATCTTGTGAGCTTCGGATTTCGGATGCCTTCCAAGAAACATTTAAACTATACATCAAAAATAGAGGTAACATTTTATGTGCTACCATATAACGTGAGTATCGACCTCGTACTGGAGGTTGCTTGACGTCAAGTGACAAGCGTTGCGGAAACGCAGTCAGTCATCGAACTTTTGTATATTTTAAAGTCTTACCGTTTCCGGGCTAACGCTCCTGAGAAGGGTTTTAATGCTTCACGTTGGCGTATGCCTTGTTTCTCTCATGCGATCCAACTGAAGTGGATTATACGGCCTACAATTATGAACCACACACACACAGATTTGTATAGAGATTGAACAACTGATAGCGCGCGCAACTATCTTAAACGAGACCGCTCCATCCGGAGCGCATCACCATATCGATTATATTGAATTGATGCAATTGGATGGTGATGATGATGATGATGACTATTATTATTATTATTATTATTATAATTGGCTTGATTTTCTAAGGTTATTATATGTACCGGATATACCGAGTGATTTATTTCCAAGCTGATTTAAGGTAGCTTAATTTACATAGTCAAGCAGACCTTCCAACGTCCTACCATTGTTCCGCAGTATAAAATACAGATCACGAATCGGACAGCGGCAAGGAACATTTAGTTACAGCTTTTCCCACGGTCAGCCTTGAAGGCCAACTATTCTCCGTAATGCCTTCTTCAGTCTGCTAGAGCGGTGTTAGACGTACCCATAGCGATGTATAATAGTTAGGTGGTGGTTGACGATGCATAGGTTCCTACCGGCTGAAATCCATCTCCTCGGCGCTAGATATGTTTCCCCGTAGGGGATGTCTAGGAACTCACGCAACGTACTCTGTAGGCCGTTAGATTAGTTCGCGTTGGCAGGTCAAAGCCGGCAAAGGGTCATACGTGTGATTGTCGTCCATGCTCGTACTTCGAGCTGGACCGGGTGAGGTCATCGGAGTCAAGAGTTCCCTGGGGCGTTGAGTAGGGCACTCGTTCCCTTCTCAGTGTAATGTAGGAAACACGTCTTCAACGGTTGAAGTGGACTTCAACGCTATTTGCAAGCCTTATCGTTTCTACGAAACGGCGCGATGGTGTTATCCCAACGTCGATTCACGTTACCGAACCAAAGCCGGCGGCAGTATAGGTGGTAACTGACATGTTTATCAATGATGGGATATGCCTCCTTTACATGCGGCTCGGTGGTACGCTGATTGGGAAACCGACCTAACGTGTACTTTTCTTATCAGCGATTTCGCCTCGTATCGACATAAAATAGATCTCGTCTTTCACAGGAGAGAACCCAATCGGCGATCGTCAAGACAGCTAGGGCGTAATGATTCGACTTGATTGACACATTTGTTGTTGTTGCTGCTGTTGTTACCTTCGGCGTCGTTGTCGCTTATTTGAACCAAGCTGCAGTTTACGAGCTAATTACCTCGTTCCATTTTGCTGTGAAAAAGTTATATCCTGCAACCGAAAGGGCTATATTTAAGGGGCTAATTAGGTTTTAGCTTGAATCTCTCTTCGTGTCCTGACGAACGAAGTGGACGGCCGGACACTCACAAATATAAATGTCAAGCCAGCTAACTAACCCTTAAGTCTAACTTCCTGACATCCAATTCCGAGGATAACAGCTGATAAAAAAAACACACACAAAAACATAAAAACAGCTACACGATCATGATACACTGTTTCTATATACAGGCTTTCAAATGAAATCGTGCCGTTGAATGGCTGTTGTTTGACTATGGTTGTTTGCCAGTGCACAACGTTTACGGAATACTGTTGATGCAAAAACAGCTAGCTATCCACGTGCCGACTTTGAACGTCGGAACCTTTGAAGATGAGGCTGCCGAGAAGTGAAAGAAATCTCGCCCTGACCCCCGTGTATGACCTATATAAAGACATGTTTTGCCATGCGCGATTTTGGTTGCTCAAAAAAGCGATGTGAATTGAATCTGGCAATGTCGATTTAAGTGCTCGGATTTCAGTTGGCTGTCGACAGACGACAAAGCCACGGGTCGAACCAGTATATATGAGCCAGTGATTTGCTGAGTGTGGTTTAAATGGAGTTTGGAAGTGATCCATATCATTAGAGAGAGATAGCCACTAATCGATCAAAGTTGATCAGTTTCAGTCTACCCGTGTAGACAGAAAAGCTAATTAACTTTGGTCGACTATATCATAGTTTTAGTGTGTCTGTGTTCGTGTGAGCGCTTTTACGCCAAATCAACACTCGAATTGCATAAAGGCTGTACGCTTTTCACGTACCATTAGGCACTTCTTATTGACTAATCGATTCAACACAACTCGAACGTAATACAACACACAATTCGGTTCTAACGATATTTGAAGCTATATATAGCTAACCTTAACATTACAGTTTTACATCCGAATTACCGATTTGGCTTGGAATCATCCACGTACGTGTGTGTTGCCTCGTGTTCTGCACTTCCTAATGGCCGCTATGTGTCTCGCGCACATTTGGATGGACAAAGCTATAAAATGAGTATTGCATTCTATATTAATCTATCCCCTCGTTAGAAGTCATACTATAGTCAACATCTACAGATCTGCCCTGTGAGCAGGTGAGATCCCATTCTGATGACGCTGATGGGAGACATTTCTAGCTAGGACATTTGGAAGGGATCAATCTGTTTCAGAAGCCCAAGTGGAAAAAAAGGAAAGCCACCTCCGAGCCTTCCCGCATGACCGTTGGTCAGCCGCGGGGACTCCATGCCTGTGGCCGTAGAACAGCCACCCACAGCGAGCAAGGACCGAGATTGGTGGTGTAAACTTGTGAAAATATACGAGCAGGCGCAGGTTCAATGACGTTCACTTCTGCCGCGTTTTCCCCATTTTGCCGCGGCTTCCGTGAGCTCTAACCAATCGTTGGAGGTGAACGATTTTTAACAACGCGATGCCATCCCTGCTAAGCCTATCGTGCTAGCTTCTCAGCTCGCTGAATATAATGATGAGCCAGTAATTATTCCCGCCGGACTGCTCGAAAGCCACCGCTCTCGAAATTCACTGCCAGTGTACGAGAGGAAAGGGGCCAGTGCTCGCCTAATTGCTTTTCTACTGACTGATTAAGCGGCAGGACCCCCCGCGGTCGCTAGTGGACAGTGGAAGCATTTCGTGATAACTCAGAGTTGGATTGCATGAAAATATGGAGGGACGCTAAAGTTCTGAAATTTTCAGGGCTCGAAAATGTGGTGCGCGGGGCAGCTTAACTGATATACGGCTATATATGAATATAGTTAAAGATCTAGTTAGAAATTACGGCGGACAAAAACCCAGAAAGGAATCCAAACGCAAATTTGAGAGGGGAGCTGCCGCATCGACTAGCACTACTGCGTGTATTATAATACAACCAGGCAAAAAGGAATATGTCTTCTGTGCCAAATGCAAGGGGAAGGCTCAACCAGCCAGCTTGCGTGAACGCGCGAATGCAACTTATCTTAATGGAGATTCGTTCGCAGCTGGGGGGCCCTCGACGGTTCTTTTCCCAGCAGACATTTTGCTGTGCTTACCATCTCTATGGCACTCATACAGAGAATTCTCAGGGGCAAAATCCACCAGTTCTGAGGCCACGGTATGATCTGCTAAGTAGATGTTGCCTGTTTGTATCGAAAAGGCAGTTGTATGGGTCAAATGCATTGCGTCTTTGTTCTCCTTACTGTGTATTTTATATCAGTAACACGTGAGACTCCGCCACTCGACTGGCCGTTTGACAGCTCACCGATCACAAGCGAAAACTATCGCTTGCTGAGGTCATATTAGAGCTTGCACTGTAGCGTTCAGAAAAGGAACTCTATCACCATGAGAGACTAACGATTTCAAGAAGCACTTTCGCTTAACGACAAGCCACTCATCCATTTTCATTCATATGGACGCGATCATGCAAAGGCGAAATGTATTGTGATCCACATAAAACATAAACTTTTTCGGGCTGACTCTCAGCCAACATTTAACGTAGAGACAGCCCACCGTTGCGAGATACACACCAGACGACAATATCCTAATTTAGATTCTTAACAGGATAACATTTGCTGTTGCCATTTCACCTTCCAACCTATTTTTTTTATAGGAGGTGCTTCGGGAATGCATGATGCATATGCGTGACTCGGCCGTGGTGAGTGACAAGTGCAAGTCTCACGATCCCGCTCAACCCGGAGTTCCCCCGCGAGCCTCACGGCTCGCAAATTGCTAGGCATTACTTCGATATGCATCTTCCAACCTGTAAACGTGGATATGGCTTTATAAGTCAACACCACTTACATGGTTTGCCACAGAAAACCTGATTAACCCGCTACCTAGGTTAGTCAGCTAGTGGGTCAGGTAGTCATTGGCTTCACGAACAGGTGAGCAGGCTGACAGCGACATCGACCTCGATGAACGTTGCATTCAGGTATTGTGACCATAAAAAGAAAGGAGAGAAAAATAACAAAAAAGGAAGCAATGTTATGCCGGTGCAGCGAATCGCCCCTTGCTAATTGGCACCGCCGCCAGCCAACAAAAGCTCGTCAAACAGCCCAGAGCCTCTGTTGGAGAGGCTGGTTTTTGTCGCAGAAAAGCGAAAAAGGCTTCTGCGCACTTAGCATTGATTAGAACGAGAACACTAATGCGCTGTTCTGTATCATCACAGCAATTTATCGTGGCAAGTTCCACGTGCAATATATATATATATATATATATATATATATATATAACTCGAAACTATATATATATATATAGATATCATATTTATTGATCTCCTTGGGTCTATTAAGCTTATGCTGGCAGGAAAGTGACAATTCGATACACATATATTTTTGTTACGCCTTCTCAAACAAGCAATACATCGGAACCCACACATACGAGCATGTGCACGCGGCTATCGTCTGTGCACGTTCGTATATCGGCTCATTAGATTGGTGCTGCTAATTTTCTTAACGAGACCAGTCTCGTCGTCGCCGAGCAGACAGACGGCTAGAGGAGTTGGGGCAAATCCTACGCATCCCTATGCGCAGGAGTTACCTACGTGGAAAAAATGAAGTTTCCGCTAAGTCCCTCTTAACTGACTTTGTCCTGTCCAGGCTTAGGATCAAGTTCGATTATATCGAGTAACCGTTCCTGTCATCTTTCTTCTCCCCATTCTGACCTTCACGCGTTTCGTCCTACGAGGTCCTAGTCGTCCTGGGAGTATACCGATATCGATTGAACGCCCTCTGAGCTACGTGCAGCGTCCGACGACTCTGTGCGCCTGATCGGGAGTCTGACCATTTGTGTGTGCGTGAGGGTGTCGTTATTGATACGAGGCTCTCGTTACTGGAGCCACTCGACGGCGCACCATGTCCTTCTCTGTGGTGCTGAGTCTCACACCCAGGCCACGATCTCGATCCACTCCTGTAGGAGTTTCGCCCGTCCTGTTATATATACAGGTGTGTCACACGCGTCTATTGTTATAATGACAATAACATCTCTCGATGAGCTCCTTGCCTATGCCCTAACCTTGTATATAGACCGGCTACATCTAGGGTCGGGAGCAGGCGTCGAATGGTTCAAGGCTGTTCATTTATAATACGTGGCTACTTGGCCTGTGGTCACTTTGTGATACTAAGTACATATATACTAAGCCTGTTATATTCACTTGAGGTACTCGACGACGCTTCGGAGTAACAGAAGAAGTATACTCACTTGCCTAGCCAATGAGTGGTTCGGGTTGATTGAGACTATATATTATATGTAATGTACTATCTTGCACTCGTCCTTTACGATACACACTAGTGGAAAATATTCTCGGCATTTGAAGGCCTTGTCCAAGTTCGTAGAATGCCACAGTAGACAAAACCCTTTCAAAGCTATTGACACATAGCGGTCTGGTTCCTAAGACGCTGAAGTCATACGCACAGCGGACGACGATCCTCCGAAATATTGGTACCCGCAGGATAACAACACGTTGACATACAAAATAAGCTAAGTCCATGACAGATATCACTTCCCTATAGTTGTTTAATCATCTTCACATAGAGTAGGCCAGTTTTGGATGCGGCCCCTGCATCGACGATCGCAGATCTGCCCAAAGAATCGGTCGCCTCTTCTTCAACCGATTTAAAGTTCACACCGAACACAAGAGGAGATCAGGTTTTTGGTCCTGAATAATCCAATTGCTCCACTCACCTCTCTCTCGGCCATATGTCCGAATGCTCATCTAAAATAAAACCTTTTCGGTCGTTGGTGATAGCCGGAGCCTCCACTCGTTAGCTTTGATTTGTCTTCCTATTTTCTATCTGGAACCATCTCGTAGGTCTGTTAAACCTTTTTGACCTTCACAGTCAGCTATAGTCTGTTTCTGTATATGGTTCAACTGTAACGACCTCGACTCAACTGGCTGCTAACGACAGATATTGGTCCTCGTGAACCTCGATTAGGACATCTTCGTCTAGTGGCGTTCCATCCTGTGAAATGGAGACCCTTAGTGAGGACACTAGCCCCCTACCAAGAGATAGCTACAGAACACCGCGATACATCCGCGCTCGACGTACTCTCCGTACAGCAAGGAACAGTGTTACGCTCTTGGCCGTTTGCTTGGTTCGCCGTGCTTTGAAGTCCTTTAATCATTGGCCATCTCCAGCCCAATAAAATAACGTGAGAAAAGTGTCTATTCTAAAAATTAAAAGAGAGATAATAAGGGACAAGGAAAATAATAATAATTATTATGGTTTTTATTAATTATTATTACCCAGATATGAACACCCGATCCGCAATTACGTTCGGCCGCGCTGTTTTCTTTGGCATATGTATAACATTCTCATTATGTATTTCCTGTCTACCATTTCCAAAATGTAGTTTCGTTCCTCTCAAAATGGTGATAGTTAAAAACCGTGACGATTCGATCAGATTCGTTCATTCGACCTATACATGAAATCAGATCAGTCGTAGATTACACACCCATTTTCACTTCAATGTGTTTTTCTGTTGTTGTTCGTTTCCATACCTTTGTCCTCCGTAAATTGTGAACCATACGCAAGATTTTCTCGAGTTTCTCAAACTTTGGGATATAATATAAAGGTGCCCCTAGAATCATCCTTTTGCCTGCGTGCACTACTACATGGCAGGGCACTAATGAATCACAGCTCACAACACTCAGACGTGTTTTGAACATATGAATATGAACCAAGTGAAAGGTGCTAGACTATATGCGCGATACTCGAGGATTGTGAATACCTACCCGCCGCTCATAGTTGTCGGCCTCTTTAAAGCTCGCAGTAATTCTCATTACCGCTATGATGCAATTATCACCCTCCAATTAACAAGCGAAAACAAGTTTGTTCTGTGGCACACGTGGAATTTGTGCTGTAATTTCATTAGAAGTTCAGGGAAATGTCGCGGACGAATGCACTGTTTTAAACAAGGGGGTTACATGTTTGAGGCACGTCTGTCATATATATATATATATATATATATATATATGAGTTAAGTGTGCTTCCATACTCAAACAATGACAATACCGGCACTCTTACGAAAGTTGAAAACGAGACCGTTTGTAAGTTTTATTCAATTGCGCCTGAGAGCTCCTTCAAACGCGAAGGTTATGTCTGAGATGATCCAGTGATTGCAATGAAATCTAGCAGTAAAAGTTGCGACTTTGGATTCGAGATAATATTTCATGAGAAAACATTTATAGTTTTTCGTTGCTGATTTCGCCGTGAAAATGTTTGTCTCGATGTCTTAGATGAAAAACGTTTGTGTGTGAAGCATGACGACCTATTTAGGCTAACGAGTCTTGAGCATTGTCAGTGGGAGCATTTTCCAATTGACTGATATTGAAACCCATTTTACAGCATTAAACGGAATAGATTCGGAGAGTCTTTACCGAAGGGCAGCTGGCAACGCTCAGCGAGGGATTCTGACAACAATACTTCATATGTCATGTCTGTGTGTCAGGTGTGCTACCGAAAAATTTAGCAAACAGCTTACTTTCTAGAAAAGGACATCAAGGTAGCTTTATTTGATTTGAATAACATCGAATGAGTCGACAATCAGCGACAATTTTGCTTGCAAGGGAGGGCCGAACCTCCTAAGAAGCAGCATTCTGAAGACCCTCTCCAATTGGCTCGGCAAGAGTACACATTCGCTTGTGGTACCCATGACAGATAAATGCTAAATCGTGTGATTATATGAAACGACAAAGCTTGCTGGAAGGTACCTTTTCCACTATCCCCACTACTGCAAGCGATCAGCTTCGGCTCAACTGAACTCTGTTTGATAACCCGTATCCAAAGGAAACGCCGAGGAGAAACTCGGAGATATCTTGCGTTCGTTCTCCCGGAACGGAGATGTTACTGTGTTCAAGCCAATCAGAAGATCGCTTTACCCTGCATTGCCAATCTTGTCTAGTTTTCGAGGCGCTCACCGCCTCCGTAGACAAGCGAGGCAGGAGAGAGAGAGAGAGAGCGAGAAAAGGGAACGGTTGATGGCCTCTGCAACGGCCATTAGGATCTTACATGATCTTCGCTACCTAATGAAAACGAATTCCGATAACGTCTCGTCAGAGTTCGCCTACGTAGCTGCACAGTTTGTGGATGAAGTGGTGAGCATGCCTTGTAAGGGACAACACTTTGTCCCTGCCTTCACCTTATTGAAGGTCCTTGAGAAGGTGACGCATTTACAGCTAAATTGAGCAAGGGAGGTTCGAAAGCTCGCTTTGATCTATTCATTTAGCTGACTTCTCTCATTTTGCGTCTCATGGATTTCTTAAGCTATACATTGACATTTGACGGCGATTTGTCGGACTGTCCAACCCGACGAGTTCCGGCAATCGACGGACTCACATAAGGTCTCCTGGGACCGATCGCGGAGTCTTATCGATTCCAGTCTTGATTTTTATGTATGGTAAAGGTTTTACTGGTATATTAAAGCAACCGCAGTTTTGCAATGCTCAAGTTCTCTCATATGTCACGTCACGGGACTCGAACCTGCGGCCTTCGGTTTTTTACGCTACAATAATTAATGACTAGCGATCCCCACTAAGTCGTGTCAGCAGGCTTCGTTTCGGCTATTTAACTACGTTCCTGCCTGCTAGTTTGGTAATCGTGTGGTGAATTATGTCAAAAAGAATGAAAAAAGGTGCCACCTTGTGGACCTACTTAGATGTGGGAGCTTATTACTAAGCTTTGGCTACCTTTCCTGTTATTAGGCTAAAGTAAGATCTTCGCTTGACTTGTCACTCGATGTTGACTGTTGTCCAATGAACAATTTTCCTCACACTGGTAGTGTAACACTTTGTTGTTAAGATGGTCGTTAGGCCGGGCACAACTTCAACTCAACACGTCTTCGCAACTCTGACTTTAGTCTTCGATCCATGTCGATATTGTTCTCTCTCTCTCTCTCTCTCTCTTTCTCTTGTATTGGTTCCAGGTATCTGTCCGGACCTCACGCTTGCGTCGTTTACTTTCTCTCCCCTTCTATAGCACACATAATCGTCGCCTCGCATCCAACAAGGTTGCTGTTGCGACAGATCTGTCCATGCAACCAAACGGCGAGCGCTGGAGCGCCCATCCTTCATGCCAGGATGCCGCTGCTGTCCAGGATGCCAGCCAGCCAGGACCCCACCTGGATAGTGGGAGCACTAGGGATGGCTTAGCGTGCTTAGTGGAGCAGGCCAGCAGCCTCGTCGAGGTTCATTTCGCCACAAATGGTCCGAGGATTTTCCTAGATGCCGATCAACGGGAGGCCCATTGATCAGGCAGAGGAAGACAGAAAAAAACAGAGAGGGGGATATCGAGAGCGTCAAAAGATGGCGCAAACGAAGCGGCCATCTCGTGTCCACCGGGCATCCGGACAGCTGAGCCGAATCAGCTTATACCCGGACTTAGGGCCTATGCGGACTCGCATACCCACCACGCATGGGCTGTCGATGGCGGCTAGTGCCCCAGAGGCGGCTATTATAATGATTATTCTCGACTACCTGATTGGCCTATTGATTGATAAATTGATTGAGGGATCGACCTCGCTAGGACCGCGCAGTGAGCCGGGAGGACTGCGATCAATCGATCCAATATTACCAGCCATACGTCCTCATCCGCAACCACCGCAGAGTGCCTGCTCCGCTGTCGTCACTACCACAGGCCTTAACCGCGCACGACATACAGCTGCCCTTCTAGGCTCCGAGCGGAGCCGAGCCACGGCTATCGCCCCCGCCAACAGCACCGTTGATACCGCAGGCATGCCAAAAATCTGTAATACTCATCCAGCAATACGGCCAGTGTATCAAACGCACAAGTATAGGTCACAGTATTACGGGCTGCGCTGTAATTATGCAACACGTGTTCCGCTTTGCAGGCTGACTGTGCGGTTGAATTGGAGGAAGAAAGGAGTTGAGAGGCGGGAAATGCTGTTAGAGGCGTCGATCGTATGAAGCGTTGCTATCCCACAGTCTGGCTACCAGTGAGGCCACCCCAGCAGCGATAGTGCACACGGGGTCCGCATTGCCGCTGGCAACGGCGTCATCGGTGACACGACCATTTTACATCGTCAACCCACAAATTTTCAAGTCACCTACTCTGTAATGCCATATCGTATATCTGAAACCTTCGACTAAAACGGGACACCAACGAACAAATTAGCAAGTTGCCAAATGTGATGATCATATTTTACTGCTTTCTATGAACTTTAACAATGGAGTGAGCATTTGAGTCCATCTGTGCAGTTGCAGGCAGTTACACCCATACTCCGCAGCATTGCTGCACCGGCCTATTTCGGTGACCTTGAGATGCTTTGACGATGAAGCGGTGTGCGTTTTTAAGCGCAGTGGTTGCCCAGCTCGGTCGCTCTCCCAGCGGGGACACTGGATAGAGCTTAGCTTCTTTCTGTGCGTGAGTGGGTTGGCGTCATGTCCTTAATAATTTCTTGAACCATTCGAGCGGCCATGGTAGCTAATAGTACGGATATAGGATTGCAGCAGTTCAACAACAACAGCAAGTACTACCACAGCCACTATTTGGGCAAAGCGAGAGAGATGAAGAAAGAAAGAAAACAAAATGATTTCTGGAAATCGAAAGTCTGCTATGGACTACGTCCAATTACATTGCCTTGACACCCCCCGAGAGTGACCTGCTCACCCTTGAAGTGGTCGAACTCTAGGGCAACTTCGCTCCTGTATAGATGCTCTTATTGATAATGTATGATAGCAGAGAGACAGGGGGAAGGGAGGCGAAATGAGAGAGAGAGTTTGGCGACTAAAAAAAATATTGATTTACGCTCACTTTCTCTTTCACCGGTCGGATATTCGGAGTAGCAGACTGATTCCCCCCCGCCTCTCTTCGTCGGGCAACGCTCGCAAGAAACCTGTGCGTTTTTGAGCTTTTGAGGACTCACGAACTAACAAGTACCTATAACATGCTTATGTAAGGAACTTCGTATTATACAGCCTCCACGACGTAGGAGCAGCTAATCATGTCAAATGCATGAGTTGCACCTAATGACCTTACGAAAACGTCCGTGCAAACTATTATATATATATATATATATATATATATATATATATATATATATATATATGTATATATATATATACGTATATAGGTATATGTGCGGGTGGCCTTTAAGATCTTCCCCTCCTTGCTCTTTCTTTAGGCAGGAAGCAGGTTATCCTGTCCCATCCGCTCGAAGCCGCCTCATCTTATAGGAGCGCTTCATAACACTAATGATATCCATAGCGAGCGCGTCATATGCGAGAAACACTCGGTCTGGTTCTGCTGTCGCTGCACGCTAGCGGACGGCGCTGGCAGCCGTTCTGCTCGCGACGTTCGCGAGGCCTAAGGCTATGGTCGGAACTACGGTGAGCTAATTTAAAATTCGCCTCGGACATTATGCAAAGCTCGCGCGTACGAACGCGAAGAGGACCACTTGGTGTATACAAAGCGTGCGACCCGCACCAGCGAAACACATCAGCTTCAACGACGGCCACCATCGCGCCTTGGTTCCGATCGGGCGCTGGTCCGACGGGAGAGCGGAGCTCTGCAAATTAGCAATTGCCTTTTCATGCGTAGATTCAATTGAATACGCAAGGGGGTCGGTCAGCGGGCTGTCGCAAAAGTCATTATGTTAACTTTGTTAATATTCGACTTCACCCAAAGTGACCGTCTAGCCCGAAACTGTTCGCCAATTATATCGTAGATATTAGCTCAATTCGTAAGGACGCTCTAGGGTCTCAAAACGCGCATTCGGCCCTTCTGAATTGAGGACTATGCCATATTGCGGATTTCTCCCTGCCCGAATATGATAGAGAAGGCAGCCCTATTCACAATCGCTCAAGAAATATCTCTTATCCAATTATTATTGCTTGATGCATATATATATAAAACAGTAGCAGTCAGTTTAGTTGACCGGCATGAAACTAAAAACGATGGCAACGTACTAATACTTATGCGTGCGGTAAATTCATTTATAAGCTGAAGGTCAGCTATAATAATTAACAAGGATGATGGTTCCACAGGGGAAGGGAGATGTCGCCGATCGGCCGATCCCCGAGTGCGTTCATTCGTTAGAATCTATTTTCAACTGAACGGAGCTCTACGGACGCCCTGTGCGACAGAAGCTCTTCATAGGTTACATATGGGAATGGGGCGCGATCTCGATAACAGGTACGGCCTCGGCCTGATATCCTGCTCTAACCGCACCCCCCAACTGCGCAAATAAGCAGAGAGTAAATATGAATTGTTGCAAATAGTGAAGGCGGTTATTGTCTCGTTTAACGCGCAGCCACCACAATACGATAGTTGATCATCACATGTACGTATGTATGTTTTGTTCGATATAGCATTGTGTGGCACATACACGCTAATTTTAATTCTCGTCTCCGTTTATTTTCATCCCACTAACAAGGACGTTTCTTAGTTGCTCCATATTTACACTTTCAGACTAAGTTCGACAGTAGCACAACACGTTTCGCAGTAACATCTCCGATTCTTTCCTCCTTCGATCGTGCCGAGCCAGATGGTCGAACTATCACTGCATCGTTGTATGGGAGCGCAACGTCTTCGAAGGGCTATCTTATTTTCATTCTCGATATGGTGTTCGAGTTCAGTTCAATTCAGCGTTCACTGTACGCTCACGACGGTTGAGTTCGGCCCGGCATCATCTCGACCGCCAGTGGCCAAGAAGTGAGATCGTCGCTGGAGGAAGAGCGAGATGGCGTGGTAGAGCCCCATTGAGATGGCTGGCTGGCTGGCTGGTTGGCCCTCTAGCTATCTACCTCGGTGAATCAGCAGACACGAACGTCGCACACTTCATCACAACAAGCTCGGCCGAGCGCCCCTTTCAGCAGCATCGCACGCTTCCTTTTGTGAGCGGTGCCGACGGCGGCGGCTGTGGCGGTCAGCGTTGCGTCCACGTCGACGTCGACTTCAGCGCTCGCCATTCGTCGTCAACCACCGCCGATGGGTGCGTGTCCCTCAATAGCCAGCTGGAGACCTAAGGGACCTGACGGCAACATGGACAACGGGCCGATGCCTGGCCAGCACCCAGCCACGGACATCTCATCGTTGCAACGAAGGAAGGTCCGCCCGTCTCGATGCCGGTATTCACCGAGTATCATCTACCGGGTAGACCCTTTCAGGAGAGCGAGCGAGCGAGGCAGCGTCGCATGGCCATTTCATTGGCGTCGATGTGGTTGACCTCCTTAGCCGCAGTGTGCGCGCCGGCTGGCCGCTGCCGGCGTGCTGTCATCTCATCATCTCATCGAACTGGCCCAGCATGCTTGTTCGACTATAGAACTATGATACATATTTGGCTGTCTGCGCCGACCGGGTATTCCATTTTTTTTTTTTGGTCGCCCCTTTTGCGCCTTGCTCTGTTATGTCGCTCGTGGTTTTGTTTCCTTCTGCCGCAGCGTCGACGACAGCAGATTTCGGAATTACGCTATGTGGGTTTACTCGCAGCGAGGATCCATTCCGACATTGTCCTTAACAAGCGTTAACAGATAACTGAGAAGTGATTATGGAAAAGGTAGCCTTTGTTTATTTTGTCCTCTTTTTGGCTATTTATTTTTCAGTGGCAATGGCAGTCGCTCGCTTGTGGTAGATGTTGGTGCGCCTTCATTGGATCTGATATGTTATACGATGAGGTAATTAGCAAGTGTTAAATGCACTGCCGGAGCAGTTGCGGTTAGAGTGCCCCTCACATCGAACACGAATCTATCAGCTTGGAGTTCTAGAAGGAGCAAATTACTTCGACGAAATCATTCAGTGTTTTGTCGTTCGAAATCGCTGCCGCATTCCCGTGATTTCGTGACCGCCGTCTATTGTTGAACACAAAACTGCCAACATACGAACCATCACGAAGGAGACAAACAACCCTGAGGGAAAAGGCCAATATTCCATCCCGCTCCAGTCTTTTTATTGCTTGGCGAAAGCTTGTATAGGTAAAACCAAAATAGTAATGTTGCTTGCGATGATTAGAAATAAAGCAACCGACTCGTTTTTTAAAGGATAAACATTATTAACTCTACTAGAACTTTTGTTATTCGATCACAACGTCCAGATATAAACTCGAGTCATCCACCCGTGGTCTTAGCTGGCCGCAGATTAGACCAGCAGTGATCACCACCCACCACCAGGTTGCTGTAACACGAACGAAATACCTACATATCGCCCTAGGGTTAACCCCTGGCAATCTCTAAACTGCCAACGTTGAAACACACTCTGTCATTTCTGCTCTTATACGTGGCAGCCGAATACGTCGAGGCCGGTCGACTTTGTCTTCGTTCGGCAGATCACTCGAATACCCTTCCACGTGGAAGACTCCGCGATCTGTGTCCTGCTACCGGGGTCTCGCTCCGGGGCCCGAGACGTCTTCACGTTTGGTCTCCTGGCCTGCTGATTTCCTCCATTATCACATTAGGTGGTAGTGGCAGCCGCGGCGCTTGCACCTCGTTCGCGCAGAAACTCCAGACACATGCGCATGTGGTTGCTGCTGAGCCCCCTTTTCGAAGCGCGCGATTCGCGTTCGTTTCTTTGAGCCGCCGACGACGCCGCCGCCGCTTTCCTCTTTTCCATATTTTTGCCGTCCAACCGCGACGAAATCTCTGCGGTTCGTCTCCGCATGCAGACGTTCACGTACACATCGACACGGGGAGCGCACACGGAGACTCACACAAACCTGCAGCTAGAGACCCATTGCTGGGGGCCTTTCGCATGTTCGGCGTCGGTTCGCTGACTGACTTGCCCGTCCGCCCGCCCGCCTCTCTGTCGGTCTAGCTGTCTGGATCGCTTCGGATGCGTGGAGAGGAAAAAATCGGGCCACGAGATGCGCCAGGGAGAGTTGCTGAGGAGGCAGGATGCCAAAGGGCAGATTTCGCTTCACTCGCTCAATCTTTTCTTCGTCTCCCTATTCTCGGCGAGGAGACGTCTTTTCCTTAGCCAAGCTTTCTCTCCCTCTCTCCCTTTCTCTCCCTCTCTCTTCAAATACTACGACCAGTACAAGGCGCTGCTATAATGCTCTAGCTGTGTGGCAGGCCGTCAGCGGAAGCCGCGCACACCAGCCCCTATGGCGGCAATCCACGCTCAGTGCAAAGAGGCCCCAAGCCGGGCCTGCTTCCCAAAAGGAATCCGCGTATGGCGGGTATGCTCGCTGCAAACGGCAGGACCCGAGCTGCGGCGTGCTGGTGGAGCAGCAGCAGCGGCATTCTTCGGCTGTGCGCACACCCTAAAGAACCCGTATTTTTGGGCCAGCGAAAAGGATTAGGAAAAAGAGGCCCGGCCAGAAGGGATGAGAAGAAGGGGCGGTGGGGGTGGTTGTTCCAGACGCCAAAACTCTACCGGGAAGAGTCCAACGGAACTTTTCACATTGAGCCTTTTTCTCGCCGCTCCTATAACGCTGTATACTACTATAAGCCTGCTGCCAACAACTGATCGGCTGAGATCGAGGCGCCACCTGGTGAAGACCCTCGTCTCGCGCGAGAACCACGCGGGTAGACTAACTGTCTGAGCGTATCTGCTGTCGATCACGTCTATTGCCATGCGAACCATAGCATATTTGGAGCCTGTGTAGCATATACATGCACAACTATCCACTTAGAGCAGCTGGATGGTGTTGGGGCGCGAGCGATTTGTTCGTTTTCGATGGTTTCGTATCAGACCAAACTAAATCATATCATCGTTGTCAGACCAAAATAAATAACATTTCCAGTGTTCGTCAGCCTTTCTACTGGTAATCGCACTAATAAGTATTTATCTTTATTTTTCTTTTGAGGTTGGGGGCAAAATCCGTTATCGACACCTGGCCTCACATCTGAGGTGTTCGCACCGACTAAAACCCCGAACCGACTGCTAACTTGGGCCATTGTCAGGAACTGCGTAGGAAGAATACTTCTGACAGCGGCTTGTATTTATCTGCAAATGTCTACGCTTGCCCTTAATAACAGCCAAAATGTATCCAATCTAAAAACAAAAAGCACCCAAGAACGAAAGCGCTTCAACGAGCAAAGTTCTCGTGGCCCATTTCACGACATTTTCAGATTCGCGAACACTTGATTGTTTGATTTTCAATGCAGCCATCTGCAGCGCATGAACTCTGACGATGTGCTGCATGAACATGTATCGGTTTTTGTGTATATGGCACGATTCTGAAGAATATTGAGGGGCAACGATCATGAATAAATCATCAGTGATGACAAGTTTCATCGGGTCTCCAATCTGTAGTAATAGTAACAATCGGAATACCGAAGGGAACCGTTTCATAATCGACACGAACCTACACGAAACAATATGCCCGTTGAAAGTGTTGATTTATATGCGACTCACATTATTCAATCTGGTTTCCAGCATTCGCTAGTGTGAACCCTGCCGTCAATGAACGCCTCGCGATATTTCAGTGTCGTCAGAGATTCAATGCGTCAAGTGTCCCTGCAAAATTTCAGAGATCCCGCCGAGGGCATTCTAGACGCGTTGACTGCATGGTAGCGTCGTGAATCAATACCAGTCTTCGAGGCGTCGTTTCAAACGCCCCGATTTCTTGATGACCCATTCGATTGTATCCACTCGACACTGTTCCCTTATTCGTTCTGAAGGTTTCTCGAAGTGACATCAATGTTGGCCTTCGCCCGCCAGCATCTCCCAGGTATATTAAGTATTTCCATACGTCAGACATTTGATGCTCGACAGCACACGCGAGGGGATGGCTGAGCAGAGCCGCGCTTGGGAGGGGGTATTCATTGAATACTCTAACGGAAGGAACGCTGGTCCCGCGAGTTTCTGAGCCAACCGACCGACCGACCATCCGATCTAGCGCAACTGCTAGCCGTAATCTGTCAAAAGGCGACTGCCGTCTATGGGAAAGGCTGAGAAATTGTCTATATGACAAGCGGAGTGCTTCGGAACGAACGGTCATGGACATCCGACGTGCCCCTCTGTTTGTCGAATGATGGATTCTAGCATTTCCCTTGGCCCTCAGAAAGGAAGGTTCTGCTTGCATCTGGCTTCAGCTGAAAGTCGAATCGAATACTCGGGAGATGGGTCGGGCCTGGTTAGGGTTCTAATTTCTTCATTCACTAGTCAACTCGCCGAAATGCACGATGACATTAGATAGCACAACAGTGAGAAAGAAACGCGTTTCCCTTTGTTCGGCCCCGCTATCCCGAACACGCCTCCGTGCAGACGGCGGTCACTGGCCAGTATTGTAGCAAGCATCTGCCATGCGACGTATTCACTGCATGAATGAATGGTCGACTAGTTGACGCCGCACAGAGACAGACGAGCAATGGAGATTAGAGGCAATGGCCGATGTCGGAAGACGGCTGAGGAAACAGTCAGCCCAAGGCAAGTTGACCAAAGTGCTCGCCAGACCGAATTCATAGAAATGGTCAGCGGAACAACGCTGACGCAAAAACTACTCGCTCAGGGTCGTCAACCGAATAGCCAGTGTCGGCTGTTGACTCTTAATATGTCTTCGCATTTGTAAACACGGTTGGACTTCGAGGCAGACTTTCTTGCTTGAGCTAGGCGAAGCGTGGAACGTATTCGTCTCGGGTGCGCGTATACATGCAATACCGCAAAGAGGGTTGATTTGATTTTATTTGAAACGTAGAACCAGTTAGCATGTTTGCTTGGTGAACCAAATCCTCGTATTCAGAACGTTACGCAGAACAAAATTGTAAGGCTATACGCACTAGGTAGCTTCTCTATCGTTCGTTGGCCTTTGGGACGTTGACCTATCCAATTGTATAGATTACTATAGATATTTTACGAAATCTGCAGTCTGCTGAGTTTGCTGATCTGACATAGCGATATGCGAATTTACGAATAAATTAATTAGTATTAAAATTGGCGCTTTTCTAAAGAGACATTTTCCACAAATGATGACTCAGAATTTTCTATAACGCCGACACGAATCAATTCGATTGGATAGGTTTTGTCTGAACAAAAATCGACCCAGTTGCGCGGTGGCCAAGTTAAGGGCGTAAATTTGGCATCACATAAAGACAGATGTGAGACCACGTTAAATTATGATTAAATTTTCAATCAAACCGACTTCACCCGTACTTGGCAGACCTGCAAAGCTTCTCGGATATGAGGACAACAACTCTCTTCAACCTGGTTTCTATCTGCTTGCTTATATGCCCCTCTCTCTTTCTCTCTCTCTATCTCTTTTTCTCTCTCCCTAACACACAATCTTCCTGTTCCCTGCAGTGATCCGTCTTTGCCTCGTTCATTCATCCAGCAAGCCATCCATCGATTCAAATATCGTTCCGAAGGCGTCGCTATACGCATCAAGGGAATGGCACCAAGTCTTTCCCGGGTCCTCTCTCTCCTTTTAACCGACTCAGGCCCTTCTCCCCCCCGTTGGCCTGAACCCGCCAGGCCAATCCCGAGCTTCTACACATGCATGATACTTTCGTTGACTTTGATTCAGGCGATATAGAAACCATTCTCTCATGAGCGTTTTCCCATTCGGTCTGGCGCTATATGGCAACTACATATGGTTATCAAGTCGGTAGGCACCAGGCCGAGGAGATCCGGACGACCTTTCCTATTGGTCTTCTCCCGAGCACAGCCAACCCCCCTAGCCCCGACAATGATCGGGCTATACTCTGTCCTCAGCCATGAGCCCATTCGATCAGTGTGCCTTCTCGACCGAAAAGCTGCGAAGTATCGGTAAGCAAATCTGACTTTCTCTGCTAGACGTTCGAAACGTCCAGTTGAGCTAAGCTAGGTTCCGTTACCGCTTCGGCTGTTAAGGGCTTCCACATTTAAGACGAGAACTGCTGCCATTCACGTCTTCAGCATATCTTCAATTACCCAAAGGGGTGTTGAGAAAAGGAGACCTTCTAACCTGAGCAAGGACGAGACGAGAAAAGGAGCCAAATGCAATCTGCAGGAAGACGTTGGCATTGCTGGCGCTGGCTAACGCCTGACATCGGCTGTCACTTGAGCAATGAACATCTCGATCAGATTCTTCCATTAATCAGAGGCAAAAGAAGCTATTCACTGGCGGGCATCTCGGTCTCTCTCTCTCTCGCTCGCTCTCTCTCTCTATCCACCTCTGCCTCTCCCTCCCAATTTTTGGCAGACATTTCGCCCACAGACCTTGCCTGTCCTGCTGGTTCATAGGGCACACTCGCGATAGGACAAGAAGCGAACATTACAACGAGACAGTTTAGCTACGACGCTTTGGGAGAATAGCACTCTACGAACACCGACAAAAATAGAGGAAATATTAGCGCAGAAGGTGGGTGAATGTGATCAAATATAAATAACAGAAGGAAACTAGAAGGGACGCGGATGAATCCTTGGGGTACCGACACTAAAAGAGCGCACGTGATATTTTTAATACAGTTGCACCGGGTGTTGATTAAATAAGCTAAAAGACACGTTGTATGAAATAGACTATACCAAGATTAGATTATTGTTCGAACATTAAACAAAGGATCCTATATTTTTTTCTATATTTATAAAATAGGTGTTATTTTCCCTCAATAAGGGTAAAATAATAGCAATCACAATCTGCAGTAATCAACAATTGCAATTTTTGGTTTCACTCCGTGATACAGAGCGACTACATTCTCTATGTCTACACTAATTGTTAACTGAACCTATATATTACATTTCGCCCAGCGAGCCGCAATAATGAGTCATACCCCGGTAATCATATTAGCTATGTTATCAAGATTAAAAAGTATGGTGAGGTGATCCAAGGCTGATGCAAATGAGGACGTTTTCAAGAATCTGTGTTTTCGTTCGCTGCCAATACACCATACTAATGCATTACAATAGTTGTCGTTAGGGCGCAAAAACGGGCCCATGTTTTTTGTTTGTAGAAAGGGCTGAAACCTCTTAGCACCATTACCCCCGTTAAAGGTCTTAACGGGGCCTTAAACTTCATCCGTTTCTCCTAGTGACATTCGGCCCCCATGAGCACCACCACGGGTGGCACCCCCGAGCCTCGTCTGGCCGACAAAACAACACGCAACAACACAATATATATATATATATATTGTAGTATCACTTGGTACTTAACCAATAGCATTACTCAAGCGGTGCCTGCATAGGAACTCCACTGGTATAGCCATATCTCCTCTTATAGTCGTCTCTGTATCGAAGTGAAGGCCAACCGCGTTCATTTCGTAACGAACTTTTTGGTGAGATTCGCTTATAATGGCATTGTCCGCTTGAGTCTGTTTATCTGGCGGTACGTCTCTCTGTCTGCGTGGCGTCTGTTCGGTTGAAACTTTCGGTGCCTGCGACGAGGGCCACAGCAGGGGGTTCGCCTCAAGCGATTAACTCTTGTTCATTTTTCATCATTCTACCGTCGGGAGGAGAAATTGTGGGTCACCACTGTGGAACAGGGGGCGAGCCACCATTGCTCGTCGCTTTGACCCAGGCAAACTTGTGTGCTAGGCGACGCTGAGCCGCGCGCGAGCTGCCCAAGTAATACTAGACAGCTTCAAACTCCCTGGTCGACCGAAGGCAGTTCTTGTTCTTTCTGGTTGGAGGCACAAGCACGTCATATTGGCATTGCTCTGCGTAGGTTGTCTGCTTAACGCCGAGATAGGTTTAATGAGGAGCACAAAGGAGAGTACAGCATTTCCCCTCGTCAAAATACGTTCGTGGAGTGTTCGGCCAGCTCATATGCCCTGCCATACGCTGTTTGAAATACTTTTGTTTCTACTGTAATTTTGTAATTCACTCCACAATTTTGTGGGCAAACAATAGACATAAGCGAACGCGTAGTTCGTCCTAAGATTAGCGCGTCAACGCGTGCCGTTTGTACGCTCTGCAGACATCACAAATAGCATTATAATCGTCGCTTACCCTAAGACGGATTCCCTCCCCTCTGCAGATTCTAGGCCATACATTGTTTTTACTTCGTTTCAAAGACTTTCATTGCATTCGTTCGTAATGACTCGCAAGAGCTCTTCAACAATGGCGCGTGTAGAGGCAAGCTGAGAAGAACTGGCGCATCGTGCAGAAGAAAAGTTGCGAGTTATTCTCTCAGTCAATTACTCCCCCGCACTCGTGAGCTGATCATCTTAACCTAATTCAATATGTTAGGAACGCCCTGTAACGAAACCTCGAAGGAGCACAATATCAATTGCATGGATGAACCTGGACCTGGGCCCAGTCGTCCAATGCCTTCCGGGCCGACATTCAACAAAAGACGATGCCACCTATCGTTAGGCTAAGCCAGTCGCGCGAGTCTCCGTGTCAGCCTATTTCCGCATTTTGGCTGTAGTCTTATTGTCGTCTAGACAGATAGTCCCAACCGCTGGAATGGAGGGAAGCACTCGCGGGCAAGCTTTTGCCCGCACAGACGTGCACTGAAAGCGAAATTACCGTGTCTGTGAGAACCGACGCAGTAATGCACGAACACACGAATACAGGCTTGATACGGCAGACACCGGTTCAGGGCACCCTCATAGGGCATCCGAGGTCATCAGTCATATGAAACCCTAGAGCAACAACTGCGCCCCTTGCTGGTACTGCTATGGCCGTCTTTTTTCCTGCTACGCTTTCGCGGATGGCAACAGTTCCATTGGAAGACGCCGGAGCGCGATCGCCACTGGATAGAATAGGCGGTGAGGGTCAGAAGACGAGAGAGAGAGAGCGAGAGAGCTTGAAACGATGCACGCGTCCATCTGTCTAGGGGCATGCGGTGCCTGTTGAGGCGAGACCGTCGTGGGCCAGCTTCCCGTAATGCTGTACATCACAAGTTCGATAGGGCAGTGGTGTTGACAACTGTGGCGCGAGTTGATGACCGAACGGAAACCGATCCGTCAAGTCGTACTCAAGGCACTCTCGCTCGTAACGAACGAAATTTGGTGCCGACATAGTTCGCCAGGTAAGGTATGAGGCGACTCGGGTGAATTTCATGGGCGGGTAAAGGCCAACATCCAGCAACAAGCGCAGAGACAATAAACGCTCAACATGCTGTGGCCCGTCCAGGTGCAAACAAGTCTGTAGTAACCATTATTGAATATATGGTATTGTATCAGTCAATGTCTTGTGTGACAATGCTGTACGCGGTATCAATTGTTAGGCTACTGTTCGCAATAGCAAATGTGTTCTATCTAATTTTGTAATTCGGACAAATTTTCGGTTGAATTTTCTCAAGAAACATAACGCACAACGAGTAAAATGTCTCATAAAGCAGCCGTAAGCGAAATGTCCACAAATAGACATCAGATGCCTCGTACATCTGAAACGAACCAAAGTCAGAGCTGCAGCGGAGTTGCTAAATCTTCACAGGGTCAAGCTTACTGACCAAACACTACTTCAAGGTCGTCTGATAACGAATAGCAACGGGTATAGCTACCTTCCCTCCACATAGCGACTAAGCAAACTTCCCCGACAGGACGCTGGGTCATTCTCAGCAGTCTAAGCGGATCACGCTGTTTAGGAGGATCATCGTTTGCAAACACCTAGCATAATGTTGTTATTGCGTCATTCAGTATGCGTCTTGAGCACGCGTAGCGAACGTGAGGAGCAGCCAAAAATGCTATTCGTCTTTTAGGCACAATGCTAGACTTGTGTCGGGCAGGAGCAAAGATTGACGTCAGGGAGGAAGACGCACTCAGCAATCGCCAGCTAAATAGAATATCCCAATCGATGGAACGCGAATTAAATCTGTTTACCTCGACACGCTGCAATAATTGAAGGAGCTTTCTCGGGTGCGGGGAGTCTCGGCCAATAGCTAGCGCATGAGATCGATCGAAGTCGTCGGCAGAGGATTTTTTTTCTTTACTGCCCTCGTCCGCTGGGGTCTCTGTAGCAGCGCAGCCTAAGCAGTACGTCAAATTTACACATGGTGTCGATTATTTTCCAACTTACAACCACAGCCAAATAAAGACCTGAAGAACACCTCCTACCATATGATGCCATCACATTGTGGTCAGGTCGCATTGCGTCCGCCGAATATGCCAAGTATCCCATACACAGCGAATACGGGCAGCGTGCAACATATAGGAGCTACTTTTGCTGCGTCGGAAATGGTGAGAATACACTGAACCGAACCGCCGCTGATCGAACTCGCGGCGGCTGGCGGTTGACCTCTGACAGTTTCACGAAACTCGCGTTATCCCGTGGTGCTGGCTACAATAGCGATATTTGTGCGCCTCTTCCATTAATGTCGTTGGATTTCCGAACTGCTTTCGTGCCAACCATTTCTACAGAGTCAAGGCCACACACACAGATAGAAACACTTGACGCCTATCCCTTCACTGAATCTATCTATGCTTGGCTCAACATCACCACGAGCGATTCTAGCACTAAGACTCATTCTGTGACCGATGATGAAGTTATCACTTAACAAGCACCCTGACACACGTACATGAACGTAGATCTATAACATATACGAATGCATATCCAGAAGCACAACCTATGTACACGGATGGATAGTTCGTACATCTCCTATCGTATTCTTTGACTGGTCCGTTTGTGTACCAAATCGAACAATGTCATAGCCGACTGTCTATGCAGTCCCTCACAAAATATATATATATATATATATATATATATATTATAGATTGTCACACTCTCTCAATCGCTGGTGGCTCGTTGCCGTGTCGTCTATCGCCACACATTCGTTTTGCTTATTCAGTTTGCCGACAGCGACTTTTTCTCGCACCGCTATCGATATCAATACTACAACGATGTCGTGTCCTCGTCCCTGTCGTCAGCGTCATCATCTTCGTCTTCGTTGTCCTTCCTCGACGGCCACGATCGTCGCCGTTGTCGTCAAAGCGTTTGTCCACCACTTGAATCGAGGGAGCGATCGGGCTCGCCCTGGCCTCCTTTACAGGATCCGACGCCATGTGATCCGTCCGTGCCGGATCTCTCGTAGCCATCGACAAGCGGAACAGGGCGAGAGAATACACCGGCCGACGCTGACCGGCCTCAAGGGCGGTAGCGTTCGAGCGCAACATCGGGCGACAAGCGAATTTGCGCGCGCTGATCCGCCTGCACCGCCGTCGAGCGTGAGTTCTTCGTCGGCACGGGTTCCCCTCGCTGCTCGCTTGCTTCGTCGGCTGGACCCCGGCTAACGGCTGGTGGCGTCGTTGTTGTTGTCAATTGGAATAGTGAAGAGGAACGACTCGTAGACAGACAGCGAACGAGGGGAGAGAGACAGAGAGAGAGATATATAGACGTGGACACGCAATCTAATATCTCATTCTTGCCGTGTAAATATTTGCTTTGCTTTCCAATATCTCAGATGAGTAGCAGCATTGAACTATATAGTACAGGGAACAGTGGGGTAGGTAATACGCGCAGTGATGCGCACGGTGAGGGCGGCGTCTGACCTGCGGGAGTGAGGTAAAACAAAAAAAATGTAGACCCACTATATATATATATATATATATATGTCTGCATATGTATGCCACTGTATGGGCTAAATGCATACAAGCCTCAATAAGATTAGTAAACTAAACAATTTCCAGCTGACTCTAGGCCAACATTTACCGTCCACAGGATCGCTTCTTCATCAATAGCATTGCTGTTAGGACTTGAGGAGCCGAATGACTGTTTGATCGTTGTTGTTGTTGTAGGCGGCGGCAGCATCGAAGAGATAAAAAGACAACATACAGTCTATGCATCGAACATAGAAGAATTACAATATTTATATCGGCCTCAATGCTCTCGCTGCGTTGGTCAAGTGACGTCATTCATGTGTTCATTTGCCGGCTTTCAGATCTCATTCCAGCCCGTAATTGCCGATCGGATCCGAGATCAGGTCTGCCGCCCTCGCAACAGAGATGATTGAGCCGCATCACACGGCTTAGCCACAGACGACAACTTTCAAGGTGAAATCGACATAATCTAGAAGAATGCTATTGCACACAGGTCTGTTCGAGTGACGTGACATCACTGACGTATCACACCGTTGAATTGAGCAAAGCGGGGGCCGCAAGCTTTACCTGGCTCGTTCTGTTAATCTATCGGAGTCGTAGAGCGCATTGAACTTATTAGTGCGCAAGTGTGACCGCCGCCAGCGCAGGAAATGGCCACGCCACCGTATACGGTATGGAAAACGCTGTTATATAAATCATGTCAGTCGAATCCCGTCTTGCCGTGGGCGATGCTGTGGCGGACCTCTCAGGGCAAGATTGAGTTCTTCCGGCGCAGAAGTGCACCGCCCAGTAGTCGACGCTGTCTATTTGCTCTTCGCTTGCATGGGTTTCCTGCGCCTTCACCAGATGCTGCTTAGCCTAGCTGATTGATGCCTTCGTTCAGCTTCCGACCTGAAACCTCCCGCCTCCAGCACCATTGAGTTCACGAAACTGCAAAAGACGGATTGTTCGTTATGTTATCGACGCCAAATCGGTATTGGGCTGTCCCCGAATCCTACACCTGTCTAGAGCTGTCGCCCAGTTCCTTGTTGTCCTGTTCTTGCTATCCATTCGAATGGCACATATGTACCAGGCTACTAGCGTTGAATGATGGCATGTGTAATGGATTAGGTATCAACAGGCTACATATAATGTGTAAATACGTTGATTAGAACCAGTCATATGCTCCAATTCCAGCCGTCAGTGATATATCACAATATATATATATACATATATTTATCTCGGTCTGACACTCTGTCCCCAATGTTGTTACTGGTTAGGTTGATCAGCGGTTCACCTGCTCAGCGTTGGTATGTGGTATATGGCAGTAGACAAATTCTTGGTATGAGATCTTGACGAATGCAGTCCTTTGCGTTGGCGAATTCGCATGTTAAAGCAAGGTACGCACGGTTTAGTTCGTTCCTAAGACTATATAAGAACGAGTTATTTTAAGAAAGTTCTCTATCATGCTGCATGAACTGGGAAAGGTTGATGAACCACATACTACACTTGAATACCACTCCGCGGGCAGGGAAAAGCGACCATCATTCAAAAAATCATCTGTAGGCGCTGACAGCTTCATCCTTTACAGAAATCAAGACACCTCAGATGTCACTGCCTCAGTAATCGTTCATCTGATAGTTCACAGACATACGCCCAATAATTATATAGAGTCTTGTACATTGCCCTCGCCTTCAGAGATAAATATATATATATATATGTATATATAAATTACAAATGTTGCTATGTAAATTATACCAGAACCTTCTTTCTCATAAGGTCACAGCAGGTGTGAACACACATCGGATAAAATTGACCACAGCGCTTGTACAACAGAACAAGGGACGTTATTGTCACTCTGCAATCAAGTCTAACTTTCACCGTTCGTGGTCTGCTGAGCACTGAAGTTTTAGGCCTAGTATCCAAAGGACCCAGTATCTGAGAGGTACTAAGATAATAGATACGCTACACAATGGACGAGCAACAGGCCACTTCTCCTCAATGCACCTTTACAAAAGTTCGTATAGCCAATCAAGATGAAAAGAACCAGATGTAACCTTAAAACGATGTATCGATAGACACCCGTAGAGGAGCGTCCCACCTGGGTCTCCATTATTACTTGCGTTCTATTGCTTATTCAATTAGCAAGCGTACGAACTGGTGCATGAAGATGCCCGAAATTTCGTCGAGTAACTACAAAGCTAAGCATTACGAAATGTGGTGAAATGCGTTCGATAAATGTACGCAATGCGAGTGCGCTATCGTTGTTATTTGGCAAATTCGAAACAAACTTGTTATAAATGCAAGCGAAAAATTTAGAATCTTTTTTCTCACGAAAATATGTTTCAACCAGCTGCCCGCCTTATACAACTACAACAACTGTTTTTCAAGCTGACCCTCAGCTGTTCCCCAATCTGACAGGCCTCAGCTCTTAACCTTATACAACTAGCGAATAGTACGAATCACTAATATAAGGACATGCTCAGGTCAGAATAAGGTGATCGATAAGGTTACATTTGAATCTCAGCGAAATGGAGGCACGATAAAACCTCGCGGCAGGTCTTCGCGCACCCTACATATTGTGATCGTGCACGAGCACAGGTGGCTGAGATGAATCCAACAACCTTCAGCTGGGATAATGCTCTGAAATACACATTACTTGTGTCTCTCTTGCCGCGTATACAGCTTGCTATATTCTGCTTGCATTTGCCGAATCGATTGGCAATATATTGCTGTTGCTTAGCGACACCCTTGCGAATATAATTTGTCATTTCGATTGAATGAATATATCTAAAGGGTGTTTATGTGTTATATCCTTCAATGGGCATCCAATATCTACAAGACCGCGCATAGGACGACTGGCATGTCACTTCGTTTCAAGGGCATTGAAGCTGTTGAAGCTTGCTCTGGCCCGGCAATAGACAGACCAGCTCGTAATAGGCTTCAACACTCCCTTTCATCACGACCGCTCACACCGCTGCTGTGCGGCCAATATGTACCACATGCTTGCGGCAATTATGCCATCGTATATGACATCTTCTATTCCAGACATATATGGCATTTCTGCATGAGCCAAACGCATCCATAGTATGTTGACATGGTACAGGACAGAAACCCATCGACTTGCACCGATGCTTGAAGCAATTTCTAATCTTTCTTTTGCTTGAAACAGACCTCGTATTGTTAACTGTTCTAACCTACGTCACTAGGCGCTTGGCTATTTTCCATGTTTTATGATACTGTGATGCATGGGTCATCATGCACCACACTATCATAAACCAACGTCCCAACGTGATACCATTTTCATTGGATAGTTCTGAACGAGTCAGTCACCGATTGGCCCTCTCGTGACGGTGATTTCCCCTCGTGTTTCTCTTAATCTATAGCGGGTTTTTAGTGCGGGCTTCCTTTCCTAATGAATAACTTACTAGATAATCAAATTAATCATGTATCCCCCCCAATACGCAATCACAGCCGATCAAACATGTTCTGAGGGTGAGCGTCGCGAGCACATCTGCCGCTCGAGTCCGTGATGCGGCCACTGCATACGGCTTCACTTGGTTTTATCTATTTCGCGCATGCGGATATTTTATTATAGTCTATGCGCTCGCACCAATCCCGAATGTTTTCTTTGCCCGGAGGGAATCAAAAGAATTAGTTTGGCGCAACTATTATGCACGACCCTCCCGAGCTGGAATCACGTCGTCTTCGTCAAGGGAATATAATTATAATTAGTTAAAATACAGCTGGGTTGCACACTCCACACAAGAGAACGCTGTGTACCAAGCGCGTATCCCTAAACCCGATCCATGTTCTCAACGGAAACACTTGCTGGTGACCCATCTCTAGTCTAAAATCGGTTGTTATTCGTAAATATCGAAGGTACTCCTGTACCGAGCTACTACACCGTCTATATTAATGATCTATGATGCCCTTCGTAATTAGTTCACCTATGTGCGCACGGAGTGATGAGATAGTTTAGTAGCGTAATTACAAGTGGTTGGGCGTACTTTTGCCTTCCGCAATTCATATATTTTTTTTTTCGAGCTGACCCTCAGCTGTTTCCCCTATCTGACAAGCCTCAGCTCTTAACCTTTAGGTATTACTATGAGGACCTGTCGGAGCCACCTTTGCAATTCATATATTTTTTTTTTCAAGCTGACCTTCAACTGTTCCCCTATCTGACAGGCCTGCAATTCATATATTGTCGTCCATTAAGTGCTCCTATAGTAGTAGAAATGCAATTCGCCTCCAGCTCATCATGTGTATCAGACTTATGCGGAATCTGCGGATTAATAATCAGAGCAATTTTTCTTCTCCTCCGTGAAGAAAGCATGCGCTGCAAAGGGTGTGTACGTCACACGGCGTCTTCGAGGTTCGTCAGCCAGACACGATCCAATTAGCAATGCGTTTCTCTGGCAAGAAGTATCCTGGTCAATATCACTCCGTGGCATTGGCATCAATACCCTTGAAGCAACACCAACATATTCCGAGACTTTCATGAGAGGCCATTGTGCGCGACGACCACCCGCCTGCTACTACTTAATGGATAAGTGACGCTTTTACGTATTGCTTGCCCTTCGCGTAGATTTTTCTAAAGGCGTTTATCCCATAAAATAATACTCACATAGCATATGAGTGACTCACGTCTAACTGCACACATGCTGGCGGCCATATATCTACAGCATTTTTTTGGACATAGACAATATATTGGTATTTGGATGCAGTGCTATTCTCATTTCTCAATAGATCGTCCGTGGTTGCAGCAGCTGAACGAGGCCCCGGTCCACTCGAGGACATAATCGCTTGCTTCACAAGTAGAAATCGAAATGAGACCGGTCGCGGACGCTGGCTGGGCCACACGAGGAACTCTGTATGATGAGCCCGATTTCCTCACGGTGCATTTTTGGTCTCAGCCTTGTAGTGAACACCGCCATCTTTGTCTCTTGATTTTCTATCCCGTATCCGCGTGTTTTGTTCATGGGCTCCCGGGCAGCCAGTTGAGGGGCGTCGTTGGAAGAGGCTGTGGTTAGCAAGCACAATGCCGCATTACATCCACCGCTCCTATGGAGGGAACAATAATAATTATATATAGTACTTGTCTGGTGGCTCACAAGTGAGCCAGACGTGACTGATAGGAACAACTTCAAATGCAGGGAAATAGGTCCCCGCCCACCGGCTAATAATGGGTCATTTGCTGAGCGGCGGTCGGAATTGACTCAACGTACGAAACGCTATAGTCCTCGTGGCATGCGTGGGCTACCGTTAGTACCCGCTTGCATTTGCCAGCCATTGCAGTAACTACTCGAGATCTAGAATTCTGCCCCTTTGTGTAATTATCTATGTTTGTGGGTAGCTGAGCAGGTATCGGGGTAGAGGAAGTATACAGGATCTATAAACGGCTCACCGTGTATGGGCCACCGATCTCAGGAGCAGTATCGTAGTATGATTATTAGAGCAAAAGCCCAGGCCGCAGCAGGACTTTACTCAGAGCCAATTTGTTCACAGGGTCAGTCACAGGAACAAATGAAACTGTTGGAAACCACCATGAAGCTGTCGGCCTGGACAATGGACGGGCCCTGCTGGCTAATCCAGCCTCTTTCATAACTCCGATACTGTACCAAGACTGCTTAGATATCGAAAAATAAATAAAACATATATATATATATATATATGGTCATCCAAGTTGACATAGTAAACATAGTACATTGTAACTGCATCGTAAGAATATGCCGCACTCGTCTACTCTAGCAGCAGCAGCAACCCTGAGAGTTACCGCTGACGCCGACGATTTGTAGTATGCTGCGTTCGAGCGGGGCTCCGAGCCGCGATGTATACAATTGCGGGGTCGGTATTAGAAGCCGTCGCCTTCACAGCCATAGTTCTTGTTGTAGAACGTGAGCAGTTAGATTCCTCTCTCAGTGGCCAGCCGTTGCAACTACCGGGAGGTGGGGGTTTGTCCAGGCCAGACCTCGGCAGAGCGGAGCTATGGGAGCGCGAGATTTCGAGAATGGTTGAGAGTCGCTTCTGGCCGCTAAGAGGAAGCAGGCCAGCGGCAAGCGAGCCATAAATGGCTAGTAATCGTAGTACTAGTAGTGGTAGTAGTATGGATGCCGCGGCGGCGATTGCGGCAAAAGAAGGTGTTAACCCATGTGTGTATGTGTGTGTGTTTACGCAGCTGAGGCAGGCAGCGATGTGGGACTCAGAATAGCCTGGCCAAGCTGCCTGCTAGGCGTGGCCGCAGCTGTAGCAACGATGCCCTAGGGAGTCTCCGATGACTCTTACGGATCTCGCGCGACGGTCGGCGGAGAAGGCTACACCAGAAGTCGGCGGCACAGCCAGAGCACTTCTTCTCTTTTGGCGTTTGCCACATGCTCGCTGTACCACAGCCAGGCTGTGCTTCTATCATCACGCAAGGCTGACACACACGCACACAGATACGTACAGGGTACGGCGCCCGAACACGGTGATCGCCTCAGTTCACCTCGGCCCGCTTCAGTTGGGCATCCTAGCTGACCCTGAGATACAGCATGGAGCATGCGGCCGCACTGTAACCGTCATATACCCCCCGCGTATCGGGCCAACGCTGTTCTTGCCTATGGACGGCCCCGTCCACTGCCCCTCTTTTCCATGCCCTTTATAGCGCAGAGGTCGTATAACGACTAGGGAATAGACGGCCACGATCACATAGACCACACCAGCAAGGGCCATAGAGTCACTGGCACACATGCGCGCACACACGTAAACATACATAAAGCTTCTTCGGGACGACAAGCGGCCGCATAGACAACGAAAGGTAGGCAGACGATGGCCCCTTGCTAGTATTATTATAGTTCCTTGCGACTTCTTACCGGCTTAGAAATATGAGCTGACAAGCGAAACACCGCCTGGACAGGACGACTAGCGGGTGTAAGCGGAGGACAGAACATAAGGACGAGGCGAGGTCCCCTGAACGGACGCGGACTATCTACCGTCTCACGATGCTGGTCGCCGCACCTTCTTGCCAGTTCTTTGTCTGCCTTTAGGCCTTGCTTCTTCTTGGTCCTGGTGGCCGCCATTGGGCGGGAGGGGTATTGGGACAGCGGAAGGCAGCTCTGGGAAAGAGCGGACGTTGCTCGTTTTGCTAAGGGCTCTACGGTTTAGCCTTAGCCACATACGCCAACAAGCAGCGGACGTCGTTAGCAACCTATGTTCATACACAGACACACACATCCGCACACGGACAGTATAGCGACAGCAGTGATAGAGGTCTAGAGGTACCCAATGCACGGACAATAGGCTCTTCTCAATACGCGAAGGCCTGGCAAGCAGCACGGAAGGACATACAGGGCCCGGGGAAGCCAGTAACGGCGGCGAGAGAGAATGACAACATGTATTAAATGTATTATCGCGAAACTGCTCTCAAGAGGAATTAACAATAGAGAAGTGTCTACCGAGTTGAGAAGTAAATATGAGTTTGGCAAGTATTGATTATTTATGCGTGTCGTGTGCTCGTCACTTCTGTGTTGATATGACGAAGTGATTGCGGAACTGTTGCTCGAAGTAGCACAATGATTGCGATTAGCAGTACTCGTCTGTGATTAAAATTTCTAACACGGATGACAAAAACGCAAAGATCTACAAATGTTCTCATCTTTGTACTAGTCGCTTCGCTGCTCCCATCAGCTATATATATATATATATATATATAATTGGCTCATTCGTAACTTGACCGCGTAGAAAAGTCTGCTCCTAGCGAAATGGTCACTATTTAACTAATTCGTTAACATCAACAACAATTGTTTACGACGATGCCATGGAAAAGAGTTCGAGCCCAGCTTTACATAGACTCCTCTGCATCACCGGCGACACTGGAGAGTTTCCTCGAAATCTCACTCGTTCTCTTCTTGCATATCTTATTATCATTGTTTATTAACTGTCGAATTAACTGATTGCGGCTAAAATCGACACAAGAATCGGCTCAGCCGGTTCTCATCGATACGTCTCATCAATTTACCATCAGATTCGTCAATCAACACATTGGTCTTCCTACGCGTTCACATTGATTTCCAGCTGTTGGAGACAAGCGTCTGTCACGTTTACAGGCGTTTCGGCGTTTACCACAAAACGATACCGAATTTTCGGGAGAAAACGTTGTCTCCCGTGCGTCAATGAGATATATGTATTTGCTATGCATTCTGTGACAACCCACGTGTATAGCATGTTCCGTTACTTGTGTAGTCAGGCTATATACATTTATAATATTATTATTACTACTACTACTCTTGTCCATTTTGCTTAATTCGAGTCGTTTTGATCGAGCCGGCTAGCCACTGCCACAAACGAGGACGAGTTAATCGAGAAAGAGCAGGACAACATTACAAGGCTGATGCAGCCATGACTGCGGCCGGACTACGCCTCCGGAGTCTGTCAGACTTCAGTGGACGGCCACGAGCACCCGTCTGATCCAGGCTTTACCATAATAAGAGACTGGATAAGACGATTGTTCGTTCAATCGCGGAACGGGGTTTGTACGACTGTAGCTATGGATGACAGGTAGACCAGCTAAATCCAAGGTGATCAACGATGTTATTGAGGATTAGATGATTAACACAGTCAGAGGGCTCTTTGACCTTCGAGTCGGCAGTCATTCAACAGGACTAGCTGGGCAAACGCAACATCATGGTTCGAATAGCAGGCCTTGGGATGTTTTGCTTTAAGTACGTATTTATCTAATGAATGATTTACGAGCCGGCGTGCAGTTCAGCAGAAAAAAAAACGCACAGCGATTAGACAGCTATTTATCTGTTCGTTCGCTAGCTACTGTCAGCATACGGATCCTAACAGACCCCTCAGGGAGTTATCTAGATTAAAGCACTGCTTAGTCAAACCCGGACCACAGTACCAGGTTCATTCGTATCAGTGCGTTGTTACAGATCACAAAACGAAAACAACGCGTACATTATTTTTTGATGGGAATGAAACGGATGCAACTATTGTCATTGCTCCAGTAATAAACTGCATTAAAATAGAATAATAAAAACATGTATATGCATTACATACGTATGTATGTATTACGTAAGCAATTTAGCCGAGGTGTGTGTGTGTAATCATTTCTTGTTTGTATGGCTTGTATTGTCATTGTCGGTTGTATATTTAGGTCGTGCACACTTGTACGGGCTGCCGGTGCATCACAGATGGAAGATGAATGGTCAGTGCACATTGGTAGATAGCTATTCCTAAATTTTTTTTGCCACATTGTTCGGCTGTGGTACAGTATAAAAACGGTGTATCTCACCTAGCACATTTACTTTACACATATATATGTATATATATATATATATATATATATACACTACCGCGTGTTACCGTATCAGATGGGAAAGCTGCGGCTGACGTGGTTGCTTGGTCTTAAATACATCACCATGGCATAGTATGAAGAAAACCTTTTTATCTCGCCTTGGTTAGCCCAGCAAAGCTGTTGGTACTGTTCACCCCTCCCCCACACCAAACAGTGCGACTGCGACTATATACGCAATCAGCGGACGAGCGTACTTTGCTTGCTTCGAATACGATTCGTCAGCTTCTTTTCTCTCATTCCATTCAACAGCACGCACGCTACAGTTGTTTCATTCAAATGGAGTGGCCGATGTATTCAGTTACCCTCCTTCATTGTTTCACTGGTTCATATGACGATGTACTTTGGCGTTTACAACGTTTGCAGATCACGGACCAAGTCACTCATGCATTGAACGGTCGAATGCAGCCGTATGTTATGCTCTGTAAGCTTACCTTGTCGGCCGTATTGACTGTTCTCATTAGAATGAGGACGTAAGTCTATCTCGTAATGTCATCTGTTAGATGACAACAGCCTAACCGAGGCTTCAACCGCGTTTGGAACTTCGTTTTCATACCGAGGAGTTGATTTCGCTATTGCTGAAGTGCTTCTTTCTATTTCGGAGCCTACTTTTTCCTATACTCTCAACGCACGTAACTTTCTCGGCCTTCATATATAAATTAGGTTGAAAAATAATGAGACCCTATTGTCTTGCGCCGAATTTTTATTCTTGGCCGGTTTGAATTCAAATTTGGCGGGTAGTGAGACGCATCAATTAGCAAGCAGGCGGCGCGAAAGCCGATAGCATTCGGCTTTCGTTGGGCGTTCGAAATGGCAACCGCCGGAGCAGATCCCTCAGACTTGCATTTTCACAAGAAAAGTGTCTGGTTTATATTTCAAAAGAAGGAATGTCTAGCTGAAATCCATCAAAGGTTGGTTAGCGTGCGCGGCCATAATGCCCTGAATCGACGACAGGTGTGCCGTTGGTGTGCGCCGTTTAGGTAAGGCTGCTGGGACATTAGTAAACATCGAGGGCGCCCACCCCGCAATTCAGCGATTTAGCGTTTTTTGGTCGGTTTCAATGGAAAATTGCAGGTCCAAGAAAATTTATTTTCAGTCTATGATACATGTGACTATGATGATTCCCACTCCTGTCAACATTTTGCTTGACAGCTCTCGTAGTTTTACATTTTTAGGATCGAAGGCGAAGTCTAAGAAGGATTTAATCTGTTTTATCTAAAGGATTATATTTTTTTGGTTGCGCGTGACACAAAATAAATTCTCAGGGATCTAGGCGCCACGAGTGGACGAACTTCATACATGTATAACTCTTCAATCGCTTGGACCAAATAACTTAGTCATTGCTCTTGCGAAAGATGGAGTAAAGGTTTGTGCAATATGTGTTTGTTAAAATGTATGCAATCGACTACTGCGTTCCCCGTGGACCGAGATATATATATATATACAATATGAATAGGCTGAACGGGCGCCTCATGGGCCTTTTTATATGTTACTCCAGATTAGCAGTCAAGGGAGTCGGGGCGTAAGCGGCAACCCTGCATCACTAATCCTGAAGACTGCACAAAGATCCCTGACATATTGACATCGTTTCGAGCATATCACAGCAACCCGACGTGATCATACATAGTCTAGGTTGAAACACATTTGCGCCGCCTAGTCAATGCATGAGTGTCTTCGGCTCTTCCCTAGCCTTCACAGTGGCTTGTTCGCAGTTATATTAATAGATCGAAGAGGCCTGGTCCCATGATTATGCTGAATAGTCTGGAGAGAGGGAATTATTACTGTGGGAATCCTTCTGCGGTGCTTTCTCGTAGCAACATCGACATCGCGGGGACGTAATATACCGTAATTTAATTTGGAATCAAGTCGGCCAAACATTCCTATCCTGGAATTGAGGTCAAAGGAGTATTTCGAGATTATTCGAAATATTAGTTGACTTAGTCGTCATAAGAAGTGTCTAGCGATATGAGCTGCCAATTTTCATTGGGCTCGGTATTTTGAGATCCGCCGAAAACAGAATCTACAGCGCTCGTATTGTTATAGTTCACAATTCGAGTGGATCACTATCGATCTTGGAAGGACCATTTACATGCATATATAACTATTATATTATCACTTATTCACGCGGTATATTGTGTCATATCTACCTTGGTATCTAGTAGTAAAATGGTCCTTTGGAAGGATCATTTAAGGATAGTGAGTGGATGAAGAACGGTTTGCGTGATGCTCCAACATCATCCCCACCGATTGAGCCGATATGGACTCCGTTGTTTGCTGTTCAGTGGGCACGCATTTCTCATCGGTGTTTGGTCAAAGCTTAGTTCGAATGTGGTAGACATACGAGCAATATTCTACATATGTCTCGCGTCCTCCACGGGTACCTTTCATCTTCTTTTAGGAATGATCACTTTAGAAAGTGATATATCATCTAAATCCATCCCAAGCGATTCCATCCCAAGACTTGCGTAAGGCGTTTGACGCCGTAAGCCATTTATTCATTCGGGAATAGCAAGCGGCATATAACTTTGGGGATAATGCTTGTAATTTACTATTTAGCCTTATGTCAAAATGAACTAAGTGGGTGGCCAATCGATGGCACTATCGTTTGCAAACGATAGGCACTCCGGTTTTTCACAACGCAGTCCCATGGGTACCCTGCTGCTCCCAACGTTTGTCAGCGATATCACTTATGTTTGCAGTTCCCTCAGACTGATTTTATATGCTGATGACGTAAGTGCGATTTCATTGGCGTGCCGAATCTTACTGATCTGATTTCAAGGGCCGATCGTGACCATCGGAGATTGAGAAATGGCTGACTCCCTAAAATGAGCACGACAGAATCTTTCGCTGTCTGCCTCGGGTCGCTCTTTGACAATGGACATTTAATAATAGCAAGAGTACCTATCTTTCGAGTCCCGTCGTCTCGCCTCTGGTGTACACACCTGGACGAGCACTTGTCAGGTGATGCGTACTTGCGCTAACTTCATTCCAAATTAGCTGGTGAATATTTCAGGAGTAAGGGAATTCCTCGATGCAAAAGAATGTCTTCCTTTACGGCCTGCACTTTTCAGTTCACCCATGGCGTACGACGTCGGACACTTGGGTCTTCATTGCAATACAGAATTCAACATATTGTGAAATTGCGAAACTAGGAATTGAGATGTCTGTTATGCCGTCCACTGGATGAACCGCCTGGCCCCATTTTCAAATCGCCGCTGCCAGCTTTCTGCAGGCGAAACGTCAGCCTTACACTGTCCCCTGCGAGTGTTTCAAACGCCATTTGGGAAGCACCATTTATTATTCAACAATTGTAACAACGCTCAATAATTGTACATATCTCTAACTGGCTAATCGTCAAATTATCCTATATATTAATCTAGTCCATAATTGTCATGGTTGTATGTGTTTGTATGCGTCCGGTTTTGCAACGACTGATTGAACGACAAATGTATTCAATTGGTTTAGCCAGTGGAGTTCTCCCAGTAGTCGGATCACCAAATCCCGTTGATTTCCTCCAAGCAAGAGGATTCTTAACGGAAGGATGCATCCTCTCGTCGGAGTTCGTACCTTCACGCCTCGTAAATATATCGCTTGAGCCACTTAATAAGAATAATAGTAATATAATAGTTAGCGATAAAAACGTGGCCTCGTTTCGTCTGCCGTCATCTCGCCGTAGCGACGCATTGATTGATGCATATTTGTAGATTTCTACTATTTCCGATGCTTCCAGACTGCACGTAGCGCTGGACGATTCCCCTCCGTCGTTGGCTCCTGGTTGCGGTACTCGGATATTGGGCGTCCAACTTCCTGTTGGCGCTTGCATTACGCCACGCCAGCGGCGTTTGCTTTCGATCGCGTTTTACTGGGAATCGCTATTGACATGTCACAAGTGAATAGCTTCAGTGACACGGGCAGAGGCACGGACCCTCCATTGGTGATGCTCGGCCGGTTGGATACTCAGCGGCGGGCGGGTCCGATTGTATATTGAGTCTGTCAGAGCCCCTTACGATCGTCGCCGCTGTCCCTGCTACTCATTGTAGATAGGAAGAGAAACGGCACGGCTACCGGGGCAGCATCGAATAGGAGCGGGCGTTCGAGCAATCGTACCCGTGTTGCCCTGTATTGGCCGAGTTAGAACTCCTCTGGGTTATTTTTTCTTTATTACGACCACAAAGGCTACTAGTAGTGCTTACTGCGGCAGCTCCTCTACGATTGGCAAAACCTGAGGCGTGTCCGCCCGGTGTGCGCGATTCGCGTTTCGTGTCATCGGCAGTAAACGGCGACGTCAATGGATGTGTACGGCAGCAGCAAGGACGGACCCCGTAAATGCGTGAAACGAAACTTGATTCGTGGAAACGCACGCTAACATTTGGCCCATAAGGCGACAGAGGCGCACAATGAAACCGGTGTCGTCAGATCATAACAGGCTATATCGTTTTCTGCCGACATTGCTGCAGTAGGAAAGGTCGGAAAGGGCCACGCTACGTTGGGAATTGATAACTGGAACAGATAGGTCTCATTGAACTCGAAAACGACGTGATCGTTTGCCCGTGATCCTCTCACGAAACTTTCCCGTCTCGTAGGTCGATATAATACAGAGAAAATCGACGGACACAGTAGTTCGTTTCGGTGGATGTTTAGCCTAGGCAAATGTCACATGCAAATAATAGGTGACTTCAGCGACTTTTTTCACGACTTCACTAAACAGTCAAGCACTCTGTACACTTACACGAACGGTGTGAACATCAATGAAATATCAGGAAAACAGTCAAACTGGCTGAGACAGCCCAGCATGGCGTGACCGCGAGTTTTAGTTCGGTGCACAATTAGATGCGATACAGGTTTGGTTACGAGAAAACTAGGCTCCCAAAAACGGAAGGACAAATTCTTTGTCCCTCGAAGTGTTGTTCCTTGAGCCCCGGTTCGGAACAATAATACTTTCGTGTTACTTCAAACCGTATGCGTTCTGCGAGACTCTAACCGCCAACCTGCTTTTTTTTTTTTTTTTTTTTTTTTTTAAAGGGGGGGTGTTGGCATGCTAATGCATGCCAACACCATGGCCGCCCCCCCTATGGAACTGTTGACGATGTTCAACAGCACCACCCTTCCCGGTATCGCTTATCGCATTACTTCAGTAAAGGGTGGTGAGATGTGTACAAGCCCAGCCACGAGCACCACACATCCTCCTCACCGTACGAACATGAACCGCCAACCTGCTTGACAAGGACAAACTTCCAGGAAGGGCTGATTTGTACAACGCGCTCCGACCCTCTCCCCGTATCATTCCTGTGTCTAGCTTGAAGCAGCATCAGTGCGACTATACATATTGCCGGCCAGACATATCGGAGCCGCGCGAGAGGGCATACATCGATACGTGGACAGCTTGACAAGATAGGTACGCCGGTAAAGTACCGCTCCACGATCCTACAATGCTCTCTTACGGTAACTAGAGCCTTGCAACCGTCACTGTTCTTCGGGCCGTTCCACATTCCAATCTCTGTTTGTACCGAGGTCGAATGGCGAACACTGGCGCGTCTTCGAAACGCCAGGGACAGCGGGGCATAGAGCACCTCCTGTGGCAGTTGCTATCGTCGCAGTCGCCTGGACCTCTGACCACTCCGACATCCGACGTCTCGTTCGTGGTCAGACGACCCGTCGGAAATATCCCGCTCTCTCAAGTGGCGTTTGCGATTCGAGAGGCAGCCGAAGGAATTACAAGAATTTGTCGTCGAGTCGGCCCCCCCTCGAGCGTAGCTCGCACCTCGAACATCTCACGCCTGGCCGCCACCGAGACGGGAATGACCGTTGCAGGCGGCCAAGTGGCGGCGGCCGTGGTCATTTGTTTCACCGGGTGTCGGCTTGTTGATCTGTCACGGATAACCCTCTTAGGGGTGACAAATGCTCGTGTCGACATCGACAACTGTTACATACCGTCGCCTCTTTTTATGCTTGGCACTAGAGCGGTCGGTCAGAGGGGTCCTAATAGAAAATTCAAAGAAGCAGATCGGTGGCAGGTCATACCTGTGGCGTGAATGACCCGTGCTGATTATGCGGCCCATACGGAGCCGCGAGAATGGTGCCAGCGCTATTCGGGATTGAAGTGTGCTCACCATGCGACTCGGTGTTTTGGATATCTTCTCCTGTAAAGAGCCGATGTATCGTCGGAAGACTAACATTGCAATGTGTATGATTATGCAATTATTTAGTTAGATGAGGAATTAACAAGGCGGATTCCGAAATATTCCTTATGAAACATATCAACTTAATACAGATTTTAGGGGGGCAGAGCGATCTTAAGATCACATTTTCGCGGAACACAACCCCAATTTTTCTCTCCTCTATAAATAGTGATATATTTTCACGTTCAAGTTATGATCAGTTGATTACTCTCCTCTGTCTTTTTCTTGAGAAAGCGGTAGGATATTAGGTCGTCGATTGTGTAGAGCTTTCCCCCATATTTCCTTCTCTACGCTCTGCTCCTGATGTATCGTTACTGAATAACGCCTGTCCTCCTAGTTGAATACGTTTTCACCAGCGTCATCTCTCTCACCTTGGTCCATCGCTAGATCGTTTACTTCAAGTCTAGCAGACCATGGCCATGCAGTCGCTGACTCCCCAGTGAATGCTCTCTATTTTCGTCCAATATCTGTCCGTTTCTCGCCTCCGTATCCAACTCTCCCCTTTCTTCGTTCTCTGTCTCACTTGTGCCTTTGGCTGCTGATCCATTTTTACATGACTCTGCCATGTTTCCCGCATGGCTCTGATGTGAGCAACGTCGTAACCCGCTCGCTTGCGCAGGCAGCGCCCTTAATCCGACAATACAGCGACAGGGCCGATCGGAGGGCCGGACCAATAACGGGGGTGTGCGACTACGTGTTCGAGCATTTCGAGTAAAGGAACTGCTACTTCTGCTGCTGCTGCTGCAGAACTACTCGGACGCGACGAGGGCTGCGAGCAACGCTAGCAGCAGAACTAGCACAGCTCCGGGAATACGAGCGTCGCGCCTGTCATCCGCGATAATGAGTCCCCCTGAGTCCGTGCCACTGGCCCGCCTCATCCAGAAGCGACGATTCCTCAATGTTTCTCCTCCTCCTCCTCCTCCTCAATGTCGCACTGCGCCCAACTTGAGCCTTGTCCCGCTCGGCCGGTCGGCCGAAGTCGACTCGCAAGGCCGCCGCTGCTGGTACCGTTACCGACACCGTCACACACACCGCGTCGTGGGCCTCTTGTTTCGGGTGAGCTGCTCGGAGCTCGACCGACGGAAGCAACTCACCGCTCGTCCCATCGTTTACTCGTCGGCGTTCGCGTTGCCGGCGGCTCCCGCAGCTTCGAAGAGCGAAAAAACCGTAACGACAAAAACGCCGGCCCGACTCACCGTGCCGTGCCGAACCTTCGCGCCGGCCTAAGGGAAGCACGAGTCGGCTGGATACGAACCTAGCCTTACTGGTGGCATTCGTTGTTCCTACTGGCTCAGAGATGCTCGCCAAGGGTGAGGGGTGCACAAGGGGACAACGATGTAAAGCTTCTTAGACATACGAGCGGCCAAGATAGTGCGATAAAGAACGAGAAAACGTGCTAGATGGGCAATGCGATGAGGTAGAGAAAGAGAGGTGGGGTTGTGCACTGGAAGGAAGACGGGCTATGGGATGAGCATGGGCAACCGAACGATGAAAGAACGAGGTAAGTTCTTCATAGTAGAGACAAGCCAGTCATTGCAGCGGCCATTGAACGACGCTGCACACGCTGGAAGATAGCTCGCTCGGGAGTGCGGCGTTGGGGGGGGGGGTCGGAAAGTAAGACATCAGAGACAAGGGCGACGGAATAGCGGCAAGCGCGGCAAGACGGAGGATAAGAGGGCGGTCGGGAGGTCTGGCGGGCGAACGTTCGAGCAGGCGTTCGAGCGCGCGAATGACGTGGCCGAGGTGTGTACGCTGCGCCTTCAGAACAACGAGTGAGGGTGCAAGGAGTGAGGTGAAAGAACACACGGGGCAGATAGAACGGAGAGCGCGGGCTTGCACAAAGCCCGCTTTTAAAACTTAAACGGGCCCGACCAGCGTCCGGTGGGAAGGCAGACGGTGGCGTCTCGAATTCCGTAAAAAGAGCGAGGAGCCCACCAAGAAAAAGAAGAACGCGAGGAGAACCATCAAATCGTTCGTCGTCCAGTCGTTCAGAGTTTTTCCCCCTTGCTGTTGTTCACGCTTTTCCCTCATCTTCCGACATCACTTAATTAGAAGGGGCAACGTGAGTAGCAGATAACACACAGGTGACACGGCGAACGCTGAGACCCGATAGTCGTAGATGGCAGTGGCGGGAGTATATCGAAGCAAGGTTTGTTAATCCACCGACGGAGGGGACGCTGTCAGCCGGCGCAGCTGGATGTTCGTGGTTGTTAGCTGGATAGTTCGTTCAGCCGTGGTCGCTGAGAACGTGCTGGGAGAACAGCTCGTTTCGAACAGACCAACCAGAGACAGAATTTGTGGTAGCAGGCTGGACAGGAACGATGCTGTTGAACGATGGCTATGAGTTATATACGGGGTACGTTACAAATGTGGTACTCTAAAAGCTCAAATTTAAAAGACAATTACGTTGTTTGAGCAAATCTGTAGGGGAGTACTGTGTAGGGTACTAGTGAAACTTCTTGGACGGGTGCGGTAAAACTTCCCAATTCAACCGCGAACTTGTGTCCCGGGTCGCACGAGTGATGTGAGGCCTTGCGTGATGCACGATTCTCTTGCTGGACCACCAGACGCACAAAAGAAGCTCTTTTTATTGGTTTTCCGCTTTGCCTGTGCCTTTCCTTTGGGAACCCAGTAATGTTGCCAGGTCTCATTATCGTACCGGAGCCATTTCTTATCACCTGTGACAACACGATCCAGAAAATAGCACTGGGAGTGACACTAGAGAAGGAGGGAGAGGTACGCCGCCATGCGGAGTTTTTTTGAGGAATCGTAAGAGCATGGGGGACCCACTCTCCGAGCTTGTAAATTCGCCCCAGTTTCTCAGTGAGCATTACACTGCTCATTGGCGGCTTTTCCTCTAATTCGCACTCCACCCTGTCACTGTCAATCTTAGTGGGTCTTCCGGACTTGGGAGCGTCTTCGAGGTCAAAGAAGCACGAAATGTTTTGAATCATTTCTCAACCGTCCGAACTGAGACACATGATGGCCCAAAAGCCTCACACAAATCGGCAGAAGTATTTGCTGCCGGGTCTCAGAGTTTGAACTTGAATAAGGAAGTAACACTAAAAAGGTCATGAGACAGCTCCATTTTATCTGTTCAAGAAAAAGTTATTAAAACACCAATGTGGATCCTCTTCATAATGAACGTGTTTGAAAAGCATCCATTAACAGCAGTCAACAACGATTTTGCCTATTACACATAGCACCTCTCTCCCCCAGGCCAGCAAAATTTCAATGACCAAAAGTGCGACAAAACATATTTCCACCCCTAATAACTCCATTCAAATCGGCGAGCAACACTGCTCCGAAGAACTTTTGAAAACTCTGGCAAAAATGTAGAATGGCTGCATATTGTATTTGTATATGCATTAGAAGAAAAAATGAGGTTGATAAATCTGAAATCATAAGAATAGATGATAATGGAGAACCTAATCGAGTCATATATTTATATATTAAAAAAAAGGATAATAGAACATTGAAAATGATAAACGTAAGATCAACCAATTGGGGAGAAGTTAACTAAGCATAGAAATTGATTGATTAACGAGACAAAATCTGAATGTTGAGTTTCAGTGGAAAGACGTAAATATAATGGGGTCGTTTAATAGTCAATGATGGCTTATGAGTTAATTAAGAGTTTAGAGGAAAAAAGAAAAATATCAACTACATAATGGTGGGACGTTTGAGAAGCAAAACTGGAACATGGAGTCATATATTTATATATTAAAAAAAAGGATAATAGAACATTGAAAATGATAAACGTAAGATCAACCAATTGGGGAGAAGTTAACTAAGCTTAGAAATTGATTGATTAACGAGACAAAATCTGAATGTTGAGTTTCAGTGGAAAGACGTAAATATAATGGGGTCGTTTAATAGTCAATGATGGCTTATGAGTTAATTAAGAGTTTAGAGGAAAAAAGAAAAATATCAACTACATAATGGTGGGACGTTTGAGAAGCAAAACTGGAACATGGACGCAGACCCATATATAATAGTTCTGACAACATCGCGCCGGTTGGCTCCCAGATGGAGGATATATTATATTAGTGGTGAGCAGACTTCCAGATGACCACAGTATATTATACCAGCATAGGATATATAATAGGTTGGAAAAAGTGCTTTAAATAGATTCACTGGGAACGAAACATTACGTAATCTGGCAAACGCGAAAATAGTTGCACAACAATTGTGTTGCAGGGAGCCGAAGTGAGCTCACCAATCGGAACGTTTGCCAAAGCCGAGATAACGGGCCGAGGCAGACGAAATAACATCGGACCCGTCGGGCGTGGTATGATATTTCGTCAGCGTGTTATTTAAAAAAAAAAAACTATTTGCTTGAATATAGGACTAAGCGCACTGAGTCGCAGGCTGAATTTCGTTAGCCGAAATCGAGCTCAAATCATCAGACTGACGCCGGATGTCATCGATTTCTTGTGAATTCTCATAGCTGAACTCAGATAGGTCGTCATCAAAGCAAGAATTGCATAGTGAGAAGTTAGCAGTAAACTCAGGCGGTACTAAATGCACTAATTAATAGAAATACACAAGACTAATAAGGGGGCCAAGAGCAGAACCCTGCGGAACACGGTCGTCTCCATGCTCATATTTTTTGTTCAGAAAGTTGTATATATATCACATGGGGCCAAGGTCAAAGTGCGTCCAGATGCCAGCAATCAGTATCGGTGCGGGGTGAAGAAGCCAACATCCGGTAGCAAATTGGACTATTACCCTTTACAACAGAGTCAATTTTATCAGATTCTGTTGATAACTAACGGCTGTATGTATTATGAGCCAGTTCAAACGAAGGCGTGGTCGTCCAAGGCAAGGCCATCAGGGGTTTGTTCTTTTCAAATGCAGAATCTAATTTGCTTTGTTTCTTTGGATAGAATTGGTTAAGCAGTCGTAAGCGGCATCTCCTACGACATCGTTCGCACATGATAGACGATGCCGAATATGGGAGATCGACCGATTCACACGAACATTAGATTACTAGCATGATTGGGCTAATTGGCGTGTGTGGCATTGTGTATACAGTCGTTGTTGGGAGGAGGACAGTCCAGGGTCCAAGATTCATCATGTTATTCTCTGTTGGTTGTAGGAGTGAATACCAGTTCGAAGTGAAAAGGGTCACTGATTGGTAGATGTATTTAGAAGGCTAAGCTATGACTTGAGCGCATGTCATGGTATCGTCACGTGAGGTTAATACCTAGCGAACTAGTTTGAATTTCCAGTCATCTCCAAGTACGTTAGCAATGGGGATCATATTCAAGTTGACAATGGTTACTGCAATCAAACAGGTTCAAAAATAGGTTTTAACCCGTTGCTTGAAGATTTACGCTACGCACATTTTCATTCATTGGATAATTCACACGCCGTTACTTTTATATCAGGTTGTAAAGAAAATGTATTCCATTCATACCCCCTTACTTCAACTGCTTCTAATTTTCGAAGTGACTAACCGCTTCTGATAAAGTTAGTTCCACTTTTTCCACTTTTTGCCTTGACGCCGTTCTCCCACGGTTCGGACAGCAGATGCATGCCGCATAGCAATGTCTATGGAGGCGATCCATTCATGGAACACGTTTCAGGCATCTACCTCCTTTTGAATCGCTTGCTTCTAAGGCCGTGCTGTACGAACCTGGACAGGTGGTAATTTGATGGAGCAAGGTCTGGGCCATAAGCCGGACGCAGCAGAATTTCCCCATTCGAGGTCTGTCCGAGTTTCGCCAAAGATCTAAAGCCAAAGCGATGACCAAAGCCACATGGGGTCGAAAATGGCACTTTCTCTGAGTAAAAAAGACAACTGCTCAAACGAGTTCCTGCTAACTCACTTAGAGAAAGCGCATTCGCCTTCCATCGCACCTACCATCCTCTTGGTGTATTTCAGCTAACGTCTCCTGTAGCGAAGAAGGAAGTTTTTCGGTCTGCACAAGTTAGTCGCACAGAGAACCTCGAGATGACAAAAACTAAACGGCGCCCACAGTTATTTTCCCTGTAGAAAACATACGGCGAGCGAGTATTAATAGGGACATCCTCGTTCATTGATCGAAACGATATATATTAAAAAGTATTAATAAATACATATATATATATATATATATATATATATATATATTAAAAAGTATTAATAAATACATTGGTTAATACAGACATTGACCGTATTTTTGCCTAATGGCTTTCGGCTACTGGGCCTTTCGCAAACCCCACCCAAACATTGCTATTCTTGTCAATTCAGCATCGTACCCGGTTCCCCAGCCCGGGGGACCCAGCCGTCCCAGACCATACTCAAGTATATGATAGCACACGTCACATATCACATTCTAATAATACATTTTCCAGTGTATTACATTCTGAAAACCAGGCACCCTGATGTCGGCCATTGCTGCTCGCCCGAACGACGAGGGTCGGCTGGCTAGCGCAATCTTGCGATGACTAACGTCGCTGCAGGGGGCCACAGTTCGGCATGCCGACACCGGCCAATGGAGGTTAGAACCAACAAAAACAGCAAAGCTTGTGGAAAAGATAGCATATCTTCTGGCATCTCGCCCCCTTCATGCCCGAAACACCGCTGTCTGCCGCCGCTCGGAAGAACGAGAGTGGAGATATCGTTGGCGGGGGTGCCGCCGCTACAAACCACTAGAGTACGAGTGTCTTGGAATGGCAGCTATCGTCTCAGCAGCCATCGCGACTCGTGTCTGGGGCGGGCCGTTGGGGGTTCTGCCGGCCTTCGGTGGAGCATTGCGTTGCTGTGTGTGTGTGGACATTAACGTCGAATGGCTCTCTCTCTCTCCCACTTCTTTCTGGAAGGCAACCACGTCCCAAGATAAGAACGGCCTCCGCGTCTCGACATCGCCTCTCATCGCCCCAACTCCGAACCCCCAAAGGCTCTCGTGATCCCCCATTCTGGCCCTGTTCCCCTGTTTCCAAGGGCGGCCCAACAAGCGGGAATCAACCCCCGGCAAGCCCGGGGGTGTGGTCGTCTCGCCGTGTGGCATCAACCGAGAGGACGACAGCGATCCTGCTCACTAGCAGACTATCGCGGATTACTATAGCGCAGAGGCAGCACGGAATGCAGCTGAGAGAAAAAAAAAGAAAACGAAGATTGGGATTTGCCACTCGGCCGAGAAATTGCACGGCACATTATGGCATCGACGAATAACGCAGTACAAAAAGCATCCAGAAGGCGAAGAACGTGAAGGAATATCACTATCCATGGGCTATCATTAGCTAGAGGAGGAAAGCTACTATTGCCAGTGGTAAGGATACTCGCTCGACCTATTGTACACAGTAGCCGTAGCAGCAGTAATGATAAAACGATTACAGCAAATACGATCGATACAATGAGTCTGTGCATGACTTAAATTAGAAACACCGAGGTGTGCGTCGATAGATGCCACACAGAAAGACAATGGCGCCGTATTTCGCCTTCGGTCTCGTGTCAAACTCCACGCTTATCATTTCTTCAACTCCGTGAACAAATATCCCCCATTTTCGAACATAGGATATTGTGGAATATGTAGATGAGCCAGAAGCTAGAGAAATATTGTTTCTATTTTAGGTGCGAAATCGCTTTAGGCAAAATCACCCGTTAGTGGCTTATACGATTTATAATCAACGATTTATGTCGCGTCTAATCAACGGCAAGCTATAATAATTTCTCATAACGCTGGCGAAACTGCGTTCATAGTATGGACACATAGCAAATTCGAATATTGTTCCACTGTTGGCGCACCAATTAATTACTGGCCTATTTTACGGACTTCCAAATACTGCTTGAGTTCTCGCCTTCTTATGAAGATTAAGCACAATTAATTACGAGCGTATATGTCCCATTCGGTAATGCATACACGCATCATCATATGCAGCAAATAGAGACGAATATGTTGGCTTATCATTTGACAGTCAAATACGCCGAATCCAATTGCAATTTACAATTGCAGGCTCACACTGTCGCGTCATGTTCGCATCGTAAAATATCGGCGTTCGCTGTTTCTCCCGCTAACGCCTGAGACAAGTCCACTTATTCATTGTCGTCCGACAAGCTGTATATGAATATAAATGACTCGCCCGGGATAGTGAAACCAGCCGGCCAAGTGAACCAAGACGATAGAATCTCAGTGCCCCCTATATCGGTTTCTATTAGAGTGATGACCTTCGGTTTTGTTCCAATCCCTCCGTGACACGCGAAGCCCCCGGGGAGGTGTAAATCAGAGATGGCCAAAGGTCAGCAGACGGACAAGTGGCCAACGACGATGCGCGCATTGAACTGCGACAACTACGATCAGAGAGATCGACAATGAAGTCCGTGTGCTAGATTCGTAGATCACACGGGGGGGGGGAGGGCTTGAACATACAATCTGCGTCACCAATCAAGGAAGGACATCGAGTCAGACACTGAACTGAAGGGCTTGTAGTGCCCGAAGTGATGGTTTGCTCTCTCGACTACCTGAGCTCGATGTGAGCGGCACTACGGTTACTGTGCAAGGGTATTGTTTAGCTTAGGGGGGACTCGTAGAGCGCCTCCAGCGCGCCACGGTACGCCACGTGTACACGAAAAGGTGCTAGCGACCAAGAATATTGTTGAGACATTTATTCACCCCCAATTCGTCAGGCTGGCCCGGTGAACTGGACGAATTTATGTTTTTTTTTCCAAACTAAAATTGCTTTTGCAAATCGAAAAGGAAAAGAAATCTATTAAGTTCAACTTCAATCCCGTCGCTGACTCGCTCAATTGGAGAATTGGGACAACTAAATAGTAAATTGGCTTTGATTCTCGATTATATCATGGAGGGAGGCAACGAAGGTCCGGACCTTCTCTGAAATGTATTTCATTACTTGATTGAGTTCATCTAACTAGCGTACCGTAGAGAAGCTAGCGAGACTTGTTGGCCTCACGCGGATTGGAACCTGTTTTTGTTGAATTTACAAATTTTTTCGAGCATAAGAAATTGACGTCTTCTGCTCTTCGTTTGGAACCCATCACGCTTTGTTAGTAATTGTCCTATCGTTTGTGGCTGGCCCGGAACACGCGTGAGAATATATTACAAACGTATGTCGGCGGCATTAAGTGTCTTTGGCGGTGCTCGCCTCGAGTTTGCCAGCAAATAACTCTGTTCACCACGCACTCACTGTTCAACGAGCCACGCATATATACAATGTTTATTTATCCAGCCATGGCCTTGAACAACATTCAATAACCTTCCGAAATGAGAATCAGATGGATGAGGTTGAAGCTCCTGTGGCACCGAGCATCGCGGACGCTGCGTCATCGCCGTACGTGGTCGCACATTCTCGCGAGCTAACACTAAACCCGCTACCGCCGTCCTCTAAGTGGATAGCTGATGCTGAGGTCCCGAAGTGAGCTCGCCCATATTGCCAATGAACGAATCAATGAATGATGACAATTTCCGCGGCACTTATAAACTACTTGGCGACGCGTGAACGACACAGACGGACATTGCCGACTAGACGATAAACAGCGGTGAGTACATCCTACATGCGACTACACGAGATCACTTGGGTCGCCCGCTGAGTTTGCCGTTGCTATTGAACGGGTCTACCGCCTCCGTTCCTGTTGTACTTCGAACGAACTCGAAAAAGGAAAAAAAAAACACGAACGTCGCTACCCGGATTGCGCTGTTCTGGGGCCTCCGCCGCGCCGACGCGTTGTGCCACAACGTCTCTTTTCTTCACAACACAGGTAGATAGATATCCATAGGTTTGCATAGGCATCCATGGGTACAACGCGCGGCATCGCGCCATACAGGAATACAAGCCGGTAGGCACTACCACCTTTGCAATATCGAAGATCTCGTGTATGTAGACAACCTGCGATTCGATTTCCCTTTAGAAGAAATGTCACCTTACAGCGTTGTTTTTTCTTTTCTTTGTCTGTATTTTCTTAAAGAGTAACATTCCTGTGAAGAGCCGTATCATAGCTAGGTTCCCAACACAGCACGAACAATAGACTCGTCTGCGCATGCGTTTGATCTGTACAGCTAATCCCGGCTGCGTTATTATACAACACGGACAATCTAGCCGATGATAATCCAGCCAATATAAGCTGTCTAATATCTCGAAGACAAAAATCGCCTTCACATTTCAATATACTGCACAGTATTTATTATACAAGTATCCATAGACGAGTATAAATATAGAGTTTCCTCCCCGTTTAACGATCGTATCTATTCCACGACACGAAAATCGTTCGCGGAGGAGTAGTGCAATCTCTTCAATTGCTCTTTCGCTAGAGTCGCTCGACGCTCAGAGTCTGCACTCAAAGCTTGTTATTGTTATGGCCTTTTGAATGACTTTCTGGCTGAGCTTTGACTCGCCATTCAACCAAGCCACTCGGGCGGTTGTTAGACTTAATCTCTCGCGAAATGCCTTAGTCCTTCTCTAGATATATGATACAACGTATATAGGCGTGAGAGGATGCCACCATAGCGTGTTCACTTAACTGAAAAACACCATCTACTGTATTTATTGCGTGCTGCTGCTGCTGCTGCCGCCCTCTCTCCCTCTTCATGGATCACCATCTCGTAATCTCTCCCTTGGTGCCTTGCTATACAGCGCATTACGCTGGGGGATGCTGTCAGTGAGCCGTCTCTCCTTGATGCAGCTTTGACTTGCTATGCAGGGCGTCCTTTGCACAGATGCCTAAATTTCAATGGCATCGTATGAGGTGAAATCTAGCTATGTAAGCAGATCTTTGTAGCTAAGATATGTTATTTATCTCATGTTATATGGCCAGTTCCGAAAGTATTTTTATCGGATAGGGAAGGCCCCTTCGGATATCCGTGTTCTGTGTACTTCTAGAGCCGTGGACGACGTCGTACACACGCTGCACGAGTGTACTGAAGAAATTATGTCGGGCCCGATAGAGCTGCGCACGCCCCTCTCCCCCTACTCAAAGAAATCCAGGCAAAGATAAATAAGTTTCTGGGGACAGGACGGTCAGGTTGCAGAGCCCGGGGGGAGGTTTTTGGTGGTGACGCACCTCTGATAATATGGACGTTTGCATATGACAGCCTCAATAGAATGCTACTGCTCCAGTTCTGTACGGTGCCTAGCTCAAGAACTTTTAGTACGGCATACGTGGTCATGTTTATTATGCTGTGTACTACATGTACTTTTATCCTTAAGTTGAGCATTGAGGAGATTGCAGTTCCGACAATATACCATGATTTGACTGATTGTATGCTGCCCCGGATGGAATATTTGATTGTAATGCTGCAAGCTTTCCGATCCATCTGGCCAAGGAGGGGCGTGCTCGGCTTTGGTTCGGTTTGTGAGTCACGGCGAAGGCGAAGTCACGGGATCGTTAGAAATCAACCCACTACGTGCAACGGGGATATACACACGTATGTCTGCCACATGGGAGTTGCTCTACTGAATACTTGCATTATTTTTCTGACGATAGCTTCTTACTGAACACTGTACCATGTGTTTGTTTCTATTAAACATCTTACTTACATATATACATACGCAGTTCGTTTTCGAGACGGGTACGGGCCCATGTCATTCTGCCTTCTACTATACTTTTATGGAATATGTCCATCTTGGAAAATAACGTGCGAGCGGAGACCGACTATGCAGCGGGTTTATACGATCAGTAGATAAATGACAATTTAAAAAGGACGAAGAGGCCTTCCGTGAAGAGCTATGGCAGGCGCTTGGCAAAAGGGGAATGAGGCAGGCAAAGCAGCTATCGCGCGAGGATAACCATTTTACAGCAGTGTACGTGTTCGGCGGCTGCCACTACTGGCCGGGACCCGTTTTGCAAGTTTTATAGAGGTTGGCCTCGCTTTTTCCGGATATACCGTGTGTAGTATAGCATGCTATGACCTCCGTGCCGGCGCGATTCGACCCGTCAAACCATAGTGAAGCCTCTCGATATCGTATCGGTCCTTTGGTCGAGCAGTATACGTTGACCGCTATAGGTGATTGATCTGCTGGCAAGCTCGTGACTTGCGCTTGCCTCCGAGGACGAATTTCCGAATCAGCCGTGGTCACAATGTTGGTTTAAAGACTACAGTGGCGGCACCGGCAACAGCGCTATACCATCTTGTTTCTAAACCATCGTCTGGCAGAATTGATTTTGCAAGCCTTCTGATTTGGACGCTGAAAAAATGACAAGTAAGAAGTAATACGTCTCTTGGTGTTACTCAATGGACTTGTTATTCATGGTCCACGAAGATGGAGCCACACGCATACAGGCGTTATGATAAATTTACCTCAAGTCACCCGCCCCAACATTGTTTTGGTGAGAGCTACTATACCTTGTGTATAGTATATATTATACTACTATATTTGGTTGTCCGGAAATTTATGTCGATGTTTTCAAACTTCTAGTTTAAACCGCGCACAGGAGAATTATTTCGTTAACCCTGATCATCGAAGCGGTCCCCATTGCTTGCGGCGACTGATTTTCAGCCAGCATCTAACGTTCACGGTGTTGCTCGGCTCCGTGACATGGACCCTTAAATGCAAATGTTGAACGGTGGGGTTCGAACCCATGCATCTACGTACCCTCTGATTGCTAAGCGCACACGAATGCACCAGGCCACCGGACATTTTTTTTTCATTTTAGGCATTTTTTCCCACCGAAATATTACGAGTGTTCCACGATCTGAACAAGTGCTAGTCTGATGGAGAAGATCGAGGAATACGGACGTTTCGGAACGAATTCCCAGCTGAAGGCGGGCATTTTCTTAAGTGGGTCCAGCTCATATGAGGACAAGCGTTGTCCTGGCAACGCACGACTCCCTTTCTGCTGACGAGCTGTGGACTGGTTTACCTAAAGCTGCATCAAGTTGCGCACAGTACAGAGCCATGTTGATATTCTTTCCTTCTTCCAGAAACTCAAAGTGGATAGGTCCAATTGTGTGCGGCACACAGAGCTTATTTTTAATTAAAAGCCCGTGTGTCGTTGAATAAACGGTTGTTTTGCCAACGCCAAAATTATTCTGCGAGTTGTCAAAAGGTAATCGCCGGCGTCTCGTGAATGTTATCGCTAAGGATGGCTTCCTCGACCAAGGAAGGTCTTTCCGACCTTCATGTGTCGTTCAAGTTAAAATTTCTCGAATGAAATTTTATGAATCAAATTCGTTACAACAGCCGCTTCATGGTGTAATGAACATTATTCACAAATGCGGATTAGACGATATATATATATATATATATATATATACCAGAGCAACTTGTCTCTTCCCCTTGCCTGTGGTACAAGGCGAGTATGTGAGATTCTGCTGGTTCTATCTCGTTCCTAGCCAGAGGTTCTTAGCATCAACTTTTCTTACTCAAACAGCCAGGATGGTAAGCTTCGCACGTACGTTGAAAACAACTGCGACGAACCAGCTTAGTCTATCTCATTGGCACTATCAACCACGCCACACCGGTGGCCCGTGATGAGCATCTTCCAGCCGTCACCGACTCTCTGCGGACTTGGCCGCAAGTGTCACGTAGAACTCTGTGTCATGAGGCAAAATTTCCAGGAAAGAAGGCACCGCCGCCACACATACGATTGGCCGCCATGACCTGTCTTGATGACTTGTTGATTTTGTATAAAGATACGCGACTGTCAAAGCCCTGGAGATTTACAAGACGAACCTCTCCGTAGAAAGAAAGTAGATAGTTGCCAGATTGGTTGAATAAAATAGCGACTGTAAGGAATTGAGCCCGAATCATATTTTTGTCATCCCCTGCTCGTTTAACTTTCGAGGCGAAAATTCATCTGGTGACGGCATACACGCATGAACAATACGCCCCTTCCATCTGTACCTAATCTACAGCCAGAAATCATTGTCTCAAATTTCGAAATTCGGCGCGTTCTCAAATAGCAAATGTAAAATTTCGCGCGTCCCTGTTACTTCTAGTGGCCTCGACTCTGCAGACGTCCTTTCTCCCGTTCAAATTAGCATTCCAGACATAATTACAACAGGAGTAGGCTAGGGTATCTTCTGCTGTGGCATTATATATTTGGTTAAGAGCTGAGGCCTGTCAGACAGGGGAAAGCGCTGAGGGTCAGCTCGAAAAGAACAATTATATATTTGGACTGGGATCGGACGAGGGGTGTATTGATTGCAGCCGAACGTTGTGAGGCCTCGCCGTACAGTTACTTCAGCCTGTACCAGTTCGTATGCTACTCGAAAGTGTGCAAACGCCATATAAGACTTTTCAGCGATGCGAACAACTTCCAAAGCATTTCTTAATGGACTGTGACTGATTCGATTGATATCAAGGTCAACAAAATAATTTTTCGTATGCAGCAAAAAGTGGCTTTATCCTATTTATATCTCAGTAATTTCTGGTCGCATCGTCCGCATTTGTTTCGACATAAACTATAGTGAAGCTTGGTACCGTCATGGGTAGGCACTGCTCATCTTTCTTTATTTGAAGATTCTTGCCAGGTACGAGTAAGGAAGAGAATAAGCAAAGGTGACCCCGACAGGTCCTCAAAGTAATACCTAAAAGGTTAAGAGCTGAGGCCTGACAAATAGGGGAACAGCTGAGGGTCAGCTCAAAAAAAATTGCTCTGATTGAAAAGTAGTGATAGAGTTGCACATTGGTTTTTTAACGCAACAAAAAGGAGACTGCGCTGCTAGATCTCCATGATTTCATGGGTAGGGCTCCGATACGACTCACTACAATCGGTCACCCTGCGTGAACCTGTTATTGTTATCCCTCGATAGCTGAATCATTCGAGATGGTTGCATTTCGATTTTCGACAGGTCGCTTCCTTTCAATCATAAGCCAACTCGGCTTGATATACTGGTTGATATACTACTCATCTAGCTGTTAGAGTTATGTGTCTTTTAGCATTAGTGTTAGTTTAGAAATCCACTTATGGAAATATATATATATAATGCAATAACACAATAGCAATAGAAAAACCTCAGAAATAATTCACGTGCGGCCCTCCTGCTGTTTTCATTGTGGCTCAATAAAGGAAGGCTCTCTCCTCACCGTCTTGTCCTTTGGATACAGGGGAGGCAAATAGCACAAAAAACGTCTATAAGACTGCTTCCAGTTTCGTCCAGCGACTCTATTAGACGAACAGAAAGGCTGCTGCCCTGCTCGGCTTAGGGATTCATAAAATCTGTTGAGGCTCTCACCAAAGCCTGCACTTGCAAATGCTGATCAAAGAGATGGTTATATATATATATATATATATATATATATAAATACAAACACGTATATATAATAAAATATATATTGTGACGGTCATCGAATCATTTAAGATCACGCAGTTCTAGCTGTCGTACAGCTGACGAGGATATCCCAAAGCGGGATATCCTCGACTGGGATATTCTAGCTGTGTTACAGCTAGTGCGTGATCTTAAATGGGTTGATGACCGTCACAGGGTCAATGTTTCGGAGATCTTGCGCGTCCAATATATATATATATATATATATATATACGTGTGACCAATTAGCCGGCAGATTCTGTAAACTACAATACTCCCACCAGCCTCTGATCGGCGAATTGGCTCTCGTTGCGCCGATGGTGTCCCAGACGGTGTCGTTCTTCCGGACGCAGAGTTCTAACCCAGAGTGGTCTGACTGTGCTGCGGTTGGCTCGACTGAGCTCGGTCCTTGTTCCATGCTGTGCTTGCACTACTGTTCGTAATCAGCTACACGGTGTCCCCCTCCCCCCGCCAAGTTACCCCCGGGTTCCGACGAAGCTCGAAGAGGTGGAGAAGGAGTCTTTCCCCCAGTCCCCAGCATGGGCCCCGCATTGTCCAGGGCAGCCCCAAGGCAGCAGCAGCCGCCGCCGCCGCCGGCTGGCTCCACTGTCAAAGTACCATTCTATTCCTGCCTGTCCTTGTGAGTCTTCTCGTTCCCCCACAGCTAACCGACAACCTATCGCTGGCGCGCGCTTTCGAACTGCCTGCGGGCTATGAGGGCGTTGTGACAGCGGGCCTAGCTAGACAGTATGTTGTGCGTCTCTCCGCCCGGCGTGTACGCTTCGCGCGAGTTCTGCCGCTACGCTACGCAGCGCAGAGCTGCACTGCGAGCGGTGAACGGGTCTCATTCGTCGGCCGGTTGGTTGGTCGGTCGGTCCTTCGGTTGGTCGCTTGTGAGTTCGACCCTTCGAGCTTCAACCGACCCGCTAGCCCGCATTCATTAACCCACCCAACAGAGACCACAGAGGCGGGGCGACGCTCGCAGCGATGGGCATGCATAGATGACATGTAGTCGTCGTTTCACAAACGAGACTCACGCTCATACACTTGCGGCGCACAGTGGAGCGACGAGGATAGATGAGTCTCCGGGCCATGATCCAGGCATCCGCGTGGCGAGGAGGGGAGACGATGCGGCTTTTCGTCCTGCTCCCGGCGCACACACCGCAAAATGCTTCGTCAAAGCCTATTGCCAAGGGGCGAAGTCCGGGCTGATGGGCTATTGCTTGATGGACTGAATAGCCTAGCGGGAATGGGATATGCGGGCTGACGTACAGTCGAGGAGAACGCAGCCAATCCATGACGGGCACTGACTGTTGTGGTTAGTTCATGAAGAACGACCGGGCCACCCTCGAATTTGAACAGTGGAAACCCGTGTGATCCTAGGGAACCAGCTGTGGACGACGCTTCCTCAGTGAGAAGTGGTGTCCACGCAAGGTCTCCTCAAAGGACCTGCAAGTTATTGTGATTCCCTTTAAGCTGTCCGTCTCAGCGACCCGTTCGCTGAGAGCACCGTAAAATATAGTTCCACCCGTGGTGCTACCTGTCACGCGATTTGGCCAACATCATAATAATTATTATTATTATTCACATGTCTGTCATTCATGTTATTATAGAAATACGACGATACCGTGTCCTGCAAAGATCTCAAGATTAGGCATTATAAAAACATTATAAAGCCTTATCGAAACATCTCAAAATCGACCAGGATGAGGTACGAACTAAAATGACGTCCGTTCTAGAGAGGAGAGCTATTCAATGCTTGTTCGATTGCATTGTTTTGATCCGCCCGTCTTCGCGTATGATGGAACACAAAAAGGCCGCTCGTACGAAAACGAGGCAGAACTTCCACTGGTACGCTACCTCAATGCATATCTATATATCGGATGGACGGTGCGCGACAATTGCCGCAGTTTCTCTCTTTGGCCACGTACGATAAAGAATTTATTACAATCTTGCAAGATATCGCTCCGCCGTCGGACAATGTAGCCGGACCTCGGGCCGTCTGTCGTCTCGCATTATGCTATTATGCATCCGATCGTAGGCCTCTCTCTGTGTCTCGATCTATCTGTGCCTTGAACATTCATCTTTTTTGCTAGGCTAATAGTCTCGCTGCATATTTTCCGCTCTACTTGCCTGGCCGCCGCCCGAAAGGGAGACAGAGCTCGGCAGGGGATTGATGCGCATCGCACGAGCCCAAGAAATGGTGCTTACGAACGTAAAGTGTTAACGGCATACATTGGACGGCTCGACGTCATGGAGCTTCTGTTCTTACTACCATTGCTGCTGCTGCTGTTGTAAGACAAGTGCAGACACCAGCACCTCTGCAAAATTTCAGCTGTTCCGACCGGACCTACATAGTGGGAGATCGGAGACCCGTACCTCCAGCCGTCATATGTCGAGGTGGATCGACCTAGAAAACCCGAAAGAGAGAACAGCGCTCAGACAGGCACATATTCGTCAAGTGTTGGAAGGACGAAGATGTATAATACAATGCTACATGGCATATATGGCATGTGCATATCTGTGTGTGTGTGTGTGTGTGAGCTCGGAGCTGGCAAATTGTCACCGCCGGCAAGCGAGAGCCGACCCAGTTTCCACCCAGCGACCTAGCACACACATACCCACGTCGATGGATCGGGAATACAGAACTCCCAGTTCCCGCGAGTTCAACAGGGAGTTGCGTTTTGCTGCCGCTTTTTCTGATAACTAACGGAATCCCTTTGTTGATCACAGGTTCAAAACGAAATGAATTTTGTTACAACCAATTCCGCAGAATCATCATTACAGGATGCTATAATTTGGTGAGCCTTCATCCGATTGGCGAATATAACTTGTAGTGACTTCTAACGTGTTTGTTGTGATATGTCAGAAGGTGTTCGATGATAAAAACGTGATACTAAGGAATATGGTAAGGGGTAGGCAACTAGCGATGAACAAGTGGTTGAACAATAATATGAACTAAATTCATATACTGGCTGTGCTGTACACGGTCCGCCAGTTCCTCTAATATTTGCCATGAACAAGAGGGTGATTATGATGAAGTGCTATCTGCATAGTAACTTAGACAAAATACTTTTAACTGTAATTGCATTTTACGATGTAATAAGCTCGGAAGTTTATTATTATATTTGGTTATACAACTTTTATTGTATACAATAATCAGAGAAGCAGTGTGGGGACAGTTGGCTGTCAGGTTGAGGCCGTGTCATGGTCACCCCCGGGGGAGACGATCGCATCGTCACTCTACCTCACAGCGAGGGAAAGGTGTGGCATTACAAAGGCGTTATATTTACATTACGAGAACTTACGCATAGTAAAACTGCCTGTTTCGTAGATTAACCTCAAATGAACACAAATACGAGGATGGCTTATTCATTTTAACTATATTCGCGTCGATTTTTGACATAATGGAACTTTATTAATATGCTATCTAATCGACAAATAAATATGCGCGACGTTTGTATTAACGATACTACCGACGCACTGAACTTTCTTACACATGGTCTCTTTGGCTAGCGTTATGGCTGTTTTAGTTTGCGCTCAAGCTCTGCATTTCGGATTCGAACACCACTGTTTACAAACCGTCAAAGAACATTATCTGTCAACCTGTGGTTCTCGACTCAATCAGATATGTTTCGATGCGTACCTACAATACAATATTATCGCAGCACGCTGTTGATTGAGCCTGTACTTACATGCTGTGTCAGTGTTTCAGACATGCAGAAGTTGCCGTGTTGACCACCTTCGCCTGCCACGTTGCCAACGCCGAGAGATTGCTGTGATCACCCACTGGGCGCAATCAATGTTCAGGCGACGCTGAACTAGTAAATGTTCGTAAGTCAATCCAGCGGGACAAACTAACTAACTGGAATGGAGACACTGCCCCATTAGCTGGCATTTATTCTTCCCCGTTCATCTCGTTTTCCTCAAGGAACATGTCAGCACCCACGTGGTGGAACCGCTCCATGAAGCTCCTCCGGCAGCTTCCGTCTCCAGAGTTGAAGTAGTTCCCGTTAAAGCTACCGGGTCTACAGGGTCTCTCCTGCTTTTCCTCTCCTGCGACCGATGGGCCGGCCGCTCATGCGGTCTGCTTGTCTACCGTTGTAGCTGTCGTGCCGGACGTGATCGCACTGCATGATACCGCAACACGTACCTGGGCGGGCGATGGGGAAGCACCCGGCGGACTTCGCGCCAGCGTCCTACTCGTCAACGGTTGTTGGCCAATGCCCGCGCGTCGCGTTCCGCTGAGGAACCGCGAGGCGGAGGAGGTGGACGAGGATGTGGGCAGCCTCGACAGTGCCGGCCACACACACCTTCGTCGCTCCCCTTTGCCGCTCTGTACCGCCCCGCCTCGACGGACACTGATCGTTGGACGTCTATCTGATTGGAGATCTATCAAAATTCGTCTATGGAAGTCAGCCGGCGGGACAGGAAGTCAGCGACTACGGTAGAGGTGATCCTTTACGCTGGCGATGAGGACGGTGCGCGTTCGCGTGCTATCCAGCGTCTGCAGAGGATATATCATAGGAATCAAACCATTGGACAGGCGCAGGAGGAAACAGTATTCGGCAACAACCAACAAGCCACCGGACGGTCACTGAGTGACCAGCATTACGTGCCACGTTAAATAGGAGAAAACCCGGGGTTCGACGGAAAGGGAACGGTGTGGACGGATGGCTTGCCCGAGAAATGGATAACGGATGAGCACCGGAGTGACCACATGAGAAAAGCAAGATCAACTTCCTTAGTGTTTTAGGGTAATGACCAGCATCAGGACTGGCTCTGCTGTCAACGGTACAAGCAGTAGGAGGAGTACCGACGGTTCCGCTAAAGGCTGACTCGGAGGGGTGACCACCGCGGGGGTGACTCCGCGAGGGGACCTCTAGTCTGGTGAGTATGAGCGGCACGTCGGCATGGCACCGTGCATCGTACGCATCGTGTTAACATGCCTCGCTCATCGTCACCGGCAAGGAGTGATACACCATGTCGGTTACTGAAGTCTCTCATCATTGGGCTCTGAATGACGACAAAGCGTAGCTGGTGTTCTCTATCGTTCTATCACTGAAGTGGCAGATAAATGTACCTATGCACGCATACACGCGTACGTCTTTAGGTTACCTACTGGCATGCGTAAAAGGAGAACACCGTATAGTTACTCATTCACATATGAAACGTTTATATATTCAAGGTAAGTGGCAACATTCGGGTGGATCTCATTCGTCATTGGCCTCTCCCTCTGCATTTCATTCAGGGCTCATTTCATACAGCTGTTAGTCGTACGGCCAACATCACGTGATACGACTAACTTATAACTTATACTTGACATGTCTGCTCACCGTAATTAGATTTTGTTTCTGTTCGGCCGTATTCACCATGTTCTGGACCAGCATGAATTTCTCCCAGACTTACTCTTCCTGTTAGACTATTACTGTTAGTGTTATTATTATTATTATTTAGTAGTATCGTTACTAGAACTATCTAGTATTTATATTTCTTTATTGTATGTACAGCAAATTACACGGTGGTCTCTTCGCCGCCTTTGAACGACGATCGGCCGCCTCCCCTGAAACATGGTCGATACAACATAGTTAGCTAGTTTTGTGCTAAGTACAGCTTCATTATTGTTATAAGTACAGCTTCATTTTCGGTGGCCTGAATGACATTGTCAACAGAGGCATATATCAGAAATCCCTTATCTTCTCACGTCATAAGAGCCAAGAAACACATGCACGTCTATGCTGTTTGTGATACTATTTCTTGAGCATTTATCCAAAGTATAAATCAACTATTTGCTTCATTAGAGATTATTTTCATCCCCTTTCTGGGCGGGCGCCGACTCGTGTGAACACATTGCCTTGAGGAACAGGTGCAAATTTACGCGAATGGCACACTTGGATGACCCAGAAATTGTCTTTGTGTTAGCAAGTCACGTTCTGCACGCCGTCTCCTCTGATAATCGCTCGAATCCGCTTATGCGTCTTAAACTCTTTGTAGAATCTATAGGGTTCCCGCCACATTCCTCGAATTGTGGCGGTTTTCGACTAATACGATCGCAGGGGATGGATTAAATAGCAGGTCTATATTTTCCAGAAAGAAATTTCCACACGACGCTGCATGTGGATCCAAAGTGGAACACTTTGGTTCGCCTTCATCCTGACGAGTTGCATTGTAACTCAACAGCACCGATGTGACCGACTGTGTGACTGTATACTTACGATTCTTTAATACTGGATTGTTGAAGCGTCTCAAACGGGTGACCCAAGGAATGCCTAAAAGAGAAGTTAATCACATTCATTTTCATGAAGACCGCGAATTTGTACTCGAGAAAAACACCCCCCTCCCCCCCCGGCAAAATTGAGTACAATCTCCTCATCTGAAGGATTCATTCCTTTGATGCGGCATAATTCGAGACGCAAGCATTATATATATAAGTAATCTTAACAATGGAGTGAACATTCTACGATACCGCAGGCTCCAGGTGGGCCGACCTTGAGGAACGCCATATGGCCAGTATCTTTCTATCGTTTCCGCCGTGAATATTTTATCTCTCCTTTCAAAGCCTACCCCAACTTTTACCCAATTGTCCTTGGTGCGCGCCTTTCTATCTCCTTTGCATATTATTTTAAGTAAAATTTGCGCTACGTGCCAGTCATCGCTGGCCACCTATACCCTCTTGCCCTTCTCGCGTTGGGCCGCCGGCCGAGGGAAGACATAATTTGCATCATATTTAATAATAAGCCAGCCTCCATTCCCCTTCTTATGCCAAGCGTTACCCTACGCAATTTGTTGCGCCTAACCAATCTTCGGAACTGACCTTGCCAGAGTCATTGTGGCGGTGACAGATTGCACCGTCGACGATGTAACAGCGACGTCTGGCTGGGACAGGATCCCGGTTGTCGTTTGGTGACTCCGAGGTAACTGCGGCGTGGGAGGCGGTAACGAGAGTGGGCCCTGGCCCGGGTTCATCTGCGAGGTATGCCCAGCTGCCGATGCCGTCGCCGTTTGACCGATCGTTCCGAGTGGGACCACATTCGGCAAATGGCACACGCCTGATCCCATAGGAGGACTGCTGTCTGGAGCGTCTGTCGTCGCCAACTTACGGACACCATCCATGACGGTGAGAGATCGACCGCTGACGCTTCCCTGATACGATATCAAAAAATACATAGCTCAAGAAACAGGCCGTGTTTCCCTGCATCTCTCGATATATCCGCGTACTCGCTCGGCCCCTATATCATCCTTGGAGATCGTTATTGCTCGGAGTTGAGCCATTTGCTAATGAGACCGAGGCGATTCCTCCTTGACAGCGGCTAAGCGCTTGTAGGAACTGTACAGATTATGTGTTGTTTCTAAACCCCACGAATGGCCCTCGCTCCCATCTCCCTTAGATCTTCAGTCGCCTGGCAGTACCACAACCCTACAATTAAATTATAAATAGCTAAACAGCGAAAGGTCGTTAGCACGTCGTTGTGCTACCACCCTGGCTCTCTCGACGGTATCATTAGCGCCAGATTACGTACCCGATGTCCGTGCGGTAGAGTGGCGGCTACGAAGTTCGGCGGTAGCTGATACAGGAAGCATGCCTCAAGTTCGACGGGTCCCAGGACGGCTGAACTTGAATTGGCCACGTCAGCTAGGATACTATCATCGTGGAGTTCGGCATCCGGCTGCATCTGATGCTGATTTTGATGACAATATAATGATGATCGTTATAACGTAATTCATTACCGTGAATGAACAAATAGCATTATGCATATTATCCATCAGGGTTAAATCTTACAAATCTGACGAGTACTGCTTAGTTGGAATGTGTTGAGTTGGAATCTGTCCCGAGCGGTGAAACGCCCGAAATAAATGAGACGATATTGGGTATATCCAATATGGATTTTATAATGTAGCACGCAGTGCAAAGGTTGGCGATCGACTCTTACCAGTGTGGCAGGAGAACCATTGGGTGTTGCCTCTTGAAGAAACAGCATGGCCGCGTCCTTCTGCAGGATCGTCTTCTGTAGACAAACGTCCTCTTCTTTTATTGACTGCAATGCGAGATCACGAAATAGAGTATATGATATGTGTGTGTGAATGTATATGAGGTATTTTCAGGAAGATCAAGAAATACTGCCTGTACATATGTATAAGGCTCGCCGCCGCAAATTGTCATTCGCGATTCGCGCAGATCTCCCCGCACAACTGGACCGCCTCGATGAGGACCAGAGCGCAAAAGGGGGGACGGAGGTTGGCCTGAAAATTGAAGGCTTTTTGCCCAATGGAAGAGGCGATCGTCGTAAACCGTCCGGCTATACGAATATAGCGGTTGATTCGTATGCAAACCTATATAATTCTATTGTTGCAGTTCGCAATGTTATTTTGGCATACGTCTTCGACGGGCTCGCGGGGTAACATTTTCGGGCATGTTGTCAGGAGCCGTCCTCCAGACAAAAAAATAGTGATCGTCGAAGTAGCCGATCTCGCAAGTTCCACCACTATATATATATATATAGGCAGCTGGCGGGGGACACAGTTTGCAGAGGCTTGCTAGCCGGCTAGGCTAAACTGGCCGGAGATGAGACCCTCGTCAACGATCTTGCACCGCCGTTCCACGCAAGCGGTATCGATTGAACGCAGATCGCTGCGAAAACGATCACTTCCATTGGCCGCTTCGCTTTACTATAGTGCCGCTGGCCAGCTGGTACCGAATGGAACCGTTATACTCTGAAGAGCACTTGAACTGGCCTTGCGCGGCGTGGAAAAGGTCGCAAGGCAGAGGAACGGAGGGCACCGGCTGATCAAAGCGCCGCAGAAGGACCAGCATCGCGACCGAATTGCTGCTGTTGTTGAGTGGTTGCGAGTCTTCGTAAACTTCCTCCCGATCGCCACAAGCCCTTTAGCGACCAGATCCCGCAATAATAACCAATACGATCAATGACAACGACAGCATTGGAAATCCATAGGATGGGACATGGAATAGCAATTCACGCACACACACAGAAATTGATGTAGATAGAGGTACGTAGCAGATTTCGCATAGGGAAAAAGACAACAATAACAGAGTAAAGCGGGTAGATGATTACGTGGTGTGATTTTTTAATTTCAACTCGGCCGCGATTTTAGCGCGAGAATTCTGTTGATAATGCGGCTCGATTCACTGCGCTTGTACGTAACGAATGCAACTTCTTGCTCTGGGTCATTATATGTTTAATATGGGCCCCACTACCTTCGATAGATGGCCAAGGTCGCTGCAGGTACAGAGGCTGAAGCGAACAGCTCTATTGCGTGACGAACTCAGAAATGTCCTCTTTTTCAGCCATCTAGGCATGGCTCCTACGTACTCACCTATATATATATATATATATTCGGCTGACCCAAAAAAATCGGCACATATATAAATTTCTATATCGGCTAAATTAAGTGAGTTAAAACAAAATGTCTTTAGTATGAATTAGGTGTATGGACGTCGTTTATTTATACACTGGTCCCAGAGTTCTGGCCTTCTGACGGCTAGGTATGCGCCATTTCTATTCCGATTTATAACTTCGTTATTTAAGGCCTCTCGGAGCAAATCGATGTTTGCATACCTTTGGCCACCTATACCCCTCTTTAATTGATGGAAGCAACCATACACACACGGGCTTAAATCGGAAGAATAGCGGGTGACGCCGCCGCTCAATCTTGTTGGCCTTAAGCCAGGACGTAATTTCATCGGTACGATGTGCCCTAACATTCTCATCGAGCAGCCACACTCGGTGCTTCCGATTGCCATGCCAATTATTCATAAGTCCCTTCAACAACTCGTACTATCGAGCCGAGTCAATTTTTTCTTCTTACTTTAGGCTCGAATGAATTTGGTACAGCTACCGCCATTGCTTGTTCACCTGGTCGTAGCCACTGTTTCACTTGATCTTTTTCCAGTGCCCTATACAGGCTGACCCATGTCTCGTCCACTGTAACGGTATGCTCTCAGTGACTCTTTTGCTGCCTATATATCTTCAAATTGTCTCGCGAACACTCAGAAACACTCAAACACACTCGTGCATTTTTAGTTGGCCAGGACCGAGTTCATTAGGGACCCATTTTACATTATTTTTCTTCATCCTCAGATCATTTTTAATAATTGGACGACATGTTTCATGAGACGCGCCAATTTCATCCGAAAAAGTCGTCAATGACCAAGCCCCAGTTTGCTCCAAAGCTTTTTCGATCATTTCGATCCGTTCGTCGAATCGAGATTCGGGAAGGTAAAGGTAAAGCTTTATTTGTTTATTAAAGGAACTGCAGTTTTTACACTGCTTAAGTTCTCTTATATGTCACGACACGGGACTCGAACCTGCGACCTCTGGCTCTTTATAAGGGGTGGGAAATAAGTGAGAATTGACTTACTACTTTGGAGGATGCCGTGTGTTCTGAGGGACTGGCGTCGATCACCCCTTTATCACCGGCTTTCAGCGCGCCTGACTTCTTGGCACCTTTTTCTTTTGAACTTTTAGCGTTGCCCGCTGCGGCACGCCTCTCCCGGTGTTGGCAGAACGTCCCCACAAAAACAAGCAGGTTCACTACGAGTAGCGAGCAACCGACTACTAGTACGGTTAGCAGAGGCCTGTACCAAACGTACGCAAACAGCAGTATGACTTCGTGTTAGGTAAAAGCAGTGTGGCGGGTTAATGGCACGAATTGCCATGTTAACAACCATATATATAGCGATACACTCTAAAAAGCTCACGTGAATTCTCTTTAGCAGACGGCTGTCAACGAAGGGGAATTCAAGTTTTCACATCAGCTACCATCAGCATAGTTATCAAGAAAATGCACACAAGAAAAAGAAACAAATCATTTTGTCCCCTGACCACTGATAGCAGTTACAGTACTGATCGCTGTTTCTTTCCAAAACCAGCATACACACTACTCTGATAGTACTTTGATGATTTTGTCTTTGAAGCAGGTGTTTTAGAAAATGCTTATTTTTTCTGATTTTTTTTGATTTTTTTTAGAAATTCCTTATTTATTTTTTGTTTGAGTTCCAGCGACGATCTTAACAGCCAAGATAGCGACGCAACAACAATAACAACGTCTTCGGTATGCGAAGACATGAATGAGTGCGCGGCCAATGCGAACCAATACCGAAATGTTCCTACCTTGAATATGGTCCACTAGTGAGTGTCGCAAGGGCGTTGAGCGGCGAAGTGGCACTTCCAAGAGGGGCGCCTGATTGGCCTGAACCCGACCCTGGAGAATCCCGCCGGTCCCCTGAGGCAGGCGTATCCCGTCGATTGCTAATTTCTGTACATCAATGCAACAGCGTGTAATAACAACAAAAACAAACAAAAACGGCCTCGTTAGGAACGATTATGACAAATATACAGATTATACAAATATATAGTAATAATTTCCTATCAAATGCATACAATGTAGTATTATTATTATTACCAATTGTATTTCGAATTCAACTGTTTCGACGTGTGAGTGAGTAGCGTGTTACTAGCAGGCATCGATAATATCATATCGATTGGATCGACTTCGATTTACAAAGAAGAAACGCAAAGGGAGGAACTTTCTCCGGAAACGAAATAGTTCTAATTAACGAAAAAGTCGATTATTAGTCAAGACTCCGCGAGCACTAGCTGAGCCTATATCGAGAAGGACGACACCTGAATTAGTCGGAGCATGATGAAATACGATGTGCCACCGTCACCGTCTTTTCGGTAGGCGTTGAGTCACTAACGCTGTAATTAGCGGACAACTGGTGAAGCAAACTCGATGGCGAAGCAATTATTACCTCAAAATGAGTTTCACTGTCTTCATTCAATAACTATAATAACTAATGATAGTGATGAACTTGCAAAGTCTTTCCAGCTAGGCAGAACCACCCGAATATCGGGTGAGGCCTATGTAGAGGGGAACCTACTGAATTTCCGTCATTCATGTATCGTTTCGTGATTTGTTCTGTAGAGGAACTGATCAGCACCATTCAGCTGGCGAAAACGGGACAGCCGTATAGTCTTTATATGAGACGGAAATAATAATTACAGGGTAGAAAATCGGTCGAGTGAGGGTTCGTTGGTGGGCACACTTTTAAGACGTTGATGAACGCTGAAAGACCGTGGTTTACCTTGAAGTTTCCTATTTGGGGTTCGCTGGGCGACTTGACGTAATTTCGTCCATACGCACCCACACATACACGCACACTCGCACGGCCAAGGGGAGAAGGCAAACCATAGACTTCTCGCTCACACTGACACTCTACGGGTGCAGCGCTCGTGGACCAGAGTGGGAGCTGGTCCCTCGAGAGGTTTGCGGGCACTGGGGGGCTTTGTTTGCTTTCTGCGACTGTTGTAGCTGCTGTTGCGGTTCGACGCTGCGCTTAGTCGAGACACGTACACGGTTCCACAGCTGCGAGGTTCTCGTCGCAGCAAGCACTGTGGTGAGTGACCCTCATCCACCGCGTACAACCAGTCCAGATCAAAGAGAGCCAGATAGCGATCGACTTCAGGCTTCTGGAGTGAGCGAGCAGAACACGCCGGAGCCTAACCAGGGCCTAACCTACGTCGGCCGTCCGAGCCAAGCCAATAGACAACGACGTTGGTCGACCACCGGTCTACTGGGAAAGTCTACGCGAGCGAGTCGCCGGACAGGGAAGACTTAAAGTAGCGTGGGCCGTAGGTTTAGTGTGGACCGTCGTGGGTGATTGGTCGAGTAGCTGCCCGGTCACGAGCAGACAGCAGCCTTCGCCGAAACTACTCTTTGGCGGCGCCTCCCACCGCGCCCCCGGCCCCCCCCGGCGGCTGCTGGACTCGCCGATGTTTGACCGAAAAGCAAACAAAATCACGTCCGTCCGCCAGACGGTCGGTAGAAACCGACCAGCCGTCAAACAAGCGGAGTTAAAGCAAACCAAATTGGGGAACGTCGCGATTTTCACCGCTATGACGGGCGGCTACGGGCTGAGGAGCTTGGTGGTTTGTCGGACGGGAGTCAATTTCCCAAGAGGTGTGCGCACACAGTTCAATGTATCTGCTTGCTGCAGATATGCACCACGAGAGGGGGTGAGCGGCGATAGTCAATCAATACGGATATGGCTACGATGATCGCACGATGCATTGTGGTGTTCAGGAGTAACGGATGAATCGAGTAACACGAAGTCAAGCCTGAATGATATCAGGCTGGGAGGCGGGCGGGCGGGCGGCCTGGAAGGATGCATGACCGAGGACTCGACGGAATATTTCGAGCGAATGCCACGTGTACAGGTGTAGAGGGACTTCGGAAAGTTACCCACAAGCGTGGAGGCCAACAATAGGATTCTTCGCTGCCAAAGTAAACCGTCGTGAATTTTTGGTAAATATTGTACATACTTCAATTATCACGTGTATTAGAAATCAGGAAAAATGCGGGGAAAAAAAAGGAAAAACCTACAGACGTTATTTCATAGGGCGTCAAAGTTCCGTGAGAATCTCGAAGCGCTGGTGGGATTTTAAACCCGTTTCCTGCAGTCCTCTACGAGAGTCTGTCTTATATGGACCTTCCCTTCCCTTTTTATAGCGAATACGGAGACGTTACTATCTACACATGTCCGAAGTTCCATCGAAAAGAATTGCATGGGAGGTTACTTTCGAAATCACAAAACGTTGCTCAATCTCCTATAGGGTTGTGTAAGCTTCAAGTGAAACTGACAACGACATAATAGTGATTGTAGATTGCGATAGCCTCTGGTTACAGAAGCGTGTACAGGTGGACGCTCGACTAACAAACGGTTACGCCTACTATTTCGTTGGTGCTTAGCTATTATATACTAACATTTATCATATTGTACCGCGGAAGAAGTGTATTAATATCTCTCCGAACAACTCACCGTTACCGTCGAGGTTGTTGACGGCCGAAGCCAACGACGACGTTCCCCGCGATGAGTCTGCGTTAGTGAGCTGCGATACATGCTGTTGCCCGATAGTCTTCACCGGGTGTAGCAGAAACGAGATGTTCCGTACACTGCCGGCAAACGAAGCCGGATTCTCAGAGTCTTCGAGCAGCTGATGTTGCAGCTGCGCTTGCAGCTGCAGCGGGGATAGCGACGCCTGAGCGACACCATTGCCTGCCTGGCCACCAAGGCCCCGGCTCGGCCGATGCAGGGCCGGCAGCAGACGATTCCATATGGACAGGCGATGGGCATCCCAGTGACTACCTGTTCGGGCGACGCCGTCTGCAACGCGACAAGGGTAATCGATCCAATAGGAGCGGATCGGGTGAGTACCTGACCAAAATTGAGTGAGGCAATGCGTATATATGTTGGGGCTTGCCTACTTCGCCTGATTTCGGGTGTCCAGGTTCGTTTCTTACTTTCGAGCACTTCTATCCGTCAGTGGCTGAACGGCGGATAGGGAAATGTAAAACTGGACGTGTCGTTGGCTAAGGCGTTAGTTGATAGCAAGGAAATAAGTGGCGAGTTACCTTTCACGCAGCATTTGTGTCAACTGTCAGTCTAACTTTCTTCGAAACTGAAGGCCAACTCGCCCCGCTGACCTTGAAACATATATATATATATATATATATATATATATATATTTATATATAATAGGTAATATGTGACTTAGGCGCGAAGTTTGGCGTGGCAGCATATCTGCATGCAATTTCTATTTTTATTATCTGGATGGACACTACCAGCGTTCATTGTGAGCACATAGACAAATCAACACAGATGAATAGTGTATTTAGTCAACTGTTTGCGGCATGTTTTTTTTTTAAAATAACATCAAGTCTCTGGACAGGCGAGCATCCAGCTGCGGAGCAGAAAAAGGCTGATTGATGCTGGTGATTGCAAATTGCACTACCACATATTCGATGCAATTCATGAATTGTCTCGTCCTTGACACTAGTTATATAATAGCGATTTTTGTTCTGTTATATTCCATTCTCGAGATGCATTCGAATGAAGGCAACTCTTACGCGTCACTTACACCTGCCTGGGTAGAAACATGAATTTATTTTAGTAGATCCATCTCGTCCCTTTGATTTGCTGATCAACATCGGTACATTTCAGGCCAAACGACTGCTGCTTAAAATGATCGACCTCAGTCAAAAGTCGTTGTATGGACGAAATTTCGTGAAATCTTTCATGATGTTACTATCAGCACGATTATTAAACGTCAGGTTCTGTTTCATTTAGTAGTCAGTCAGTGCTATACGAAGCAGAAGACGAGATAAAAAATCGGGATAGTTCTGTATGTATCCTGAAGACTTCATACATATCTGGCTTATGAGAACTTCACCATGACAACGAGATACTTGGAAAATTAGCAGACATCGTTTGATCTCTTCCAGATAGGACACGATGCGACTAGCGAAGTCTGAATCAGCCTTAAAGCACTGGGCAAGGCGTTTTTCGCACAGTGTAGTATGCGGGGCTATCTCGCAGCCGACGGCATGGAGCTTGTGAAAATAGCGAATTGTCTTGTTAAGCAGCCGTGACCTTGCACTTCACGGATCGCTGATAGGCACTAAAGCCTGTATAGTCGTATAGTGCATTTTACTGCGGCTAGTTTGTGCAACGAATTTACATAAACGAATTCTGATTATATAAATATAATAGTATTTTACTTTTAGCAGTCACCACCATCACCGACTAATAGAAAGAATTGCGATCCCGTCTCCTTTGTCCATGTAGATATGCATATTTTATATATATATATATATATATATAGACCTCTGAGTCTTCAAGACCTTGTGAGCATATGTATGCCCTACAATGTATGTGAGACAAATAATAAATTAACACGGAGAGACTGCACTGCTCACTGTATCCGTTCCATTCGTTCTGGAGAAGAATTATCAATATGCAAACAAATGAGTATTCTATTCTACATAGCGAATTGTCGTCTTGTCTCGTAAAGGATACATCATTTTGAATACCTCAGCGTCCGGTCAGTTCCACCAGGGTTAACTCCACAGTCCTCCTAGCTAAGTCTCCCGGTCCAGGAAGTACAAAACGAAACGCCTAGTTTGAGACCTCCACCCCCGCCTCCTCCGTTGACACGACATATGTATCCGTTTGAAATAAAGTGCATGTTCTTCCTCTTTAAACCTCTCTCTGGCCAACGTGAGCATTTCAGCTTGTCTTTGCACCGACCGCGTCAGCGACGAGGGCCTTCTCCTACCCAGCCTAGCGCATCGTAGAACAGATCTAGCTTTTCTCTGCGACGTCGTTCTTCTCAGGTCTTTTGAGGTTTTCTGCGTTCTTCTTTGCTCTATTAAAGCAGCTCGCAGTAGCAGCAGCAGCAGCAAACATTCTGCACATCGTTGAAGTCGTCGAAATGAGACAGAGAGATAGATGTACCTTGTGTCCCCATCTTTCAACGGTGTGCCATGAATAAGGTGATGCTACCCCAGTCGACGCTGCTGCCCCTGTATGCGTGTGGCCTATGTATGGTAAGTGAGTAACGACGAGCCCGATCTCTCGAAGAGCGCTTGTGCCGACATCTCTCCAGCCGCGACCTATACACTTAGGTCTGTGTATGTACGAATGTCGTGGGGCCCGAGGCAGAAAGTCGAGCCTCCACCCGTTCACGAGAACGAAAGCAGATGCGAGGGAAGAAACTTTGTGACTTACCAATGAAACTTTTATATCTTCTCGAGCTCGTACACAGTCTTTCTCTCTCTCTCTCTCTCTCTCTCTCTCTCTCTCCCTTTATCGTTATGCCCCACTCTTGTTCTTCCTCTCTTCAGCGCTCGGTGTAGAGCGACGTTCAGTGGCTGTTTCGCAGCTAACTCTTCTCCTCCTGCGCGACTCGGCTTCCACAACCTCCGGCCCCGGCCTCACCGCGCTTCTCTGGAAATAGATGGGACAGGTGGGTCTTGTGCAGAGATTTCTGCGGCGGTGAGGCTGCTTTCTGATTTGCATAGCAAATAACTTTTCCTCCACTTCCTCAGATGTGCGTAAGGCGGCAGCTATCGATGTAACAGCAACTAAAGTCTACGTCCCTGCTCGTTTGCTGTATCCTTTACTGCCCTGTGCCGAGGTCCTCGAGGCCCAGTAACTGTAATCTAGGCTGTCTTCACCAGTTGCCTTCAGCAGAATCGAAAACCAAAGTTCCCAAAAGCGCCGAGAAACAGGACGAGGAGGAGTGGGTGCATGTTTTCGAGAAGGCCGCGACGTAACGGACGCGACAGCAAAGTCAAAATGCGAAATCGTTTCCCCGCAAATATAAGAAGGGCTATTTACCTCTATCTATATATATATATATATATATATATATATATATATATACATACGCTCACATTTATATAGGGAAGGATTTAGACCCGACAGTCATCGAGCTTATGGGATTTGCTAGACTAGACATAGTGGGAGCCGATACCGTTCGTTGACACCCATGCGGTAATTGACACAGCAGAAAGGGACCAGATGCAACAGACCAGAGTTGGCCATGCCACACCACCACACGCACACATAGGTTACACTCACCTGCAAGTATCAGATGCATCTTGTGAATGGGCTCGAACTGCGGCCATGTAACAGGCTCCTGCTTGTCCTTGTTGCGTCCCTGGTGGTGAGCCATTCCACTACGCGAGGGCCCATTAGGGTTGCTGCACAGATATAGAGAACACACGCACGTAGAGATATAATAGACTACATAGAAGCGGCTATAGATGCGCGCTTTTATGACGCGTAGGGGTGACACACCATTGAGGCCTTCGTTGTCCCCGGTCGTGGCGTTATATACCGTGGAGAGCAGGACAGTACACGTCTGCGACGCCGGCAGTTAGGTGTCAGACCATATATGAATGCATTGGTCGGGCAGAGGTAACACCTGCTGCTTGCTGACCCTCCTAGTTAAGCCAGTAATGAAACAATATGGCAATTTCCTATTCAATTTTTAGCAATAAACAGAAACTTACCCGTCGCGGAGAAAATTCCTCACGTAGTGAATGAGTGCCTGCGAGATTTTCGCTTCCTGACGAGAGAACTCTGGGTACAGGACGCTGCAAGACGAGCCGCACAAGAATGTTCTAAGGATTATGCAGCTTGTCTTTGTTCGACCGCCCGTGTGACGGTTCTAACAGTCATCTCTGTTAAACGCAAGCGAATGGGTTGCGTGAATGTAGCGCTTGCGGACAAAGCTGGCCGTCAATTTTCCTCATGCTCGGTAAGGGCATATTGCATCATATGTAGCAGCATTCACGAAAATTACTCCAGCTCTTGGCCATTATTGCGGCCGCAGAGATTTTGAACAAATATAGGGTATATCGGTACTGGGACTGCGAATTTAGAGTGCGTTTTCGAAGTGCAATAGAGTGCTTTCACAGACAGCGCCCGTCGCAGTCGTCACTGAAGGACGGGCAAGAGTCCACAGGATTCACTGAATCCCATCTAGTCCTATATATTCACACTAACGTGGAGTAGACAGTTGAAAAGTGCGAACTGAAATTGCACTGTGTTCACAATTCTCGTCCCCATCTATATTCGCAGTCCCAGTACCGATATACCCTATTTTTATTCAAAATCTCTATACAACACATGACGGGGCCCATGTAATATCTACACGTATGTTACAGCTAGGAACTGTAATCATACTCACGCTGTCCTCAAACCAATGTTCTGCCATTATACGTACGTGAGTGGCATCGAGTGCCAAGACGCAGCAGCATATCGACATTTAATAGTAAACAGCAAATACACTGAGACTGTACGAGAAAGCTGACTGTCGATAGAGAGCCGCAGAATGAAATCTTGACAGCTGCTATTTCCCATGCAGATAAAACGTTTGCGTTTCATGCTCAAACAGCAGCGTTTACAGAGCGAAAAGAACATGCCCATAGTATGCGCCCCCGGGGGTCGCACCTGCAATAACGCTATTCGAAAGCCGTACGAGGTATTCCATACTTGGAACCGTCCGCACACCTCATCCGCCTCGTGTGACATCCTCGACATTCGCTGGGACAGTCCTGTATTATGCTCGTAGCGGGAGCGTCTTTGTTCGACGGCGCCGTCCCAGAAACGGCCGAAGGACAAATCACTTAATTCTTCAAAGGGCATTCCACTTTGTTTGTCAGCAAACTTCTTCTCAATCGAAAGAAATCGAATCGCGTTGTTCGTCGTTGAAGAACAGTTCCGCAATAGCATGCACTTTTTGTCATCATCATTCGCCCGTCATCTTTCAGCATACGATTACTTTCACGCACGTATATCAGCGATCCATCATACATATATGATATGACCCGCGGTCAGACGTATCGTGCCCGAATTCGCATACGGTATTGGTTACACAATACGCAGGTATGACAGATGATCGGCGACGGCTTGCATTGCCAATTACTGGTGCGCCCCCCTGCGACCCAACCCGGGACAACCCCTGGAAGTCCGTCGAGATATGGCTAAATGCAGGCCGCCGATTCGTCATTGCTTAGCGAACTGTCCGTCACTGCAGCTGAGCCCGCTAACTGGCCGAGCTATCATCTGGGTCGCGCCCGGAAACCTTCACCGTGAAAGGTGCGGTTGCCGAGTGCATTGCCAGCTGAGGATAGGCTGGATCGGCCAGAAGGGCTACCCAACTAGGCACCTTTCAGGCTGACGCCTGAAGTAACGTTCAGCCGAATAGCTTGATAGCCTGCCAGTGAGCCAGCAGGTCAGGTCATATCGTGAAACCTCTGATTGCCCTGAATATGTCACGTCAACATCCTCAGACGCCCGTTGGCAAGTGACTCTGGCTATGAATGGTGATACGGTGTGCTCTCCTTACGTATAGATTCAGTTGCGGCATATTGATATTATTGGCGTGCATTTCACACAAACCTTCAGGCCTTGCCATAAATATTGACTGACGTTGCTTTGGCTGTAGCTGACACTCTGTTTGAAGACCAACACAATGTGTGTGTCGACAGATGGTGGCACGCTATATAAATGCCCACCCACCCAGGTTAATCAGTCAGGTGATATTTACATGGCTACAAAATCTATGGGCACATTCAAAACAAACCCCGCGAATTCGTGAACAGTCGTTCCCGCCAAACGCTGCCCTGTTCGAAGTGAGTCCGATCAACATCACATCATCTAAGGTGTTCGGTGCAACCGATTCGTCAATCAGTTCGCTGTGTCTGGCCATCGTTTCGAGTTTCGAGAGAACGAGTTGCCAGCTGCCAACGCAACTCATGGTCAATGTAGTGGGCGGCTTGACAGTGTGTTAGCTTTTTGTTGTTACCTTTGCGTCGTGCGAAGTGGCAAACCGAGCAGATAGAGAAGGTCGCGAGGTAGCGCATCGGAGGTCACCGGGCTACAGCTGGGACTCCCTCGCGCCGACGGAGACATTCGCGAGGTGCAGCTCGATTCACGCTCGATCGGAGGCGCAAACACTAGAAGGTGCGTCGACGCCCGCGACCGGCTGTCAAACGCAATCAACAGTTGACACAAGCACAGTGCAATACAACGTATAGATTACTACCGACAGGCACATAGGAGACGAGAACTATATAGACATATTCATGTAAAAACTACCAGCTACCACAAGCTACCTGAATGAAACAGATTCTGTCAAGTACAGCTCTCAACTCCGACATTAGATAACAGTGCTCGATTCTATCTTTGTTGATTATCAGAGAGAGAAAAAGTGACACCAGTCGTTCGATTTCAATATGTTTTGAGACGCATAACTGACTATGATGACATTGTGTACGCCTGCAAATTGTCCTGCAACTAATCCCATTGAATGTATTCGTACAATATAGGAAATGCTGGTGGATTCGTCGTTGTGGGTTGAATTGCGTTGCAAATGGGACTATTTCCGGAGTCCCTCTAAGAGTATCTGCATACATACATCTATATTCCGACAGACTGAATAATTATAATCTCAACGAAACAATCACACGCAAAATTCTACATCACTAGCTAGCGTACGAAGCACATCGACTCTTAGACTTTGCTTACGATTATAACAAAAGGATGATGCTTTTTCAAGACTCGATTCCTCCTCCAAAATGAATCATCTCTGTGATACAATGCTTTGTAAAGGTGAGGTAAAGGTAAAAGTTTATTCGTTTACTAAAGGAAGTGCAAGTGTCAGAATGCTCAAGCTCTCCTATAAGTTCTCGTAGATGATTTCTGATACTGAGACGTTTCTCGGCAATGTCACATATTTGCAAAGCCACTTACCAGTCGGCGTGAGACACCGAACGAAACTGACAAAACTAATACCGAACCTAACCAACTCCCAATCCATCGAAATGTAACACACAGACAGGTGATACGGCCCGCAAAACTCACGCGATTTGTACAGCCTGCGCGTGAAGAACGCCAGTTTCAACCAGGGGCGCCACCACCGTCCCGTCTGCCAGAGCGGCCGCTGCCTCAGATAGGATGTCGTGATGTGTTGGTGTGCTCCGACTCCAGTCCGTATACTCGTTCGCTATCGTCAGGAAAATCTCCTGACAAGGCCATAGCAGGCATGGAATATTTCTATAAGCGAAGTGTATCTCCATAAGCGCGCGGCAATCTCTGCCGCCCTCGCGCGAGGCACGTAACTAGCCGTAAAAAGTAGCGTTCGCAGTCGACGACTTGTGAACAGAAAGGCTTTGGCGATATCGGTACGATGTCGCCGCTGAGTTGAGATACAATGCGCCAACGTATTCAAGGACAATGGCTACAGAAAAAGCAGGACCTCGTGCAAGGACCCCTGCGGTCACGTGCGCGGTCTGGTAAAGTTTCAAGTGTTCCCTTCGTATCTCTTGTGATTTCGACTATCGTTCTGTACAGTGGGAACAAATTGAATGGCAAAGTTGTTCGTTTTTCGCGTTCGTTTTTCGCGTTGCACTTTTATTACGAATCCTCAAATAGATTCGCTGAGCCTGCAAATCGCGAACAGGGCAGGCCAAGACGAGCCACTGTAATTCAAGTAAGACATCGCTGCATTGCTTGGTCTAGAGCCCATATAATCTTGATGGGCCATGGAATGGGAAGAGCCGGGCGTGGCCGATACCATTACAGGCGTCCGTCTTCGATGAAGACAAAAAATTTGGGCTGCACTTGTCGTTTTTGTTGCTACTGTGATAATAATAATAATAATAATAATAATAATAATAATGATAATAATAATGTACGCAAAATAATCGACTTTATTGCATTTAGTTATACGACTTTAAATATACAATAATTAGAGAAGTGGGAAGGACTCTTCAGAAGGATGCTGCTGCTGCTACTACTACTAATAATCATTATTATTATTATTGTTATATATTAATATTATATATATTACTAATTATAAAGCATTTATTATACCTGTTGATGATAGTCATAGGTGTTTCTGACGAGAGTCCGAATCAGGCGCTCCTTTAACGCGGCCTAGCAAAACGAATCGCCACAATAATCACACGCATCGTTGTTAATGGTCTGATTGGTTCGACGACCACACAAATGAATACCAGTCACGCAACAAAGGTAGACGTGGACACGCTATCGTTTATCAGAGCCACGTCGAGCAATAAAATGAGATCAAGTATTGTACAGGCATCGAGGACGGGATCAGTTCACAGGTAAAATCGATTCAAATAAATTTCGTTAAAATCTGAAAATTCTCCTTTTGCCACCTACCTCGATCCCATCTCGGCGTTCCTCTACAGAAAACAGCGGCAAAGCATCCCTCGTCGTGACCCCCAGAAGAAGATCATGATCCGAAAATGGCGACTGCGACATCGCAGCGCGCAGTCCTCCAGCTGAGATCACACTGTAATGAGGAAACGATGATCACGTCAGAATCAGGCTCAGATCGCACTGTAAGAAGAGTGTCGCCGAACGAGGCGAACTTGCTCCTTAGAGATTTTATTGGTATCGCGAGAGGTTTGACTCTCTCCCCCTCTCTCTCGCTCGCGCGCTGATAGGACAGTTGATGTGTGATGTGATGTGTTTGTATGTGTGATGTGTTTGGCTAAATACTCGACAAGAAATGGCAGCAGAATGTGTTCTCACAGGATGTCTACTGCTCATTTCGCCTCGAACGTATTGCATTGCCCCTTGGCTGTAACTACACGTTGGCTTTAGCTGCTCAGGTCAGCCACGTTGAACGACCTTGACAAGTAAACAAATTGTGCCACCCTTATACAGAGCGGTCGTTACATCCTGATCGGAAATCGGATCGTCCGCATCTCGTATACGAACTGCTGGTGGATTTCTGTACCGCAGTTTCGACGTTGCACAGCGGTGTCGTGTGCAAGTATCTAGAGTCGCAACAGCTCAAGCTGGCAACGTCAAATGAGACGTGTCAGACCCGCTCGGTTTCGACTATAGACGAGAGCCTCAAAACCATCTTCACTCAACACACGTCAGCTCTTTTTCCCAAGGGGAGTCACAACTCTTCCGTCTCACTTTGCCTAGCGGGATAGGACTTTCAGGTCCTAATTCGAAGTTGCTCGAAAACAGGCGATGCTGTCCAACCTGCTGTCTACACTGAGTTCTGATTCGGCCAGTGTATTAACGGGTTCACCAAACCCCTCGCGTGGCATCACTGCAGTGATTCGAGCTGCCGAACGAAACCAAACGAAAAACCTGCACCCGATTCTACAAATCGAATTAGAGTGACGACTCCAACGACTCACGAGACTGTAAACGCGTTTGGAGGGATGCAGGTTGTAATGGTGGCAGACACATTGGTGACGAAACGTAGAGCACATTTCGTCAGTATTGATCTACATACAATTTGATGAGGTCGAACTGCTAAACAGTGCCAGTTGTAAACTTCTCTAGGCTGATTCCGTGCGTTGCAGCGAGCTATAATAGGTATATGAGCCGGATTGGCAAATTCGAGAGAATTTTACAGAGACATCCTTTCTAGGAAATATATAAGATTATAATATTGTTTTGATTTCACATCGTAAAGTGTCTTTTATACTACGATGTAAGTGATGAAGTTCTGGGAGCCATGCACATGATCCATGTCGAAAGAAAGACAAGGACATATTTGTCAAACATATGACCTTCTTGACTTACATATGTAGACTATATATTAATTATAAAATAGCATCGATATAAACTGTATGTCCAATGCAATGTTATTGTACAATTAACACATACTCTTCATAATAGACATTTTTTCCTATATAGTATTTACCTGTTATCAACAACGGGCCCGAATGGCCCACAGAGGTGATCGGGTACCTCATCCGGAAACCGCGACATCTCGACGAGCTCATCGGCGCTCTTATGTCGAAGGCACTCCACCTGAATGTGACAAACAATGTACCAAGGCAGAAATATAGATATGAATTATGTGTAAAATAATGCCCTGTTTCGAGTTGGTCCGTACGCCTTTAATAATGCTGCTAAAAAAAAACTACTCCTTCGAGAGGTGGCTTTGGCTCACTCTAGTGCCACGCATGCTTCATTCGCAAGTCCCGTTCGCCCCCCCCCGTTCATCTACCACTCTGCAATGAATTACAGGAGCAGGCGGTCAGCCTACCAATTTAACGAAGAGATGGTCACTAGGTAAAAAACGATTGAGAAAAATATGCCCGTGTTCAAGCAGCTGGCGCGCTTCTCCCAATCCCGCAAAGACAGAGAGATGTAAGGGAGGCGGGTGTCCTTAACAGGGTATTGGAGATCGCTCAATCGCACAGGGGGGCGGGGCAGGGTCGCCAATAGCGGCCTGTTCGGTCCGCGGCGGCGAGATGGTCATTCGGTTGTGGGCTAAACCGCAACTTCCCCTTTTCACTGACCAGATCCAATGTCGGCGGTCACCGCAATAGAGAATATCATCATGTGCGATCTCCCAAATGGACGGCGGATCCCACGTTCGGCCGTGGTCCTTCGAGGAGTTTTGTGGTCTCTCACAATTGCACCGCATGGTCGACGATGAACCGCGGTAGTGGCGGATAATACCGATGTCGTTAAAATGGCCATCCCCTTGCGCAATAGTGCGGCGAAGCCGACGGTACGAGCCGGGCCAATAGCTGGCGCAGAGACCAATACTGTTGCCCCTGCAAACACCACTTGCCGAAGTTTCCCGTGAGTCGTTTCCGCGCTGAACGATAGGAGAGGTGCAATAAGGAGAAGACTCGAAGTCCGTATATATTACGACTCGAGGAAGGCTACGAGGAAAGATCGTAACGCCGGAGCTTCTGTGAACTGTGGCGAGCTCCCTACGTGTCCAGACAGGGTGTCTGGGGTTGACGGAAGTGACCTGACGAGAGCTGCTCGTGGCTGTACGATTAGATAGCTAGATATTAGATGGCGTTATCATTTTGCTATCTTATGTCATTTGTGACACGATACACTTCGTCATGCGCGAGTACTCTAGTATAAACTGTTTGTCGATCGTTGCCCGCCAAAGTCCAATTTAGCCTGCTAAGTATCATATAATGTAAAGTAGGCGAAAAACAACTCAATTAATAATAACCTGACCTAACGTTCGCGTCGAAATCAAGAGGCGACTCAAGAGCAGATCTTGGGGTATCTTGTTTATATACAACGACCTACGCCACCCTGCCTCTCAACAATCGTCCTCTAAACTCAAGCTTCCAAAGAGCTGCAACCTGGGGCAGTCTTTTTGTTCGAATACATATGTGTTCTTGTTATTGGAAGCCTTCGAGGCATGAATTAGTCACCCCGGGTTGTCTTGGGTATATAAGAACCTGGAGATTGCCAGATTTATCCATAATATAATCCGCCTCCTTCAATAGACATTGCAGTTGGCCTGCAAGATCTAGCCTATTCGCTACTGTTCAACTACCATTATTGCAGTGTACCACTACCTCCAGCGATTCAAAGGATCCACTAATTCAATGGCCCGACATCAACGGCAGACCCGACGCTCTCTTCCCTTTGTTTTGGGATAGGGCGCCCTCTGCTGAAAATGAACGAAAACAACAAATAACCATACACCGACGCTTCTTACCATGGCAGCCGGCCGGGTTGGACACGAGAGGCTCTGCGCAAGTTGTGCCGCAAATCTCTGCGCGTTAACGGGCTGACAGAGCGACCACGGCGACAAAGCAGATCCGGACATCAGTGCCACCGAACGAAACAGATCTGCGAAATGGATTAAGGACGTTGTTATTGCCAACAAAAGCAGTCGTTATATGCACACATCCGTTTTGAATCACCCCGCCTCCGGTTGGTCTGTGACAATGTAATATTGACATTTGAAAATGTTTGCATTTCTGGTTTGATTTACCCAACGGGCTAGACATTGCCATATCATAAACTGCTTTGTATAGTTCACGTTTGGAGATTTCTCATTAGCGAAACGCCAATGTTCTCAAGATTGTTGTATCGCAGGCAGAAGCGCAGGGTAGTAAAAAAAATGGCAAACAAGGGCAATATAACGTCACGAGATGAGATAACTCACACATAACACTGCCTCTATGCAGTGCTACACATCATTGTCGTTATTGATGTTCTTCCATCTTCTAAGGTCGGTCGCAAACCTGTTCCGTGCTTTGGACAAGTTTCGATTTCGTATCTATATGTATATATTCGCTGCGACAAACAACCAGCCAGCTCTTGACAATTGAATGGCCCGAAATGATTTAATAGCGAACATGTCAATATGTTTATGCATTTTTATCCATGCAATTCCTTCATCGATCTACCCTCGACAACACACCCTGTTGAGGATATATATATATATATGTATATATATATATATATATATGTATGTATGTATATATCGTGTAGCCTGCCAATACAATGTGCGAACACGCGTCATCAAACGTTGCAGCACGTTAGCTATACTCGATAAAAATGACGATAAGAAGTATTTAACGAAAAATACTCAAGTAAAGAACGTCGTGAAGAAGAGTTCTGCACGAATGTGACAACAATTACTCGAAGCACTATACACACGTTCAACCGGCGAGCACAGCGAAATGTTCGCTCAGGGGTCCGTAAAAAAAGGCACTGCCATTAACCTTCACTTATTCAACTAAATGCAAGTGCTTTAGTCCGATATGACGACGCCATAGTTGCGAGTGGTCGCAAAGCAGTACAGCGAGCACAAACTGATGGGAATTGGCGAAGTCTACCCGTAAACTCCGTGTTTATGCAAACCCGGCCAGTGAGTGGCAGAATTGGCAAAATGTTGCCCACATTACACCGGCGAAACGCAGGGAGCTTCCAAGCGGAAATGCGACCGCGGCGCAGACAACAGCAGCTACAGGCGACGACAGCGAGAACGCGCCCGAAACGCAAAGTTCACATGGGGAGGCGCGTCAGCGACCAAAGCCCGGCTTTCTTCTCTCATTTGTCCCTTAATGCGAGGCTGTTCGACGGACGTGACGAGCGGTTCGAACCCGGGGCAACGGGACCAGGGGAGTCGACGGTGTGGCATGTTACGTTTGCAATGCACACAAACTGCCGAGGGTAGCTCTCAGCAGCGCGCGTGAACGTACGCAGGCGTGCGTAGTGGGGTCTCGACACCCCACTGCTAGCGGAGGGGACCGGATGCTTGGGTCCGGAGCGTTTATGGGTCGAAGAGAGCGCGGACGAAGGCTCGCTGCCCCTTCGGAACGACACGCGGAGCGATACAGATCAACCGCTGACTGCTTACACAGATGGCGACCTAAACTGTTCGACAGGGTGGCGTCGATCGCACGAAAGAATGGGCGCAGAATTCGCACAGAGAACTGTGGACAACGATGCAGAGAGGTCGAGCAGAGAGGTTCGCCCGCCGATAATCATTTGAGTGCCGTTGACGCGCCGTTAAGCGCTGCTAAATTGGTAACATTTTCATTATCGTGCTATGAGTGCCTTAGATGCTGAGTCTGCGATGCTGTTTATGCTGTCATAAGTATCATTATTATTTTTATTATTATTATGCTAATTGAACTGTTTTGTTCGAATTAGAAAGGTAGTTTGCTGTTTACGCCAATTCCCGATTGGCTCCGAAATACGAAGAATCGATATTGAGTCGAACTTCCGAGAGCCGAAAGTAGACCTCTCTGTGAATTAATAAAGACCAGGCTACACTTGCCTATTTAATGATAGTGTTCGAGTTTGTTTTTGTATAATTGAACGAGAATGTTCATATATATTTTACTATCGTAATCACACGCATAATCGTAATACCTTCCGACAATTGTATTTGAAATATACCCCAAGGCAATACTGAGTAGTAAACAAATCACGTGCAGAAATGATGTGCCTAACATGTTATGGGCAGAGATTGGCTTACCTTTGGCAAGAGGATACATGGCAAGAAGGTGTGCAAGTGAGGCCACTTTTCCATGTCCAAGCAGCGTTATCCTTGTATGGTCTCCGCCAAATGAGTCGATGTTACGCTGAACCCAATGAAGAGCCGCTACCTATTGAGTATATCGCAATAGATGACATATATATATATATATAGATATATACATTTACAAATATTACTTATATAGCAAATGCTTGTTGTATGTTTGCTAACTACATCTTTGCGATAACGCCAACATCCGAATGGTTGATTAGGTTGATTACCCTTCTCTTTATATCGAAGTATCTGCATCTGTAATCTTGCTGAATTTATAATCCTGCTTGGTGGCGACAGGTTCAAATCCTGCCGCGGCCCAATCGATGGGTGGAGTTTACTTTCCGACATTTCTCGTAGCAATGCCCCACGGCCAACCGGCGCGAACTTCCTAATGAGAGAGGGATACCGGGCGGGGGCGAGCAGCTGCCAACAATATGGCAACAATACATCTCTTGAGAGTCAACGCTTTGCGTATGGTCGTACTCAGCACGAGGTGATTCGTCCGCCACCAATTCGATCACGATGTGAAAGAGAGCCAAGAGAGGGCTGCTGACTATAATATTCACGGTCTCATGAGCGCAGTTCAGGCTCTATCTTGCAAACAGTGATCTCGGTAGGGCCAAAAACCCAGTTGCACTCAGATCTGCCTTTAACTTCTCATATCTCTCTCTCTCGCTCTCTCGCTATCTCGCTATCTTGAGTCGGGTGCGATATTGGCCATGATGCATTACGGACGATCGTGGGTCCAGGAGGTGTGTACCCGAATGAAAGCAATTGAACAAAAGATGAGGCGATTCATGAACGGCGAGCTCGGTATCGACGACTGGCCTACGGACGATGGTGTACCTCTCTCTTATGGGCAGATTCACCAAAATATCTACGCGAACGCACGGGTGCTGGAGAATACGTGCCTCGACGTCGGAACCCTTCATAAGATTGGCGAACGCAACGATAAGCTCGAGGATAGCGTGAACAGGACGATCTCTCTCCTAGAAACGAACTGCTTCAAGGCCCTGCCAAACAAGCTCAGTGTGCGCAGGCGTTCACGCACCTGATGGAGGTATTCTCCGTCAGGTGTCGCTTTGCAAGCGACTCCGCTGATGGCCAATAACAGCATCGCTTATGTGTTACCGTGGCTCGAGACGTTCCGGCGAACGAGAAACATTTCACTTGATTGTGCATAATAATAAAGGTATTGTACTTGCATAAGATGCTTGCTCCCTTCTCGTACTGCTCGTAGGGCTAGGATGTATGGTCCACTTTTATCGACTCTGAATGTTAACTGGCGAGCTGCCAACTAGTGTAATAGGGCATCTTTGATATAGAACGAGGGGTGGTCGTAATGTTTAATACATAGAGCGTGTATGTTTTGCTGAAGGACAAAAAAGTTGTAGTCGTTCTTCACGTACAGGAACGAGTTGTCAGAATTACACTGAACATTGCCACCTGTTTGTGTATGATGGACAGACCAACGACTAACGGCAATTATAGTTCTCAGCTCCATGAGCCAACGGTTTAACCAATACGTATATATATAATGGTACGGTGTCGGTAAGCCAATGATCAATTAAAGACGACTAATGCTGGCCATGGCTTTGCGAGAAATTCGCGAGAATTGATCGACTGCATTCTCCAGTGTGATGATATCTGGCGCAAGCATTGTCGCAATATTTGCACAAACAGTTCGAGTTGCGCTCAGTGCACAATATATATATATATATATATATATATATATATATATATATATATATATATATATATAACAGTGTACTGAATACAGCAGATACATTGTATATTATTACGACCCGAGTATAGCGAACATTCGGGTAACGTATAGCATTGTGTTGTTCTTCAGCTGACCGGCTGTTTTTTTTTCTATTTGTATTTTCATTTCATTTCATTTGAGGTTTATTTTCGGAACTGCAATTCAACAATGCTTAAGTTCTCGCGGAAAAAAAAAAAATATGATAAAGGTGTGTAAGAACAAGGTCAGGATAATCTGACTTAGAACACGGTCAGGATAATCTGACTTAATACACAAATCAGGACAATCTGAACAAATAAAATAATTGTAAAAACCAGGCACATCGCAGTCCGGTGTGCGAAATTAGTCCCGGTAACAGAGACATGTGGCAGTAGACTGACGAGTATTTATAGAGCAGTAGACTGACGACTATATATATATATATATACATCTGCTCGGCAAATAGGTCCACGATTAGAATATCGTTGTCTTTACAAAGGAATTACTCAAGTGTGGCTGTACTACAGTGTGAGGTCAAAGTCGATTGAGTCTTTGAGTAACAGGCTTTGCGCAATGAGATAGTGGAGAATCCCGAGGATGGCCCGACAATCTCGTCACCATTTCTCGATATCCTGCCTGCAATGCTGTGAAAGATTACGAAGAGGTCCTTGACCGGGGTCGAAGATGCGATTGCCTCTACAAGGCAACGCTCTACTAAAGCAGTGTCTCGCAGGCCTATGAGCTTATGACGACGATGCGATGCCCGAACTCTCGATTCGTATTGAGAACCGTTCTGCATCCATATTGTTATCCGTGCTATGTTCAACAGATTTACAGTCGGCGTAATCTATACACGAAAATATATTGTATCCTCAAAAGGACTCAAGGTCGAAGCGGACGATCGAGGGAAGCTTGGAGAAAAAAACATTGAAACCGCGACTGGTTTCGCCCTGCGTAACCTGTCCTTTGTGTATAATCAATATGGAGTTAATAGAAGAAACGAAGTATGTAGGTACCCTTCGGCTCACGACATGCAGACAATAATAATAAAAGTAATTATAATAATAATAACCTCATTAGAGACATTTTAGAGTGTTGCACACATGCCGTCAGATCAAGTGGCCCTCCATTAGTGGAAACAGTCTCTACGTGTTCAGCTGTGGTTGCAACGAACCTGATCAAGAAGCGCATTGTTTGCTCTGGACGCCTCATCCATCGCGGGGAAAAAGCCTGCAGGAAAAAACAGTAACGCATATGATAAGCCACGGATATATCTATATGTACATATATATATATATATATATATATATATATAATCTTATCTCGGCTCCGCCCCCGCAGCGGTCCTCGAGCAGTGCCAGTAGTTAACAGCACGGTCCACAGTTAGATAAACATTGCTGAATCAGCTCGATTACATTTGGATAAAAAGGAAAATCATTGCTGCCTGTATTGTTCATTGCAATCTGATAGGAGCAGTACGTTTGAGCTTAAAAGATCTCTCTCTCTATATTAACATATATATATATATATATATATATATATATATATATACATATCAAAGCGCTAACCGAGTACGCCGAGCCGAAAGTTAAAGGTGACGATAAATGCGTGTGCGGCAGCTGCCAGAGCTGTGGCGTCGAGAAGAGCGGCGCCACCCCATTCGAGGGAGGCTCCCGCGGCCAACGCCAGCACCGGCAGTTTGCCGTGCTCTGTACGGCCCACTGCAACATGAGAAGCAGCGTATTATTAGATTATTAGTGTTATTATTATATTATTCATTATTATTATGATTATTATCAATCCAAGTTGTTTGGCTAAGCCGATCTACTCTGCATAATGATGATAACGGCGATAACAACAGTGGAAGAGGTGGTGGCGGAGGCGGCAGCAGCTCGCAAGCAACGTCGTTGATAACGAGGTTGCTCACCGTTGCTAAACAAGCTACGCTCAAGGTAAGTTCTCATTAGAGATAGAATTTCGCTGTGTTTCCCTATCTTGTTCAACACTTCTAACCCTAGTTGAACAGTGCGGCACGGGCGAATTTTTACCTTGAGCGAAATCGGCCGCCTCTCCTCCTGCGTAATCCTCTGGCCGAGGTTCGTTTCAACGAAGCCAAGCAGCAAGCTTGGCGTGAACAGGTTTGATAGAACTTCTTACTGCTTACATAAAAGAATAGAAGATGTCACCAGGAGAAATGGTCAAGCCGAATTTCAACATTGAGCAAAATAGAGAAAACTTGATGGCCAATTCTAGGCTGCGATACGCAACCGGTTGTGATTTGGTGTATTGGCACGAGCCGTATCAATCAATACTATACGTGACCCCCATCGGGCGAGAGACCCGACCGAGTGGGAAAAGACTTCACGTGGTTCTGTACGCCTTGATCTATTTACTAACGCCTACACTAGTGTGTGAACATCGCCGCCGCAAACGTATCCTTGATGAGTTCGTGTTTCTCGAAAACAGAGCCATGAGTGTATAATCTATGCGTGTGTATGTGTGTCCTGGTAAAATTGGTCGGGCTCCTTTGACGCCAGCGTACTGAACCCGCTTTTGCATAAGGAAATCTCCGTTTTGCTTATTTTCAGGCTCTCGCGCGGCTCCGACAAGTCCAACTACCCCCCCCCCCCCGTCTTTGGCTGCCTGTTAGCTTCGCCCAGGGTATTTCGTGTTTACAGCATTTTATTCCAATGCATGCTTACGATATGGACGTGGGCATATACATTCGATGCAAGACCCAACTGTTACGCAGATACGAATGCACCAACCAAAAAGGCAGAAAAACCCTCTGGAAGTCGTTGGACAACATTATGGCCATATACATTTATATATATATATATATATATATATATTATAGCTGCTGTTGCTCTGCGATAAGCAGCAAGAGCTATTCAAAGTCCTCCCTAACTAGTCTTTTGATGATAGCTCCGCCCGCGTTCGTTCTGTTCTTTCGATCCGCTTTCTCCGATCACCAGCGTCGTTTCTCGGTCGGCCCGAATGTGTCTCACAACACCCCCCCTCCGTGACGTCGAGCGGTCGCCATATCTTCAACGACTAATCCCTGCCTCAGCAGCAACGGCCTGTCGGAGTCTGCTGGGCGGGCCAGCCCTCCATACAGGCAGGCCCCAAGGCTCATGACGGCACCCATTCACCGCTGGACGAACGGGACACCCACCAGTCCAACGGGGAGCCGCAGATCACAGATGCAGTAGATTCCAGATGACGGATGACACCAACGACGGCAACTGGGAGAAGATTTCTTCCATAACCAACTGCCACTTCAGCTTTGGCTCTGCTTTGCCATCGCAACCGTCGAATAGATATGCCTGCTCCTCGCCCATCGACGATGGTGACTGCACGGGGAAAAGCGAATGTTTTGCCGCCTTCTGCGGGATTTTTTCGAGGAGCAGTAGTTTGATTGTCCGCGCTGAAACTTGGTCAGACACTCTTGTCTGAGAGATCCGACAGGGTGGGGCACGTCGCCCTAATGAGACGCTGGCTGCTGCTCGTGACGACGAAGGGCCAACTTGGTCGGTAGGATCTCGGCAGAAATGCTAGTGCGGGTAATGTTTGTGTATTTGTGTGTAGACGTTTGTCTGTGGGTATTAGTAACCAATATGCAGATTCTGATTCTTTCTCTGCCTGTATCTCTCGGTCGTGATTGTCAATCATGGTATACCGCATATTCCGGAGGGACACTGGGTTCAAATCCTGTCAGACGCGTAGGATATATGGGGTTCTTTATCATCTTTCTACATCTGAAAATTCTTGCCAGGTACGAGTAAGGTAGAGGAAATAAGCAAGGGTGGCCCCGACCCTCATAGTAATCCCTAAAGGTTAAGAGCTGAGGCCTGTCAGATAGGGGAACAGCTGAGGGTCAGCTCGAAAAACAATTATTTTAGTATACCGCATATTGAATCTGGTGTGCATTAAACGTTTGGTCTTGAACTGGTGACTAACAAATCAAAAATGAATACCGATTTAACAAAAAAAAAAAATAACTGGACAAATAAAACCGTCACAGCTTATACTGTTACGATGAACTCATGGCCCTATGCCATATTACGTACACTATCACCCGACCGGTTCACTCGCCACGCAACGAAGGCTCAGATCAGCAAATAGATGCCGGAAACGGTATACGCACATATTTGTAGGCACCAACAACATGAACAAGAAATGAAATAGTTAGTGAGAAACCTGCAACAATAGCATCATCGTCTTGATCTGGAATCGTCTCGAGTTTGCGTACGTCTCAGGGCAACGACACGCGGACAGTGATCTGGCCATAGTGCACCGTGAAATTGAGGATGCACTTGAAATCAGACTCGGCCCTTGCTTATATTATAGCAGAGGGTAGGAACCCTCGGATCCCCGGCCTACGCGTATCAAACAATGACCATCCAGGGAGGGGTCGGCGAGAAGAGTGGGGCTCCTCATCGTGCGCTGCCACGGTCACGAAGTGTGCGCCAGAAGTAACAACAGCGCCACCCGTTATCTTCACAAAAGCAACCCGGGAGCCATCTCGGCGCTACGCCTATGCGCACATCCATGACATATATATATATATATATATATATAAACACATAGCGGGCCTAAAGATATCTCTTTCTCTGGGAGATACGACAGTAACGTTTCAAGCATTTTTAGACAACTCTCCTCTCTCCACTTATGCTTACACAATCATACCCCGTCTCCTTCAGGCTATCTTTTTTCTTTCGTTCTCGGTGGCTCGCTGCGCCACGGGGCAAGTGATACATCCCTCAGAGACACCCGGAGCTATTCGAAGCAGTGGGTCAGCCGTTCGCTCTCTCTCTCGCCCAGCCTCTGGCACAGTGTCGGTGTACGACCCCGCCGCGATCGTGGACCTTGCGGGACACCAGGGAGGACACGATGGTCAGATACAAGCTACCACACTCGTGACGCTATACAGTATCTATGATATGGAAACCACTGCCCCGCCATTGGTTGGGCTGCGAAGAACGGAGGAAGACGCTTGTGACTGTAGGTCGGCAGGCAGGCAGGCCGACTCGAAACTGCGGCGCGGTCCGGCGTCCTGTCTGACGAACTGATGGACTGTACGAGCCACAAGGTTTCCGGCGTCCACCCAGTATGTATCGTCTACTTTTGGTGGGGGGAAGAGAAGAGTTTTTGGAGAGTCGAGCATAGGAGACATTTCCCTTACAACACTGGGAGTGGCCTCAGTGTGCCCCTGGGTGTGGCAATCCTGGGAAGTCACCGGACACAGAAAGACAGCAAGAGAGAGAGGGAGAGAGGTCATGCCAGGCAACCCGCACCGACGGATGCTATTATACTTGACTTTCGAGCGCGACTTGAGGTCGTCGGCGGTGCCGCCGCTGCCGCCGCCAGCCACCTACGACGAGATCCAGCAGAGCCAGCCAGCCTCGATCCTGCGAGATCTGTCGAGTATGCCAATGTGCGTTCGTACATGGCGAGACAAACAACAAAGATGAATAGCCTACTGGTCCTGTTGCCGCTACCGTGTAACAGCAGCGGTGGGCGCGCAGTGTCGACTCCTTTAACGATTGCTTCTGATACTCAGAGTTCCAGTCGAGCAGCAGTCTTCAAGTTGTAGCCGCAGACGCACGCCAAAATCGCCCGAATCCAGACGACGGCGTGGTGACTCGCCCAGGGCGAATAGCAGTGGCTGGGGTCATTGTCAACTATGCATGTATCTATCTGTCGAGGAAGGGCACAAGGCAGAAGGACACTAGACGGCTCCATTTCAGCTGGCAGCAGTACGAGCCTCCGTCGCCACCGCAGCCGATGTCGACAACGCCACTGTAGCAGTTTTTCATTCAGATCGTCGACGTCACCATATATCTTTCCAGGAAATGAGAATGGTTCTACTGCTGCTGCTGCTGCGGTCACGATGGTGACGCTGCTGATGCTGGTGACGACACGACAAAAAATTGAAGAAAGCCCTCGGAGCAGCGCCGGCAAAGTTCAAACTAACAATCTGCACACAGACGCAGAGGAAAGAACGTGGGGCATACCGCCCCACTATGAAGGCGCGCGCCGCGAACGCCGCGGTGAGTGCCCGCCACTAACTGCTGATTCGTTGGTCGTGTTTACACGGACGGCCAACATCATGTTTTCAATACAACGCTTAACTACGTGGTCGCGTCTGCATAGTTCAATTCGCTTGAGAGGAGAGTTTGCCGGTCGACGCCAAGAACTCATGCGGATGTTCATGGATCGGTTGCGTGCTGTAGATGATCTGTTGCCAGAACGCGGGGGAGACCGTCGACCTATCGGTCCTCTCGACTGTGACTGATGCTCGTGGCGACATTGGGCGGGGGGGACATTATATCCACGATAGAAAAATAGGGAACAAAAAATTGATTGACACCAGGGAGCGTCTCGATGTGGCGGAATTCATGTTCGATTCGGCACGAAATGTTCGTCTGTCATTCGTCTCCGAAGGCGTCCCTGACTGCGACGCTTTGTCACTGGTTTTTGGTTTTACACCGAGTTGATCGATGACCGTGTTATGGGAGATTGTACAGCGCTTTATCTATACGACGTTACTGGTTAGCGCTGCTGCCTTGTACCCTCGTGGACGGCGCAGAGACTTTTTCCTCCCGGCTAAATCTATCAGTAGGGTTAGATTGTGCTAGACCTGAGGGCTCACACTGATATATATATATATATATGCATAAACAGAGCACAAAGGAGAACGTATTTTTTTGGAGAAATCAATTAGCACTTACCGGAGGCCGGCGCAAAGATATTGAGGTAGAGGCAATCCTCGCTCTGGTTATCCTGAAGGAAGTCCGCCATCTGCGGCCACGATGACCAACTTCGGTTCGTCGGAACCCGTTCCCTGTCCTCATCTGTCCACAGGGAAAATGAATATATAAACATATATATATATATATATGACGTACGTCGGAACTAAGCACAGTGACTGTGATCATGTCGCTCGAGGAGCATCGAACAAGAGAGAAAGAATAACGGAAAACGCTACGAGAATACGCTGCCACGAACCCACACATGACACGGTGCTGCCGTAGCTTAACGTTGTTCGACGCCAACCAAGTAGCCAAACAGCAGGTAATTTTAGTTCAGTCCTACTTTATGGCTGTAGTTTGCTTTATATGTTTTTAGTACAATTTGCATCCAGCTCCTAAATCGGTGCGGAAACAGTTCCAGTGAGAGACGCATATTCGCAATTTCGGCCCGCATACACCGGCCGTCGACTAAGCGACGTCATGCTTACCAAAACAAAACGCCCACACCTCGTACCTCTGATCATCCGGTGATCTTACACAGTTAAAAATGGCAACAATTTCTCTAAACGAATTCGTTCAGCCATTAGAATCTAGGCGCCGGTCCATGCGCAACGGCAGGGAGACCTTGAACATCAATCTGCCAGCTAATCCAGTTAGCTTCGTTTTCTTTTTGTGTAGCACCGAGCGTGATATCAACATTCGTTACGAAGAACGAGAGGAAAATAGAGAGAGAGAGAGAAGTGAAGAAAAAGGAAAGAAATAGATACTCTCATTAACCTACTTCCGGCTTGACCCCATTTGGAGTTCATTTTAGAGCTAGCTAGCCGGCACTCGACTCCGACTGACTCTCGTCTGTTTCTCGGCCTGGCAGTGTCGATAAATCCACATTGCTTCTTCCTCTACTGCTGCCAGCGCTGTCGCCGCAGCGAAACAGAGAAGCTTCCGTCTTGCAAAGTGCGGACACGTGGACCGCCCGACCCATTACCCCGTCCCTTTTCACCTTTACTGAAGTAAGGCCTCTGTCGACTCCAATGAGGTGGTGTCTCCGGTGGAGCCTGGGGACAGCTAGGACCCCAATGGTCGGCTTCCCGAACGCCGTCCCAATGAGCTGGGGTCATTGGCGGTAGAAAACGCAACGATCCGACGGGCGGCGACGCGTACGGAATACCGAGAAACACCTAAATAGGACGTCAGAGAGAGAGAGAGAGAAAGAAAGCATCACGGAATATGTCCGAGTGTAAGATTAAAGGCAGGTCACTAGAATGAAATCGATTATTAGTCAGCGACTTCGAGCGAAACGCGAAAATCAGCATTAGATTAATGTACTGTGCGAACATCACAATGAGATGATGGACAAACCATTTGGGTTTCGTGACATAGTAATAATAAAAATTATTATTATTATTATAATCGAACACCTTAGTATTATTTTATTTGTTTACTATTTTTATTATATAATACTGCTTTACCATTTGAACAAAGAGTGAGGGGCAATAGATCATTAATCTATTTATTCTACCTGGGCCATTAGTTCTCTCCTACGGTCCTAGCTCTCTACCTTCTTTCTTCTTGCTCAACGTTATTCCGACACCTTCAAACGCTTCAAGGTCACCCAAAAGTCTCTTCGAATTGATACGCTACACCATATTGTACTATACGATCGTCCTATGTTACCAGTACTACAATGGCACATACACGTCCACATCGCATACTATCCCAATCATATACTGCGCCATAATCAGTCAGCTGCTGCAGCAGCAGCAGCATCGGCAGCGCCGACAGCCATCGCTGATCACAAAAGTCCACAGAGTCATATATGTCTGTATGACGCTGTATTGGCTACAGCGTCATCATCCGGTCGGCTCACACACAAAGCTCACAAATGACCACACACCTCACCTCACTTCCCACGAAAACAAGGTCGAGGCGGGGGGCGGGACGAGGCGCGAGCTTCTTCCGCCCCCGTTAGGCCTATCGGCCTAAACAACGATGTCGTTGGCCTCATCCCGCTACTTACCTCGACCGGCTGCAGGGCGATGTCGTGGAAGCGTCCTTGGGGAAGGACGACCCGCCCTCTGATTTTGCCGAACAGCGTCCGTACCACCCGTTCGCTCTGTTTCCAGTCGGCGAAGTCACGTTCGAGTACAGCTCGACTCGTATTGACGAGAGCCGCCAACAGCAGGGCACACATTGCCAGGACGGCTCCGTTGTCGCCCCAGAAAGGTGCGCGTTTGCGTCGAGCCATTCGTCCACGCGGTGACGGTCCGCGCCCGAAGTCGTCAGCAATTCACATGGCTCGCTGCCGCAGCGACGGGCACAGTCAATGCCGATCGGCTCATCTTCGTAGCGAGGCGTCGGTCAAAACCTGGAAAGGGAGCATCGCGTAACAGAGAGAACATACGGAGACACCCAGCGAAGAAAACTGATGAGGAATTGAACGGAAAACAGATGACGAATTGCGCGTGTAACTAAAGAGAAGAATCAGGCGTGCAAGTGTCAATTGTCGTTGATGATTACATTATCAGAATGTTATTCGCTGAAATATACACATATTGGCCTGCACGCGATATGGACACGTGCAGGCTCGAATTCGTCACAGTTGTTTGTTGAGCAGTTCTGCTCTGTGTGTGAAAAAAATCAAGGCTGTTCATGTTGATCGCTCGCTCAACGGCCTTGTATTTGTTCGCGTTTGTGTTTGTACGACATTGGGTCCATTGGGTGAGCGTGCATATGCATGGCACGAAATAGCGGACAATATACAAGGTTTACGCGTTTTGTGTTACACTAGGCACGCGGCGACCGTGGCGTCCGTAACCGAATTTCGCTTTGTTGGGTCGTTATTGTGGAAGCGGTACCCGGATCGTTGCAGGGCAAAATGCGGCACGCTCGCAATTCGAGAGATTTTCGTCTTGACACTTTCAGCCCGGCTCGCATGTCGCCAACCGAATCTCACGAATGAATGCACGGCCAACGTATGGGATGGCAGCTTCTTCGAATCTGATCACGTTGCCTTGCGAGCTAGAACCGGGTTCAGCCCCCTTTGGCCAAGGTGTGCGCCAACCGTCGTTGAGACGATTGGAAATCGGGAACAGCTCCGTGGATGGGTACTAGGTGGCCGGTTGGCTATCGGTAGTCACCGAACCGGGGAGGCTCCATCTTGCGAAGCAATCCGAAAGTAGTTCCGTGGACGTCAAGTGTTGGCTGAGAGTCAGGCTCGAAAAATTTCGTTTATCTACCAAACCGATTTGGATGGCGAACTGGCAGTGTAAGGGATTCGCGTAGATCAATGGCTGATGGAAGGACGAGTTGGCACCTCGGTTGTCTGATCGCCGACATCGATAGGCACTACGTTTAAGAATAATAATAACAATAATAGTCCGGCGCGAGTTTCTAAGCTGCTTCCGAGCTTAGCTTCGTCTTTAGATTTGTTTTCGAGAGAGCTGTGTGTTCTTTGTTGTTGTTGTTGTTGTCGTTGTTGTTGTTGCTTCTTTCTCGCAAAAACGCGAATGCTCACGTTCATTGTACCGCCAAATGTCATTACGAGCTAGACCGCCCGGAGAGACACACCCAGCTGACAGTCGAGGACCCACGACGTGAACAATTGAATTGTTTGTTAGCATGGGCTCTTCCGATGAAGCGTGAGCGACTGAATGCAGTGGTCCCGGCCTATTTGCTATTGCCAGTCGAGTTTTCATTCCATAGCAGGGCAGTGCCTGCTGGCTGCTCGCTGGTACAACTCGGATGCTATACACATATAGCTATATATATATATATATATTATATATACCACAGTTGCTCATTATAGCTAGGAAACAGGAACAGTTTTTGATGTATATATAATATATATACATATATCACTGCTTCTGTCTACTTTAATATTGATCTCAAACGCATTTCACTGTATTTACTGCAGCATATTCCATGACTGAACCATTGGCCCAGGATACTATTCATTCATTGACCCATTACCAACTGAAAGGTTACATCGATAGTCCAATATGTACGAGGTGTTCGTTTCGTATTGGGGGGAAGCCGTTTGACATGCACGTCTGGTTCGGATCAAAGAAGTGAGCTCAACCGGTCCGAATGGAGAATAGTTATTTCACAGATCCCGGTTCAACCCGGCCTCTTTTTTCGGCAAGCGTTCGTGGCTTACGCTGCACGACGGCAGTGTCCTTTTGCGTCTGCCGACATTATCTCCAGTGATTTAATTACGAGGTTCTAAGCAACGCACCCACAAGCATTGCCGAAGTGTCAACCCGACAATGAAATCTACTCTGATAAAGATGCACTTGAGAGACTTAGATAAACCGACGTCAATACGGAGATTGTTTATAAAGCAACATGTGACACAAGGAGGGAGCACAGCATAGGACCCTGCCCATTTCCAAAGCTTTTTTTATCGGTAGAAGGCGATAATCGTATTCAGTCGTTAAAATAAAACTGTTCGTAGGCTAATAGGCATCATTGACGACAATCGGAGTAGAGCCTTAGGGAATAACGGTTGCGAGGGCAACAATGCGCGTCTGATAAATGCTCTAAGTTGTGCGCATACGCTACAGTACGCATAGCCCTCGGAGGTAGGTTCTAGCTAAGGGTACCGCAAAACGAAGAAAAGGGTTCCGGGACAGCTACACGCCTGGTGAAGAACATTGTGATAGACATCTCGGTAATTGCTGGTATTGGCGAGACTCAGTAATTGTGTCAACCGCCTTGTCCACGTAAACAAGCATTGGCAAGACAGACACGAATCCACGTCCCCGAGACCTGTTAGCTTAGACGAAACAGCTCCCGGAGCTGAAACAAGGGGCAGAAAATCCACGCAAATAGCGTATCGCTTTCGTTTACGTCGCCACGATGACTATTGCGTGGGCAGCTCGAGGTATCTGTCAGGCAACCAGGTAGTTCGTTAGGAGGCATCACCCTGTCGAAGCGTTGCTCTTTCTTCCTCCTTCCTTGAGTCTCGAAGCAAGGAACAATTAATCGGTCAATTAAGAGGCTGTCCGTGTCACTCGCGAGTGAGCGAGCGCTTCCTACCAATCAGACGGGACGTTTCTACGTGATTTGTAGAAGGCCGTGGACACACACAGCCACAAAGACCAATCCGGTACACGCCGTCCCATGGACGGCCCCCAGGCAGGAATCCATTAGCGGGACCCTGAAAACGGCACGCGTGACGGTTTCGGCAGACAACGCAGGTTCTGTAGACCTCTGCCAGCAAGTTGGTGCATCGCATTGGTGCTAACATGTTCAAACTGCCACAGTATGGCGAGAGGATATTGGATGCGCTGGATATCCAGTTACCGGGTTAGGTGTAAGCAAAAACCCACCGATCCTCTCCTGAACATTGTAAACTGGTGGGCTTTTGCTGAATTCGCTCATAGGTATTTGGGCACATATACGCGCTCCTATGTTGGGTCTATAGGAGCGAAGATAAACGTGTTTATTAACGCTCATAGAGTGTACGTTGTGGAGATGGCTACCACAGACGAAGGGGTTGTCTTCGTGTTCGAATCTCCTTGACCGGTGACTATGCCTGAGTCATAGCACTGAGAAAGTTTCTTTCGGTGGGAATATGGGGTCATCAACTTCAGCACATTGTTCAGTCATTACGTATACTCCCTATCTACAACGAAGGCACGTAAATAGAATGACACGTCTATAATAAGCTATGAAACGTTGCACTGTAACGGCGAGTTAGTTGACCATGCTACCAATTAGGGAATAATATGTACGTGGTTCGTTCGAAAACTCGTCGACTCAACGAAAACCTCCCCATCATTTGAATTAACCGGTTGAAGGATGACTATATCAGTATTATAGACGACTAGTGCCATGACGGAGTCGATGTGAAACCCTGTGCCCAACTCCATCGCTAATTATTGTACATATTAAGATACACAATAATATGAAATAAGTTCGCTCTAGTTATATACCAGTGTTTGTACCCGACACATTCGAGTGAATTTATTTCGAAACATCTTTTGATTACCGGATCGGCGGAATTCGGTTGCCCGGCTTCGGTCGTCGGGGTTTTTTTGCATTTCTCTCTCTCTCTCATCAGCACAGTCATGTTCATCCTCATAAACTCGTTCCTCTCGATCTTCATCACCGCGATCACTCGTAGGTGGTTTAGCAAAAGCTGTCGGTCGTTGTTGGCATCACCAGCTGTTATCTGAAGGGACTGCAAATGACGACCTTGGGATATGACGCCCTCTGTTATGGATTCGTGTTGTAGATCGCTTGGTCCGACATCGATCACAGGCACCTCCTGCGCAGGATATGAAGAATCGGCTAGCTCGCCATAATATGCTTCATCGTTCTCGATACGGAGCTCGTCAACTGTGCTGACGAATTTGTGCTGTTTCCTGCTCGTGGTTAAGACTCCCGTGTTACTGACCTCTGTTGTGGCTCCCAATGGTGTCAAACAGAGTTACGATTGTGTCGTTAGCGTCAGGCGAGAGATCATCAGTGCCCTTGAGTACGGCGTTCCCGCCACGTCTGAACTCAATATCGTCTTTAGTAGGCCCGGAGATGCGGAAGCCGGCAAACGAAGTGAAAGGGCTCATTGTTGTGAGTGGCTCATAGATGTCACCATCCTCAATGAATGGATACACGAGGTCATGCGCTACGAGGTTCACGACCATCGATCCGGACACTGATGCATAGCTGCCCTTCGATGAAAACAGCGTCACGATAGGTACGCGAGTCCGGCGCAGTGACACGATGAGCTGAGTCCGATGCGGAGCAACGGCCGAGAACGAGAAGTGGTAGAGTCCAGGCTCCCGGCAGCGGAACGCGCCAACGCCCGTGTTGAGTTCCGCGTCATCGTTAGTCGGAACCTTATCGAAGTTAATGTAAGGCCCGTGAGCTGTTCCACGCGTCATCGTAAATCCAACCTGCTGCCCGAAGACAGAAGGCAGGATCATAAGGAGAAGAAGATTCTTGGAGGACAGCATTGTTAGATGGCTGGCTGATGATCAATGAACAATTCTCGGCCAGAGATCCGAGGTAGGCAAGTGATCGACACTTTTCAGCGGAGATGGCACTTGAGTTTCTTCATAACCTGGTGTGAGCTCTCTTATATACATGTGCGAGTCGACACAGAGTAGAGAGTGACAGAAGGGAAAGGACAAAGATGCCTATCAATTAGAACTGAGCCCGAGAGGAGGTTCCGACGATTGGCGGACACTGTCATCGAGACCTGTCTCTGAAACAATAATAATATTAATAAATAGTACCAGGGTTATTAGAAAGGTGGCTCTGCCTTTCACAGGGCACCTACGCCCTGCATGGGGCAGTTGAGGGTTGAGTTGTGATTAACTTAACCCTCTAACTTAATTAATTAAAAAAAATAATGTCGAATATTGCATAGGAATATTTCAGAAACACGATAGTACCCTTTACAATTTGCGAAATTTGAATGGTAACGATTCTTCTGGGTCCAAAGATCTGCTTTCCGTGCAAAATTGTTGGTATCCATGATAAGCTTCGGTGCTTTTACAAAGTCTTAGGCCCCCCTATTGGCGCGTAAACCGCACGCATCAGCTAAATTTTAGAACGTTTCAATTACGAATTTTGCCAATGTATAATAATTTGCCACGGAAGCATTTCTTAAAATAAAAATAATCCGTGCACAACTATTTACGGCCGTCGAAAGAACGCGGGGTTTTGAAATGAAAGCCTCCCATAAGCCATGATTACAATTCGAACATTAATTTGATAGACAAGTAGTCTTCTGGTGTACACTATGAATAAACAATATCAAAGCCAATTCACTTTTGTTGAACAAACAGGTTCACATGTGCAATAATAAAAGTCCTTGTAAGAAACATTATTCAATGCACACCGCCATATTCTATAAATGAAAACTCTATTCCCAATTGCTAATCCCACAAAACGATTGAATTTTACTTGTATTATAATATATTATATAATTTAACAGGAATTATAAAAATATTAAACCTATTGAAGTACAGACAGAAGATAGTTGTTCCCCCATAAAATATTTGAATTTCTTTTGATAACGTTTAATAAGAAATCTGAATATATTAAGATATAGTCTAGTACATAAATAATTTGCGGCAGATATATGTAGTCACTATCTACAGCTCTCAGTCCGGACACACGCCAGGCAATTTCGTCTGTTCCGGCAAATTTCCATACTCGACTCAGGTGTTCCCGCCTAAGACGATTATGAGTTATATAGGAAACATTATCCAGTATTTGTCATATAGCTGTAAAAATCATTATCTACGTCGATGAATAAGGACATGGAGCAGTTTGCATTGGTGTCGACAGCCGTTATTTATTTATTATCGTTATTATTTAGTCTAATATACAATATATTCCAGCAGGTTCTGTGCAGCTCGAATCTAAAGTTGCACCCAGTTATTCGTTGAGTCACCTCCGGTTGTTTTCGAGGACATTTCAATTTGTCTCGAAGACAGTGCCGCCTTCACATTTATCTGAATCATAAATTTGGTGATATTTCACGTGCTATCGACGAGTGTCGGTTGTTTCATCTGAATTCAATATTATCACGAGGAGGAATACGACCTCCGGAAATCCGGAACCCGCTGAACGTCGTGAGAGCCCGAGTTTTCGAAGCCGACTCGTAGAGCCTGCCGCTTTCAATGAACGGATAGACAACGTCGCTCTCGTTCAGACGAAGGACCATCGAGCCGGTCACCGTTTTGTAGCTGCCTTCCCCGGAGACCAACATCGTAACGGGTTCTTTGTTCAGACGCAGAGATATCGTAAGCGAGGTTCCCTCGGGCGCCAACGCCGACAGCGTGAAGTAGTACAGGCCGGGCAGTTCGCAGAGGAACGCGCCCACCTCAGGGTAAATAGTGCTGTTCTCGTTGGTGACGACTCGCTCAAAGTCGATGTCCGATCCTTGCGTCCTACCGCGAGTCATGGTGAATCCGACCTGCTGTTGCTGTCCGAACATAACCGGAAGAAAGGCCACCGCCAGAAGAACCGTGCCCGACCGCATCCTCGTTTACCTCAGATGATCACTACCGTTCAGAGAGCTGGTGGATCTTGGTAATCGCCGGCTGATGTTGAAATCTGCTTGTGTGTCCAACGTGAGATAGTGAGCAGGAGAACTCTGTTGCCCCTTATATAGGCCCATACGCAGGTGATGAACTGAGAGAACTGGGAGAGTGTGGAAGGGGAGAGGCCCCACTCGGATTCGTACCATGATCACACTGAGATGCTATGGTTGTAAATTGGACGACGAGAGAGAGAAAGAGAGCAGGCTTCACAGGTGGCTTCAAACGAGGTCCAATTTCAACAGTCGCATGCAATTGGATTGGATTGAACTCGCATTGACTATAAGGCGAGCCGAGGTGACCTTGAACTTTGGATTCATCACCATTCGCTGAGGTTCAAACTGGCGACGACAAATTATTGTGTTGTTGTTAGTGCATTTGTCTTGTTCCGAAAGCGGTCGTCCGTTTTTCGAGACACCGGAATGGCCACGCTGCCCATCGTGTCCATGGTTGAGCAAGTCTTCATTCAGTTCACGTTCATTCAAAGCGTGTACGGCGTCTGTACTTGGCGTGAGCAAATAGCGTTCGTGTTCCCCCGAAATACCAAAGAAAAGCCGTCAATCTTTAAAGTTTGCTAAGTATATTCATGCAATTCCTCTATGGCGAAATCGCTTACATCAGACAGCTTAGCCGAGCGGGCGGTGTATTCGACGAGAATGACCGAGGCAGTCTCGGGAAACGTATCGCGGCTCGGTAGCGTGGTGATCTAAAGAGAGAGAGACTCGCCGTTGAAGGGGGGGATCCGGAGTTCGATTTGCCTGCCGCGCGCATCCATCTTTTCGAGTCAATACCGTCAAAATACGATCGTAACTTCATTCGTGATGTCGTTTAACTGTCGACACACTGTGACGCGTATGGGGTGCGCAAGCAGGTTGATCGATTGACTTTATTGTTCGTATCGAGATCTCGCTGTTGTGACCGATGATGATTGCTTGCAATGTTCGCGTTCTCTGCTTTTTTTATAGAGAATTAAATAGCATCGTATTATATTTGACATGTACAACTGCAGATGGCACATAGGTACAGTATAGCATATAGGTACAGTGCGCACTTATGGATACGTTCGCAGTGGTGTTAACCTTAAGGGATACATCGTCCTGAACTTCCTGAATGAAATGTTTCAGGCCCTCAAGCCTGTATCGTCGACGTGTTTTTGTTTCTCTAGCCGATAGAGAGACCTTCTTTACCATTCTAACATCAGGACTATCCAACGTGTTTCCAGTTGTTGCACACATCCACAGAGGTAGAGGAGTTTCATGAACCGAAACTGTGTGGCTAAAAGAAGGCTTGGCAAGAGGGCTTCGAAAGGCTTCGACTCTCGTCTTCGTGAGAGCCGATGTACTAGCGCCATCACTAGTAACCACTCCGCCTTTATACAATTCGTATCTTTCATACGATTATATATATATATATATATCCGTAACTTCGAACGAGAGAGAGAGAGAGAGGACTACATGAAACGTTCGTGGCGATATGGTTCACAATAGTGCTAGACTTCCGCGTAGATTCATCTAAACATCCCCACACACGTACCGCGTTCATTCCGGCCAGAGCGCAGCGATCGGCGAAGAAAAATTCGATTCATAATACGAGTAATGTGCCCCTATGGATAAGATTCATTCGAAGAACATGCGTACACATCTTGTGTAGCTATCTGAGAGGCTAGCACTAGACATACCCCGCCATATGCCGCCAGATTGTCGGAATTGATGGTGCCGGCGCTCGTTCTGATGTTATTGTTGTTGTTTGGGCTGCAGAAATAGTGGACGCTATCGTCTTTTTTTCCCTCCTACTGAATGTTGCTGACTCGTCGGTCTGACCAACTGGCGGATGATAAAAACAGCGTGGCTGGTCCGAAACGGAGAGGTTTTTAGGTGAGGCAGTTGTACCGCAAACAACTGTGGAGCAGTAAAAGTGCAGCAGATCTTCGAGTGCAGCTGTCAGGTGAAGAGGGTGGGATATTGGAGGACCTTGAAGGTGAAGGCTGGGACGATAGCAGACAGAGGGAGAGAGAGAGGTTGAGAAATAGGCCGCTCAAGGTCCGAACCGCTGCTTCCACCACTTTCATCGTAATGATTCAATATTATTGGCTGTGCCCGACGGGGTTATTGGCGTTCATTATTATCCCGCAAGGCCAGACGAACGGACGGCGGTGTTCGAGGATGTCGGGGAGCAGGTGACGATTTCGTTATCTACTTTTGTCGCTCGTATGCGGGGGCCGACGATATATGGGGTGCGGGGAGAGACAGCTGTTTGTCCGCGAATGGTTAGACCATTCGAAGGAAATCGAATGGTGAGTCGCCCCCCCCGGGCCCCCCTCTCGGTGAAAGAGGTTTTTGCAGGTCACACCTGCTCACACACGGAAAAAGCAGAGACTGGGTATACCAGCCTCATAACAATTTCCAGTCCAATGAAATGATCGAATTGTAGAGGGGCGGGGGCTCTGCCATAACATCGCCTCAACTAGGCTAACCTAGCAGGCGGTGTTTGCTTTGTTTGTCGCGAATAGATAACGCGGAACATAATATTTGATTTGATGAATTTGTTTATTAGAACGTGACGATTTTTGAGCGCACTTGACGACCCGATTCCGAGGCGAGATTGTCACAGATACGATATGCCACACAGGCAGATGGCCTGATAATGAAAAGCGATATTCGATGGATTCACACCCGTCTTCTTGTATGTCTTCCGCAAGGCCACCTATCCCATCTTTATATATATATATTTGATTCACGGGCGAGCGGCGATAGCACCGAATGGCACGAGCCTTGTGTTTATTCAACTTTGGTTGGAGCCGAGCGAAAATGTAGGATTTTCCTATTTGTAGGAGAAAATGATCGCTTGCAAATCTCTCTAATGACAACCTAACCTTCATGATAACTATTGTACGATACAGTCGCAGCGAGTCACATCGGGCCTACTCGAGTCGCAGCTAGTGTCATCAGACAAATCCCTGTTCCCGAGGTCCCCTTGGACTTGTAGGCAGGTGCAAACCCGAGTATAGCTTAACTTTATCTAGCCACACTCGAGTGGGTGTCAAAATGATAATGGCCGAAAGTTTGTCTCATACCTAATATAATAATACGACAGGGACATCCAGTTCCTGTCTCCCTCGCTCAGATAAAGAAATATGTGTTTTAGCAGTCCGGCGGGATGTACAAGTCGCCGTTGCACCTTGCAGAATCAACACGATGTGAAACATTGGTGACAAATTTGCTCTGGCAAGCTAGCTGTAGAAACCTACCATGATGTAAATAGCTGTTCATTGTACAATTAGTAGATTACATGGTTAATATAGTTTTCACGTTGTACAACAAGAGAATGTGATCCTGATTCCGCTTGTATTATACATATGCACAAAAGACTTCTGTTTTGTTCATAATTACGTATATCGGGAATTCGCTCAAATTCATTTTACGTCTAAATAATCAAAAGGTGGAAAACGAAGCCATCGACATACGAGTATATATGGCTGAATCGTGGCTGTTCTCATGCGGATATCAGGATAACTTAACCAAGGGCACTCAGAGAACTCCGATAATCTAATATATGGAGATCGGAGAATTTAGAGGCCTCTGGAGGACTCTTACGAAAAAGAGAGAGGCAGATCCGACGTATAAGTGGTGAATATCGAACGCGCCGTCGATAGGTGCCCGACCGCTTTGCAGAATAACTTCGACCTAAGACGGCCTATTAACTAACAGCTCATTAAACGATTTTTGTTTGCTGCTATCCTAGATTTGACATCGCGAGCCCCTTTTACACAATAATCCGTTTCAGCACTCTGTCAGGGTGTTTCTTTTTGTTGAATTTAGGTTAGGCATGTAATACTTTGCTGAGTTCTTATTGAGTTATCAATTTACCCAAACATAGCCTTGATAAACGTCATTATTTATCATGAATAGTCATTTGTTTCCTTATACCTTGCGTTTAGAACTGAATGCTAGCAAGAATTCAGTGTTTTTGTCCAGCAGAGTTTTTTTTTGCATATCTCATTTTATTCATGCTACATTTCTAGAAGATATTGCCGAAAGAAAATTGCTTTTATAAAGGTCACCACATTGAGTTACGTTATACGACCATGGACGGGGTCAAAAGTGGTCGGAGTGTTTTAGGGTAAAGAGAAAACAGAACAGGCGATTGAATAGAGAGAATCTAACACTAACTAATGAGTATAAAACTTCCTGGTGCTGTAGCACCAAGGGCTCAAGACATCAAGGTAAACGAGGCTACAGAGCGTTCGTAAAGTTACGCATACATATGATCGCGTACCGAAGTTAATATTTCGCGACTTTTTCTCCTTGAACCTCTTTCGACGTTCGAACTTAGGTAACGTGTATTTCAAAACATAATAGATCAAAATCAAGGTGAACCTTGTTAACTTAGGGTACGCTAGACTCTTCCGTTGAAATCCTGTCAAGCAACATCCTCGTCCCTTAGGAAAATACTCTCTGACTTTTTTCACTTCTTATATATATATATATACAGGTACAAACAGGAACAAAAACGTCATAGATAGTTACCTTAAAAACGTCCACTGTACAGTTAATCTGCCTAACCGGGTTAATATTTTTAATACGTTCTTTTATATATTTAATATGCTCGAGTACCTTTGCAGACACACTGTTCCATATATCAAGCATATTTTCCTGTTGTTTTTTTTCCAAATAAACCGCGGCGCTTGTGATACTCGAACCGCAAACCATCGGGGCTAAAAACAAATATCGTCGACAAATGTATCAGATTTCTCAGATGGCTCCCACGCCATGTCCCGTTTATTCGAGCCAAATTATATTAATGGAGGTTCTTCGAAATCGAGACTCCGCTGCAGACGGTTTAATCCTGCCGAGGCTCTAATTGTATGCAGAAAAGGAAACATCTTGAAAATTCTCTGAACTGCTCGATAATATAATCGACAGTATCTCTGCTTTCAACAAATAACTACGCTGTTTGTTAATTGCTAATTAATATCTGCTTTGTTTGCCAAAGGCAATTAAATATGCGCTTTGTATGTCACTATTGTTCCAGTAAAATATTTCCCCAAAGCTCGCTGTTGGCTTCTTCTGCCAAAACTATGAGTGTCCAACATAGCTGCGGGATTATATTGAATGGCAAAGCAGACATCGTTAATTATTGACTATTGAGTAAGATATTGTTACACTAGAAGGCAAGCCTTTAAAGAACACATCGACTTCCACTGCTCGGCCCCACCCGAGACGGTCATTCCCAATGGCCGCGTTGTGCATTTTTGCCCCCATGTAGACCCATGTTTCCTGCCACATCTGTTTCTATGCATATAAACAAATAAAGCACACAAACCAAACGATGTCTCGTTTGGCAATCGACGCTAGATGTGTGCTAAACGTTCGATCCGTGAAAACCGTGAGAACATCAGTAGAAATCATTAGCGAATTGGTTACCGCTACTCCAGTCGGATTTTGCCTAGAGACATTCGGGTGCAGCCACCATTGTTTTCTCTGATTCATTTATTTATTCGTTCGCTGAAGAACACACTGACGTTCAGTGTCTGCAAGACGAGGGGGGGCACATCGTCTCGACGCCTAACGCAAGTATGCTGCTGTAGGATTCTTACATCATGCGGAATCTATGATTTATACTGTGTATTCTACTAGTGGCTGTATGGTGGTCGTTTAAGACACGATGTCCTGTGTGTCAGTGTGTGTCGCAAACGACCCGTGACGAACCTATTTGTACGCCCACTGTACGCCATATGTACATAGTTGCATGCATGCGTGCTAATGGACATTATCTCAAAAGAATGCTATCTCTAACAAGCAAGAAGAGGATGAACGTAGAACAGTAGCGCATACAGAGATTGGTACCGATGTAGCGTTGCACTGAGCAGTGAGCGCCTGCCACAGACAGAGGAAAACAACTCGGTGGCAGTCTGGCCGGTGTAGGTCCATTAATATGCACCTCCGAGACTTAACCTTCTCGTACAGGCAGAGATGGCCAAATGTCGACGAGGCGGAGGAGTTCGTTTAGATGCATTGTTGCTATATATGACAGCACGAGTGACGGCCGCTGGTATTCGTCCCACGCCCGCCTTTCGGTCTTTTTCTCGAGCAAGCGGTCTGACGAAGGATCGTGACGCCAACATATCGTCATAACAGAAAGCAACGGCAAGAGAGAGAGATAGAGCGAGAGAAATAAAGGGATCAAAAAGGTGAAGTTGGGCTCACGTTCGACCTTGCCAGAGCCGACTCCCGTCTGTAACAGGCAGACTGCCCTCGTCGACTACTGAGGTTACTCAGCGGTTTTCCCCTTCGAGCTAGTGACATTGGTGACAGGGTAGACGACATGACAACGAGGACGCGTCTGGCTGAGAGGTGAAGGCTTTCTCTTCGAGAAGAAGAACAAGCCGTAACGAGGGGGGCAACACAAATAGAGTTTAGTGGATGAAGCCTACGGCGATAGTCTCTCGTTGCCAGACATGGAGAGCAAAACGGGCGAGATTTGAAAGGTTTGGCTACATATCCGTATCGGTGCTATGATGTTGAGCTGCTCGTGAATTTCGACTGGGGTAGAGGCACAATGCTGTGCTGTGACGATATAAACAATACAACACTAGGGTGGATGAGGGGTCACAGTGAGAAAGGCAAGGCAAGAGGTTCGGTGGCGGCGAACAGGATAAGCGATTCGGATTGGCCTGGTCCCGTGTACCTTCACGTATTGTATTTTATCAATACAATAGCACTATCGACAAAAATAGTCTATTCTTGTAGTCTTTGCGTCTGGGTAAGGCCACGCCAGACATGAGGAAAGTAGAATGGATTAAGGACGACAGAGCTCAACCATAGTGTTTCACCCACCATAGAGATATACGGAAGGATTGTATGGTGCTCATATTACATAAAGGCATTTGTGTGATGCTTCGGGAACGATGCTATTATATCGAAGACATTTGTTATAGCCAGTATACGTTTTGCCTGATAATTGCCTGATCGCAAGTGCCTGATAAAATGCATGCTAATATTTTGCATTTCTGGGTATACAGACAAATGCAACGCCGTTACGCAAACGGAAATAGCCCGTATTTGAGCGTAGAAAGCTGCCCGTCGAACCCAAAAGCTATTATAAATGAGCCCGAATCAAATGATCAGAATTAAATTGTCATACATCTCCCGCCGAGATTCGCCGTCATTGCATCAGAGATGTTCAGATGGGATGGTCTTCGCTGGTTTTCATAGATGTCTTCTAGCTGCATGGCGCCATATTTTTCACATACTACCACATTAGATGGAGGCAGCACAATTTCGTACAGATCAAAGTATGGCTGTGAAATCAGGTCTGCCTTGCTTTTACTATAATGTAGAGCATTACATGTGCAGGCTGTAGTTTACAGCTGTAATATGGACTACAATCTACAGGTGTAAGCGCTTGCCATATGAACGCTATGGACGAAGCATGGGGATCGCTTTACACCTCGCAACGGCTGGCCTTTAGATTGTTCTCTGAGGCGGCCCGAAACGGGTGAAATACAATGAACTGGTTACGGCCACACGTACACACTCTGTTCCTCCCCCTTGAATCGTCTGCGTCGGTAAGCGCGGCGTCCGGCCGACGCGACGAATGGCCCCACCAAGGAAGGAAGAGCAATCGAGCAGCCAAGAATAAATAGAAACCCCGAGCTGAGCCTCCAAAACTGGTGCAGTGTCCGATTTCGTGGCCTATCTGTCCGACAGCAACCGAGGGAAGCTCAATGAAGCGTTCCCAAGGAAAAATACACAATAGCGAAACACGCTGCTAGCTGTCATTGCGTTCGCGAATCCTCGGGTCCTCGAGCGGCCCACCACCGGAGAAGTTCGACGTTGGAAATTCGACACAGACTTATCATGCTAGTGAATGTCATCTGTGCGACTTGTCGCTGAGACACATTATAGGCTAGATAGATGAATGCATTATTTGGAGCGCCCATCCTTTGGGCAGTGACAGCGAATCGAGGAGACATGCAGAGGAAGCTATGGAGGAAGAAAATTGTCTTGGTCATTCCCTTATTATTTCAAGGGGGTTTTCAGCGGGTATCTTGTCGAGAACCCAACAGTCGCCCGTTGGCCCATTCGTGATAACACTTGGTAAAATTTGACACAAATTTGTGCGCAGAATTCGTTTGTCTGCGTGCGTTTGAATTTAGCACGCTCATTCAAATGACTTCATTCGGAGATGGTGTCGCCTCTCACGGTTATACGGCGATTCGACAATTAGTTCCCACTGATGAGTGGAGTCGGTTCCGACTGCGAGCATACGGCCCCGATTGCAAATGCGCTCGGCTTTAGCAGTCTAATTAGACAGCATCGTGTTGTTTTGTGGACAAATATTGGGGTTGGCTAACCGCGTTGCTCTGAATCTAGAGCAGAGTTACGCGAGCCCCCGTGGTCCCACAGTCCACGGAAAACACGGCGTTTAGGCCGAGTGACCTGTTGGTGCGCTGTCCATTCCAATTGTGGTAGATCAACTCGAATGAAACATGTCGTCGGGTGAGAGATGCATGTGTGGAAGGTGAGCACTTGCGTGTACTTGCTAGACATACAGATAATTTATTTTAAACATAATCACTGGAGGTATATTGGCTGCGAAACATTGGTCGGGTAATGTGGAGCCTCTAAATGTTAGCGTTCGATTTGCCAGGATAACACATTTTGTCTTGATTATAACATAGTTATGTGTCCTGATAAAACAATGGTGGCAATGATCGCTGTAGATCCAGTTGTAGCCGATGTGAGGCCGGATACGAACCTGTTTTGTGGACTCGTTTTTTACTATTGCTTCAACGTCCAACACATAGACAACATGGATGTTTCATTAAGGAAGTAGTCAACGAAATCACTATTGGTTGTTACCGGCCATCACTGCTCACCGCAAAATTAGCAAAGTGCCATTGGCAAGAGCAATGCATTGCGGAACACTTAGTCTGCTCTTGGAACAATGAGACATGATAATCAACAGCGTCTACTAACCGGGACCTCATTGTCGATGGACACAAATCCTAAGATGATATCAGTGTCTGCCCTTCACGTTCATAAGCTGTAGCAATCAGCTCCACCAATACGCCACCGAAGTAAGGGGCTGTATGGGACGCCAACGCAACTGAAGGCCTCATCGATACATGTCAGTTAAGCGGTTATTGTCATTTGTTTCCCATCCTTCGACTTACGCTACTTTGGATGAGTGGATTTGAATTTTGGGTGGGTTTCAAACCTCAAGACCAGATCTGTGAAAGTGCAATTGCCAATGAGACAATTGGCGGAATCATTATAGTTGGCCATTGACCCTAACCCGCTTGTTCATGATCGAATAGATTGTGTGATGCGTGCTCACACACCCGGCAGGCGGTGATAGGGGCGAAGCGAGGTGGGGATACTTTTGTGTTTCCAACACTACAGAAGGTAATCTTCAAGAGTTTTTCAATTTCAGCCTGGTAATCACAGATACACGCGTCGAGTGTGTAACTCGATATAAAGATTACCGCTTATTTGCCGTTGGCGGCTGCTACCGACGAACGATTATAGGGGGCTCGTGATTACCTGCTGTTGCTAGGGCATCCGGAAAAAAGAAGAAATAAGCTCCGCGCGTCGCCGAAACTGCTGTTCGCCGTTAATGCGATTAGATTCTCTATTAGAAGGTGTACGATTCTGCTGGGAGGAGCCGCCAGGTGGATCGACGACCGATGACAGTTGGAACTGAATGAACTCTGTCAATGAAAGTCCTCTGGGGGCCTAACAAAGGGCCAATTGCACTGTAATATATTTTTAGTCGTTCTCGTCGCCATTATAATACATGCAGCCATTTAGTATACGAATATTTCATTGTCGTTCGTCGTGATTCGCGTCGAGCTAATTTTTCAACACCGTACGGACAAGAAGTTGCGAGATCTCAGCTGCCTACACCGGCTAATACGAACGATATGTAGTTTCTTTGCTAGGCGTATATTACTTTGGCTGAGCTTTAATGTCTCCAAACGAGCGGTGTTTATCAAAGGACAAACAGTGTAATATTAATGGAAAAAATTGGCCAAGCTCAAATAGCAAATTTCAAAAACCTTCTCTTCTTTGAAAGTGCAAAGCAATGATTTCTCTTTGCAACAGAATCAGTTACAGCGAAAGAGACGGGTTGAACCGCAAACGCACAGAATATTAGCGAAGCCCGCAGAGGGTTCGCCCCCTCTTTGACAGATGACACAGTTCCCTCTGACCGCAAACCTTATCCCTTGAGAGTGGCGCGTATATTTAGGCCACACTCGTCCTGACGCTCCTCTGCAACTGTCAAAACTTGTGCTTGTCATACTGATTTATTAATGTCCGTAGATATTGCTGCATCCTTGTTGGCGCAAAATCACTTTGACGTATTGGTTAAGCCGTGCTCAAACGTTCGGACAATAAGTACTATTTACCGTGGGGGCCGGGCGGTGCGTTGGAGCCCGTCGGTGAGTCGAGATTCAACCTTTTGTTTCTCGTAGTATTGTCGTTGAAGGCAGAGAGGCCGCGATAATCGATGTGCGCCTCGAAACATAACGCCACAAGGCGATGACGGTGTGTTTCATAACTGAAAATATATATATATATATATATATATAGTGTAGTTCCTGTTTGATGATACGAGCCTGGTGTTGGCGGCCTAACATTAAATGTCACCCACCACGTTCGGTGACACTGATTATACACCTGACATTGCTGGTGTGGTAGTTCCACAAATCGTTTGGTACAACAACAACATCGATCAGCAGCGTCACATCTAACCTCCTCGCATCGTGCTCAACTACGATCGCGCTGCGTGCCCCTTGTATTGACAACCCTCTTATGAATCTACTTAATTCCCAAGACGAATTTGGGTAAAAGGATCGAGTAAGTTGTATGTTGAGTTAGTCGTTCGCTGGCCTGACACCTAGTCGCATGCAACAATTACAGTTGTTGTCGTTGGGAAGAGATAGAGGCGGGTTGCATCACGGAGTATACCTCAAGACTAGATGCACGTCTACCAGGAGTTTTCCTTGTTTCCAGAGTCGCTCGTTCAAATGCTTTCGTTTCCCAACTCAGGTTAGCAACCTTCACTAATGTACTCTTTCGCCGCCTGTGTCCTTGCCTCAGACTATGCAACAATGCGATCGTCGCTTCGTGCGTTGTAAGGATAAGTTCTCTTGCACCATCATCGTCGCGAGCGACACCGCCGCCGCCGCAATCGCCACCTAGACGCCACTGGCACGACCGCACCCCGAGCGTCCCAGGGGCCCGCGACGGAAACTACGAGTGTGAACCTGCCACCCCCCCTGGGGAGTGAGGTACTGCTTACTGCTGAGACTTCGCTTTTCGTCGACTTTGCACTCGCGCGCGAGCTCGCACAACCTTTGCGCCAACCGAACGGATACTCGAGCGTTAACCGGCCGACGTTCCTGCATTCTGCCACAGTCATCAATAACTCGCGGCCGTCACCGCCGTTGAGCGGTCGGTCGTTGCCGCCTCTGCGAACGTGTCGCGAGATGTCTCGTGGCAAATGAGGTGGCCGGCCACATCGATACGTACCGGGTTACCGTTCGTCGTCGATAGAACACCGATGGCATTGCCCACACACAGAGCTCACTCCCTGTATTTGCTTTGAGGGAGCCCGCCACAGGGTTACTGCAGACTCACACACACAAGCCAACCGGGTGCGGGATTGTACGTCGTGTAGAGAAGGCTTGTAGTTGCATGATCAACATTGTCATGCATTGTCACAGCAGAGTTCGAGATAAGTCTCGTTGCAAGCAGCGACTGTGTGAGCTTCGAGGCGGGTTTCAGGCTGAAGGCACGCAGCTGCCCGAAGGCTTTGACCGGTCATGCTGCCCGCCTTAGCTTGCTGCCAACGATGCCCTCCTGCGACCGCACGACCACCGCTGGCAGTATCGCTCATTGCAGACCAGTGCTTATAGACTTCGACAGACGATGTCGGTCCTCTTGAATACAACTTCGACGAAGTCAGTCACCTAACGAGCGAACGTGCGACAGTCTATTTCAACTGTTCGGCGGAGACGGGAAAGTTTGTGCTGTCCCCCCGGTTCCGACTCCTGTGACTGAGCTGGAACGAGGCGGGTGACCTGTACGGATAACCTTAACAGATTAATTCCTTCCTTTGAATCAGGAGATTTTCGCTTAAGATATATTCTCGTTATTCATTTATTATTAATTGATCCTCTAAAGTATCGTGCATAGGCTCTATATAACGTCTGAACTCCAGCCCTAAATCTGCAGTCTACCCTACAACTGTTTATGAAGCAAGGCATATTTTTTCCTATACTTCCTAAACCATTTAAGTGGAGGTGAACGCTGGATGATAATTTTACATAAGTGGAGCAGTATTTTTTCCTCTCGATCGCGTGACCGCCTCTCTGCGGCTTTCTCCGATTGCCGACGGGGAAGCTCACTTTAAAGTTCGCCGCCGCACGAAAAAAACCGAACACAAACCAGAGTTCGTGTAAGCTGGTTTTTTTTTTCGACCTCGTTTTCCGCACGCGTCCACATGCGAAACAATTACCCGAAAGAACTCTTTCAGGCGACATCTATCTACATACATACGCTCTGGTGTGATTGTGTGAAAAGCCTCCATTAGTCCACCACGAAACAGGTCATTTGAAATCTACGATCACAGGTAGAATGGCTGGCGAGATATGCCCAAAGTAGAATTTCTTCGCCACCAATGAATAACGCCGGCGCCACAAGATGTCGCCGAGACAACCTCGCTTGGACATTCAGCTAAAGGTTAAAAAAAAAATAGTCACCAACAGATTGCAGTTGGGACTGCAGCTCCTACGTGTTTCAGCGTGTTTGTTATTCACTCAAGGTCAATTAGGCTGGGCAGCCAGCGTTTGTTGTTCATTATTCTTCTAGAAAGCATGTAATAAATATTAATTATAGTAATAATTTTAATCTATCGCAAGCCGAAAATCGAATTGGGCCCTTGGGATACCACGACATGAGCATTTTCGTCGCACGGGGCGAACAGCCATAGGCGACCTTCGTAACAGCTTAGAAAAAAGATGTCGTACACAGAGTTGACGAAATAATGCTGAATTGCTAATGCATAGATATCATATAGGTCACAGCATGCTGTCGCGTCGACATTCGAAGCGCCAGCATAGGCCAGTATAATCAACGGTACGTTCATGTGCTCTGACAGCCTGCGTCACAGCACAACTCGACCAGTGTTGCATAGAGAACATGTCGAGCATGGGTAAATCTCGCATCGCCTGTGGACACCTGCGCGAGCAGTATCGAATCGAGGTGCTCGGATGAAATGTGTACGCGCAACTCAAACATACTTGCTGAACGCCTCTAGTACCGTTGTAAGTACGAAGAACATTAAACACTTCGATAGTAAATGATTATCGATGAGGGCTCACCTCCATGACGGATTCTGTCGATACACATAAATCGGAAGGCACTGGGAGCCGTGCAGATACGCTCGCGAGGTCGTTTCTGAGAACTAACAGTTGCAGCAGCAGCAGCAGCTAACGGTTATATATTACTTATTTACCCTGTGTCGCAGAGGGAAAGACCAGTCCATCAATAGCGACAACGCAGCCCCAGGACGACAGCGATGTTTACCACGATCGCGACGATGGCAACGCCGCATCAAGCGGCTAAACACGACCCGGGGCGAGTCTTATCGCGTTTCAATGCTTGCGAGCCACAATGTGCTCGTCATTCTTCGCACACGGCACACATTAGCCGCAAAGTAATGTGATAATTCTAATGTAACAGTAATACCACTGTGATTACTGCCAGTGGTCTCCCTTCGCTGGCCGGAACGCCCTTGCTCATTAAGGCTTCGAAGGGATCCAATCTAGTCCGCGTCGTTGTTCCGTCACTCTCTCGCTCTCTCTCTACCGCCTGACTCGGGCTGGCTCTAGGAAGCTCGTGTTGAGCTTCCGGTCAGTTCGTTGAACGGATTCGCCGTGTCCTTATCAAACTCCGGCTAAGCTCCTCGGCACGGGAACCTGCCGGAGAGCCCAGTACGGGGCAGTGCACCCGCTCGTTTAGACCCTTCTCTAGCGGTCCTTCATTGACGATTGGTTTCGTACGGCAGCCGCCGGCCACGCAGGGGCCAACAAACTCATGGAGCGACTCGACGACGGCGTTTTCAGGACATGTTGGGGAAGGCAAATCGTTTTTGCTGTTTACAGAATTTCTTTAAACATTTTGTTTTTGTTAAAAATTGACACCTGTTGCGAGGAATCAAGGTTTAGTTGTGATTACAGCGTAAACCACTTTCACCTAAAAGGTTTTCGGCCTGACTCTCAGCCAACATTTAACGTCCATGGTACAACTGCTTCCGGCATTGCTTCATAAGACGGACCCCTTGAAAATGCAAATGTGCAACGGTGGAGATCGAACCCGTGCACCTACGTGTCCCCTCCGATTGCGAGGCACACACGTCTGCACCACGCTACCGGGCTCGACAAACCACTTTCACCTAGGATGCTAAAACTGAATGCTGGAAACGATATAAATATATATATATATGTATATATATATATATATATATATATATATATATATATATATACCGCCTTGTGCCTCACGATAGCCGCAACGAAGCAAGCCGCAAACAGCATGGGAGCGCGCGAATTCAAAACCAAATTTCATACATGTAGAGTGAACGTCCGTAGACACGTTGAGTGTGTATCCGTTCTTGGTCGCTGTTCATTGAAGCACCATTGCGATGTCAGTGCTCCATGAGAGCAATGAACGATGAGTGACAGCTTTGGTGGCTGAATGGATCACTAACGTCGCGCGCAGGCTCGCCGCCGCCGCCGCCGAAACATCAACAACAACCGAACACGCAAGAAGCTGGACGGGGACGAAGTGGAACAGAGGCAGACATGAAAAGTCGCCGCACTCCTCCGAGATCCGCTTCTTCTCAAAGTATCCAACGAGCGTATTGTCACCCACTCTGCAATGGCGTTCGATCGGCTGGACATTGGCTGTTTGTTGCGACTCGGACGGCAGGAAGGAGGGAACGTCACCACGCTATCGTCCTCGTCTACGGTGCACACCGGTGGATGACATGGATGTCCAGCGGCAGGCGGACGTACATAGCATCCTCCCCAGATGCTACTTGGTTTCGCGGTAGGGTGGCCATCTATCAGACGCGATGACATCGTGGCGGCCGTGGATGGGACACAGCGTGGAGAGGCGATGTGTGATGGGAGCAGAAACAATGTTTTGTCGAGGCTACGGTGAAGAGGAGGAGCAGCGGCAGCAACAGCAGCAGCAGCACTACGATCTCTACTTTTTTGCCGAGTTGCCACCGCGCCGGTGACGGAGCGTGGCGCGACGGTGCCGACGGCGTCGGCAGAGGTCGTAGCGACCGTCGGCAAAGAGAGACCGAACGATCCGTTTGCTGCGATGGTGACTTATTCAGCAGCTGGATGGGGTGGGCACGATGGACGACGAAAAGCAGACGATACGCGAAAGCTTTCTGGGGCTCTCCGGTCCGGCGATGGAGGTTCGGAGGATAACGAGAGATAGAGAGAGAGAGTGAGTGAGAGAGAAAGAGCGAGAATTTCGAGGGGAATACTGTATGCGTTTGCGATCCGACCCGTCAACATCCGGCGAGATAAAGTGAGGGCCCAGAACTAGAGAAGAAAATGTTCTCACACAGTGGGCCAAGTGGCTTACCTCTTGGTAACGCCCTGACACGGCCTAATGTACGGCCCCGCGATCGTACATCCGGCAGAGTGCGCCACGGATAGCGGCAAGTGCGAACATGTTGTCTTGGTACTCACAATGTAGCAAAGGTTTGTCTTAGCGTCCAAAATGATCGGTAATAGATTGTGACTATCAACATAGTTTCCGGTCAAATAACAGATAACCCAAGAGTACCTGTATCAGTGCATAGTTCGACTGTGCACAGGGAGTGCCGTAAGCGAAAATGTCCGTGTGTCAAACATGGTTTGCAAAATGTTAATACGGATATTTGTGATCTCAAAGATGCCCCTCGGTCCTGCCGGCCAGTGATGTACTACTGATGAGATGCTGTTGACCCAACGAAACGATTGATTCGACCAAGTACTGCTCACAATGACGAAATTAAAGCGAGCAATCTATCCGAAGCGGTGCAAATTGGCTACTCAAGAAGGACGCAAGACAAAACAATATATATACACATACGCACACACATATATCTGTATATATATATATATATATATATATACAAGATAAGATTATATCCTCAAGACCTTTTGTAATTTAAAGTAACGATATTCCCTACCGCTCCCAAGTATCTTTTTTTTTGAGAGGAGGAAATTTTCTTCAAACCTACGGACACCACCAGAAACACCTTCCAATCTCCGTGGAAGTGGGCCCCGATCCAGTGCAGGCGGTGGGGTTGACGTGGATGACAAAACGCCACCTCTGCCTGCTAAAAGCACCATCCTCTGCTGAGAGTCTATCTCTTCTCTAGAGTCCTGCAGCTCTCAACTATCAACCCTTGCTTATTGCACATACAAAGGCAGTATGACAAAAATCACCCTCGTACACCGTGAGCTTAGCTATTGTGTGAAATAATATGATCTATGTGTGGCGTAAATAACGCAAAAAAGCAATCCGCCCAGAGATCCTTCCCAGGACAGCCCCCCGCTCTCTCTCTCAGTTCGCTGTTCATCCGAAACGTGCAAGTGAACGAGGCTGGGACAGGGTCAAGCAGAGAGCGATACACCTCAAGACTTAAGTTTTCGCGCGTTCGACACTTGCGTCCCCGCTCGCTGCAGACACTATCCATTCCTCTGTGGCACCGCGTGTCGCTGTAGATTCGCCTGCTGGCGGCTCAGTTAAGTATGGCTAACATTTCGTAGCTTTCAGCGTTGCCCCCTCGTTGGGGCCCGCGTCTTCATCGCTGCTGCGTTGTGTCACTAAAATATGTCAGCCGCTCCATATCAACGGCGTTAGCACATTGCGGGACGGGGGGGGGGGGGCTCAGGCCCCACCGATCCCCGACGAGACCCGCGATGGTGGCACTCCCCAAGCGGCTGGCTCATGGCCGGCCGTGAGCGCGCGAGCAGAAAGAAAGCTCGGGGTGAGGCGGTGGCAGCGGCTGCAGACATCACCACCGAGCGAGAGTTACGGGCGAACCAAGCAGTGTAAGGGGGGGGGCAGGTCCACGGCCAGAGATGGCCCCCGTCAAGCCTAGATGTCCCTGAGGATGTTGGCACATACGCACAGTCGACGGACTCGACAGACGGCGATGACAAGACAATACAAGCAGCGGGCGGCAGCAGCAGCTCCTCTCTTACGGGTCACCGCCTCGCGCGCGCGCGCTTCCGACGAGAAGTGGGATCAGCCTTGGGTGCGCGTCAACCCACGGTAGTAGCTGCACTCAGAAGCGGATGAGTAGCACCACTTCAGCGGCCGGCTGCCGTAGTCTTCGGCCGTGTTCGGGGACTTCAGCGCTGGCGAAGCGACCGAACGCAGCCGGCGGAAGCAGTAGCAGCAGCTGCAGCACACGTACGGGGGAAAGAACATTCTGGCGTTTCGCTACGAGATATTCATGTACCCGAAGGCACTCGCGACCTCTTCTTTTCCCAGATTCTGGCTGTTCCCGATCTCTCTCTCTCTCTCGTTCAGAGTCTTGTGCTGAACTTCGCCTCTCGCTACTATTGTTCCTATGCCGCGGAATCGGATGATGAGTTTCGATGGTATATTACGAAAGATGGGGCCTGTCGGGCCAGGCCATAAAACTCGTCGTTTTTTTTAACCAGCCCCGAACACGGTGGCGTGGCGTGGGGTTCAATGGAAACAGGGAGATGATCGAGGTGGTACGCATTCGATTCGAATGTTTGACATTTGCCGCGAGCATCGTCGAAGTTCTTACTTATCGACAAAAACCATGTCTTATACAACTACAAATGTATCGATAGATATCCAGATATAATATTGCCGTTTTCGACTTTATATCAGCATGTTCAGATTACCTAACAAAGGTGTAAATATAAAAGCTACAATCATAATAATATCGCCTTGTATACTATCACACTATGAACCGGTGAGAACGCACAGATTAGTGAGTACTCCGTATTGAGCATAACAATTTCGTTACGTCATCGAAGGGGGCGGTCGAGAAATGACGGCTGATAGCAGCGAGCAGTGTATGACGAACGCATGTACGAAGATTAGGCAAATCTGGTTGTAGAGATGGATATCGGCCGTATCGGCCGCTTACTTGCACGTCGGAGATTAATTTCACGTTCGTTATGGGCGGCACGTGTATATCAATGTTTTTGTGTTATTATTGTTATTATATTACTATGATTCATATGAATTCGCTTCGTGAAACGATACATTATTTTCCTTCTATCAAAGAGACCTAGTGAATGTGTTAGCGTTTTCCAGGGTCTCTTTGATACATTTGTCCTTCTGAGCTGTCATATTTATGTGCAAAGCTAGCCGAAGTTATTAAACGCTTATGCACGAAGCCGAATGACGCCAAGACGAACGGTTCGATGTTGTGAACTCATTCTTGACACAGCGACGACATAAAAGCAGCAACGTTCGGGAGTGTGTGTGTGTCTTCTTTCTTCATGTGATATACAAAATGCAAAATAGTCGAGTTTCTCTGATCGCTGCCGATCAATGACTGGCGCTCGTTTGACCTGGCGCTTGCACGATCATTTAGCTGAGTTTCGTTGCCCCATCGGGAGCGAACAGATCCGGAAGTCGAAGCACTGATCCAGTATCGTTGTCCAAATGGGCTATTCTCGTTAATTGGCCGATGTCTCAGATGTTAATTGCCGCCGCGTCCCACGAGAGTATAAATTATGTGCCATTGTTGGCTTACACCAGCTCACATGTACGATATGCCTGCATGTAGTTGCTCGTACATAAGTATGCGCGAAGCAGCGGTGACGCATCCATAATCTGCTGCAGTCTCTTGACGAGCGAGTGGCTTCGTTTACTGCATAAACAGTCGGACATGTTTTGCATAGAACTCGACATCAAGGAAGAATGAGATGCCGATTGGCGCGGGCTTTCTAACGTTGTACGTTACTGAGACGGTGGTAGTACGCTTACACTTTATGACACTCTTCTGGCCGGCGCCATCACTTTTGGCGGTCTCCCTCCTGGCTGTCGATCCAGAGATTCCGTATCCAAGCGTATATGGTCCATATGCGGACTCAATCAATGAACTAGACTTAGTGACATTGTGACGACGCTATTGGTCGACTTTACACCAAAAATCATCGTTATTATGAACTTGAAACTTGCTTCCGCATGTTGTTTTCCTTGTTCGTCGAAACAAAGCACAATACGAATGCGTTCCACAGTATTCGTATCCCGCAACACAGTATTTCCTATAATTGCCTATTATTAATTGTATATTATTATAATTATTATGAATTAATTATCTATTATCTAACATTCCTATTCTAACGTATTGCTCCTCAGTTGTCTTAATAGAAGAGGAAATTATCTCCACTTGTTATCATCATGGCAATTACTCAGGTCGTTCCACTCTCGCTGTACTCAGACAATGACAACAGGACACTCTCTCACCCGCGGCCTATTTCACTTCGCTGGTCCAAACGAAATCGACAAGCATAGAAAATAGTCGGAAGGTTACATAAGAATATTGGATACTGTTAGAGGAACATTATGTCATTTTATATCAATGTTATGTAAGAGCATCAAATCAATCAATCGTCGTGTGGTGCTTTCGTTCGAACGGGTCAGTAATATTCAGGGCACTAGTTTGCTTTGAGCTATCCGATAGCGGCCTATTGCATAAGGTTAATAATAAGTATTATATAAAATAAGTGGACAGAGCCGCTGTGGGCAATCAGGAGAGAGCTCATGCACAGCAGATAAATATATATATATATACATCTTGGAGATATGTACATGTATATATTGATCTTCAAGTATTTTCACAGCAGGTTAGCAAATAATTAGGTCATTGTTATGACTGTATTAGTATAGATTAGATTATCGATTATAAGTTCTGTTCATTCGCACCAAGCGCTCGTTAAGTGTACTAGTCTTCAACATTTGTTGCATTCAAGATTCAAAATCGTTATTAGAAATATTTCTAAGCTGCAGTACGTGGCTTGACCTTCAAATAAACAAGCACAATTCAATCGTGAATATATATATATATATATATATATATAGATGCTTAGCTCTAATGTGGCCGCAAGGAAGTAGAGAACGTCGTTTCTTATTATAGTAACGAGAAAGTAAGACGAGAGCGCCCAATTACGAGCGCACGCTGAAGTTCGTGTAGTTAATGGACGCCAATGACCGTCTGACTACCTCCGTCATCGTCTAGAGAACAACGTTCGGTCATAGGTAGAGACACACAGCTTGGAAAAATCGGATATTGATAATCCACACATTTCTACCGCTGCCCCCGGGGGAGATGTGGATTTTCCCGCGTCGCAACATTTCTCGTAGTCATACGCAGCCATACTGATAAGTTCCGACGGGTGCCTTCTGATCGGGCGGCTGGGGGCTCTTCAGCCGCCAGCGGAACAACTATCTTTGGAGCCGTCTCGCTGATCGCTCAGGCAGAAAATCCGACAATACAAGTCGTAAATCATTTAGCTGTTAGAGCCGCCTAGAATGTTGATTGTAGCATGCGGATATTCCAGAGAATCGTAATAGTAATAACAAGTAGGTGTCGTTCAGGAGGGGTCCCCTGGTGCCAGCATCATCACGTAAATGTTAACACGTCATGTAAATCACGACGAGGCATATTACTATCGTGAGGGCCATCATGACCTGTGATTCCGTACCAGATTCTTTCAGTTGCAATATTGAAATTCCGATTGCAGATGGTGGAACCTTCATCGAGACACACACAACAACGACAACAACCAACTGGGACCTGGCAGGCGGTGGGATGTATACCCAGTGACATAGTATGTCTAGGGTTTCGCCCTGACTCTCAGCGAACACTGAACGTCCACGGTACAACTGCTTTTAGCATTGCTTCGTAAGACGGATACCTGAACGACATAGTATGCCGGTTTGACTCTACTGATCTCTTAGCAGCACTCCTGGTGTTCGATGAGATCAGGGCTAGATAAATTTAGCCAAATTCAGTAAATTTATTACAGTATCAAACACAATTAATAATAGCACAATTTATATGCTGTATATAGCGTATTTTTTATAGCGAAATTTGACCATAACGCAATTTTGTCCAAAATATTGAATTGAACTTAGTGGTGGTGCTATTGCAAATCTATACGGAATACATATATATATATATATATATATATATATATATATATGTATTCCGTATAGATTTGCAATAGCACCGCCACTAAGTTCAATTCAATATTTATTAAACATCATCTGCATAGTAACCTATTCATTACACTGACCGTTATTAAGTCGCTTCGACGAATGCTGTCGGGACCCCTGAGCCGCCGCCACCATCCTAAGGCACAACGACAATACAATTTTCGTTATTTATCCACAGCTAAGTGTATGCTTGTGTTCCGCTCCCTGTGATGTTGTCGTTGAGGCGCTATTGACGTTCAGGCGCGTTTTAATACGACAATCTGACCGATAGCCGATATATTATCACCTTTTACTAATCCATGAGGGCGTTATTCAATTCAGTGGCAGAGGCAACGCTACGCCGTGGCTAGCCTTCGTGAAGCCGTTGTATTTAAACGAGCGTTGTAGCTGTCTATAGTAACGTAGGCCAGGTTACAGTAACACATCACCATTACGACGCAAGGACACGGCTCGAGTTTTCCGCTTTGTCTACCTCAGTCACTTCGTCCATTTGCTCTTTCTCTCTCCAGCGAGGGCCAATGAATGACTCTGATACTTCACATGCAGACCCACTGCTTCTCGCTCTATACGCCTCTTGTTCCCCTTCCCTTATCGGTGTCCAAGCTGTTGCTACTGTTAACTGGACTATATCCTGTTATCTTGCTGTCACAGCAGCATTGTCACATTCGTAAACACGATTCACTCACAGAATCAACGATACACAGTGCTCGCGCCTGAAGCTCTCGGTCGCGCGCACAGGTGAGATGAGAGACTTTGCTGTTTCTCGAGGCGGGCACACTGTTCGCTGCAGGTTGACGAACAGGTCACCGGGCTGCCAGCCGTCGTCAGTTCACTGAGCGCCACTGTTACAGAGTGATAGCAGTACAATCATTTCTAACAATTAGTCGCCTTTCGAAGTCACGTCGCTCAACCTCAAGATACGACACATCATGTAGCTAGCTAGTCGATTCGTAGCAGCTCATCAGATGTTGTTGACTCGAGACGAAACGCCAAAATCAGCAGTTCTCCGGTAGGACGCCTATCGAGCCTCGTCATGGTGACCGTCTTAGCCGAATAGCTGTCTGTTCGCGGTCACTGCCACCATCATGTTCAAGGGCGAAATCCGTCCGTCGTTCCAACTCCGGACGGACACATAGAGGCGAAGAACAGGGCGAACGACGACGCTCGTGGGGTTTGCCTTGTTTCAACCTCCGAGCTACATTTTCTCTCGGGACGGAAGGAACACAAATATCGGTAACATCACAACGGCGATTCCATATACAAGATCCAACATCACCGAACACTAATTGAACACTGCTGTCAACATTGGCTCTGCCAGCTGGGTACTTCCGCCAAAAATTGCTATCGGCCGACACAAACGCTCAGCTAGTCCATATACATGTGAGACACTTAACAATTGGCATTACGTAACAACGAGCAGCATTGATGTAGTATTGCCATGCGCTGATATCGCTACCAGCAACTGATGTAGTTGTTGTCCTCCTCGTTAGCGCACTGGCAGGCCACGCACACTAGCACACATGGACACGCACAGCAGACGGCGCAGACGTGACTAGACGTTGCCTATGACGAAAGACCACGGGGATCACTACTGCGGACACGATAGCGTTATACGTCTTTCCTCTCCGGTAACAGGCGAATGCTGTCCGGCATGGTCCGTGTTGCCTCCTGCTGTCGGCCCTCGACAGAGGTTCGGAGGAGAACAACCCTGGAAAGGGTCGCCCTGAGAAAGGGCACCGCTATTGCACCAGCAGCTACGAAAGTCGTGGGCTTTTGGGATGTCGGGACGTCCCTAGGCCTCTCTCTCTCTCTCTGTCTCACTCTGGTTCTCTCTCTCTTTCTCTCAGGGTAGATTGGGACTCGGTCGGTGCTGCGTCGATTACGAACGTTGTTGCTGCTACTGCTGCCATGGCTCTGGTAGTCGGGCCCGGCTGCTTGACGCCGATGGCTAACGGTGTCGTAACGGTGCGCGAATCCCGCTCGCTCCCATGGCTGGGCTTTTCACCGCCCACGCGGCCTTGGCAGAAGCCACAGACATCCGAGTTCTTAGTCTCCTCCTGCCTTGGTGTCTCGTCGATGCCGCAGGAGTGTGTAGGTTAGCCTGGAAGGGGGCTACGTACCCTTGTCGGTTCGGCCGACAAGGATGTCATGTGGTCGCAAGTGATGCATGGGACATCAATGTATGCCTGTCTGTCGACGGTGCTGACACAAGGCAGAGGAAAGGTTATAGGCCAGCCACGAAATGCGAGGGGGCGAGATCGTCGCTCGTTCGTGATTTGCCGGCCGTGCACCCGACGTGCATAATTCTCTTGATTCTTCACAGATATTAGGAGTTCAGTAATGATTACAATGTCATCACAATGATTTTGATATATAATACAACCGTTACTATGCATTTGCATACGTTCATTTACACTGACTGCTGGTTGTCTTTTTGATTCATTAATCTGTTTGTCGTTTTTCGTAAAATCCAGAGGTTTAAACAGACGAAACCATATGACTACGATCCAAAACTCTGCACAATGAATGAATGCATAAGGCGATTTTTCGATTCCTCGTGTCGTCGTTACAACGTCGGCATCTATCAACAGTGTTCACTGTGTTCGTGGTTTCTCTGGAAAAGGATGGCATACAACGCCTATATATGCTGTCAAATGCCACGAAGAAAACGCGATACGTACACCACCAGATAGGGGCGTCTCTAGTGGTGTGCGTGCGTTTGAAGACAATTTCCTCCTCTACAAAAAAAAGAGGCAAGACCAGATACACGCATGTCGGTCGACACGATCCTATCGAACATGTAGTAGCTGTTCGCAAGGTGGACTTCGGCCCCCAAACGAAGAAAAAGGTGGCGAGATCTACGAGAAGAGATCGTAGAGGAAAAACAACCCGACCACGATGAGGATGGGGGTCCGCGAGAAGACAGCTTGGGAAGATGACGCAGACACAACGAAATGGAGCGAAGAACAACAGCAGCAGCAGCAGCATTGGGGAGAACCGCAGCAGAAGCAGGAGCAGCACCGTTGGACGGGATGATGTCATTGCATTTGGCTCGATTGGGCCATTGCTGTTTTGTTGAGTGCAATCACCCCTCTCGCTCGCCCCCCCCTCATGTGCTGTCTGCTTTTCCCGAGAAATACGGCCACCACTTCGAGCTAGCTCGTCTACGTATACCTATCCACATGGCCTGCCTGCCTCACCGCTGTAGGGCTCCTGGATGTCGCTGGCCGGAAACTTCATCCATTCGCTATGGCGCGGGCGATGGCAAGATCGCGCCCGGCCCATGGCGAAAGCCCTCAACGCGACGAGGATCGCAGGCTCTTCGCGGTACTCTTCCCCCCCACCCCCCCCACCCTCTCCTCCCATCCACTATCCCTTTATATAATAGGTAATGGTCTGTCATGATGGTCATGTTTACTCTCTGCTGGCTGATGCGTCGCCGGACGAGGAAATGGCGGACACAGGCAGCATGGGTGGGTGGCTGGCTGGCTGGCTCTCAATACTATCGATACTGCAATAAGCGACGCCTGGCTGACGGGCAGCAGCATCAGCAGCAGCGGTTGCGGCAGCAGTGTTTCTTGTCAGAGAACGAAACAATGGCAACCGACGATGGAGCGCAGAATAAATGGCGGGACGATTAACGAATATTGCTCCGACCGACGCTCGGCTGCACATCTGACTCGGGTCAGACGGGTTGATCAGACGGCTGGCATCTCACCTGTGGCGAATCAGCGAGTGATGAACCACAACGGGGCGAGGCACAACTTGCCTCAATCACCAGAAGATGTAGTGAATCTGCTCGCGCGTTGCATGGTCACCAACGAACTTGGTGAATTGCGGCAGCGTTGCGGAACGATCTGTAATCGGATCAAAGTCATAGTAACGTTGTATCAGATTGTGAACGAGGTACAGCTCAACGATGAGCGTGGTGGTTACAATTACCCATTTTCGTGCACAGGCATAACTATGTTCGTCATACACCATACCTGCATAGTGTCGCTCGGCGAGTGCTTCGGTGGATAGTAGATAAGCTATATATATATACATATATACAATGGGTAGTATCGGTAGAACAGGCGGCATTTCGTCAAAGGTCAGCGCTGTTTGTAGTTACGTATGTAGGTCAAAGGCAACAACCCCCATAGGGGCAGGGATACAGGCGACGAAGGCTGTAGCCGTAGTATGCTCATGTTTGCTTTCTCGTTCTTACGATGGTTGAGCAGCAGCGAGCAGCGTTCCTGGTGATCTTTAGGGCGAAGCATGAGGTTTGCCTGCCGGAGACGCTGTCCTTTAGGTCGATGAGCCACTATACACGTGGCCACAACTGACAACCACGCAACGGCTGGTACACGCACGCGACACGCGACTCCCCAACAGCCACTTTGTTGATACTTCGCTAAATCAATAATCAGCTGTTGATTTTAGTTTCATAATGATAGTCGGACAATAACATCAAAGATTACCTTGCTCTGAGGCCATTCGAATCATAGCCTATTTATAATACAAATCGCGCTATGGATGTGTTTATCCAACCAAGTTTTTATAGGTATTCGCTTACCCCTCAACGCTTAGGTGGCTAGGACGACTAAGTCTCTGACTGTCGAAAGCCAGAGGTGGCGCGTGCGAGCCCCGCTGCGTGATGACATATATGAGAACTTAAGCGTTGTAAAATCGCAGCTCCTTTAATAAACCAATAAAGCTTTACCTTTACCTCTGACACAGTGTTTCAGTGCACTTTCACCTTGCCTAATTTCGCAACACAACGTTAGTAGTGTGTGGTTGGCAACTACTTAAATGTACGCGAGAAGCAATTACGGGCCATTCGGGTCATGCGACCCGGCGCCATTCGTCCAATTAGCACCGCTCGGCTGACGCGCCAAAATCAAACTACGCGAAGCAACGGCTGAAACGATAACTAGATTGATAGTATGGTAGATGTCCACTTAGATACAAGCACCGCTCATTCTACAAAATGCAGCGAGTGGGGCAGCAGCACACAGGGAAAGGTGATGGCTGCTTAGAGATCCACGAAAGGGCGGAAATGCAGAGCGGAGCGGAGCGGTGCGCGTATTTATTTTCCATGGAAATAGTCAACTGGCCAGTTCACTTAGTACTATCAAGTGGTGGGCGGCGCTTCAGGCGAAGTGGGCCCTTCGTCTTCCAAGTCGCCCATAGCCGTTAGGGCAGAAAGCTTATTTCATGGCAGCAGCTTGCGGGGACCGGCCGGCCGGCTACTAAGTGGTAGATTGTGCTCGATGCGATCCCCATTGCCCTCGACGACTATACATTGCGCCGTAAGCTAACTCTCATTCGCCCTTCTATATCGTCCCGCTTCTCATATGCGTGCGCGCGCGCCTTGTCTGTTCATCCCATTTAAAGTCGTTTAGGGCAATCTGCCTTGATTCAGCCTGCCCTTGCATGAGCGTCGCTGCGTTCACCGAGCCCGACCGCTATTGTGCTCCTGACCCCTGTACCACCATCGTTGGGTGAGCCTGCTCCTGGCTAGTCTCGGTCGGCCGGGACGGGCGGATTTCCGCTGCAGAGCTCGGCCACTGTACTGCACTGCACGCGCGTGGAGAACGTAGAGGATCCAGGAGGAGACCTGGCCGGAACGCATCACTCAGGGCGCGGCGTCAGCGCGCTGGGATAGCCGCTCTATTCGCGTGTGTCAGGCGTGGGTGTCGCTCTGAGTGGGCTCTTCGGCTATCATTTTCTCTAAAAGGGCTACTCCTGTCAGGATTCCCTCACACTGTCCCCAAGATGCCGCCACCCTCGAAGGGATTCTCGCATTTCCGCGCCACTCGGACACGTGGACAATGCCTTCATCGCCAGCATGGATCATCAACAACACAACAGCCCACCATCAATAACTATAATAGTACCGTCATTGTAGCATGTGCGCTCGTGCCTACGTGTACGAGCGTCTTGCATCGAGGTAAAGGGGTAGCCGGTGAGAGCGACAGGAAGAAATACACATATGTGAATGATGGTGAAAAACGTGCAAGCTGCCATGATAGGCGTGTCAGCAACAAGGCTTGGACATATACAAGCGATGGAACCTGATACGGACAGGACATCCCCTCGTGGCGTAACGTCATTTGCCGGTTACGTACAAGAAGCCTCTGTATTGTATTGTATTACGTACAAGACGTTTTGACGGCTTCTAATAGATGTGTTCAGCATAGGAAATATGTTCGATATATGACAGTTTTTTCCCTTAGCTGACCCTCAGCGGTCTTTCGATGGCGAGTCCCGGCACCGTTGTGTGTCATTCCTTCAAGGACCTACAATATCGGTCATGGAGAACTTACTCCATGTATTACATATGTATTCTACAACAAATCAACGAACAAATTTGCAAGTGATATTTTGTGATATTAGCCATAATGCCCAGCGACGTAACGAGTTCGAGATATCGGCCATTTCTCCATCTGCTCTAGAAGGCGGGCAAAAATTAGACGCGACAAATGATCTATCCGAAGCAATTCCACCCCAACCTTAAATCTAGGCGACGAACTCGTACTTAGACGCCAATCTGGGGCACCGCCGGAAATTGTCGGTCGGCAAGGAAGACTCTTGTCGCTCGGGGCACAATCAGATCGCACAGGTAAAAAAGCTGCTCACCGGGTAACATATACAAATCGAAACTATGACCAATAATCTGCCAAAGTGAAACGAGTCCTCTGAATCTATGAAGTCAAGCGAGAGCATGACATCGTAACACAAACACTTGGTTACCGAGTTGACTTAGCGGCTCTGCCTTTTCTGCCGATCGTGCTTTTAATCGAGTTACCAAAATCAGAACAACGATCCCCTAAGATCGATACGTGAATCTGTCTAATTTTTCGTCTAATTCCACTCACACGCCTAATTTCACGCTCGTTTCCTCTAGTCTACTCTGCAACGGTCATAAGAGCCAACAGTGTAACCGCGGCCTTCTTCAATCTCGCTACTGAAACGGAGTTGCTTGCCAGCGTCAGCCGCAGCAGCAGCAACAACAACAGCTACCGTTGAGGGGGCTCTGCCCTTTCCTCTGCACGAGCTCATTAGCGACTTCAAATGTGGATCTTCTTCATCCGTGCAGAGAGATACAGGTAGCACCATCATCCAGGGAGACAGAATTAGTAGAGAGAGCGGCACACAGAGAAAGAGAGAGAACTAAACTTTGTATCACATTAGCACACTTCGAAGAGGCGCTGCTCTCGTCGCGCCTTCTATCGACTGTAACGCTTGCACTGCACGTGTCGGCCCGTCCCGTGTTATCCTCTGTGTGTAACTGCGGCCAACAGCAAACAAGCAAACAAACATTGGGACAGCGACATCCAGCAGGACGTGTCCGTGGGCAGGTCGCCCCAGAATGAGATGGGATGCGAGACATTCCAAGCATTCATCAGCTCCTGAGTAGCACCAGCAATGTACTAGGCAAGAGCGTAGAACGCAACCTGCGAAAATAGCCAGACAGCGACGACGGTGGTCGGGGGGCCGGTGGCAACGGAGGCCGTAGATGATGCCGACGCGCTGGACAAAATTATGGATAGGCTGAGTTCGCCTGCCAACAGACCTACCCCCCCCCCCCCCGACCTGGGGCATCGACTGTTTCAGCTTTCAGCCTGTTGGTTGCAAGCGGCCGGGAATGCCTCTGGAATCGTGCGCGTCGGCGACAGTGAGCGGCGACAAGCGGGGTTAGACTTTACCAGATAGATCAGATTTGCCTCTACTATATTGTGTCAGCGCGGTCTCGAAGAGCAACAGCGTCGAAATGACAACGGCGGCCGGGGGCCAGCAACGACGACGACAACAACGTCAACGCTGACGTCCACACAGGAGCGCTGTGTTGCCAACATCGCAAGGGTGTTGTATCCCCGTGTCAATGCTTCGGAGCAGATGTAATTACAGCCGCGCCGGTCGAACAGAACACCCACGCACGGCAACACGCTCGTGAATGGCGCTCGATACGGCAGCGATAACAGGCAGCCTGTCACGGCTCGGTGTGCTGCAGGTCGGCGACATTTGAAACCCGAGCGGAGCGCGTCCTTCCCCGGTGAAGTGCCCGAAGTGGTCTTATATCAGGCAGAGAGAAAAACGGCACAGCAGTTCAGTCGTCGGTCCTCGGTGGCGCACTCACCACATCGCTGGTGGCGCTCGCTCGCTGTACCCAGGCGAGCTGTTCAGTTCATTGGGCGAAATTGTGAAGTTACACGGCACACGCTTTCGGTCGAGTCTACTTAGTCTAATGAGCGTCTACCTGTTATGTGGTTGATTTTTCCTACGGTCTTGTCCTTGTTTATTGTTTCGCCTTGAGCAACACAGTTAGATCTGCGCCACTGAAGGATAGCATATACGCTGTTGCTGAACTGGAGGGCCAATATTCGAGAAAATGCAGGAGAAGGATAGGAGATTGTCGACGTTTCGAAATGGCCAAGATACTTTTTCTGCTACATTAGCATAACAGAGAAAGAAATAACGGATCAGCATGTGAGAGAGAGAGAGAGAGAGAGCGAGAAAGATGGTTGGGGTACTAGAAATGAATGAACTCTGAATGCATGAAAATAGCGAGAAATAATGGTGCGCGTTTCAGGTGATGTGTCGGAACGAACAGTGGCGAGGCCAAGTCAGCCTGCAGATTCATCCGTCTCAAATGAACGCAAATGGATACGCCGCAACGGAGCAGAAGATGACGGAATCGGTGGTAGGGGGGGGGCTGCTATCGCTATCGTCAACACTGTCACCGTTACACGACAAAGCAAACGCTGTGTTCAATCCTACACAGAGTATCTCCATCAAGATCTCTCTCTCTCGTGCGCCCAAGAGAGAGAGAGAGAGAGATATAGGGATGGAAAGATATCTCTATACAGAGGGAGTATAAATTTCGGTACGATTTACGTGGTGGATTACTCGTATAATTGCTAAATTTAAAGGTTTTATTGGTATACTAAGGAACCGCAGGTAGAATTTGACGTTTGTTTTTACTTACCAAGCGATTCATCGATACCCTCCGCACACTTGGATCCGTCAATCTTATTAGTTGTTTTGTTAGTCCACTTGCAACTGCAGCCCTATCTATAAGCGAATCATCGACTAGAACGAAAAAAATTGAATTGTTGAACAATTCCCGTTACTAGAATACATTATGTCCCTCCACGTTTGAATACTTCATCGACTTCAAGCGTTGTTCCCTTATTCGTCGCACAGACGGTGGCGCTCTTACTGCACGGTCTCCGGCTGACCAGCTGGCTGACGAGGTTGGCTGGCCAGCCAGCGGCATCTTTCTAGCCAGTTCTCCATGCAAAAGACGTAGTCGTCTTTACAAAGCCAGTGAGGAATGAAAGAGAGAGAGAGAGAGAGAGGCAGGGGACACGCCAAGGCGGAGCTTTCCCACAGGCGATGCCTTCAGAGCCTTCAGCGAGTTCTGCCAGCGAACCGCAGCGTTGCGAAGCGCCAGCCGTGTTGAGCCCCTGCGCTACGCTGCGAGCCTACGCGTCGGCGGCGACACGCTACAAGCTGCTGTGAGAACTCAAGTTGGGGGGGCCCGAGGGCGGGCGGGCTGGCCACTCAAGCGGAAGTAGCTGGCAGCTGGAGATGCCGGCCAGCACAGCAGTCGGCAGGGAAACGGGGAAGGGTAGGTTCCACTTCTGAAAAGCAACAGCGGCTGCGCCAATAGTGAGAACGGCGGTACGGGCGCCGACGACCACGGCGACGACTGCGAGGACGACGACGCTTAGGGAGCCCTTCTCAGCCTCGTGCTCATGCATCTACCGCTTGTCCGGTAGTGCTCACGCTATGGCGACGATGCAAGCCACGCAGCGAGGCGGCCTGTCGGCCAGCAGCCACGATACGAATCGTGGCTGCTACTGCTCCCGCTGGTGCTGTGTCGTCGTCGTGGTCCCCCGTTCGAAGCATCCCCATCGGAGCGAGAGACGTGGGCTGGGAACCGGCTAACGCTGAGCGGGTGCGGAGGACCTCAATGCATGGTGGCACGACGAGGGGGAGCAGCCTATTCAACAGCGACACGCGGATTCACCGTCGAAGTCACCACCACACTCCGCTCGACGAGACCCCCAGTGCAGACTGGGTTCGCAGATGCGGCACAAGCTGCCGTATCGCGCCGCAGTATCACCGGTTATTATTCTTCTGGCAACACAAACAGCAACCGCCCTGGTAGCCTTAGTCTTCGGTGTCCTTGTCGTGAGCCACTTACGATGCGTGTTGCAGTAAGGAGAATAGCTTGGGCCTGCTTTCTCTATTTTGGACGATTCTGCTGGTCTATTCTTTGAAAAGGAGGTCGGATATGCGAGCGAGAGAGCAAGCGAGAGGGGATTCGGGATAGGACCCGGACGCCTGGGCATCTTGGCCTAGTCGTTCTGCCTTTTTGGCTTGTTCTGAAGTTTGAACACAAACGTATATCTACACATGTGTCCGATGACACTATAGTGCCGAGTCACTAGACGAGTGGATATTGCAAGTTGCGGCGCGGATCGTCTCCGCTATCCGATGTCTGCTTAGCAGATCGAGTCAGCTCAGCTTCAATAGACTAGCACGATGCATTAGCAATTGTAGTTTAATGATGCATCTATAATACACGGGCAAAACTTTAAAGTTGTTCGATTGAAACGAACTCACGACTTCCGAAAGGCTTTACGAAGGGTACACTATACGGAGGCGGGGCGATGTGGCACGAATGACAAGTGGCGCTGCACGTTCCGTTATCAACGGAAGGATGACCACGATGACCATGCGCAACGACTGAATGTGTATCGCGATGGAAGGCCTATCTTGAATCTATGCGCGTCTATCGAATTGTATCATACAGTACTCTCAATCCACCCTCCCAGTCGGCTTCGGCATTCTACTCTCGAAGCACAATGCTCTTTGCTGTGCTCAGCAAAAGGCCAGAAAACAACGATGTATATATTTTTGCCCAGCCTAGGGACAATTTCATTCCTCTCGGGTTCTGCTCACCCACAACTCCTTGTCCGTGTTGTAACGTTCCGCGAGTTCGTCCCTTCACTCAGACGGAGCCAGTTAGCAAATGAGCAATACCTCCCGTTTGGCTTCATGTAGCGTTGCGAGTTTGTCGGCGGGCATGACACGTTGACATCTTATCACACACGCGCGAGAGCTTACAATCAAACATATATACACACATACACAGGTTCGTATAGGAGAGACCCACAGAGGCACACTTCTTGTCATCATGATGCCGTTGACACAAAGACACTAAATTTATTCCTACATCCCGGCGTTAGTGTGTTTCTCCATTTTCTCGACGTCACCGCCGCCGCCGGCGCGAGGCCCCCATCCCCGTAAACGCCCGTAGTGTAACACCCGGCGCGAAATTCTGATTGGTTGCTTGTCACCGGCGGCGGCGGCCCCGGCAGGGGGTGATGCCATGCAAATTTCAAAGGAAAACAAAGCTCTTCTGACACCATGTCGTCGTGGCCTCGTTCGACTACGAACGCAATGCGATGCGATGTTCCCGATTCGCCGCCACAGCGAGTATAGCGACCGGCTCGCATCCACATCGGTATTGGCGCAAGGGCACGAGCAGGCCAAGGGGACGGGCCGACCCTGTCCTTGTTCTTTGTCCTTGCAGCTGGATACGAGACGAGCTGGCGGACCGAGAGGCGCGCAGACAGACAGGCAATGCATAGGGAGCGTTAGAACGACTCGTTCGCACAGCAATAAAGCTGTGTCGGCGAGCTCACATTGTGACGTCCGTATATCGTGACGAGGAGGCGAAACACTTTGAAGCAGGCAACAACTACTTGAGCTGCAGCTTGGGACTCCGCTGAGCGGGGGCTGGCAGAGCAACGGCTGACTCAGCCAGCGTCAGCCAGCTTCGCACTCACCCGAACCGCCCTTGGAGCTTTCATAGGTGCCGCCTCGTTGAGCGAGCTCGCGGAGTTCGTAGCCGCTGTTCGTCCCGCTGTTGGTGTTGCGTTGCCTTACCACACCGCATTTCATCCCATTCGCTGCCGCCGCCGCCTTCCTCCCGGGCCATCTTTGCTGCCTTCGCGAGCTATTCAAGTTGTCTGTGAAGCGACACTGGGAAATGATGATGCTGGCCTCGTCATAGTAACGCTTGCAGCGGAGTTGCAAGTTGATCTTGACGGCAGTTGCAGGCGGTCGGTTGCAGGCTCCATTGCCTTGCCATGCAATGCAGAGACTGTTGTCGTTGTCAGTGACTCATATTCGCTGGAATCAAGTAGCTCACTGATGACTGCTCCGTTTTCGTGTTCAGATAATGATGCGTGCGTGAGAACTCATGTGCAATTGTGATGTTGCTCGCATTAAAATTCGCCTCCTAATTCCAATAAGTAATCATTATTATTGTCATAATAAAAGTCTCTCCTCTCTCTCACTCTCTCTCTCCCTCTTTTTTGTGTTTCTTGTTGCTCACGGAGTCCTTAATAGCTCTCGAAGGATGGCCTCGGTCGTTCTTCTAGTCCGCTCTATCTGTGACTAAATGTAATGTATACTGTCCTCGCTGGTAATGTTCCCCTCGAATCCGAAACGCCGATATCGATCGAATAACATACATAATTAATTTACAGGAGGATGTCGAACGGCTCACAGGCATCATACACTAGTCATATATAAGACGTTGTAGACTCTTTACAGCATTCATTGTCCTGTAACGATTGGTAGACATCTTCATAATGTTTGTAAGACACATCATTAGATATCGGCTGATACCTTGTTTTTTTCCGAAAGAGACTAGAAAAAGAGAGAGAGAGAGTCAATGAACAATGCCAAGTGTTGGCGGATGCAGAAAAAGTAGGCCTTCAGCAAACGTTGCTGTCCCTGGCAGATGTTGGGTCGATAATAACAACAAGCCATAACAATAATAATAACAAGGTCAAAAGGATGAATTCATCAGTGCATCTGGCACTTTGAAATAGATGACTCTCTCTCTGCTCGAACTCGAATGAGTGTGGTACGAAAGCGAGCAGTGTGTCTACCAGCTGTAACGTCTCGCCATTATCCCCTTTGTCGACCGGAGAGGGTATCCTCGATGCTATTATGTACAGACGCTAGCCACCAGTCCACAAAGATACAATGTCATCTACTCGGGGCTTATGTACGATGTACGTAGCCTTGGAGAAGAGTCAATCACTCCTAACGATACAAATCTTTAAAGTCCACACCAAGGCCGTTACAGCAATTTACGGCAACTTTTACCTTGAGCCTTAAGTTCTACCTGGACAGCGTTGACGGGTGGATTTTGTTGTTACTGTTATTGCTGTCGCTGCTCGTGTGCTTTGTTCCCCGTTGTTGCAGTGTCCGGCAGCCGTCGTATGCTCTCGACGTGTCACATGGCGCAAACCCGACAGTTCAGGTAGCCGAGTGAGCGCTTCTGTCTTCCTCGGAGGGTGATCACTTTTCAAGGTTTGTCCGGTCGCAGCGCCGGCGTCTTGTCTGCATAGGCCTGAAACCGCCCTGCCAACTAGACTTGTCGGGCCTCGAGACAAGCGAAGACTCTCAGGTGGAGGAGAAAATGGAGATGCAAGCTGTACGAGTCTACGAGTCGTACTAATAACAATAAGCTCCAAGCTGCTGTGAGCTGTGTGAGCGCCGTTCGGCTTTGAGAAAGAAGACGTTGACACTCGAACAGCGTCTCGCCCTCCGCTTGCATGTTATGTGTCGTGCGCCAGAGACCCAGCCTATGACAAGCGCACGCAGCAGTCACAACAGTGCGACTGTGGATATTCTGCAACCCTCTCGCTAGCCAATCTAATATCTGACGAAACCACGCGTGTTGGTACAATAGAAATCCATGTTCGACTAATCTGAACGTCCACCCTGCATCACTCTACACCGCTGAACAAACAGTTTATACCGCTGTACCGGGAAAACGAAGCAGGCTGTGTGCCATCCACTCGAGAGGGTGGTGACATTATTATCGTTGGGGTACCGCCGCTGCTGCTTCGGCCATTTCGTCTGTTGGCCGCCACTGACTGACTGTCTCGTTGCCTTCTGTGCGAGGCTTGCTCGCTAGCTGCCTACGCTGGGTTGGGCGGCGAGGTCGACGGCAGCCCGGCTAACCGCTGCATCGCCACAGACGACAAGATGATCTTCGAATGCCTGCCCCCCCCCCCCCCCCCCCCACGGCGACTTCGGAGTGTTACGGCTCATCGCTCCAGCCGCTGGCGCAGCGCCGTTGAAACTTTGCCCGTTCACTTCGCTCCACTAGCGATTGACGGAGTCTCTGTACTCTACAGGAGGCTCGCTTTGCCCGTCAGCCGCCGGCACCCCCCCCCGCCGATCCAGCGACGCCGAACCGTTCGTCGTTTGCGCCGCCCGCAACGAGAGCAGCCAACGAAGTCAAAAGGTGGGAGCAATACCACTAGCAAAGTGGGTTACGGCTAGAAATCGAACGGGCGAGGGAGCACGCAGGACACAATGCGGAGGGACGGTCGTGGTGGCGTGGTAGGCCTGAAGGTCTTGGGGGCGCCGGCGGCGTCTGATCGTTGTAGAATCGACGTAGCACTGCGATTCGCAACGGGTGCTGCTGGCTGGCGACAAACGAGGAGACTTGTAGCGCTCATTGCATCGTTGGGTGCAACCCGCGATCGTGAGGCCCTTTGGCTCGTGTCTGTATATGTGTGTTCACTGGCTGACTAGAATTGCGGCGGGCGACCTAGACCAGTTTCAGATCGATCGGGCGAACGCTTATTGCTGGGCAGTCGGTTCGAGACGACTCGAGACACAGATCAACACCAGATGTGTCTAAGACCTGCTGTAAGTCAACGATTCGTATTCATTTTGAAGTGGAGGATGCAGGAACGGCAAAACACGAAGTTCGACGCAAGTTACGAGAGAGCAACAAATGAAGTATGAACCTACGTTTGAAGCTTACGTGAACACAGCCTCGAGCACTTGTTCGCACTGGCTATATAATCCTCATCATTTTCGTACGGCATTCGAGTTCGAGTCAAACGAGAGTGGATGATTTCCCATCCCTTCTCCCGATTCTCGAACAACGAACCGTCCAAGAGAAAACTTCGCTGTCAATTTTGATTTTCGAGAAGGTCTAGTCGAACGGGAGCCAACCGACCAATGGACAGATAACAGATATCAGCTCAGTGTCGAGTCCGATGGCGCAGGCTGCGTTCGTGTACGTCTGCCTAACAATCGGAGGAGACACGTAGGTGCATAGGTTCAATTCCACGCCATTGCACATTCGCATTGAGCAGGGTCGCATGAAGCAATACAAAAGCAAGACCACGTGTTGATGCCTCGCCGAAAGCGCTATCAAGGCTCAAGCCAATCGTCAGGCGGTGACACGGACACGGATGGGGGGTTCACTTCAACGGTTTATCGATCCGGGGGTCCAGGGGGTCACCCCCATGCTGACCGATGGCGTTTGTTTCCGCGGCTCGTTTCTGCGGCACGCATTCATATTGTTATCATTATTACTATTACTATTATTATTATCATGCTCGACAATACTTTATTTCCAATAGTCGGCACCTCATTTGTTTCGTTATAATGATATTGCTTAATTAATTTTGACGCCTTTTTTTCACAGCGTCCTAATAGATTACCCCCCCCCCCCACCTTCCCATATAATTATTTGGTGACAGCAAGATTAATGAGGAAGCTAAACACGGCCGAGGGTGCGACACCGAGGAGAGCGAGAACCGAAAACCGAGACAGGGAGCGAGTTCTGTTCTTTCATTAAAGGCCGCACAAGCGCCACTCTGAGAATGTGAACGCTTCTGGCGTTCGTATGTGCGCCGCCCGCCACCGCCGGCACCGTTTGCTAACATCTGGTCCCGGTCATACAGGGGCATCGCGTCAATGAGAAGTAATCTTTTTTATCTTCCCCATATACATAAATGAGACGACTGCTAACTACAGCGCCGCATACGAAATGACGCCGCCACTGGTCTGCGGTACGGCTAGACGGCTTAGAAATACTATTTTACCCACGGGCGGCTGGCGTGGCGACAATGATTTAGGCTATTTCGCTATTACCACTGTTGTTAATTTATTTGTTTATTTATTTCTACTACTGGCGAATACGACCATTAGGGTCAGGTTTGTTTGGTACAAGTAGCATACATTGATGACGCGGTGTGCACTCGTGCGCGTCCGTCTTGCAGACGGAGGACACGGACGTAGGTGCACACGCGGGTTCGACCTCCACCGTTGCACATTTACATTTAAAAGTTGAAATCCGTGTTACGAAGCAGTGCAAGAGCAATACCGTGGACGTTAAATGTCGGCTGAGGGTCAGCCTGAAAACAGGACAAGCGTAACCTTCGGCAGCCACGGCCCCCGTACTGCAAACTTCCTCGAAGGGGTCTACCACAGGCTGATCCGCGCCACCGGAGGCAAACGCTCAGGACATCATTCCTTCTGCAACGCCTTTTCCTCGTTGTGCAGCGGAGAGGCCATGCCATCGCCTCCCTCACGGCACTGACCCTGTTCTCTAACGAGGAACCAACGAATTCACTAATTATTACATATTTAAAGTTGTATATACCCATATAATATGAAAATAATAATAATATTAAGGAACATATTGCATATTGCTCTTTTTAGTTATGTGTTCTCTCAGCTTTGTTTTAAGACAGGTATTCTCTTGTCTACCAGTAACTGACGGCATAATACAATACCAAATGGCCTAGAGCTTTGTGCCTTGTTGGAGTAGTTTCTATTATATAAAGCGTCATATTGTCTATATGCATAGTCGAACGTTATCGAGTATCAGCGTAATCGCAATTGGGATTAACGGTGCCACGCACATGTGTGTGTAAATTGGTATTGTATTTGTGTTAGATTGTTTTATTCTTTATGATGAACTATCTGACAAAGGTGAGCAAATGACCAATGTTTCTATGAAGCGTCCTTTTCATAACGAATTTATAATAATAATAATAATAATAATAATGAAAAAACTGCTGTGCTTTCCTTGAGTTTGTAAAAGCGTGTCCCGACTGCTGGAGCCTTGTTCCGGCACCGCGCGAAGAGAAATTCCTAGTTGACATTGTACGAATGTCTAATAATGCAACAAAGTTCTAAAGTTTGCTAAAAGGAACTCATCCGCTTCTGTCTTCTAAGAGGAAGAGACGCACACAATATGAGCGGATATTGTGTGCTCATGATGCACGCAGCAACCCTTCACAAGAGCTTTGCTCCTGGATTCCAAGAAGAATATCGCTTGCACATAACGTTCTGCGAGCAAACACTCTGTCACCTGTATAAGCGGCTGTTGTCCCTAGATAGCACTACCAGACTCTCTACAAACATGAATAGATTTTACACGTTGCAGCTTATGAAATATATATATATATATGCTGCAATGCAACACTTCATTGTGCCTATGCCCGTTTTTTTCTAGAAACCTGGTCTTTTTACCCGCTCGAAATGTCCCGATGACCTCATTCGCGTAAATTCTCACAGCTGGGTTATGTATATGTATGCTACATATATATATATATATATAAATATATATGTAGTGTGTGTCTGTGTACCAGATCCGACGGAGATGTAGCAGAGGCCAACGCACTTCACTGTTTGACGATCATTCAAGAGAAGTCAGAAACTCCTTTATTCAAGCCATAACAATGGGAGCGAAGTCGGTGCCGGCCAGCAGCAATAGGGAGGTCACGCTATCCGGAGTGTATTCGGAATGGCGAGAAGCGCGCACCGGTCGACATGACGCTGGCCCGGCCAACGGATAAAGGCAGGGACGGACTCGAGACTCGAACACTAAATGCTGCTTGGCGCTTCGCCAATAACCGAAGTTATTCAGCACGTTCCGCAAACGCGGACGCTGCAACCGACCCGTTCGAGCAATTCTTGGCGAGGAGGCCTCGCTAGACCGAGATGTGGTAAATAAGGCAAAAGGCAATGTGCCCGTTCTTCGGTGGGGCAGCGCCTTGTGGATAATGCGGCGGTGGTGCCGGCGGTGGCAAGTCGGCAAATCCCATTGCAACATACGTTGGGTGGCACAAGTAGGATAGCGTTACCTTCCGGTTTGGCTATTTTCTTATTTGACTGGGGAGGTTGCCAGCGGGTTGCGTTGAGATCGCACAGCTGGCTACCCTGCCTCGGGCCGCTATTGTCTGCGATCGAGATTGGGGCTCGAGAGAAAAAAAAGCCTGTCTGGTCGTCTCCCCCCTGCTTCGTCGGAATGCTCGTTTTGGTTAATTAGTTTTGTATATCTGTTTGAGCGGGGATTTGAATGAGATAGCGACGCTACAAATGCAACCACTGCTTATTAATTTACAAGGGATATAACCGCTCAGCTGTCGTACCTCCACACTCCAGCAGTAGTGTCCTGGCAAAAATTTCAAATGTTCTACGGGAGGTATATAATAATAATCAGGCTCGTCAAAGGTGACCGCTCGGTGCTCGGATATCGTGAAAAACTCAAATACTCACTCGACGAAAAGAAATTCAGGACTTTGTTCGTTATTTTTGAGTTTTTGACAGTTTCTAACCCACCCTACACAACCTCGATAGTAAAATTTTCCAAATATTGCCATTAATTAGCTTGCTCTCAGATGATAGCCGCTTGTGGCAGAGGATACCTGAGTTCTCGCTAGTTAAGCTCACGCACGACCCGCGTAAATATCACCGTAGTACCCGTTCGAAAATACCCTTTGTCAACGAAGCTCAGTAAATCAAACGACAACCTATACGGCAATAGCCACGCGTACTAAATAAATACATTTTCTGGGTTGACCCACCGCCAACATTGAACGTCCACGCTACTACTTATATTACTACTACTACTACTACTACTATTATAACTAACGTCATGGCAAGGCTCAACTAACTACTAGAAAGCTCTTTTTCCATGCCTGACCCTCAGCTGCCGTTCTTCTTTGTGGCAGCCTTCCGGTACAACGACTGGTACGGCTATCACCACTAGGGCAGCTCGTGATCTACAATTTTCATCGGTGGCCGAACGGGCCGACTTCAAAGTCGACTCTTCAAATCCCCTTTACTTCTAGATCCGTTTAGCCCTCTGCGAACGTCGCGACGGAGGCCAGTGACAGACCGACTACGGCAAATTCATTTAGACCCCTGTTACGTAGAGGATTTAAGGGACGTCATCATCCCTTTCATTATTTCATCTCGGAGCAGATCTCTTTCTCCAGCCATTAACTCCCCTGCGGCACCGCGTTCAGTGTCCCCTCCCCGCTCACCGTCGAGGTCCAACCTCTCGTTCAATTTTGGAGAATATTCCAGCGGCTATCTCCTACGATGAGTCCGACGGCTGGCATAACTGCGGTTATCGCGTTTTGGTTGTTTTTTTTTAATAGAATAGAGGGGAAGTTTCCGTCACCTACAACGTACGGGTTATGCCTGCCCCCCCCGTGCCCGGCGGCGAGCCGGATAGGCAGACCGTCTGCAAGGGTGGCCTCGCCTCCGATGTTTCCTCAAACTCCCCTCCGTCAACGGGTCCCGCCCTCCTGCAGGCCGTCTCCCCGTCGCTAAACCCAGTGTGACGTCTGGGGTTGTCGTGCGGTTTCTCTGGGTGCTCCTCTGTCGACCCAGACTCCTCTGCGAGAGTGTCTAGTGGTTCGTCCCCTTCGAAGGAGTATGAAGGGAACTCTCGCGAGCAGCTTAAGTTAGCGGAAGGAGATGGTGTGAAACTGGGTGGATCCACGTTTGCCCGTTTACCGACCGCAGGAGCAACGCCTCCCAACCCCAGTCTCGAAAAGAAGACAAATTTTTTGGCCTCAACTGAAGCAGGAGCCAGTAGCAGGATGAGCATCAGGATCAGACCTTCTGCCGAAGATTCCTACTTCGTCCTGGTCGTCTCCAGGGTTGCCGATCTCCATCGTCCTGTTTCTGTTAAGCGAAACACAGCCGGGACGTCGGTTCCTGCCTATGTTGGGCCACTGTGCGGATGTGCGTATATGGCGGTGTGTCTATGAATAGAGCTGCTCCTTGTCGCTGCGTTGAAATGTGCTGCGGGGGAGTAGACGTCAAAGGCGCAGCGATTCGCCGCTGCGGGTCCGCCAAGGGCCGCGTCTTCGGTCGGCACAGTCAAGATATATCAACTGCAAACCGAGCCGGCTAACAGACCGAGGCAACGCCCCCAAATGAGGCAAATGCCAACTCGCTTGCGATGCGGTGCTCCTTTAGTCCAACTCGCTGAATTACACAGCATCACACAATCTGGTCCATCTAGTCCGAGCCATCTCTCGAGTCCATAAATCGTGGAAAAATGCTTAGTCATTTGTCGGTTGTTGAGGGTGTGTTTAATCCAACAGATTCAGAGTTTATGACGATAAAGTTCGGATGCATATATTTAGGAAAGCGTTGTGTCTCAGTCATTTCAAAGAGAGACCCCACGTCACCTTAAGATGTTTGGTGCCTCAGGCGCTGCCTACGGCGTAAAGATAATACACATTCATGCCATTATTACAGATGAGCGTACGGACGACTCTGCAGCAATAGAGCAGCATTTGATACAAGCAACCTTGCAAATTTGTCCATTTCCTTGTAGACTTCACTTGTCGATATTGTCAAAAGAAATTCACAGTCTACGGTTTACTATAGAACGTAGTAAGAGAAAGCCTTCTAAGATCTCGATGTCCGTATTATTCAACCAACGGTCCCTCGGTGCCAAGAAGAAAAGCGAACCATAAGCTACACGTTGCAGTTAAGCTTTACTGTAGACAGATTGGGCAAGTTCAACAACCTCCCGTTGGAGAGAAGTTTGTTTCCCCATTCTGAGAAGTTGATTCATGCAGTCTCGTACTAGCGCATTAGCACGAAAGTCTCGCTTCACGCATTGTGCAGTCCCTGTGAATGATCCGCAAGGCTAGGGTAGACTTATACTGCAGCACAGAGCAGAAGGCCAGCAAGCTGTGATTTCTCCGGTTGGCCATAAATAGTGGTGGGGTACGTACGCCTGCACCCGCTCCAGTGCAATTAGTAAAACAGGACAAGAGGTTGGACGTAGCACGCCAGCCACAGACACCACCACAACGCAGACAGAGAGTGTGAATGAGTAATCCGACAAGTGAACATTCATGGACAGGCCGCACAAGCGTGAAAGCGCAGATTCACAGGTGGGCTGCGCAAACGTCCGCGAACGTGCTGGCTTGGGAATCACACAGGACAAGTTCAGACATACAGCTTCATGTAGGGTTCTTAAACCTCAGAGAAGCCTTGATCTCTGGAGGCGCGTTGGAAAGTATGGCAAGGAGCGTTGTTGATCTCCGTGTGATTCAACGAAAACAGGTTATGCCTCTGGAACCTCAGAACATGTACTCGAGATAGGTAGAACTGCGCTGAAACAGCGAATTTAAGGGACTCTGAGTAAAGATTTCATCGACTCGACGAAAACCAGCGTGTTGTCTTCAGCTCTCCCTGCATCTCGACAAATCTTAGTCTATCAAAGCCTAGCGAACAAAACCGCCAATGATTTGCAAAACCCTATAAGCACCTTGCATATGTTAATGACTCGCATTCAAGTCAGATCAATAGTGGATCGCTCAGGTTCACTCTTATCATTGCTTTCCTAGTATATGCACGTGTGGGCACTAACGCAGAAAATCGCTTAGAAGTTGTAAGGAGCCTACCCCGGCTTATGTATTATACCTGCGCAGAGGCGCCCATTATAGCTATTATAGCTCCGCCTTCCGGCACCTGTAAGTGTTGAATTTCGACAATGTATTGCCCTAGTATTACTATAGTTCACTTGTGTGTGTTACCAGATTGAACATACTTGTTTTTGATGATACTGATCAACAACAAGCGTCTTGTCAGGCCGTTCAAACGATCTGACTCGGAAATCCCTTCTCAGGCTTTAAGGACACGTTATGCAATACTACATTTCCGTAGAACTCGTGGTTGTGGCCTGCCCTCATTCAGGATAGCTCCGTCACATCGCCAACCATACCCTAGACCCTGGCTGGTATTGTGAGTTACACAGCAAATGGCGCGATATGACGGAGTAGCGTAACATGTCTATAGGACCCCCTTTACGACCGATCATATGGACTCTCTTCCGTGTTTATGCCTGAAGAGACAGCTGGGGGTCCCCACGACGGGCCCGACTGAGCGGACGAAACAAACGCTTGCAATTGTATTTCCGCCGACGCATCGGTCAACTGTGTCACCATATCGATTCATTACCATGGATCTCGTTTTCTATCAGTGTGTAGCTTTATCTCTGCGAAAAACCGTAACCAAGTCTAGCCAATTGCAGTAGCCGATGTCCGCCTGTGTCAGTCTTACTGAATCTATTGCATGTGTGTGCATTCGTCAGCGGTACCGATCGATAGGATTGAAATGGAGGCGGCTCATAGTTGTATCCATATTGAATAGTCGTTTCGATTTGTATCTACGGCGATCATAGGAACCAGTGATCATTGCGGGTTGGACTGACCGTGAGCCAACATGTTCGTCCTGTTCGCCTACTCAACGGTGACGCTTGTGGAACGCACCTGACTCGTGAATTGTTTCATTCGCGGGCTCCGAATGCTAGCTAGCTCTGAGTGCCCGAGCTCGAGATTGTCGACGCTGGACTCATATTAGGCCTCAAGGCGTTGTCTTCCTTCATCTGTTCGCTGCTGTATCGCAGTCTCTGTGGACGTACCGTGATCTTATCATGATTCGAGGATCTCTCAACTGGGGATGGGCGTCAATGCGCCGGGTGGTTCCATATCGTGGCCCGAGCGCACCCGACTCGCCCAGTGTTTGCGTTTCTGGCTTGCGGATCTTGGCTCTGTACCATAAGACTTTTGGTGCGTGTTTCTTGACAAATTTGTGCAATACCGGCCGAACTGTCGAGGTTGACCACTCGCGAATATATCTCGTCTTTCATATCATCTGCTGGTTGCTGGGCGTCGCGGCTATGCTGTCTGTGGGCTCAATATTTCACGATATCATGCTTTGCCTTAAGGACAACCTGGGCAGATTTCGTCTACTGCTATGGGCGGTCTTCGTTTGGCTGATCAGTATCGAGGCGTATCTCAACGCTCATCTGATGAGAGCTCACAGACAACAGTGGGTGACAATTATAGCGAAATGCGAGCAAATTGAAGCTGACATATTCGCTGTGACCATGATGGCCCATAGGATGAGAATGTCGGCGTACGGCACCCTCGGCCTACAGTGGCTCATCATCGCGTTCAATATGACGATCAACTGTTTGAACGACTTCGGACTTGGCATACTTAAAACGAACAGCGTCCTGCAATTCGTCCGTCCCGGACAGCATATCACGGCGGCGTTTTGCAGCATTGTCAGCGGCTATCAGATACCTGCCAACGCGACGATTTCCCGAGTCTGGATGATCTATTTTGGCCGCCTGTTCGCCGTCTACCTGCACCGGATCCACGAGGAGATCCGGGCCGTTCTCGACGATCCCTTGGCGCCGCTCGTCGACAAGGTGTCCACCTGCGACCGCATGCGCATAGCGCTTAATCGCGTTCGCGAGGTATCGTCACTGCTGTCTGAGGTGATTGGGTCGGCGATCCTCTACGGTTACGGGTATTCCATCCCGCTGCTGTGTCTCGCGGGCTATTTCATCTCGATACCCGGCTTCGTTCTGCAGGTACGGCTGTTCTTTGCCGTGTTTGCCGTCGCACACATTCTCAGCTTGCTCGTGCCGACCATACAGTCGTCAATTGTCTCAACGAGCATCCAGCAGATTCGGCACACTCTCGCAGCGTGTGCTAGGCCGCCTCCCGAGCTGGCTTCACACATCGCCCTGCTCGAGATGGTCACCGACGCTGACGACTACAGGATCGAGGCTAAACGGTTCTTCAAAGTCGACCTGCCGATGTTCACGAGTATGGCCGGCGCCGTGCTAACCTATACCGTGATGCTGGCACAGATGAACACGCTGATGTCGAAGAAAACGCCACCAGGCAGCGTCGTGTCCGGCGATAGCCGCATCAGCAGCAGCAGCAGCAACAACTTCCTGAACACGACAATCGCCAGGGAATGCTTTCATGTGTTCTGATCTGTGGCTAGAGCGAATCGTGTACGATTCGAGGCTTGCACCGGCAAGGTTATTCTCAGGCGTGCAAGTACATAAGGTGTGATTGTCATGAATCACTGATGAACGCTTTGTGTGTAAATACAGTTGATGAACGCCGATAAATGTGTTAATATTTCTTGAAGTTGGAATAGATCGAGTCGACCTATTGGAAATATTCATTCAAGCAACTGTGTCTCTGCTCAATGAGGTTCACATACTAAATTCGACCATAATCTCTGCCCGACAACGTACACACAACATATATGAGAGTATCGTACATGGAGGCGTATTCATCTCTTAGGTGTTCTATATTTAATAAGAAGCTATAATTGGTAGTGGCCAAGGACGGTTCACATCAATGCACATGTAGTCGTTTCACGATTTGTCACGATGGGCCTATTTGTTCTTTGACAAATTCGATCGAGTTGCTACGATAAATTTGTGGAATTCTCCCGTTCATGAGTGATGAGATTTAGGGGGTACTTGCACCGTCGCCAAATGTAAGGTATATATATATATATTTTTTTTTTATATATGGTAGGGGCGTATGACTGATATGGCATTAACACTGATCAATGGAAGTCACAACGGGCCACATGTTCGTTCGTGCGGTTAGCACTCAGTGGACGCACTGTGCATCGTCGATGGTACGTGCACACGCTCTGGTCTTGACGACACATTCATTAGTGTCGTCGCAACAAGCCGTATCTAGCTGTTCACTGATTGGCTTCAATAGGGTCCAACGTTACTGTGCGTACATCGGTAACTATTCCATAGGCCGTAACGAAAGTGGCAATTTTACTGTGAAAAAGGAACCGATATTGTTTTCTACCTAAAGGAGTTTGCCGTATTTTTATATTTCTTTCTCTCTCTCTCTCTCTCTCTTGCGCTGTCTCCTTCTGTCATCAGATCAGTGACTTGACCCTGTTTTCAGTAGACTCTAGGTACTAGCATTTCTGAGTATGTTTGGACCACCTTCAGTTCCACCACATGCGTTCATCATTGGATGTAACGCGTTGTTGTCGAGTGGGAGTATTCGGATTCGAATTTCGCCGTCTACGATTTCATAGATCCATCGTGATGAGAAGAGATTACAATGTTTGCTTTCATTCAATGGAGACACGAACAATTCCAGCTGTCGATCCTCAAGGGTATTCTCTAAGACCAATTCAACCACAGACATATATATATATATATATAATGGATGTAGCAAATCGCTGTAGACTGTTTTGACCTGAGCTATACGGTCTTATTCATAGAGGCACAACGTCATTCTCTTCTCTTCTCGCTCGTACATATATAATCGCGTTCGTTGATTTATTAGAAACAGTGCACACTACATACTATCCGTATTGTGCGATATAACCGCGCGCAAATATTCAAAATCGCTGTCAAATTAACATTATTATGATAGGTAGCTCAGCCATCTACCCTCAAAAAAGATGAACATTACGGACGTGTTATCACAACATTTTGTACGCATAGTATATCCAACTAAACAGACCCCCCCGCCCTCGAGATGAATACTGTTTCGATAAATGTATTTTCTCCTCGGGATTATTCCTAGTACAGTATATAAACCTCGGCCGATAGGAATTGATTAAAAGGGGTCACGGGAAGCGAAAATAAATTTTGATTTGCCGTCATCGTTATGTTCGATTGAGCTCGATCGAAAAGAACCATAACAAACAATATTTCTACGAGCATTATAATAGCTTGCATTCGTTCCACTGTCTCGCCATTGTGGAATATGCCTGCAAACTACTCGTTTATTGCTTTATTTTCGTATTTTGGCTGGTAAAAGTATCAATCAACACATTGTCATATCAGCAGCATGGTTGTCTCATAGCTGATTACGGGTGTTCGATATTTGTAATCATGTTAATTCATGATGATCGCTTTTCCGCAGTCATGCGACCCAGGGGGGTCGCATCTCGGCCCGAGCCTCGATTGGGTATAATCGCCTATAATCTATTGCATTTTCAACACATCAGCTGCATGTAAAAGCCACTCGGGGTATCGCTCTTGGAGAGTTCTCCCTATTCTATTTATCGGCTAAGCGCGGCGAACGTGTTCACGATAAGTCCACCTTGTACAAGTTCTTTTTAAAACCGATCATCTTAACTGTTTTACACATCACCGACTTGACAACGCCCCTAACGCTCTGTCTACTGCGCACCTCCTCGGGCGCCAGCAGATGTTCCGAGTGATGATCTTGCGGAGGAACGTCCCTGACGTTCGTCTCCTTGATGACTGGTACATTCTTGACTCGCTCGACGATCAGTTCCCTAGAGAACTCATTTGCCATTCGGCTGTATCTGAGGTAGAGGCAGTTCGCTTCATTGTAGCCCTGCGATAGCGGTTCGCTCAACTTCTCGAGCAAATTCTCAAGCACATTTTCTTGGATAAGCCGAACAACTTGCAAATCTGTGCCGTACAGAAAGTAGTCCCCAAGAAGACCACCTGCCTGCGTTTGACTGCGAACTTCGTTACCGTTCAGGAGCGAGACGAAGATCGGAATGAAGCCGGCATCGATAACACGGTTAATTTCGTCCTCGTCTTTCGAGCTGAACAGTGCCATCAATTCACATTTCACAATCGAGTGCACATTCTCGTCCAGGAGCAGCCCTCGGAAGGAGGCCAACACCTCGCTGTCGAAAATCAGCTTCTCCCTGACCTTTTGTGTGTAACGTCGGCAAATCCTTCCCAGAGCCTCCCTGAGCTCAGATTCCCCTTGAGAGCTACTGACCACTGATGCGAGCCGCAGTCTAGCGGTGGATTTTTTCTCCACATCCTGCCGATCCTGAAATCGTAGCGTGTAAAATTCATCATCGAGATGAAGCTGAAAGTTCAGCTTACACAGTACTTGCACCGTGGTGCGGATGACGGTTGCGTCGGCTGACTCGAGTAAGTTGATGCAGGAAGAGGACGCTGACCCATCTTCCAGGAAGTCCCATAGATACAATCCGATCTTGTCGAAAAGCGCAGCGGCGGCCAACTGAACACCCGGATGGTGAAGCTCGAACGTCAGATGAACTAGCTGCGTCATGACATCGAACCTAAACATACTCCACAAGTACAACGAGCCCGAATTGGGATCGGCCAGCTGTGCCGATATGACATTGCCCATCATCGTTATTTTATGTATCGTGTCATTCTCATCTCCGTTGTACAAGTTTCGGCTCAAGAAACTAAGGTCATCATTCCTTTCGCGCTCGTCCGTTGCGGCCGCAAACATTGTTGAGAAGAGTTGAGGGATCGTTTAAAAATCAATAAGATATGTCCTTTCTCTCTCGCCTCTCTCTCTCTCTCTCCCTTTCTATCTATATTCACTTGGAATTAATCCTACAGCACCTAGATAGTCAGCTATCCATAATCAGAATTGATTCGAGATTAGGTAGGGTGAAGCCAATCGACAATGGAAAAAGGAGCTCCCAGGTGCTGCTGATATTTGCTTCCCGCCGGCAGCGCAGCTCATACACGGGCACACAAGGCAGAAACAGTTAGGCTAGTATCACTACTTGGGCCATGAGGACGTCACGTCGACGGTGTGACGAAACGGCCAATGTTTGGCTCGCTCTCGCTCCGCTGGGGACTGACACCCATTCGCTGCGGAATAGGGTCGATTCGAACGAATTGATTTCGTTGTCGCGATTCTATCGTTCATGTCAGCCAATCAGTTAGTTTGTCAACATCAGCAGTTGCATATGTCACGTTAACCGCACGTCGGTGTGGGCAGGTTGCGTTGACGCTTTCGTCACGTTCGCCCACGTTGGACGTCGTTTGCAAGCTGAGCATTCGATTGATCATCGACCTTCCCTTCCCTTCTCGGTCGAAGGCGACGTGCTACAATGACTATAAGGAATCGATCACTTTTGTGTGCAAGTGCACTTCGAAATTACACTAGCACCACCAATGCCGCCTGGTACCCAAGGAGAAACTCTTGATTTGTAAAGATTCATAAACTTTGACGGGCATTCATAGATACATAGGACAATTGCACGATATAGGACTGACGAGGAGCAACTAGGATGTCACGAAATGACAATTCACCTGATCTCTCATTCCTTCAGCGTTTTGGCAGCCAGTTGGCCACTGCGACAAGAGCCATTCATACTAAACGCATAGCAGAGTCACCAGAGTAGCCTAGTTTCTAAACGTGCCTGTTGGCGTACGCAGCGTTGGCAGACACAGACCAATAGAAATCGATGAAATAGGTTAAATTGTGTCAAATAATAAATTGCGAACTGTCCGCCATTTCAAATGCTTGCCATTATTTACAGCCTTAGCGTTTAAGTTATACAAGGGAAGTACGCCTTGGCAGGTGCCGAGCTCATTTTACGTTGGCTTTGAGCAACTTGGCCTCAAAGATCATTTCATTTTTCAGAATACGTCGAGTAGCTGCCCTCGGAGCTTTCCTAGGAAAATGTAAAAACAATTTAACTTGAGGGAAAGAAAGACAGCGGGAGAGAGAGAGAGAGCAGTCAATCCGATTTCTAGGTGTCAAAAGTACGAGAATCACCACTCAACGCTTGAACTAGCTAGTTCGGAGCTAATTTCTGCACAGGCCAGCTGGTTCTGTTTCTTAAAACAGACATGAATTTCGAAGCATCGTTTACTACTGCCAATTAGCGTTTGTCGTCATTTCTTGAAGCAACAACGCCCAAAGAAATTCGTTGAAAATTGTTGAAAATGTCAAACTGGGAAGCCCTGTTTCACCCTGCAACGTGTCAGTTACTGACGTCATCGATTGATGAGGATTGATTGGGCCGTTGAAGACAACACATGGAATGACTTCGCTTCACGGCATCGCATGAGCGAACGAGTTACGCCAATTACCGCAGCCTTCAACCAAACTAGAGTTTGGATTATAGCCTCTTCGTGTGGCCGTTCTGAAAGAAAATCCCTTCCACCCCGAGTGGCAGTTGCGAATCGAGTTTGTCTCAAAATGATGATTATACTTGCTATGGATATTATGTATATATACCATTTGTCGTATTGTGTTGCTAAGAAGGACAAACAAAAAACAAAAACATTCAGAGGCCCCCAGAGCACTGACTGGGTCCCGTTGGTAAACAGTGAAGCGGAGAATCCCTCACATATACCTGAAAAAAAAATCATTGTTCTAATTATCTCTGCTCAATACCTATGAACGCTTTTCGATGTGTACAAAATAGCTTCGAACGACGTAATAACCCAGAACCTGAATAATTGGCTAAGGCTATATATTTATATAGATGTATATATATAGATACCCACCAAATTACAAATACAGACGCACGTTTTATGTCGAACAGTTTGTTCTAATTTACCGCAAGATTTTCTATTATTATGCCGAAATACAGGAACGATGACTCGAGACCAAAATTCGAGCCGAAATGTTCCAATCGCTTCATTTCAGATTGATCAAACGAAGATTTTGTGTTAGAGGAATTAGATTCTAAAAGCGCCTGATGAGGTTTAGGTTATAAACGCTACGTGCTGACTCTAGGGAAGAGATTGACTCTCAGCAGAGGATGGTGGTTTTAGCAGCTAGAGGTGTTTTGTCATCCACGTCCAAACCCCCGCCGCACTGGATCGATCCACTTTTATGGATATTGAAATGTCTCTGGTGATGTCCGGGAGTTTGAAGAAAATTTCCTCCTCTAAAAAAATGTAATAAGCGCAATTAGATCGGTCGCTGTTGAGGAAAAAGAATATGAACAGATCTGTCACCTCTTCGATGCCTCGATACGATTATCATAATTGGAGACTGCAAAACCCGAATTTCAGTTGCATGGCCTGAAGTTCCAAGAAGGCACGCCCTGGTATACACTCGATGCTCGCTCTGAATCCGTTTATCCCTAGCAGAACAATCAACTGGTGTCTCCATAATGGTCTAGGCGGTAATGTTCGTAGTTCCAAGGGATACAGCTTCGGCATCTAGATCCGGATATCGCAGGTTGAAATCCTGACGTAGTCTCAGAGAGGTTCGAATCTTCCTCGCGACATTTCTCGTATTAATTAAGCCATACGACTAATAGACGACCTCCTTGATTGAATCACGAATTTTCGATACTGCTTATTTTCGCGTCGTATAAACCTTGTGCGACAGGTCCTCATAGTAATACCTAAAGGTTAAGAGCTGAGGCCTGTGAGATAGGAGAACAGCTAAAGGTCAGCTCAAAAAAAAAAAAACCTTGTGCGTAACTGGCTAAAAGAGTATTTTCTGAGAGAAAAATCGCATCTGTCTGGTACATTTCTCCTATTATCGAGTGAAACGCTTGAAAAGTCCAGATTTCACCACACACACACGCAGCCTCCTCGCGCTTCCGCCAAATTTCCAATTTAGTGTCCCCCAGAAATGCTTTTTATTCCCCCAGAAAAAAATGTAAACGGAGGACACCTGGCCGAACACTATCCATTTTTCAGCGAACCTGTTCCCTCTAGGGCAACATATCGTTCGTATCTCCCTCCCCGTCCATGGAAGAATGGAGAGGTTCCCTTCTGAAACGCGTAGACTTCCCCGGCGACATAGCTTAATTGCCAATATCGAGTGGCAGGGCAATCGAGTCATCGTACCACCCTGCATCAAAACCCAGCTAATTATCAGTGCTAACTATGACATAGGCATGCTCTCGGTTTGCTCACAATATGTTGAAGTAGAATATCGGCATGAATTTCAAGACGAGGTCGTCGTGACGTCTTTGCATGTTGTTTTATTCGCCAATCAGGAGGGGTACCTATTCTCAGCAGTTCGTTGTGTCGACCATAGTCAATCGACGTCGCCGAGCCCGCCGCACGAATCACGGTAGTGAAAATCGAGTTTAAGTCAAATAGAGAACTACCGGGCCTAAGTTACATTGTCGCTATGTCATCTATACGCTGCGATACGGCACATTCATTATCAACATGGGTGTGACCGATGATTCATGTGGATATGTGTCGTTTCCAAAAACCCAACGTTGCACCCTGCATAAACAACACCGGGTCAACTAAATCGCTGCTGAGATCACCATATCCCACTATATCTCATTGGACAATTGTTCTCCTCACTCGGTCAGCGAGAAGTGGAAATATCCGCGTTCAGCTTGGCCAAACTCTTAACAATCATAATTCTTTCTGTCGGACCAGATGGGAGGAGGTAATGACTAACCAGTTTCACCCAAAATCCAGACAAAACAACTCATTGTTGTTATCGTTGTTGCTCGGCTACTTTTTTGTATGTTCATGTATATATATATATATATATATAGAGAGAGAGAGAGAGAGAGAACCGGCTGGGTTATGGTCTCGAATCGATGTCTACTGTTTGACAAAGCGGTGTCCATGAGGTGTACTGAGTGGTATAAAAATAGGTGAACGTAATATACAGCGTGACATCTCAGTATTTAAGTTATCTTAAATCGTCTACGTTATATGGAACGTTATTATATAAGTTGCGTTATATGTTATGTCTATAATCACGTTAAAATCTAGTTACTGGTCGATTCCGGAGAAAATTCATCCAGCGCCGAAATCCACCATTTAGCTGACGGTGCCGTACTGCCACTAGAGAGATCCACGCAAGACGCACTTCGTGGCGTCGTTATCCACAGCTCGGCGGATATTTAACACCATCATTGACTGTCCCGTCGGTCAGTCATCTGTTCCAAACGTGTATCGAGAGGGTCCCCAGTGCAGTTCCCCTGCGAAGCACGCTTTTCTGCACGCATGTATCGTCACGTGTGTGTGCCTCGAGTCGTCGAGTTAACCATTCCGCCAATTTCAGCGTGTGTCATTGTACTAGCATCCTTGCCGTCGCGTCGCCGTCGAACTCCCGCTTATCCCTGCCGTTACAGCGCGGCCACCGTTTGGAGCCTTCCTACTCACTTGGTATCTACTGTGTTGGCTATGGCCAGTTGAGTCTCCGGTCGACGTCATGGATGTGGCCCTCCTGCACATAACCTCGAACGGAACCACTCGAGACGAGCGGTACACGACCTCCCTGATAGAACAGTTACCGGTTTTACATTATGTGTCTTTTCCCCCCACCCCCTAAAAATCGTTGGGACGTCACCGTGGCCATGACGAATGCGAGTCCAGTGAAGCACATATCTCCTATTGATGCAGATACATCAGGCCCTGTTCACGGAAATACGGGTAATCGCTCGGGTTGCAGTACCTGATATAGTTTCGAATGATAGCACGCACGACGCGCCCGAACGTCGTATCCTTTACGTAAGGTTTGAGGGCGGTAACAATGCCGATATCGCACGCCGTCGCGATTGCGTTGCTGCAATCAAGATTGAGAAGCAGTATCGTCTTCATGCGGAGATCGTCGCCCAGGTCGGGCTTGAGCAGCAACTGCCTAAGCTCACCCAGAATCATGGGGCTGTAAATGATATGCTCGCGCACCGGCGCAGCAAAGCAATTGCAAATGATGTCCGCATGTGCTTTGAGATCCTGTTTCCTATGAAGCGCTTGCACAAGTCGAGGTCTGCCGATTAGCTTGGCCTGCTCGGTTGGGAACAGTCGACGCTCGACGAGGAGATGGAACTCCCCGGAATCATGCATGGCTGCCACGAAGTGGTCGGCACGAAACTTGTAACACAGCTTGAACAGTATCTCCACAGAAAGCGCGGCTCTCTCCCTGTCAAATTTGAGCATATTGGCGAACATTGAACGTGCCTGAACCTCGTTGTCGAGAATCTTCATTGTATTTAGCGCAATTAGGTCGAATAACGATGCAGCCATGATCTTTACGACGACACATCTGGGGCCCGACTGCCGAGGCACCACACGGCCTAATAGTAGGCCCATTACATCGCATTCAATCATCCTCAACACGAGGATCATAGGCACCTCGTCTTCCTGCATGCTGTTAAAATGCAGAGCATCCACAAGCATGGTATGTAGTTGTTGTATTGCTCGCGCCACTTCACCGAGGTTACCCGTTAATAACACCGAGGACATCTGTTTAATCGGTGAAAGGAGAGTTTCGTCTCTGTTCGGGAAATCTATCCGCGGTGGCAATGGGTGTGCCGTCAACCCAAATAGCGGTGGCCTCGACGGTTCGGCGCCGGATTCGACGACGGCCTGATCGCTTGAACTGGCCCGGGAATTCGGACTGGCCGGATCCGTCGGTACGTTTGTGGCAGGACATTGTGTGGACAGCGTCGCAGCCGAATCGTTCGGCGGGGACAATAGGCCCTGAGGTTCACGCAAACACGACATTATCAGGGCAGGGTCTTCGGTGTCAGGAGCCAAGACGAATCAGGCGCCTACAACTCGCACGGGTGATGCTACGCACACTGCAAGGGAGTCACAGTTGGCAGCCTTAGCAGCAGCAGCAGCAGCCGACCTCCGAAGCTTGTCTTGCGTCAGCAACACTGTGCGATACCACGACGATCACGACTGCACAATTACACGTTTTCACACAAGGGGTGACCACGTTCGCTGTCCGCGGAGCGGATCACTCGCCGTCTGCTCGTTCGCTGGCGTTCGCGGAATTCTACGTTGCGAAGCAGATGTTGGCCGAGGCTTGCAAAAGAATCGAAGTACGTTGTCATTTCGAGGTGAACGGCGTACGGTGTACCTCGTCTTCCGGCTGAAGAGGGCCACGTGATGATTTCGTGTAGTCCCGATTGAGAAGAAAGAGAGAGAGAGAGAGGGGCGGGGTAGAGCGAGCGTGAATGGAAATGACGGAGGCCGTGCAAGATGGCAACAATGTATTCGAACAGGGGACTGACTGCAGGAGGATGTCGTTAAACGCGGGACTGCTGCGGGATCTTGTTAGCTGACCGTCTCTTCTACATACCGCCCACGCATTGTATTTATCAGCAGAATCGGCGGCAAGGGTACGGCAGCTTCAAGTCATAACACTAATTTTGCTCGATGTAGAAACGGTGATCTTGTAAAGTGCACTGGACATTAGGCGAGTTTGTGTGAGATACGCGCACAGTATCACATGGCATTAATGCATTGGTTAGATGAAGTATACAGAGCATTCAGTGAAAATCGCTTGTTGTTTACGATATTCAATATGAGAGTGCGCTGGTGCTCATTTTCAATCCGCCTATATATATATATATATATATATATATATATCGTCCCCTGACAGTTTTGCGCGCGTTGAATCGTCCCAATGTGCTTTAATCAGTAACAGCAACACCTCATTATATTAAAGACTGATGATCTCCATATTTCGTGCTCGAAATTGGAACGTCTCTTCGATAAACTTCTAGAGGCTTTGACCCGTTCTTTGCGCATCATATTCGCTCAGTAGGCTATATTATGTCATCCTTCATAAATATTTCATAGACACTCTGCGAGACTTCAAGACAATGTCTGTCATCCAATGATGAGGATCTCGAGTTCGAATGAAGAACAAGACACATATATATACGGCAATCCCTACCAATAGCTCAGACTCAACGACACCTCAATGATCGATCAATCTGAAACCGACCTGATTCAGACCCCAGATCCATAACAGTTCACACGCTAAAACAATTGCTTCGCATTTCTGCTGCTCGCTGAGACCTAAGCCAACAGCGGGGGCTGTTAGTACGGTTATGAGTAACCGATGTTCGACCGAACAGTGTTATCGAAATATGCATAGGCAGAAATAGAACATCAAACGGCGAGGCTTCCTGTTGGCTTGTCTTCAAACATTCATTAGTCCCCAGAAGTGTTGCGTCACCCGGTATATATATATATATATATATATATGCACCCAATGAATTCAAGATATGAGCACAAATGTTTCGCAACATTTAGGTGGCTGCTCCGTCGGGGTGAACTCGCGTGGAAGTGTGCCCACGAAAGTGTGCTGCTAACTGGATTCAATTCTGCATCGGACCAGGCCGACAAACAGTTTGACAAACATCGTACACCGAATCGAAACGTGGGGGGGGGGTAAACAGTGAACACAGCAGCTGTTGAAAGCAATCGTCGGCGTAGGTCGAAACAGCAATTTGCATATTTCTACAAAGACTCCTGCTATGCTTGGAGTAATGTTGACTTGTAAATAGTCAGCAGTATAGCCGGTGGTTTCGAAGAAAATCACAACTTAAAAGCAAGCAGGAAGGACGAACAGACGCTAATATGAGCTTTACCTAGCGATTACGTATGACCAGTATAACAGTTTAGATAAATCGTCAGATTAGTCGTGGCTAACGACACGATAGATGCGATTAGCATACGATGCCAGACGATTAGCATGGCATGATGGTGTGTTTCAAAAATAAGACTGGTGTCGTTCCTTTTTGTCAAGGCTATTTTCGAACTCTTGTAAATCTTGTTCCTCTCGGGATTGGCAGACCCTCGGCAGCGTCAAGTTCGTTGCGGCTTCCTGGCCACTTTCGGACGGTACATTTCCGATTGAAATGTCGACCGGCGAAGTGACCTGTACTAAATACTAATAATTACCAAATGCATGAATTCTAGCTCCGATCAACTGGCTATGCGATTTAGGCTATCTAGGAAACGAGATGCATTTGTTGGCAGTATTGTTTAGTCCCAATGGTATGCTGTTGCAAGATAGTCACCACAATTAGGTTCATAAACCACAGTGACAATTTGACAACACATGTGGAGTGTTGCCGAAGTTACCCGATCCCTATGTAAGCTTAGTCTAAGCTCTAACTTTCCATGCAATTATTTCCTCTAAATTTCCTCGACGTACGTATCTAGAGAAAAAGGCGTACTTTAACACCAGACATACAGAGAAAGTGACTATGGCAAACTTTGCTTGAAATCCCCCCCCCCCCACCACAGTGCAGTTTCTTGGTTGAAATATACGTTACACTCTAAATATGTATTCACACAAACATGAGCGAACAGGTCCCATTCAGCAGCAAATTACTCATGGGGTTGCAAAACGTCACGAACATGTTCGCACTGACGATTGAACTCGACACCTTATTCTACCTAATTACTCTCCGCCAAATGTCCACTCCTGTTTGATTCGTGTCCCACACTATACTGCCGCCCATCTCTCTCATACTGAAAACGATCTAGCATTGGGTCATATACGAATCGAAACGACACGTAATACAACTCAACATGTTAACATTTATAAATAATCCCTCTACTCGTTATAACGAAGACCTGTATATGTCTGGACGGAGCTAAACTGTAACACAGCAAAATAAACACGAGATTTCTCTCCTGTATCGTTCGGGTGAACTTCGTATAGGTTTAGTCTAAGAGTGCCCGTCCCAAGCAGACCTACCCTTTGAAATCATCATCGATAATACACGTCGAGGACTCCAAATCGAATTAAATAAATACCTGCTCTATGGGCGTCTCTACGTGCGTTTTGGCGCAATGGCGGAAGTCGAGAATATTCGTTTAAGTAAGTGCTGGATGCTATCACCTCTGCCGACTCGAGAATCAGGTCCACCTACTGGTGTCGCTCGGCCCAACTCGGTCGCAACTGATGAAATACCTCTAACTTATATTTCACGCGTGTTGCATAGTAATAAGATGCGCTCCTTATTGATCTTGCCTAGGCAATACGCTATCAGAAAAAACTAGAATCTCAAATCAACATACCCCCCCCCCCTCCCCCCGAAATTTCAGCTAGAAATGGACAACTTTCGCCCACTGTGAAAACCCTGTATAACTCAATGACTAATGTACAGTAAACGCACAACGAGTTCAACTGAACAGCAAGACAAGGAAAACCACTCAAACTACCTCGTAGGTCCACGTGCACTTACGCTAATGGCATTTATTTGCATTACTTTATTGTTCAACGAATCGAATCAATAATGACCACATTCGTTTCTGTCATTTGGCTTCTTTCAACAACGTATAAAATACCGTGGTAATCATCAACGCCAAATGAACGCATTACCACATCATCAACATGATCGCCGCCGGCGTCGACGGCAACAGCAGATCGTATTAATTAAAAATAACACCGAGTCAATAGCAGTCGTGTTATTCAACACACCCGTACGGTCTGTTTGCAAAAATCAATCTTAATGAGAACAGTTAAAAGCGTTTGCCTCGCAGTGGCTGCGTCAGATATAGCATTTGCAGTAAATGGATATTCGGATTATCTGAATGTCGAATGATGCTTATTTGTATTTCGTCGTTCGCTGGAGACCCCTAAAACGAAGGAGATTTATATATGGCCCAGTACGGGAAAGAGCATGATCATGACCAGCCAAGGAAATCCAATAACGTCTGCTCCACAAGCTTTTGTTAGTTGCTTTCGTTTGCATCGAGTTGACGAGAGCTCCTTGTCTGTTTAATTAACACTGGTGTTTTCTTTTTACCTAATTACAGTTAACCGCATGTTTCGCGTTGTTCATCTTCTGTTCTAAATGTAATTCGTTCAGAGCTAGATCTTGTCGGACCCAGTCCTTCGTGTGGGTATCTTCATCAGTCGCTCATTATGACAGAGTAAGTAATTAGACGCATATGGTTATGATATTCACGTTCACCTCTCGTTAAGTCACTACAAAGGAATACAATAAAAGTGCTTTTTCTCATATTCTCCTCCTCGTACATACAAATCGTATGTGAAATCTGCAGGAAATTTACCTGTTACCATCAGATACCCCTCTGGTCCCCTTTAATTTGAGTTCGTTCATTCACCCTCGTTGTTGTCATCATCCAGTTAAGCGTGGATCGAATGAGAGGTTTTCTTTGACAAATCTGCCACATCGGCTCCATCGGTTGGCTATTGACGCGACCTCGTAACGTAGTGGAACTGTCGCATGGACAGCGTATCGGCCTGCGCCCTTACAATGCACTCAACCAAATCATAGTGCTCAGCAGCTGGCGTCCAAATGCGACGCATAGGTGATGGCACAGGGCCCCTCTCGGCTCGTTGCGTTGCTATGATCGATCTGAACGATCGCGATGCTCGCCTACGACGGCATCCAATGGCGCGAACGCCTCGACTGTTACACAAGTGAGCGGTGGCAACGGACGATACTTTGCTCAGTACTGCTTACCAGTCGTTTCACGTACGCTGGACATTCATTGGCCGCTTCGACAATCCCTCTCAGCCCACCTGATCAGCTATGACAGTGTTACGCCTTTAATGCATCAACTAAAAGGTGCGTTTCATTTATGGGACCAGCTATGTAAGTATCATCCTTAACTGGTCGATCTAGTTTACGCATCGGATGCCGATGTCAGATCCGCCGATTCGGGGTGTTTAGTGCAGGCAGCTTTGTCGAAGACTACTCAACGCAGTCAACAAACTCGAGTATGGACTCGAGTAGATCGTCAGTGCTAAATGACATGTAGTTCCCAATCACAGTAGAGGCGTCCGAATGAGTCTCGGACTGATGTCGTAGTATCATCAGGATTGGGACGATGTCTTCGTCGATCATCAGCTTAATCTCCGTTGGCGTTTTCGTGTTCACTAGCTGAATGATTTGACACTTCGTCACAGCGTTCACGTCATCGTTCAGCAGCAACTCTTTCAAACAAGCTAGCATTTCGCTACGGAAAATAAGTAACTTCCGAGCTCTGCTGGAATGGTATTGGAGAGACGAATTCATCACATCGTTGAGACCTTGAGCACGTTTTATCGTGTGCACTGAGTGTACCATCTTGTCTACGTCGCGCGCGAGAGGCGTTCTGTCATCCTCGAGGACTTTGTTTATAGTGGCACCGATGTTAGGATCATTCGTGGCGAACTTAAATCGAAGTTTGAACAGGACATTGACGGCGAAACAGATCTTATCCAGATCCTTGGACGTGAGCAGGTCTATGAACAAGAACATCGCCGACGGATCGTCCAGAAGCTTGGCCAAGCTCAGGCTAACCCGATCGAACAGAGAACCCGCCGTCAACTGAGCACCGGCATTGTAAATGTCGCAGATCGGCATAAGTAGTTTTCCCATAACGTCAGCGTTGATCAGCGTCAACATCACCATGGGATTGGCAGGCCGTCCATCTTCAGCAAGTGAACGTGTGGCTACAGTGTGCAGCCTGCCGATGTTATATAACATCGTGCCCAGATTTTTCGAGTCCAATTGCCGCGCACGGTCGTAAATCTCGTCGGTGAATTTCTTCAGTTCCTTTGAGTTCATGTTGAAGTTTCAGTGAACCACTTCGGCCGTACTATCAGACCTCCCGAGGGATAGTGAAGCAAGAGGTGGTGACAACACCGACCTGCGACAATATATCAGAGCGTTTCTGAGCACTCCTCTCCTGTGGAACCTCACCGTGTTGTAAAATGGCGGTATGATGACCCAAAAGAGTCGGTCAAAAGTCATACCGCAATACGCATCTTTGATCGAGCGTGCACACACGCAAACAGCGTTCACATATGCACCGATTGTGTCGACAAAGACAAACCGAACATTGTGCATGCCCTGCCGGTGATCCGCTTATCGGTTCCATGGCGAATTTTACGATACGAGTGGACATGTCGTGTCACGAGAGATGCACATGACGTTAGGATTTCGTGGGTTTCTCAATAGTGGTCCAAAGGAGAAAGCCTGGAGAAAAAGAGAGCGACAGAGAGAACGCTAGTGGCTGAGAGTCAGTTAAACACGAGGATGTGTGATGCTTATGGTTGGACCTGTACACATCTCACCGCCCTAACAGAACGAATGAGCCAGGCGATACCGGGAAGGGCGGTGGTATTGTTGAACATCGTCAACAGTTCCAGAACGGGAGGGGACAGCCACGATGATGACATGCATTAGCATGCCAACACTTAAAGAGCGTCCCTCCCCTTACAAAAATGGAGAAGGTTCCTTAATAGTGGCGACTACGCAATTAAACTACTCTGCTTATTTTTTATTCATATCGTTAAAAACAGCTTTTTCATATAGTTAATGTCAAATAATGTGAGACACCTCTTCATCTAGGTATACAATATATCACGTACGTCAACCGTAATGGATCCAACCTTCGCCCGTTCCGCAGGGTGAAGGTCTCGATATCTAACATATTCATCAACTCTCGATGGATCTCATTCAGGCTTGCTCCTCGAAGAAACAAACATTTGATTACGAAACGCCGATTTTCAGGATTAAAGTGTGCTCAATGTAAAAAATAGCTCCGAACAACTGATATATATATATATATATATCTATATATCATCGGATTCCGAGCTTACTAGGCATCCTTAGTAGAAGCCTAGTAAGCTCAGAATCCGAGGCGCTCCAAGAAATGATCCTGGACGTCGTTACTACGCTTCTTCACGTACATCTTCCACTAACGGCGGCGAGACAGGCCTCCCTATCAGTCCACATGGGTGAACTGGGCGTCCGTAGTGCCCACCATCTGGCAGATATCTATTACGCCTCCTTGCTCACGTGGGTTTCCGACCGCTTGAGGCGGTTGTCTCCTGCCAAATGTGCATATACATTTTTTCGCCTTAAGCAACACTGGGATTATTGATCGCAGTCCCGTGGAAAAAAAGGCCGTCGACATTCTTGGTTCGACGAGCTTTTTAAGAAGCTCTAAGAGCCTCTTGTGACAGAGTTTTAGAACGACGTCGAAAAGGCCCAGCTTCGCGGTGCCCTACCATCACGATTTCTGGGTACTCGCCTCGACGATAATTCCTTTTGCACCTGCGTTTTGCCCCTACGCCTCGCCGCCTCCTTCGTTGCTGTGCAGAGATATGCTGGCTGCGGAGACACTGTTGACGAAAACAGGCACAGTTGTAGGACAGGGCAGAGCACAGTGAAGAAGAACATCAGCGCCACACGATGAAACCTTCACGAGGGCTCTAAGTTCGGCCGGCATCCCTTGCACAAGACAACCCCAGGGCCTTCATAGGGTTGACAGGTAAACCCTCATACTCTACCACCTGGCCAAGCACCTATTGAGGGACGGAACGATAACTGACAGACGCTCTAGCTTCCTTCCACGTGAGTCACTCGCGAGTGATGCCGGATCCGCTGTGACGCGTACAAAGCAAGCGAAACGGAGGAAACAGTAATTTGAACTAGACTCACCTACCGGGTCCGCTTTCGAGAGGCGGACCCGGCCCCTCACAGCCAACCTTTTGGTAGAAGTCTGTCGAAGACTTGCAAAGGGCAAACGTGGTAGGTCATTCTTTCGTCAGCGCTTATCATTGACCTGAAAAAAGAGAAACGCCATCGCTGTTCTGGGAACATGAACGTTTTCTTCTTCATCTTTTTGTTAACCATGTAAATTAGGAAATAGACTAAATATGAACACAATTGTTATATATATATATATATATATGTCAGACACCAAATGTGGTGGAGTAGGGTCGCTGCTAGGACGTTGGGAGAGGTTTGTAACCGTCGAAGTCGATTCCACCGGGGGCGATGGTATAGCACCGAGTAGGCTAACGGCCGATTGCCTACGATAAAACATAAAACGCCGAGACGGACATCTTTGCTCCTCGACCTCCTCGACCTAACTCTATTTAGTTTATTCATTTTTCGAGAAGAAGACACATGCACCTGACCCCACCGTGGCGGTGTGCCCCTAAACGAGACAATATGTTGTATATATTTGAATGGATATTCACAGCTGATCCAGAAGGTGATTCGCTGTTAAAGTCGTGAACGCAAATGAGTGGCTGATTGTATGCCAGCGGCCCGAAGGGCGGCCATATTACGTGTAAACATCACGGGGATTCTAAAGGTATTCTTATTTGGGAGAAAATCGCATAAGTTATTGACAATATATACCGTATAAGTTTATGGTCTGTCGCCATCGTCGCGAGAGTGAAGAGATCTGTCTGTCGGGCCTCTGGGACAAGGCGAGTCCAACGAGAGGGCCGTGCTCTATCAGCACACGCGGCAGAGCCTCTGTGTAGCTCCTCTGCTAAGGGCTGGTCCTAAAATCCACTCATTCTGAGTATGGAAACAAGTCCGGGACGCGTCCCGGGAGACGAATGTGGTATGAAAAAATAGTGAGCTTTGAGTGTGTCCCAAAAATCGAGTGGCTTTGAAGTAGCTTGGCCGGGTGGTGCTACTAGGCTGATCTCGAAGGCGTCTGCGCGTGAGTTATGACAACGGGAACAATAGTGAATGGCTTGAACGGGGGCTGTCAAACGGCGACGTGACACATTATCACACGAAGTTTGCGGAGTGGGTCATGCCCTGCACATGAAGGCGTGAAGGAGAACAAGAGCCGGCGTTTACTATCGAATCGACTACGCTTAGTTGTCTACCCTACTAGTCTATGCGAGATCGAAATCTGCTTGCTCTACGTATAGTGAGTGCTTGGTGGCCTCAGGAACTATGCGTACATGAGAAATTCTACACCCATGAAATTATTTGTTTGTAACTTCCGCTCGTTTTCAAACGGCCCGTAGATGACAATCTGCGCCGACTGATATCGTTATTACGGACAGAGGTCCTTACCGCGACACGACGATTCCTTTGTGCGCCAAGCTGAGCAGTCCAGATTAGTTGCAACCTACCGAAGTAAGCTCTATAACAAAAACGTTGAATTTAATTTATGCCTGACTCGCCTACTATAAGAACTACGTTTGTGTACATGTAAGATGTAGCCGACAGCATCATCCTCTATGATAAATGTCTTGCAATTTTCCTTTAGCGAATAGATGAAAAACTCGAAAGGAAACACTAAGCACAGTAGCGGTCGGCGAACCCTTTCGAATGTTGTGTGGTGCTTACAAGCCACATCGACGCCTTCGGTGGCCTCGAAGCGACGTGGGAACCTAGCTTCATCTGATCGCCAGCGTTTTCCTTTTTCTGCTCTCCTGTTCTTAAAGCAAAACGGATACAGATATCGGATGCTGAGCGCGTCCGCATCTCTGCGTGTAAAGAACTACTGTCGTCATCAGCGCCTATCTAGCCCAAACAAAATCCACCTGGTAACTGAAAGTTCGAAAGCGTCTAGACATGCCGCCTCGGGTGCCTGCCGGATGACAGCTGCTAGGAGTTCCTTGGGTGGCAGCATTAGCAGGCGACCGCAGTCGCTAAGACGATTGCTTCGCACGGGTTCGCGTCAGAGAGGTTGGTTCGGGCAGAGGAAGGGGGCGTGGAGAAAACGCCTTTTTCTTTTTCTCATAGCTGACCCTCAGCTCTCTTTCCATGGCAGGTCTCGGTACCGCTATGTATTTAGCATTGCTTCAATGAGAAAACACCTAGCAGTAAGCAAAATGACCTGCAGTAGCTGAGGCACCACTGAGGCCGCAGAGGAGGGCATCGTCGCGGCATCCCAAATGCTCAGCTTCCCCGCCTGTTTTCGTATCGCACACCGGTCGTCGGGTGGATCGTCCTGGAAAACTGGCCTCGAAAAGGGCCGCGGTGCATTGGCCTGCCTGCCTTGCCTTGAGGGGACGACGAAAGACGACGGCTCCCGGATTCCCAAAGGAAAACGAACGTCGAGGACGCTGACAGCGACTCTTCGACGTCGAAGGCCGAAGGACCACAGCTGGAGAAAGCGCCAGCATACGCTGCCCCCTTCTCCGAAGCCGTTTCCCTATATATGCCCCCCCACCCACTCCCCCCAGCTTCCCGACATTATGAGGCCAGTGCTCAACTGCTCAACTACGGCTAGCTCCTCACCGGCCGTTACCGCTTTCACCACCGTCTATCCCATTCATGGAGAAGCTTCCGCGGAGACGCCGACGAAGCGGAGGCCTATCGTCAGCATCAGCTAAACCCTTTGTGCCAAAATCTACGAGCATAAGCGAAGGAGCGGGAGTTCTTGGGGAGAAACCCTGTGTCCGCTGGATCATAAGCGCGCCTGCTCGCACGATGGACGATTGCCACGGCAGCAAACAACGGCTCGTCGTCGTTCGCTATAACGTTCTTGTGGTCGCTAGAGATAAGGCTGGCGAATGCCAAGTGGATATTCGCAAATCATCTTGTTACAGGAAAACGGTTAGAGGGGAAGCCAAGAAGAGTCGACGAAACACTGCTTTGTCTGTCACGAGGCAAACGCCAGTAAGTTGTATGCGCTGAGCGGTTCGGGGCTTATGGCTAAAAGAGAGAAAGAGAGTGTTGATGAAATGTCATAACATAGGAGATTACATCAAGGCGTCAACTGCGCTGCTTCAGAGAAAAAGAACCCGCCCGGCTTCGAAGAGCATAACCAACCTACGAGTAGTTGTAGTTGGTAGCTAACGTCTTTCTAACGGCCAATTTTAATCTATTTCATACAGTTACAATTGTTTATTGCGGGAATGTTAGAATGCAACAAGATAATGTTAACACATCATGCACGTGTTGTAGCATGCGTCAGCAAAATACCCCTACTCCACAACGGCCACTTCCGGGACCCTACAATTCGCGAAGTGTTGTGAATTCGTCAACTTAACAGCCTCCAACCAATATCACGTGGTCCAGTCACCTTGAGCTTCGCGCAAAACATGTGTGCACCACAAATTGCGCACACACATGTTCCGGACATTGCAGGTGTGGCATTTAAAAAACATTAGAAAAACCGCTATTATGCTCGGCTAACGATACAAATCCCTCAAAGACCTTTCCTCTGCCAGCCCGCTAACGCTCATGAGCATCCACCATATACGGATCACCACCATACACACATAGGTACATAGTTACTTACACACCGTACGCTGCACTACTGGCGCCATCCTAAATAAAGCCGAAGCCACCTTAGACACCGTTTGGACCAAACCAGCAAGCCGGTCGGGGCCTCTGGACCGTCCCATCAACGGTTGTAGTACACTCTAAAGCGAACAAGTGGTATGTTGGAGGGCAAGGACGTCGGGCCAGGACACTTTTATGAGTGACTATAAACATGTTCCTTCGAACTAACGACTAGATCCATGCTGCTGCCACTGCAACAGCAGCGGGGGCCGCCGGCGTCGGAGGCTTGGATCCGCAACCCATTGGGTTCGCCCCTGCTCACCCCCGGACTCGGGTCGCTGCTACCTACATCTCCACACACGTCCTACTTACTGGTAAGACTGTCCATCGTCGTGCTTCAACGTTGTTAACTCCTTGACAGCCTTCGGGTAACATATTGCCTCCGCAGGCGCCTAAAAGTCAGCAAAAGCGACTGTTCCCTGCTATATTTCACAGGTCGCCTGAGCCTCAAGGCATCGCTGCCGCTGGCCCTATTGTTTGCTGTATACAATATCAAAGAGAGGCCAACGGCATATACAATATCATCGATATTAGAGCTAGTCTCACTGTTACGACAATGGGAATTTGCTGAAATTATATTGTAGTTTCGGTATACAGGTTAGGCTGAGCCGTATGGCTCCTATAATACAACGTCGGAGTGTTAGACAAGTCTTGGGTAAACTCGCGACAATTGCGAGATCAGCAGCGATTCTGCGATGGATGTCTGCAGAATCGTTGCAGGTGTCTACAGTCGATATCGGCACGGGCAAAGTTTTCCTTAATTGATACCGATCGATTTTTCGAGCTTTGCGTCGCGAATTAGGTGCGCACACATTTTCAACGGAGAAAAACGAGCGACGACCCTGTCGATCTGTTTGCTTGTGCTCGTCACTACGTCAAGCACTAATGAGCGACACCGACCTCAGCCATTTCAACCATTGGCAAACAAACCTCTGAACGTCATTGCTCGACTACTCAGCTGCTGCAAGCAGATCAAACGATTGGCCTTCACTCGGCAAGACTCTCTTTGACACCTTCACGCTAAATGTAACAAATACTGGCACTTTCTCTAACACAATTATAATAGAATACAACGGAGATGTAAAGCAAACCTCAGTACGTGATGAGCAATCAAACTTGTAAACAGGCTCTGCCTTCCAAATGGCCACGGAGCACAGATACACTGCCAAGACGAAATCTTCCTTAGACACCTTCCTCCGTCAGGTTTGCGGTCTAGACAGTGCGGAAATCCTCCGCTTAACTTATCTATGATTTCCTCACATGCGCAGTATGGTCGTCCTAATCATGAGGCGAACTGAGACTGTGATAAACACGTATCTGCCTGCCAGGTTGTCCTCTCGACGGGCCCAGCCAGATGTCACAACTTTGAGTTGTTCCCCTTCGCTACTCGGGGGATCCGCAAGGGAACGACCTTCCCGAGACGTTGCGAACGCGAAACCGAGCGTGTGGCGCACCACATCTCCTGTGGACTATGCGGGCACAGCAGTCGATGGCGCAAAATGAATTTGCAACTATTGGCAAAACAATAATAGCTCGCCAACGATATTTACGGAGCATTTACTATTGATTTCGAGCCCATGAATAGCTTGGCTAACAGCGCTTGTGGGCCAACCTGATCACATCGGAAGGTGCACAACGTCTACAGTGCTGCCGGCTCTGTAGCAATTCTAGCCTGTCCCGCTGTTGGAGGCGTCGGATGAAGATAAATCGGTCGACGAGTACAATAGTCGATCCAAGAGATTCCCGACGGACGTGTTCTCTTTCGTAAGGCGCGAGGGAGAGAGAGAGATTATAGAGAAGAAGAGATTGCTAAATGATTAATTTCTCATTGTGTGCTATGTACGGCCGACAGTTGGAAAAATATTTATGTATGCTTCATACGTTTGTATGCATTCTGAATTAGATAACCTCTTCTGCAAAAGGTATTCTGTCATCAAACGGGACATGACAAGAGTAAAGCGCTCCTAGAGCTTCCACAGTGCAGAACCACATGGAAAGACACTTGGAGAAAGCAAGCACTAAAATATATCCTGGTGTGAAAATAATTATGTATAATATATAGTCCTCTACTAAGGGATGATGTTTCCCTTTTCGATTTACTGGCGTATTAATAAGAAAATTGCCTAAAGTGAACGCATGAGCTGGTGCCATTTTACAGATTTCGCCGAACGATGCGAGTCAGCTCTAGATGCGAGCCACATCTCGATGATCCAAATATAGACTCAGGAGTCCGTGTGACCTTTTTTTTTTTTTTTTTTAAGGGGGGTGTTGGCATGCTAATGCATGCCAACACCATGACCGCCCCCCCCCTTATGGAACTGTTGACGATGTTCAACAGCACCACCCTTCCCGGTATCGCTTAGCGCATTCTTCAGTAAGGGTGGTGAGATGTGTACAAGCCCAGCCACGAGCACCACACATCCTCCTCACCGTACGAACATGACGTGGTTTAGCTGACTCTCAGCTGCTTCCCTTCTCTCCCAATCTCTCAAGACCTCTGTTCACTTCCCGTCTGTGAACAAATACTGTGATCAATAGGGTGTCTGTAGAAAGCCCCGTGTATGTAAACATGCAGTATTTATGACGCATACAGGGGGTGTACGGTGCCTTCCTTTCTGCACAGTGCTAGCTATGCCGCAGACCACATTAGTTGCCACTACTACTTAAATCTTATTGCGGAGATACTGCCCATAAAAGTAAATATGACTCCACTCAGATTTGAACCTCAGACTCCACAAAACTCCCCCTTTTGGTACTGCCTACCTTGTCCACCACGCCATGCCCGCAGGAAGGAGTCCGTGTGACCTAAATGTATCGAACTTTCGATGAAAGTAACCCCTCGCAGCCATGTGCGCCTGTGACAATTATTTAGTGGGTTCGTCATGTCGGTCTAGAATTAAACGCCCTGTAACGTCACACAACGTCAAGCATCGGAAAGCCAACGTACTATGATAGGAACCGTAAACTAGCACCCATTGGACTAACGAAATTTTTGATAGGCTTCAAGATCAGGGCCACCAAAGAGGTGTCCGAAGGTCGAGCATGTTGGCGTGATTGAAGAATCCTACAACGCAATTGCTAGAAATTAGTCTCCTTAATTCTTAATCATACACTTGATACGTTAGGAGACTAGATCAGGTCTCGCTTGAAGAATAAATCATGTCGAAAATAATAATACTTTAGTAATAGTTGCGGTCTGTAAGAACATCGCGAACTCTGTCCGCGCTTTAAGGCAATGGCAACGTTTAGCGCCAAGGAAAAATTACCCGTGTCATGCAATTAAGCATTAAAGAGTAAGTACACTTGTGACTCAACTGTGGATGCATTTCATTGAAATTTATTATTTTCTGTTCATACATTTATCATTATGATGGGGGCATTAGATCGTTCAATGTACTTAGCTTGCCGATGTAATTGTACAAGGTGTTTCATGTTTCAGAATATAAAAATCGCACGTATATATATATATATATATATATATATATATATATATATATATATATACGTATATGTATATATATATATATATATATGTATATATATATATATATATTTATATATATGTATATATATATATATATTTATATATATGTATATATATTATACTGTAATTGTCTGACTGTTCTACGAGACATATGATAGAGAATACTTTAATACAAATGACATCATGACACATTTGTATGCTGGCCGGTTTCCCGCGAGATTATTTCCGTCCGCTTGTTGGGCAATGAGACGGGCCAGATTTTGTTTGTGTGAGTTTGCGCCTAATTCGAATCATGTCCAATGTGAAATGCGGCTATAAGCGATTACATCAAGCACACACACACATACACACACAAACAGACGCACAATGACGTCGTCGGTACCGTTCTGTAGAAAATTAGCAAATGACTTCCGTCCATGGCAACACGGCGTCCCTCTCCTAACGCTTCGAATCGTGAGAACAAGGGTTAACGCGTTGTACAAATATAGGAATAATGGGCACTACAATAGAATATGCAATTTACACAACGGGCATTGTGTTCCACTGGGCAACCACCTCTTTGTTGCGCTGCAGATTGGTTGAGAAGACCATAGACGCAATTTGAGTTTGGCACGATCCGAACGATCGATATCTATTTGGGTTATTACTAGCATAGCCTTTCTTGTTCACGCTGATGTGCAGGGTTGGTCGTTGATCGATGCACAATAATGCCAGATGAATGAGACCGTGTTGTGCGAAACAAAGGCAACGCAACGTATTTTGAATGTGGGTGTTTGTTTTTTTTTTTTGGAGTGGATTTCGGTTTGTCTACTTGTTTGTGCTAGACACAGATATTTCGGAAGGAAGATGCTTTCGAAGCGCGTTTTCTTGCCGGGTGGAGCTACAGTGGTGTGAATAAACATAGCCCACCCCCTATATTTCAACAATCGTTACAAAGAATACACATTTGAGGTATTTCTTCTGTGTCAGATTAATGTACGTGTCAAATAACATATTTACCACAAAGAACAGCGCATCCAACATCGCATGCAGCCTGCTACAACAAAATGTGTCATATTTCGGTGGTGAAAAATGATAGACACACCCTCAGTTATCGGGTGTTTTCGCTGAATTAGTTCTTGTTTTCTTGTGCTAATCAGTACCGTGTGGACTCACCCTTGCTAATTATAACGTCAAAGACTCGGTTTGGCATACTATCAACGAAATTTAGCAGGATCCGGTTGCTGACATCTCCCCAGGCCTCCAACAACGCCTTTTTTAGTGTTTCCACGGATGTATACTGTCGATTCGACGCGTATACTCTTCGGATAAGAATGCCCTAGAGGTTCTCCATCGGGTTGAGCTAAGAAGAACATGCTGGCCACTCTAGGGTACCAATGTCATGCCGTCTTAACCGCGCATGTGTACTAGCCCTGACGTGAATTGAAGCGTTATCTTGTTAGAAAACAATTGGAAGTAGGTGAAATCTGCTACTAAATGGTAGTAGGTTGTTGGTCAACATCTGCTGATAGTCCTCGCTATTCATTTGAGATGAGATGAAAGTGAATCCAAGTTTGCAAAGCTCCCCAACCCATAAAGCACTCTCCGCCGAACATGTGCTTCGAGAAGTACCGCGACTCTCTACGTACATCATGCCAGTAACCGTTAAATCCATCTAGCCCATCCAAATTTAACTTCTTCTCGTCACTGGAGACGATTTGAAACAACATAGTACCTTTTAGATAGGTTTACACCCTCAGGACACTTTTTAAAAAAACGTTGCCCCAATACTCATCAATGTCCAGTCACGTCCATAATGTTGCGGGCGAAGTTTAGTTGGGCAATCATATGGCGTTGTTGAAGACGAGGTCTTGTTCTCATTTGCGCCCGTATGATATGCGGATAACGCTTAATTGTATTTAAAACTGTTGATCTATGAACCTGAAGGGTTAACCCTTGCCTGATTGCTTCACAACTTATGGTCGAATTCGAGGCCAATCGACAGATATGCATGACAGTTCGCTGCCTGTTCTTTCGTGGACGTCCTTTAGACTTATTAGTACCATACGTCGATGGACTGCGTCAATAATTTTGCACTACGTGACGATTTTTGCCAATTTCTCTGGCAATTGCAGTCTGGGTCTTTCCTGCCCGATATAAAACAGTCATATCTGCTTTCTCTGCATCAGTAAGGCTCGAAGCGTGTCCCATGACTGCAGTACGCTTGAATGCTCAACACAAACTGGATTAATTCAGCGAAAACACTCGATAACTGAGGGTGTGTCTATCATTTTTCACCACCGAAATATGACACATTTTGTTGTAGCAGGCTGCATGCGATGTTGGATGCGCTGTCCTTTGTGGTATGTCTGTTATTTGACACGTACATTAATCTGACACAGAAGAAATACCTCAAATGTGTATTCTTTGTAACGATTGTTGAAATATAGGGGGTGGGCTATGTTTATTCACGCCACTGTATTAGTGGGTGTAGCCATTCATGCTGTTGCTGCTGGCGGTGTTTCAGTGGCGAGATCCACGTTTCGAATGGTAGGTAAACAGCACATGCAGACAGCTGGGATGATACTGTTTGAACGTGCAATATGAGGGCAGGGCGTTGCTGGTTCCACACGTGTCCACCGTGTATCCGCGGAAAGATGTGGAGTCATATCGATATTGGAACAGTAGGATCTTGTCTGATGGCCAAGTCGTAATACAGGATAGCTAGATGGTTCTCATAGTGTGTACAAATATCAGAGTACGAGATTATCCATAGAATATTATATATCGGGTCAACGGATAAACCGATCACAAAAAAGGCTGTTAAAAGTATTACTACCTATTTGCCTAGTTGGATAGAATGCGAATGATACCTTGCCTTTAAAGGGGCTCTCCGTCTTAAGAAGCCTTATGCCGAAAGCAGTTGTACCGTGGACTGAGTTAAATGTTTAAAGCTGTGAGTCAGCCCGGAAAATTGACTTTACTTTAACTATGTAGAATACAGAACACAATTATAAGTGATTAAGTTAAATAGCCAAACATCATTGGACGTATTGCCCGCCTGCGGTCGATCAGCGTATTGGCAATGGATTGCGACATGGTCAAATACCCCTCTCTGTTTCTCGGTTTTTATGGGTGCTACTCTGCATCGCTACTTAGTCTTGTAACACTGTACGTCTTTCAAATAAATGATGAAACATTCTCTCGAGTTCGTCGTCAGTTCTCGACGGTAGCTGACTTCCCGCTCAAGTTTATGCCATCTTCTCTCCCCGCCCCACCAGGAATATCTTTCGTCATTATCTCATCGAAGACGTGAGGTGTGTAATTATTTCATCACTTGCAGAAATGCTCAACCTTCTTGACCCGACAGGTGTCGCACTTGACTTCACAGCACCACACGAATTTACAGTTGCACTTCTCGTCGACCTCGCGTACGATCGTCATGTAGCCACGACCACAGCATAGCAGCCGGCAACCATCAAGTCCGTAGCTTGAGGCGTTACATGCGCGTCCGCTCGTACCATACACGCCCAGTCTGCAAAACATTCACATAAATGTAGCAGGTAAAAAATCGCCATTGAAAATGGTGATGTCATTATATATCCTATCAGGAAAAAATGCCTCAGTGGTTTCTAAGCTGTCGTGGCCGATAAATGCTCAGAGGCAAAATCGCAGACTAAAGAAAAGATCGTATTTGGTTACACAATGGTTGCATCACACAATCAGCACGATTATATATATATATATATATATATTGGTCCGAGTGAGCCGGCTGCCACAATCCAATGTTGTCGCTTACATTATATTTCACTAGACACGGACAAATCTCCTGGATTCGGGGATAACGAACTCACGTTTCATTCTTTTGGCAATAGTCCGGGCTGTCGTCGATATAAACGAGGTCCTTTTTGCCTGGCCTTTTGACTTCGCGCATCACTGGCTTCAGCTTTGCTCTGCCTCGGCCCAGTGAAGCTTGTACTTGGGTCGCTCCATCATAGCGCTGCATTAGCTCTTCACCAATAGCTCTGAAATAGTTCGATAGGATTAACACACTCTGATTTATTTCTTTGTCTTCAGTAATAATAATAATAATGAAAAAAATTGTCGTTCCGACAAGCCTGTGACACGGTTCACGAATATTATTTTCAAATAAGCAAGATTACCTGAGGTAGTCGACAGCCATAACGCTTTTTTTCTATGTGTGCATATGCTACAAAGCGATTAAGCAATTTGGTAGTGGGTGAAAACATATAGCAGAAGTCACTTTAATCTACACTTTGTGATCTTAATTGTTAACTTTATTATGCTCTATTTGACACGGGTTACACAAACGAATGTTATCCTATGTAGAATTAATTAATAATAACCTAAATGGTCTCCTTCCAAGAACTCTCAAATCAACGTAGGTAGCACCACCTAGCTACTAACAGGTCATGGTGCCTACTTTCGTAAGTCTCGTTACGATAAGTTGGAATTTAACACAACAAAATCAATGGAACCTCTATAATTCACAAGTAAACCTTTAAGAACGCAAGATTATGCAATATTTTAAGAAATGACGTGTCCCCATTTACCTAAAATCTTTGAGACGCCTCCAGCACACCTGCAGTGAACACGAGCCCGAGACACCATGGCATTTGCAGGCCAGCTCGAGATTATTGCGGAGAGCCTGAAATACACGCGTGATGATGATATCATATGAGTTCATTATTGGCAGACTATTGCCGATCGGATATAGCAGCAATTGAATCTCGCAGTGGAAAGAAAACTACCAGCATACCGCATTAAAATATGATAAAATCGTATATATATATATATATATATAATCTTATAGACCACGCAGGCCATAGATCTTATAGACCACTATTATATATAGATCGTATGATTCATATGAAAACTAGCATTATTGTAGCATTACGATAATTACTGATAGCAAATCACTTACTCTTCTTCCCGCCTCATTATTGTGCAGGTTCATTAGGCCTTGCGCGCTGCCCATATCTTCGCCAACATCCACAAAGTCCCTGGCCAAAATATATACAGACGAAAAATCGGAGGGTAAAAAAGTGAGCTACAGACATTATGGATACTTGGTAGCAGTTGTATTCATACGCTCAGAATTAAATTGTTTCGTATACGTTAGATATGTAGTTTTTTTGGTTTTTGATTATCAGTCTTCAATAAAAACATTTTAATTCATTTCTAATTTCAATCGATCGAAAATACAGTGCTGCTGTTCTCATTTGGGATGATGACGTCATGTGTCATTGCACATGCATCTGTTTGTTTCTGTTAATTGTACTTAATGTACGTAATTATTAAATCGACAGTAGGTCAATAATTTATACCGTAGAAGAATAGAAGAGGACGCAAGTTTAGTGCTTCACTCATCTCGTTGTTCGGAACCACGAGATGCCTGCCTTCATAGTATATCATGACACTTTTTCAGGAAATTTCCATGTATCCGATAACTAAACACAGTCATTGCTCCCTTATGCCATTCTCTGCTCTATAAAATGTTCTTCCTGCCATAATATTAGCTACGCTGCGGATTTGAGAACCGCTTGAACTGAAGAATGGGTAAATCGCACGCAGGTTGCTCAACATCTGTTTCTGCGCGTGTTCGGCAGTTCAGGTGGTGTTGTTCAGCTCATCGTATCGTTTTATTTATCCATTTTGCAGATCAGGCTAATGGCTCTGATGAGGACGTTCGAGAGCATCCTGCGAATACACCAACCTCGACTTCGAGTGCATAGGGAGACGAGAACCTCATACACGATCACAATGAAAATCAAAGGCGAATCGAAACCACCAGGGCAGTCGTGACTTCGGAGCGGCTCAATGATGGAACAGCTTCCTGTCGTTATCCGTGCCACGAGGCAATCACCCTCCTTCAAGGCGACGTAAGGAGGCACCGACTCGCGCAATCAGCAACAAGGATCGCCCACTCGTCGCACATGTAACGTCATGTGACTCTTCTTTGTGTAACTAGCCCAATGTCGATAGCAGTCCGGCCTGAACCATACGTTGTGCTTGGAGTTCAGAGAAATTCTCGGAACAACTTCGTTTGACCCTCGTATTCGTACAGCTATATGTTCGCTTTGTAAATAACCAATCCAAATCGCTCTTTAGTCACTCTGCAGTTTCTGATGGAAGGGAGAGCTTGTTGAAAAGAGGGTTTCTTGCAGAAAGGACGCAGAATGAATGACAATATTTTTATACCAATTTGTCAATTAGTCGAATGTATCCATTGATGTCACAGTCACAGATGAGTTAATCGACATATTATTATTATTATTATTATTATTATTATCAAGTGAGTCATCTATTATTTCGACAAATGGCGGGAATTTTTTGGATACGATATTTATTACAATTGTAAGTAGATAGAAAAGTGGCTGTAGGAATGATGAAGCTTCTCATTCATTACCTCTCATTAACTAATTTTGCTCAACCACAACATACGCCATTTGTAGAATTATTGAGATTCGGGACCGGAGCAGGTGCAAGCGAGGGCCCGAACATACCCGGTATTATGCGACACCGAATCTTCCAGAATCATAGACGATTATACTCATAAACTTGTTACATGATTGTACAGTACAAGAAATAATATAATATGTAATCTAAGTTACAAATGGTCGGTTTAGTAAAAACGTGACTTATTTGCTATATCGAAGTTAACCGAAACGAACAAAGGTTAAATTAGTCAATTAGATAGTTGTTGGCATTTAGAAACGAACAGTCTGAAGAGCGGTCGTTGTATTGCTGATAAGTAGGACAACCATGAAATATCGATGGGAGATATTCACCTGGAGAATCGAGCGCCATAAGCAACATCTTCGGAGCAGCCTCCCCACTGCCAACGGCCACGGGTTCCCTTCGAGCGAATGGCTGAATCGCAGCCACATTCGCTAAGTTCGCCACGACTACAGGCGCGTGTGATCGAGTAGGCGACACCGGCGGACGACACAGCGTGTACGAATGCCTTCTCACGACTACCTGCAGATGGACATGAAACGGGAGAAGGAATAAGATAATGAACAGAGAGCGAGAATTATCACACATATGAAAACTTAAGCAAAAGGCGAGCCATGGCCACAATATATAGAGTGGCAGAGAGATTAGGTTTCGCGACATGCTAACATATGATCGATGGGTTAGTAATGTCACATATTATTTTCGTTACTGATCATATAGAAAATAGCCAATGCGATGACGAGAAGATCGAATCGCATAGCCCCCATACTTTTCGTCGGAGAAAGCATTTGCTTTTTTTAAAGCTCTGTGTGTCCTGTGCTGTTTTTTTATATTTCGGTTAATGTCAATCGGGCCACGATCTGGAATTTTGCATGATCAGAACTATGAGTAGCACCCATGACTAAACCTATATTAGCCTATATAGGCTCGTCTTTTTACGCTCCAAGGGAGCGCTTGCGGATGGGAGCGCCTTCGTTTTACCTGGATACGAGAACGCACAAGTTCTCTTCCCAAGCGTCTCTATGACCGAACCAATGCCAGTCATAAGAAATTAAAGAAGAACAAAAGGGGAAATTTGAAGCGTTTTCTGCGAGTATATGTAAGTTGGCCGTCGTTCAAGTTAGATAGAAAAGAATACAGAAGGAAAGAGCGAGAGAGAAAGAGAGAGAAATTTAGGGTTTTGTCAACTTCACCCGCAAAAGGGCAGGTGCAAGTTCCCCATTAATGACCATCTTCTCCCAATCTTTTCTCTCGCTGCCTCGTGGTTCGCTCGACAGTTTCGTTAATGTTAACCTGAGTCGAACATCGTGCGAGGATGAGAGAGAGAGAGCGACATGGGCTCTAGCTGGCAATTGCCTCTTGTCGGCTTGCCCGTAATGGCCCTGTGATTAGGAGCGCGCGAGGTAAACCTCTCGACTGCATTCTCTACCTCGCTAGCGCGAACTTCCCGCCGTTTCGTTGCGGCCGCATAGCCCGCCCGCATTGGCCACACGGATCCGCTCCATTAGAGGACAGTCCGCTAGCCCAATATTGTATATCCTACACTCGTATATATTGTATGCCGCAGCGCTTGAGCAGCAGAAACATCGAGTCAAGAGTCAAGTTATCTGGCTGGCTTGAGCGTTAGAGCAAGCGTTCGGCAATGGCCGTCACCTCGGCGACTATACAATGCGTGCTACAGCAGAGAGATGCCTATAAGATAGGTTGCCGCGCTTGGCCGGCCATGTGATCATCGGGCGAGCGAGGTGCCATTGTGGTTGATCTATGGCAGCGGATTTGGAGATAATTGCACATAACCACTGCCGAGGCTCGACTGCCCGATTCGTGTGAAGGCGTGAGCGCGCCTCGAGGGCTCGCGAGGTGCTTGCTCCTGCTGCTTCCCCGCCGCTGTCATCGCGTCGTGCTCCAGAACTGCCCAGCCTACCAGCGACTGCCAACATCGTAAAAGTGGGCTCGGCTCTGCGCTCATAGCTCGAGTGCGGTGTCAGGCCAGCAACGTTTGGTAGGCCAACCGCTGCTGCCACCACCGCCGCTCGCTTCGTCACTCCTTTGCGCTGGTGGGTGGAGCGGGGAGAAGACTGGACAGGGCCCAGTGAAGTCGAGTCAGCCTGCCGATGCTAGACACCCCTTCAGTCTACAATAATAAATACGTTTTCGTGAAAATTTCTATAGTGAAATCATAGATCAGCAAGTTGCACGGCGGAAATTTCACTCAGCGGTCGATCCGCTGACCGCTTCATTGGCGTTCTCAACGTACGCTCGAGCGTAATGTGTCTCTGAGGGTGTGTAGCTAACTAGCTAGCCATCTATAACATTAGATGGTCCAATGTTTTCTAAACCAAGATTTTAGATTCCATCGCATATATATGCAGCAAATATTATTTCAAATGCATATCGACCAGAAACATGCTCTTGTTGCGACCGTAGCTTTGCATAGGACATTTTTTTAAGACCATGTTTTGCAATCGTCAAATTAGAAAATCTCGTCTCCAACACGTCTCTAACTTCAACAATTATCTCAGTTGGCTGTTGTATTTCGAAATCGGTGTATCTATCAAAAGAGTGTCAGTTATTACAGCACCATTTTCTGTTTCGTCATTGCACGAGAACCCTCCTATTTTCTTTGAAGAACCCTTTCCAACGTTTAAATAAATGGTGTTTTATGCTTTGTTTGTAACTTGGTGATATCCGCCGCCCGCCGTTGTATCCATTCCATATTGCAAATAGACGGCAGCTGTAGCTGACTCCCGGTCGATTTTCTCCGCTAAATGTTGATGTCGCTATGTGGCAGCCTGACGAGGTGACTGCGATAAAAATTTCATGCGATTATATAAAATATGAGGAATCCAGAGCCAGTGCGCACGAGGGGCGAGGGGGTATTCTCCCAGCCCAGGTGAGTCACTCACTATCCAACGGTCAACGGCCTGATGGGTGAGTTGGCCTGATCTTATCAGAAACTAGGATAAGTGAGAAACGACCGTAAAGCTAGATATATCGCCACGGCTCAGCGACATGAAAGATAAGAAGGCACCAGGGAATTGGCTGGCAAATGAAACAGCCAGACGACTTGAAGGAAAAAAAAACACTGTGGCCAGTGGACTCCCCCTCCTCGTCCCGCTTACCGAGCTATATCGGGGATTCCTAAGACCACTACCGAATGCGAGCGGGTGGGCGGGCGTAGGAGGCACCGGGGCAGGCCAAAATGGACAACGGTGCCGGACAGTTAAAGTGGTCTGTCCTGAGAAGGGGCAGTGATCCGCATCCTCATAAAAGCCGATCCCCCGATTTGGCTCGCAATCCTCCTCGTTGGCGCGGCATCCTTGAACATTGGTGTCAAGACGGCATTGTGCCAAATATCGAGAGTTGATGTTGTTCACCGACAGTCGGTTCACCGCTGTACGCAAATGCAATCAGAAGGCTTATTTCCATGAAATTGGATGCTTTTCAGGTCTACACATGCGTGGCCTATACACGTTACATCACTGCGTTCTAGTTACATCGCACGTTCTAGTTACTGGCACTATTTCGTGTTTTCCTCTACATGTGACCCTTTCAGATATAATAATTTGGCTGTTATTGACAATCCGGTGCGGTATCGTCTATGATTATTCTGTAATTGCATATATCTCTTGATAGCTATTGATAGTAGTGTGTATTTCAAAAAACAAACTATCGAATGAAATACCCCAGAACAAGTTTACTTGGACTTAGAGGGCCGGCAAGATTGATTAGAATCGTATAGCACACCAAGTCCGACACCCTGTCAGATAACTCTGAGTGGATCTTTTCTTTTCCTTTATTGTTTTGAAATACAAGCCATTCTCTAGACGCCTGAAAAGGAAAGAAAATCAAAGAAAACGTTACGGGAAGAAGGTGACACTATGGATCGCCAAACTTTAATTTGTATCCCGTGAACTTATGTCTTTGGAAGAAGGCCCCTGTAGCTGTTCCTACTGGCGAACTCGTCGACGCTATCGATCGCGTGTACCTGTCCCACAACGGTGATAATATATCGTAAAATAAAATAACTCAAATGAGACCGTGATGAGGAAGTGATCTCCGAGTCCATGTAGCTATCGATTGTAGCATAGCTGTTTTGCTCGACAAAGCATCTTGTCTGGCCAGAGAAATCAACGCCACGACACATTGATTCGCGAACCTTCCAACCAGTTAAGATGTGACCAAAAGAGGCAATGCGACATTAGCCGAGTCGTGAGCTGGGTCAATCCTCTACTCCAGTTACTTTTGTTGTTGTCGTTGTTGCTGCTGCTGAGGCTGCTATTGTTGTTGTTGTGACGGAGCTGCTGGAGCAAGCTACTGCCGTCTGGTATTGCACGAAACAGCGCTGATACGCGACTGGCATAAAGGGATATGAAGGAAACTCGATGGGGCAGAGAGTGAGGAGGCGGTAAGCTCGTATGGGCACTATGTACTCGGGAGGGACGAGTAGTAAAATATGGAAGGGGGCCTGAGGGGTGAACGCCTGGTCGTGGAGTTATAAAAGCTGCCTTTATGCTGCCTCTGCCGTCACGGGTCTCGCCCAGTCACGGTGTCCAAACGATCTGGTCGGGGCCTTATTCTGATTCCCCGGCGCTGCCCTCGCCGCTTGCTGATGTGAGCCCGCCACTGCAGCTTCCGGTATAAACGCCTTATAGCGATTATTAAGAGTTACGCATCACCCTCCTGGCGTTCATGCGTCCCTATTGGGTGTCCCCTGTGCCGAGAACCTCCTAGCCCGATGGTGGGCATCGGTCGAGTCGAGCAGATTGGCCTGATCAGCGTAGATCCTTCCTTTGTCCTGAGGCAGGCCAACGACAACACTGTGCCGAAAAACGAGGCAACGGCAGGCGAATAACCTAATGCTGTGCTGTTCAGCTGCTGTAGAGAATATTAACGTTTGATTTAGCTGATGAATATAGTTGAAGTTACTGTAAACAGCTTAGTCTCTCGGTGAGACGTTTGAGGACTCAAACAAGCTTGCTTCGGCGCTACCATAAATTTAGTTGAGAAAATGAGAGTGGAACCCTTGACGTTGGACGAATGTTGGACGAGAACCAAATATGCACAGAAGCGTATACGACGGTATGAACAGACCGCCGTTCTTTGAAGGGTTAGTCCAGAAAGGTTCTTTGAAGGGGGGGGGGTCCGGGTATTGAGGACGGTCGATACAAAGAGGCTGGTTGAAAATAGAAATGTTCTCATTTTTAACAAAGAACTCAAGATCGAATTGCTCTTTATGCAAATTTAAGAGGCAGATGACAACTGCAGTGATAAAGACGTACACCTGCATACTCACCTTATTTGAAGCTTATGTAAAGTCAGCATGACATGCGCCCGATCCTTAATTCATATTTATAACCAAGTTAATTTGAAATATGATTGTGCTGGGCGTCGCTTCACACTGGACGTTAGTTGATTCACCGAATTTGATCGTTACACTCCTCATCCGTTAGCAAAATCAACATTTGATCAAAGCACGGGCACAATTCGATACTGATTCAAAGGATATGTTAGCTATTTCACGGCTTGTCCCGTTTATGAGCAGCGAGCATCCTCTCTGTAGAAACAATGCGCAGGCCACTTGGCCTATTGGTGAATGTAATTGAGGTGAACAGAATAACTATAAAAAGCTATGAGCAAAGAGGCGTCGCAACACGAAGTCGACGACGATCTCCAGAGATCTTTTTCATGGGCCAGGCAGATAAAGAAGGCTACCCACCCTATAGTCGCTGACTCCTCTTGAGTAAGATCTGATGCACTTCAGGGCGCTGGTAAAGCTAAAGACGAGACTTTACTGCCGACGAGGCCTGGATGTATTCAGCGTCTAAACCGGCTGTCCCTCGAGCAGCTCGCTGCCCCATTCCGCGAGACCTGTTCCGTGCTGTCAGCGACGAACACGACTTCAAGGGAAACCCCCGGAGGCCACTAAAGCCAAACAGCAACCCCAAACGGAGCATCGTGTTCGCCACGTATCGAATGGGAGGAGGGGGTGAAGGACTTTGCAAGCTGCTCAAGCTCCGATCGTCTAGGATTTACTGAGGTGCCGGATCGGATAATGTAAGCTAAGCCTCATGCGCCTGTACGCTACTGCTGTCGACTGATGTTCACGTCCTATGTCTGGCTGGGGGGGATCGACAGGGAGGCGGTACACAAACTTAGCGAAACTCCTTCGCTTACTTGTAGGTTTGTTGCCGTCTCTCGTAGGAACCATTGCCACCTTGCAACTAGGATGAATCGGGACAAGGACTCGAGCTTTTTAAGGGAAGCATGCTCGCACCTCCTGGACACCTCCTATTCCGATAAGCATGATCACCTGCAGATGAATAGCGATACTCACTAATGCTCAGCACGCCTCCGAAGACCTTGGTGTCCTCCTGCTGCGTGGAACAGTTCCACCTACTCATGCGAAACTGCCGTTGACACTCCTCGATGCCCATCTGTGCGCCACGTCCGATCGTCTCCAGTGTCGATCGACTCAACGAGCAGATATCCCTGTAGGGGGTATGGTCACACAAGTGGGGTTTGTGATAAAATTAATGATGAAAATCATGCGTCTGCCAAGATTGGAATATGTCTGCGGGCGTATAGAACTCTGTCGCAGCCATAGTTAAATGTGCTGTGTGAATATGGCATAGATACAATCATACAATACGGTAAGATTCAACACATGAGAGTATATATATATAGAGAGAGAGAGATAGACAGAGATCTGGTCTCGACCTGTTCGTGTGTTTGATTGCTGGGCTCAGATGATGTCTGCAGAACTCATCGAATGATGCTGCCGCCGGTAGCGACGTCTCATCCAATGCTGACGGCATTCCCAAATACCTGCAATTATTGGGTAAATGCAATAAACTCAATGCAACGTTTACCGGGTGAACGCCCGGTTTCTCCTTGCCATGGATTGATACACCTAAAGTGTCCCATGGGCTTATCCCTCTTTGTGCCACTTTGTTCCGCACGGTGCTCCTATCTAACCAAGACCGCTACCCATATCAACAAGAAAAAATAGAATATGTCTATTCTGACGATACCATCCCATCGACATTATAGCGGAGAGGAGTATCTTATACGTATGTGTATCTGCTTCATATTTCTCCAGAAATAAACAAGACTGTTAGAAGGTATCTCCACATTAGCAAAAATCTACAAATGTCGTGTACCAGCGCTGCAGCGATTCAGGTTCGTCATTTCGACTTCGGTTATCATTTCGTCAAAAACACGTCTGATTTATCTCTTATCAAACCCCTAATTATTTTTCGTTGTACTAAATTGTTTCGTTACATAGAATAGTGCAACTCGGAAGAAGTGTGGTGGCTCACAAGGTGGACGGCTCTTTTCATCGTCAAAAACAGAATTCCACGTCCTTGGACGCCAATTGACTATTTTGGGTAGATACACCTCACCTGCTTGCCAGAGTATCCAGCAGCTATCGAACGTGGACATAGACTCAAACGCATACGATTCGCTATGAGGCTGTCATCATATGCCACCCTATGTCTATTATCGTCAAAAATGGCCAAAAAAAAATTTCAGGGCACTAAAGTTCACTACTTTGGACCTACAGACAAGATTGGACCTGTTTGTATTCGATTGCTAAGAGTTCGCCGGGAGACCTAAATACACTCTGTGCACTCACGCTTTATTAATCGTGATACACGCTTATATTTGAATGGACGTATGTTTGCGTTGTTCTTAGACTATGCTTCGCATGAATCATTTGAATAACATGAGGTAGCTCCAGTAAGGCGCGCCCTCCTCGACTGGAACGTCTGGACTGGGATCTGAAGATAAACACTAGCATTGACAAGCAATTAACAAATGCTAGCCATACACGTGCTTGAAGAAATTAGCTTCCCAAAGATGATTTGTTCTGATTTCCACGGTCGGCAGAAACTCATTTGTTAAGATTTGTTTTTCATCGATAATTACATTCCCCACTTTTTAGTGGGGAATGTAATTATCGATGTATTAAATATTAAATGTTACACATATATATTTATATGTATATACTGTGGAGATAATGTCATTGTATTTTCGTCATTAAGTTAATTTAATGTAACATTATATCTGTTGCTTGCGTCCATGTCTTTCACGTGGACGACACCATGGGACCGTTTACGGTTGTCCTTGAGTCATCTAAAAAAATCAAAACACCAAAAAAAATACAAAATGATATATATATATATATATATATATCGTCCACACTTCTCATGATTTGCCGAAGGAATACTAGCCTAGAAAAATGGCGATATAGAACAATCTGTGAGCTTTTCCAGATATGTTTAGCCTGGGGCCAGCTACTCCGATCGGCCGACACGCAGACACACATACAGAGACCCTTCCGTATTCTGCACCGATGTCTGTCTCCCTTTATCGCTTCCTCACATTTCGATTTATAGCTATTCGCCAGACAAAAACCGCCATTGACTTAAAATATCGCCGGCTAGGAGACTGGCGGCAGGGCCATAATGGCATATAAATTCAAGCCATAAATTTGTCCCCGGATGGCCTGGACTTACTGGCCGTCTTGCTTGAGCCGTCCGGCTCAGCCGCCCAGCTCCCTGCCAGACAAAGACACCCTGTTCGTACACCCAGCGGATGCTCGGCTATGCTTGGGTCAGGATACCCGCAGCTGGATCTCGGTCGTGATGCTCGACCGCAGACAAGGCAGCTGTTTCTTGTTGTTGTCTGGCGTTCTTTTTTTTCTCCTGGCGTTTTCCTTTATTATAGATAAATCGCACATCATTTGCTTTTATGCTCTACTCGTATAAGTTCAACTTGTCGGCAGCAGCTGCCAGAGTAGATGACCATAGTGTTGTTAAATAAACCCCTTCAAACTACAAATAAAACTCACTGACGCTCGCACAGACAACGGCATCTGCTTTGTGGCCGCTGTCAATCCGAGGGCGATGCTATTCTTATACATTGATGTTCTTCTACAAAAAACAATGCATGATATAACTCGAGCAAGAGATGAGCTGGCAAACGATTTGACACAAATTATCGTTTGGATTCATTTCATACGGACAGGTTTTTTTTCATTGTGGATTCGTTTTATTTTTATCAAAAATGTATAGCGCTAACAGGAGTGCAATTTGCTCTATTCTACTAGGTATGGTATAACTACACAATCGACAGTTTGTTGGACAACGTGGTCAAGTGTGTAATCACTACGTACCGATCATGTGCCTCTTCGGAGGCTCCTTGTACAAAAACCCTAATCAAAAGCCTCATCATCTGATGGAGAACAAAAAAAACTTCATTCCGAAATATCGGCCTTAATACTCAGAGCAACGCTTGTTACAATAGTTACAAATAATTAAAAAAGTCACGGGCAAAACACCTATCGATTGTCTCGAATAATTCAAATGACGAATTACTACGTTCGAAACGAAGTGAAGCGAAACTTACCATATGTTTAACATAAATAAGAATGATTCTGGGAAGATGAACATACTCGTCGGTGGCCGCGCAGTGAATTAGAATAAATGTATTCTGTATAAAAATGATAATTCCTTAATTTCATGCTAAAGATAACGGGATTCTGTTGTTTTAAACTCAAGTCTAATTCACTTCTTCGGAGCCCAGCGTCATTCTGGAACAACGCTTATATACTAAAAGCCTCTACATTTCTATCTATCACGTTTGCTTATGCTAGCGAATTAGCGATGTCAATTAATTTATTTGTAATTTACCCTGGGCGGAACGTGTACCTAGTTCGCATTGGTGCGTCCTCGCTGTCTAGCGGTTCGGCGATCGTTCAATATTTGAATCAACTCTCATCGACAGCCTTTGCGGTAGATGATTTTTGTTTCGCAACAATCGTATATATTCGTTAACATCTTTATTACGATCCCATCCCTTGTGCTTTTAACAATAAAGTCTCTCTGTGCGTTCACTCAACGTTACTCTCCGATGAATGAACGTGAGACTACCGAGTATTAAAGGCATGAGGTGTTTTTGCTAGTCTGGAATTGCCCGACGAGCAACCCTTGAATTTTCTATATACTCCATCTTGATCATACTTGAAGTCCACAAATGCCCCCGTCTTCGATGCCATACCGTGTAGTGTAAGCACTGCTACAAGGTTGTGCGGACACGACACTAATCAAATTACTTACCACCAGTTGGCACGCGAGGTATGACTTAATCCAAGCACGAGAACAGCCACTAAACTCGTCCAACTCGAACACCCCATCTCTGCAGCACGTCCAACACCTCCAAGGAGGTCGAGCAACAATTAGCACTTCGGTATCCGTCTCTGAAGATGCGTTCTACTTCGTCGTGTGCTTTGTCTCATACAGATGTCCCCGTTCGTTCAATCTGCGCGCTCAGAAGTGTCAGAGTAGTTAGTCCTCGGAGGAGCAGGGCTATCTCTTGGCGGGCTAGCGATAAATGCCGGTGCCTCAGGATATCTGGCGCTGTCCTGAACAGTGGCGCCCCCTCCTGGCTCAAAGGGTAGTCACCAAAACAAGGCAAGAGCTCGCCATATACGAGAAGACGAGCCTTGAACCTCCCCGAGAATTCGCCGCGCAATCAACCGAACGTGCTGGACGTCTCAGCCTCTTCTTCTTCGCAGACAAGACAACTACGATGCGCTCCAGAGATATCCAAACAATTAATTGATACGTCGTCCTTGGATAATGTGAAATATAAGAACTATAATAACGTTGATCGTCGCTAGGGTAGCCAAGAGAAATCGAATAATTTGGTTGGCCTCCGTAGTAAAGAGCTCACGCGATTATCATGTGGGCATTAGTTACGCGGGACGGGGTTAAGATCGACTCCATCTTACGGTCGGATGAGTTAATTACGTTGATGGAAAGATATTAAGAAGCGTATCGTAACCTGATACATGCCATAGATGCGATAGATTTTTTATACTTAGTTATACCATAGAGTTTATTTTCTTTTCGTTTCCGCTGTTTTTCCTCGCTTCTTTGTGTGAAAAATTATGATTTACAAGTAGAAATATCACTGTTTTTGATATATTGTATTGCCTTGTGACACTCGTCATGCTGCTCGCACATTTTTACAAAAAAACCTATTGCACAATCCAATAGTCACGCATTGGCAATGATGTGGCCGTATCAATATTTAGGCAGTGACACTAGCGTGTATGGTTTCGGACGATTAGGCCAGAGCAGAATGTAATATATATATACACATATGAGCAGAATAGATACAATGAAGAACACAGAACGCAACATGTGTATATGGAAGGTTCTTGATGAAAGCCAAAACTGTCGTCATGGCTTGCCTGTCAGATCATACACATTGACCTGTCAGCGTTGCGTTTTTCACATGGACAAGTGGAGAAAATGGAATCATTCGCATGTCGTTGTGCTTACTGCAGCTGGCCATATTCTCTGTACGGCCTCAACAGACACAAACACACACACACACAATCATATGAAATAAGTGTGTGCCTCTATATATGAGTATTTTAATAAACCTCGTTTGAGTCTGTTGCCTCACCAGAATTAACCCGATAGTTCACTATATGGTTATATATATATATATATATGTTTAATTTACGTAAAAAAAGTACATACAGTTGCCTAGAACCCCGTAATGGGTATACGCCACATTTTATGTGCAGGCTCGTACTATCGTCCTCGCAATTATGTATAGCGTTAGTATTTGAAAGTGAAGCAGATTTGTCATGACAAGCGCATGTACGCGCTCTGTTGCCTACCCCTAAGAAAATAGCTGTTCGACGAGCGTCTGCGCTCGTTCACGGTCAACATCCCCATAGACGTTGGTAGCGAGAGCGGCATCTATAGCTGCCTGGATCGCCGATGGCGAGAACACTCCCATACCAAGGACGACATCTGTGACGTCGTTTAAGAAGTCGACATAGGCGTCAAACTCCTCATTGAACACACTGTTCTCCGACTCCATTGGGGGAACGTCGTGGGTTGTGTCAGCGTTGGACACTTCGTCGGGAGCCCCCTGGCCCGATCGTGCCGAGTGTATGGGGCTAGCCTGCGATTCGGATGAATCAGGACGTCGAACAGAGGGAGACGCTGAGATCGCATCCTCTGAGGGGATCCTTAGGACAACTTTTGACCTCTTGTCAGTGGGGAGGTTGGCTTTCGAAGGGCGTGGTCGCTCCTCGATGCTGCTCGCCGTCGAGTTGGATATCTCCCGACCTTGTTGTGGCTTTTTAGCTTTTGAGGATGACGAGGTGATCGTTGAAACGGCACTAGCTGTAGATGGCTTCGAGATGGGTGCAGCTTGTTGACGCTCTGACGACTTCGACGAGTTTGACGACGTTGACGAAGCTGACCTTGGAGCTTTCGAGTGATGAGATCCTTGACTGCTCGATGAGGAGCCACTGTCCGATCCAGCGTCTGACCTAGCATCTGCCGGATTATCAGTTTTCGATGAGCCTGATGAAGCGTTCTCCGAGGCCGACGATGCTGAAGACGTTGCACTAGAATCGCTTTTAGAGGTTTCCTCCTCATCTCGGGTCTCGGTCTGATCCGGAGTGTTCCCTGAAGCTGAAGCTTCCTCGCTGGAGACGCTTGGCTTCTGATAAAACAATGGCATGTGACGCAGCTTCGACTCGGTTGTCGGGGCCCGCCGAACAATTCGGGGGTATGACGAGGTGAAGGCGGAGGCGTGAAGCTCCATCAAGTCGACAGGTACAGGTTGCGAGGGCTCTCTAAATGTCAAATTAGAGAACGAACAAGATAAATGTTAGAACATCTACGTATCAACTTAAGGGCGTCTACCTAAGGGCGCTATGGCCAAATTATTATTAGTCAACCAAGGACACGTCGAACCACGATCGCCTACAAATATACCATTTAACGGCTTAACGGAAACAACTACGTCGAACGTTGAACATCGTCAACAGTTCCAGGAAAGGCGGGGGAGGGGTCACGGTGTTATCATGCGTTAGCATGGCAACACCCACCCATGACCCGCAAAGCAAACAAACAACGTACGTCTTGTATGCTAGGACAATTAATCGTTGAGTCTACATACACTTTGTGCATCCTTCGTAAGTAAGGGAATCGTTTCTTTGGCGAAGATGGAATCCTTTTGTAGTTAGCGAGTATGAGGAAATGCTCTATCTTTTGTTCGATTGTGGCATCTTCAAGTAGAGTGAACTCGCGCATGTCCCAACCACCGGACGCTCCGGATGAGCCCGTGGCCGTTGAGCCGGCCGATGTGAGTTGTTTTCGTAACTCATTTTGCTCTGTCCAACACAAATAGCATAGTACGAGCCTGTTTCAGTCAGCTCGTCAAGTTAGCAACTGGACCAAAGGTTTTTCATTATATAATAGTTACATGTTCTGATAAGATTGTTCGTAGATGTGTGCCCACAGAAGTATAATTTATTTCATAAATACTTAATTAATTATCTATTATTATTTAGATCCTTCCATAATTTCGCGCCATTTCCTATCTTGGCGATATAATTACGTATTAATGATTACTACCATCTAGATTGTTTTATATGCTCTAGAAGTCCAGAGTAGATTAGCTTTTTTTTTATCCCCGCCGGCTAAGAAGAACGAGTTAGAGAACTGATTGTTGGTATACAGACCGAGAGAACTCATACACGAGCGCGTTCAATACTCACTTCCAAGGTAGCTTCCGAACATGCACTTCGGCACCTTATTATCCACTCGTGCTATGAGATAATACAAACAGATGGTTAAACTAACTATTTAGTATCTTCTAATTAAGAGCACTAAGAGTAAACAGGCGTTAACAGTTACGCTTGAACGCTATTGAGTCGGTTTGCATTCACATTAATCTGCTACGCTACCGTCAAACTTTCCATTCGCCTCGCAGCTTCAGTACCGAAACATTAATTGTGTTCAATTTACTAAGTATTTCAGGATACAGACACAACCAAGTATAACTCTCGGTCATTGTGCGCACATTCACCGGTGCAAGATTGACGACAGGGGACAGGGAGCCGTTCCGAAGATGACTGGAGATTTCTTGGTTACACTGAGCAAACGGCAGAAGGTGCGAAGGTACTTCTTAAAGCGTGTGGCGTAACTGACTATCAAATTGAATTGCTAGCGACTCTGCTAGACACACAGTAGTCACACACAGTTATAACAATACGAAATTTGTGAAAGTACGTTCGTCGTCGCACAGTAGGAAATCGATAGCGAACACAATTGATCACCTTTAACTCTCTCTATTCGCTCATAGAGTCGATAGCACCGTTCCAGAAAGATCCTCTCCTCCTCAGCGCCTGTAACATACGGAGCAGATGTTGGCTCGGTACACACGGAAACTCAACTGTGACAGAAATAGCATCACCGCTGCACTCTCTCCACACCACCTTCTGTCAGCTTCTTGCAGCGACAGTGAACAATAGCTCAGATCAACATGCAAAAAAAAAACCAGCAGCTGCAAGAAAAAAAACAATTCGTCTACAATCCGGGGTAGATTTGCGGGTACAGCCAGGTTGCACCGTAGGGGGTCCGTTTCGCGCGAACCGACAACCGATGCTTCCGTGCTTCGATTGGGACCAGGGTGCAGCTCTGCGTACTCTGCAGATCGATCGTTGCATAGGCACACGGCAAAACGCGTTGACGTCGAGATCCACTCACGTGCGAAGGGCGTCATGCTCGCTTGTTTATTTTCCCGTTACCAGGGTGACCCAATAGTGAAGTTGGTTGGAGCGGAGCGCGCGTTGCCGGCTCAGTTCCACTGAGTCCGGCCACATGGGATGTGGGCCTGATCCTGTCAGTCAGACAGACAGTGTTTGAGGTAAGGGTCCCCTGCGAGTGCGTCGATGAACATCGAGTGATTAATCCTGAGGGAGTGGTACTCGGAGGGGTCCACTCGGTTGTGTGCTGTAGTGACCCTCCTCTTGGTCCGAGGGGAATGGACGGCCGCCCGGCAAGTGGTTACCCTCTCCTCTTGATTCACGGATGAGAGTCGATCGATAGCTGGCGGTACCGGACTGTCGGGTTCACATAGCAAATGATGGGGCACACGGCTGATGAACAAGAGATGGGTATGGACAGGGGCTTTTATTAAATGGTGACACACCAATAAAATCCATAAGGGAAGAGTCCTATGTCGTGTTATAAATTGTTACAAAATATATCGAGCAATTTATAGTCATGGGGGTTCGCAGATGTTGACGCCCAACAGTGTACAGAGACTTCATTCACAAGTCGACGAATGGATCGTATATACGAAAATCGAAGCAATTGATCATAGCGAACATTTGAGTCTCGGTTACCTTGGCCGCTTGAACACCGCTGCATGCTAGGGGGCTGTATATGCTCACACTTTGAATAGGCCGGGATACGGGCAGATTGAGGAAAAACCAGATATTGTACTGTGCCCTGAAGGCCGCTGTTGTTGTACATTAGATCGAACTGGCTACTAGTTCTAACTATTTTAGCTGCCCGCAATGGATCTCTACAGCGTACGAAACGGTTGGCGGTAGTGACGGTGAATATGGGACGGGCAAATGGCTTGCTTACAGAGGCGTGATGTGTCCAGGCTGGGCGCAACTACAATCTACTCATTTAGGTTCACTACGTAGCCTATACAACATTGGTAGCTTGGACTGAAGCGCTTACAAGAGCAATACACAACACTGCGAGTGAATCATATCAGCAATGTCCGTCCTCAAACTATGCTCCGTTTCGCTGGATTATAATTATCGCAGTGCTTTTTGCAATTATTGCCACAGTATCACAAGGATGGATATATTAATTTATATTATCATAGCCATTGAAGTCGACAACGAACCCTTGTCATGATAATAATTTGCAACAGCTATCCCAATTATATATATATATATATATATATAATGCACTCACAACCAAAACGTCATCAGGGAACCGGCCACATGCCGAGCCAACACCCAACCGCTTAAGAAGTATTGATTGAGCCATACATTCAGCAGGATGTAGGTTGTACCTATATACGTTTCATATCTAGGGTGGGAGGGCAAGAACTTAGAAGTTCGGATCTCAATAAGTTGGCCAGGTCGCGTCAATGGGCCTTACTCACGCGATGTCAAACGTGTGCAGGTGCGTGTGTCACACAAGTCCAAGGAGACTAACAATACACGAATCCATTCGCCCAGAATCTGTTGCGACCACTTGTATTGTTCAAGCGGACGATTTCAATGATTAGATATAATACTATGTGTATATGTCGTAAAATCGTGATTTACTTCATGGGTGTGAAAAAATACTTTTACATTGTAGTTGATCTACGACGTGACAGTTGTTATTAGCAAAGCGCTAATAACGGCACAAACGCTATCTAGCAGAATACAGCCTGTATTCCTTACTCGATTGAGATAGCAATGCTCTCACACATATAATTGTTTTTCGATCTGACCCTTAGCTCTTTCTGATCAGTCTGTACTAACAAGAAGCGATTGACAGCGTGTCATCAAGCTCAAAACCAAGATTTATGATAAGCAGCCGGAACATAAGAAAATGAAAGCTCCCCGTCGGGGAATTGAACCCCGGTCTCCCGCGTGACAGGCGGGGATACTGACCACTATACTAACGAGGACTCGCGTACTGCGAGCGTGTTGATAGCGTTCTTGGCCATAACGAACAAAGTCCGCTTGTATAATAAATGAGAACTCTTTGCAATGTCGAAGATAATCTGAGATTTAAAAGCCAACGATTATGCAGTGCAATTCGTCATATGCTATGCATTCGTTGAGGCTTAAAAATATAAGATAATACCTTATTTTTTCATAAGAGATGGAATCCCTTTCTCAATAGCACAGCTTTAAAATGCAACAGCCAGTGCAGCCGGTTCCTCATCGGCGTCGGTGGTATAGTGGTTAGCATAGCTGCCTTCCAAGCAGTTGACCCGGGTTCGATTCCCGGCCGACGCAACTTGTTTTGATTAGCAGAATGAAAAAATATCAGGTGAATTTTTTTCACAACTAAGTGGACAGGGTGTCAGGCCGAGGCCGTCACGGTGTCTCGCGAGAGAGGTGAACCTTGTCAGTGACTTGCGGCTCTGAGGCCAGAAGAAAGTCTCGCAGCTCCTCGTGTAGGAACTGCGATAAGGCCCATCCGGGGCCAGCCTGTCGATCAAAAGCACCTTTATGAGAGGCGGAAAATCGAGGAGAAGGAGTCGCCGTAACCATGTCAGCGACGGACGTCAGCGTAGCAAACGTCACCGAGGGTAGACAGGGTAGTCAGGCGACGACGCTGCCAGCGTCGTCGCAATATGTTTTTGAAATTGTTTGTCCTCGTATAAGTGCAATACAATCCAAATTTTTCTTGGTTTATTAATGGGTCTGCAGTAACGCTTGATAATGACTAAGTTCACATAATAAAAGAAACCCTTGTAGAAATGCGCTTGAGGCTGGCAAGATCACGCAAATAAAATAGTAGCTAATAAAATTATTGCTGTTGCAATTATTGTTTTAATGTAATTTTCGCTGTATTCAGTTTTGCCCGTGGACATGAAACAAAAAATTAAAGCACCCGTTTGTATAATATGGCAAAATGAAGTTGTAATCGCATTTCAATTTCATGGTGTTTAAGGAAGAGAGGTCGATTTTTGTTCGCCGAACAACGTGGAGAATTGACAACGTTGATGAGGGCAAATTTTTCGCAGCTTGCCATATCTTTTTTACCTTTTTAGAGTTACACGATTGAGCATGTCGATGCCTATATAAGGGGGCACTTTTATGGGCTCAATCGACATTCTCGAAAATGGAATTGAAATACAATAACAATTTCTATCCCGAGAGTGGATGCTTTTCAAAATGAGCGTCGAAGGAGGGCGAACCCGTCGATGATAAAGAGATCGATATTTCGATTAAATAAGTAGCATACCCAAAATATTGTTGGTAGCGATGTACAATATAGACAAGACTCTAGTAAAGACTCTATATTATGAGGTCACTAAACTCGACATCAAGTTCTTTTTCGAATGTAACTTCTACGATTCCGCAAGAAGTGTGCACTGCATTACCACTCTCCCCTCCAACTCTCAACGGCATACACCACAGCTGATACAGAACGAGACACACAATTAATAACTTACGCATACTTATAAGAAACAGGAAGGTATTCACAGAGCCCGTGGTTGTAGTATCATCGAAAGCTGGAAAAAATTCACTTTTAATAATCAGCGATTGTAATTAACAATCTGAGTGAGGAAAGGGGAACCGATGACACAGGGCTGATAGATAACAAATAGCTGACACATCTAGTGGGTGTAAGACTATGGAAAATGAGTGACTAATCAGTAGATTGGGTGAAATCAGGCGCATTTCTATCAAACAGGATAGAAAATTATTGGCTGGACTTCATGTGTCTGTATGAACCTCATCAATTTATCATCCTTCGAGCAGTTGAGGTCTTCGAAGGTCACTACTACTACTAAGTTAATATTCAGATTATGCTGTCTATATCTTTCCTTTAGGAAAACACCGAACAATATGACATATATCATAACCTAACTAGATAGCATATTCGACGCACAAATGATATTACTTCGATTAATACATAATATAGAAGAAAAACGATTCGTTCCGGTGCATCCAAAATAATAATAATAGTAATAGATTATTTATTAATTGTACATGGCATACATGAGAATTGTACATTTCTTTGTATATAATTGTCGATCATACACACACGCACAGCAAGTTGAGACTTGCCGCGGCTAATGGGACCTATAATCCCATTACTTTCCAAACACAATCACACAATTGCTTCTTGCTCTAGGTGCCTCATAGTGGCACTTTTGCTGTCCACCCATCCACAGTAATGATCTCGTGTAACGACCGGCTATGACGCGCTGGCAATTGCCCCCAGATAATCGTCCATTAATGTGCCGATGGCGAAGATATCTGTAGCGTCCACTCGAGTGCCGACGATTTTCAGTCTGCAATAATTAGAACAACACGATATCAACACGGTTATATGAACAACTCACACATTCACCAGAAGCGGTGGAGAATGTTGTCCTTTGAAGATAAATAAAAATGAACATATATATATATATATATATATATATATATATATATATATATATATAAGCGTAAAAGATGCGTCATCCTCGCACGGCTAAGAAACCATGGCGCACACCACCCTGATAAGCGGACGCTGTTTCTAAGCAATAACAAACCTGATTTCGTCGTCCTGGGCGATCTCCTCGTCCTCTGCATTTTTGTAGCATGGCGGCGTCGCGTTGGGGTCGAACTGCATATCCTGAGGTATAGAATGACGCGAGATGAAGCACGACAGAGGGCCTACGGATGGAGAAAGAAATTGACATAGAAAACATTTGTGTTGATGATCATCATTGCTTAGCCCACTCCGTCGGAGCTTTGAATACGATCCAGTGGATACATTCACTAAGCTAGCAGTACGTTTCCCGTTATGAAATTCATTTTCTTTTCAACATTAGCAGAAAGAACGATCAACTGCGTGTATTATAAGTGCGGCAGTGTGCCATAAAAGAAAAAAAAAAACTACGCATAAGATTCCATTGTTTCATCAGCATAGCCGTTAAATTTTCCGCGTAATTTCAGAGCAACTTACCGATTTCTGTGAAGATGCCGACCTTGTTCACCTGCGTGACAACAGCATCTAGTACCTCGCCCTTGAATGGCCGAAACACGATAGCTTTGTATTTAACAGGGTACACAACGAACCCTCGGTTTGGCTGGATCAGACCGTCGCCGATGGAGTCTATGGCGGTTACGGCAATCACGAAACCATATCTACGAGTAAGAGAGAGGAACGGTTTAGGAACAACGACCATGGATACTTGTCCGCATAATTGGTATAACCGTCAACAGTGATTTATGGTTGATGTTCCATGTTCCATGATGTTCCAATCCTACTCCATGCGAGCAGGATTGGATTGATCTTCGTCGAAAACAAACTGATGTTGCTGGTGCGTATAGTTACTTACTTGCCAGTACACGTCCCTTCAACTTCTGTGAATAGCTTCTGCTTGACGGTCTCCATGAGCTGCGGCCCGAAGTATCTCGGGTGCAGTAGGATTTCATGTTCGAGCGAGATGTGATAGAACATCTTGGTAGAAGACTCTGCAAAGTATTCCATTAAGAACGCACCAATAAAAAACACAGAAAAAAAATGATTACGGTCGTGGCACAGAGAATAAACAGTACAGACCTGGTCTGGTTATGTTTGAGCACACAAACTACTGTCAGTGCTAGACTATCTAAAGCCCAAGCCGAAACACTCAATGCAATATAGCCTTATGTGCAACAGAACGGATCACCAGATTAATCACGTCCCCAAACTACTTGTCAGCACAGTCCTGAGCTTATTTAATTTGGTCAATATGTGAACTCTGACCCCCGGGATCCGCCGCACTTTATATCACTGTCGTGATTTCAATTGTGGACCGAAGTTGTTTCTAATAAACTGCCAATGATATTTCATCGCATCGCGAAACGTCGCTTCGAGATCAGAACGATTGAGATTTCTCATATTTGGGATGTAAAAAGTGACTTTACATCCCAAATATGATAAATCACAATTACCTAGATTAAACTACGAAATTGCGATCAGTAAGTCATAAAACAATGTAAGCTCGTGTAGTCTCAGAACACGCATTTTAGAACTGCATAAGATGTGATATCAAGTAATAAAGATCATTCAAAATCCAGTAATACCTCTTCAAATGGAGTGACTTATTGCATTTGAAATCGATTGGAGGATCGACACAGAGGCTTGCGATTGGAAGTTACCGTTATACATTTTCTGTTGAGAATAACAACAACATAATCGAAAGAAATTCTATAAACTAGGTATTTATAGGAGGATTAGGATTCTTTACCGGAGCGTACCACCAGAAAACGTACCGAGACTGACGTCTAAAATAGAAGAAATGGTCCCCACACACACACTTCGAATAAAACTACAACGTCGTCGCTCGAAATCACTTGTAAATGTTGTTGCTGTTCCTCAGCCGGTGTTCACTTCATAAATGCCCATTGATTGATACAGCTGCGAACCTGTTTATGGCGGTCTGTTGAAGAAACCGGCGAACATAGGAAGCTGAACCCGAGAAGCGGAGAGAGAGAGAGAGATAGGTGTGAGAGAATTTTGCTATAAAAAACCTTTCCCACTAATGCGGCTTATCCCATCAGGTATACGATTCCTATAAAGATAACAAAACAGATATACGAAATTCCGTCAACAAATCTAGCGAGACACAAGGCCTTAAGCTCAACAAAATTAGCCCAGCTTCTGAAGCCCGCCAAAGTTCAAATGCGTCAACAACGAAAGCCCGATGTCAGATGGATCGAGGAGTGGTGGCCTGAGAATAAACAAGCATGCAATAATCAAATCGAATGACACACCAGCATACTAGCAATAGTGGATATACGGGGCGGGCGAATTTTGTTTCTAGTTGTGTCACGAGAAACTTAAGCCATACATGTTGTACGGACCTTTGCATAGTGCGAGAATAAGTGAGAGAGCAATTGTGCGGGCCTATACCCGATTCGGTGCCAGCGAAAGCCCGAGGTTTTGCCAGCGCACGAACGTGCAAAACGTCTGTCTCCAAGACAGGAGTCTCCAAGGAACGTCTTAAGTGAGTTACAATGGAAGTCACCAGCAGTGGTAAGCGGCGTGGAGACCGTATCGTTCTCGATGAGGCTCAGCGTGAACGGCGCCGCCGTAAGGCGCTCGACGCGTTGGAGCAAGACAACTATCACGAGGACCCTCACGCCAACCTCGTCATGAATAAGAAAGCGCCGAAGTTCGAAGAAACCCTATTGGGCCCGGCCGAACGAAAGGAGAGGCCTGGCAAGCGTAAAGGTGTGCGCGATTTCAAACAGGTCCGATACAAGAAGAGCTTGGACGCCCTGTTTGAGGAAGATCAAGCACTGGGCACGGAGCCGCCGAACTACATAACCGCGCAGGCTCCATCGTCGAAATTTCCGGCCAGACAGTTCTGCAGTGTTTGCGGTTTCGAGGGACCCTATAGATGTGTCACCTGCGGATCGAGGTATTGCTCTGTGAAATGTCTGAACACCCATCAAGATGTTCGTTGCTTGAAGTGGATGTCGTAGTATCATCATACGCTGATTTAATAATCAGTTTAATGACAACCCGGCTTGAAACTCAAATATCACCATGATTGTGACTTTGTTACATTCGAAGCGAACTAGATCGCTTGCTCACGTAAGATACGGAAACGCAGCGTTAAATCAGCAATTGAATTGCAAGTTCATCAGGTAGACCCTTGAAGATACCACACAAAGTCAAGTCGAGCTATCGCAACAGGTGATTATATTGTAAAAAAAAACTGTATAGATATGTAAACGATAGCCATGATAATAACAATAATAATGCGAATATTTCACGTGTATTACATATGAAAATAAACAATATATATACATATATAAATTTAATGAAATCGTGCCGTTATTTGTATTGTAGCCATTCTCGCGATGCTCCACAATTAGAATAATCTATGCTAGTGTCCACTATATATATATATATATATACACTAGCACGTATCCACATAATCAAATTACGGAATTTAAAAACGTAGCATATGATACCAACCCCCTGGTTAATAGTAATATTTGTATTGTAGCAATCACGAACAAATTATTGTTCGTGGAAACGGCATCAGTCAAATTATTTAGAAGATCGTCATGTAATTTTTTTTCAACCTTTGCATGTGTGTGTGTGTGTATTATTCCCACTATGGCATTGAGTATTTGTACTTAACTGAGGGTAAAGATAATCACAATATCAAAATACTGAACTCATAATACGCTACTGAGTACTGTCGTCGTAATCAATAAAAAAGATTTAATTGTCTCGAAAATAAATCTTAATGACCTATTCACCTCACGCGCCACGCATTTCATTTCTCGCCCGTGGTTCTCGCCATCGAAGGGTTCCTCACCCATGGCCGGACCAGCGAGGCTTTTACTAGGTCAGACACTACCGCTGCACAGATAGAGGCGAGTGTTCACACGTTCGAACGAAGAGCGACTCTACAAAGTGCACGACGTGCGTTTTATCTTTGTGGATCACGTTACTCTGCCTTAGGTGCACGGACGTCGTTCAGTTGGCTTTATATTGAAGCGAGCCTTATTGCTTACCTAGCGTACTACGCGTTGACAACTATGCCAGCTATGACAACTAAATAGTCGTCTGTGGGTGTGTGTGCCGATGGCGAAAATATCTGTTGTGGTCACTCGAGTGCCAACGACCTTTAACCTACGATAACGATGGCGCGCACACCCTAATGATAACTATTTCGCAATTTCGAACACTTTCGTTAGCTCATCCGCAAACGATGAACTAAGTAATCACAAAATCGATTGTATCAATCATTTCCGAAGCTGCAACAACCAGTGGTAAGCGGTTGTTATGACAGAGTCTAAAGAATATCGAATTCAGCCAATTAACAAACAAACTCCTCAATAGTAATAATGCAACGAACCGAATCTCGTCATCCTGCGCAATCTGTTTGCCATCTCCGGTTGTGTAACACGGATAGTGTCGCGCCAGGGTCGAACTCGAGGTCCGACAGTATACAATGACGCGAGAGGAAGCTGTACAAAGGCCCTAAAATAATGGGGAAATGAACACAAACGCCGAGGGGTTTTGGCTCATCGGACTCTTGCCGCGGATGCTTTCGAAGCAGTATCTGTCGTCAGACAATCCAAGTATAAAATGCACATCGCATTTTAACCCGTACTGTTTAGAAATAGCAAAAATCGTTTTCAGCCGCTTGGTTGTCTCATTTTCGAAAGAACGAAATACAATACAACACAAAGTTTTTTTTCTCGGGATGTCTACATACATTTTTGATGGCCGAGTAGCGGGAAGTCGAAATCTCGCGTAGACAGCTGCGAGTCTCACCAATATAACAATACGTGGCAAACTCAACGTTCAAATGAGGTGGCAACGATATTTTTTATTGTGGCATGTACAACTAACCAATCTCTGCAAAGGGTTCGAACTTGTTCACCCGTGTCAAAATAGCCTCGAGAATTTCGCCTTTGAGGGGCCAAAATACATTGAGTTTATATTTCACTGGAAACCCAATAAAGCCTGGGTTGGACACAACCGCCGCCAATGGATTCGATTTCTGCAGTAGCGACTACCAGCCCGCATCTGAAATCGTAACGTGGTAAATGTCGTGATACAGTTAGGCGAAGATGGGTGACGAAATTGAGCAGATTGATGCATACGACTGTCATGTATTGGATATTGCCGGCTAACTCCGAGATCACGCGAAGATACGTCGATTAAATCGAAATATTTCAAATGCAATAGGACTTCATGTTCTAGTGAGATGTGGAAATCGGAAGAACATATTTAATAAACTCCTGTAGTACGTTCCAAAAAAAAAATAGCAAACCAAGCAACGACAATAAACTAATCAGTAGCATCTGTCGAAGGTTTTCAGGGCGACAACTGCCAGTTCGGATTAATAGTACAACATTGTGGATTAGGTAGCCAAGAGTAACGTTGTAATTTTGATGGTATATTACACCGAATCGATAAATATATCAAGTGCGGTTATCATTGCAATTATAGCCATTATTAGCTTATTACTATTGTTATATATTTCAATTTGAAATCAGGCAAGAATTGTACCCGGCGAATGTGTACAAATAAGCCAAATCGGCATAGGACGAGTAAGGTGTGATATATTATTAGCAGTTAGTTATATTAGTAGTTTAGGGAATTAGTTATATTTGGTAAGAGGCGTCTACCCACCACGGGTCCCTGCAAGCTGCACGTCTTTCGAATAAGCAAATTACTTCGAAAACGAAATACATATTAGAGCTAGACTATCTTGTCGAGCTCTTTCTAGTTTGAACAAGTGAATTAGCTTAATTAGTAAAACGTAACTAACTTCCAACAAGAAAAGATGAACATGGCTTCGTATAGTGTCGTCGGCCTTTTGTGACAGGCCTTTTAATGCAACACCAAAAGTGAGCTCTGAACCACCAAAAACCTCTGTTCGCTTCTTTTATTTTCAATTCAGACGAAACACGGTGTCGGCTTTATCCACGAGTCCTAAATAGGAATGGTTTCTCTGGATCAGTTCTATAAATCCTAGATCTACACGTGAACAATGTGTATGTGAATTGACGGCAAAATATAGTTTTTAGCACCTGCCGTGAAGGACGTCTCCTTTGTTTCAGATAGGGCGGATTAGATATACATACTGCAGTTCTATGGATTTTGATAAAGAATTCTATTGAAACTCAACGGAGATCACTCTGATAGTAGTTAGTACCTAAGTCGCGTGATGTACGGTTGAAGCTATACTGAAGTTACAATTCACTGATTTAGAGCTAACGGCCGTCGCCGCATTGGTAATGATGTACATTGCTGAAAAAATGAAGGACAATAAATCATGAACTTGGAGGATTAACAACAGGATCCAGGGTTATGTTCTAAGCGAGCATCGAGGTGGCTAAAACGCCAAACTCATTAGCCAAACTCATTCTATTCGATAATATATTATTCTTGGGGCTCCTGTTTCAAGGCAGCCAACGAGTGTGTCACGTCCGATATAAGCTACTATACACTAATCTTATGTGGTTCAGCACTTACCAAAATGTGCGTTGCTTGATGCAAATATTCTTACATCTATCTCCGTTTCAGAGGCTTTTTAAAAGTTACTTCTCGTTAAATGAACTTTCGAATAAAGTCAGTTTTCGTTAACAAGTGAATCCACACTCGAGGTCAACCTGCTCACAAGATGGTCTTCGCCACCGGAGATCAGCGCGCAGGATCCTTCCTTCCGCAAAGCGTTTTCGTCTTTCTGCAGCAGAGAGGCAATGATATCGCCTCTTCCGGGAGTGATCATGATAGCCTCGGCCTGACACCCTGTCTCCACCCCCCACTCTCCTCAAATGCGCCTCTGTTTTTTTGACAATAAATATCGACCCTTTGTCCAAATGATAAAATCAAGTCAGTTCGTTGCCAGGCATTAGTGGTAAGCAGTTGGATGAATCTCTTATTTACCAATGTCGATTTTAGGAAGTCAACTGAAGGTGGAAGATTCACAGCTGTGAGATTGACGCAACGATGGTTTTTTGAAGTTGGACGTTGAAAACGTAACGGATCTACGAAATAACGACGTTAGGTTACCAAAATATTGGTAAGTTTGCCTCACCTCATGTTGGCTAAGCATCGGGCCGGAAAATTTAGATTTACCTAGCCGTATTGTGTTATTGGCTGTAGAAGCATAAGCTGGCACGATCCTCCTGCTCCATAATTTCATTTATTAATATGAACGATTTCTCTGTTCTGCTTTGTCGTATGCCCCTATTTGATGGCCATGAATTCGCCTACAGAGGCATCCATTGCGAGTACAGGACGTAGGACTCTAACAAGCACTCCCTTTCCGTTTTGGCAAGACTGCGGCCCTTAACTAGGTCTACATTGGAAAAATCTTACCATACCATTATACCAACAAAAGATAAGCCTCTCTAAGCAACGATAGATGAATCTTTTAGTTCCCTGAATCATACGTTTTTTCGTCCAAGTAAATTTCGTCCCAAACGTGAATAATATCAATAACAACAGAGACAACGAACAAGCCCAATAAAACGCCTAACAATGTTTGTCGGTAACTGGCTAGTTATCAACTTTACACACGAATCTTGTCGCAACTTGTCATGCACGGCTACTCCTACTTATTTAATATAGTACAACAAGCAAGAAATGATAACCGTCGAGACGACAACAAATCCATTGGTAGGGGTTGTTTATTCACAGTACCTCCACGGCTTTTTTTCCACCTCTGTTTTTGTTTGTGTATCTCATTCTTATTATTAGCAATTATTATTTAATAATCTACATTTTAAAACACTTATGACTCGTTCACCTCGCGTGTCCCTCGATTGCTTCGGCCGAGCAATCTTCTCTGTTTCTCCTCCGGTTGGCCTTTTTCTTCCCGACGAAACTCTCCCGTTTCTCGCGCTACTGCCTAAATCGACATCTGAGAGGTTTTCGTTATAATTTGTTACGGCAGACGCTGCACTAGGGGAATCAGCAGGGGCGCGAATATCCACGAGCTCCCCTATATTCAAGAACACCACAGACTCGCTGTGAGTGACTGTGTACGCACACGCGCGATCTCATTGCGCGTTGTTCCGCTACAGCGGTCCACATCGATGGACTTCACTGGGTACAGCGCAACGTAATGTGCAGGAGTGCTTGCTCCTGATCCTGTTGTTGCTCTTGTTGTTGTACTTGTATTGGATTTGCTGTAATTATCGTAGATGGAGAGTTTTAAAGAACAGAAAGAAGCTACCGGTCGCGTTGGCTGGCCTCGTTTATCGCAAATGGATCGATTGCTCGATAGATAGGAATTACGCGTTAAGGGTTTGGTCTGCCCTGTTCTGTGTGTTCTATGCAGTGTTATCGTAGTAGCAATAGCGCTGAAGAAGAAGAATCAGTCGTCGTCTTCTACTGTTGTTTTCTGCTATATTCACTTGTTTTGTGTGTGTGCTTTTTTTTCGTCTCCCCACTTTTCCTCACTTTTGCTTCATCATTTTTCTAACTCTCAACACATTCAGACAGCGGCTGGCGAACGTGTCGCCTAGATGAACTTTCCCTCGACGAGCTTGAACCAGTGTCCACACCCACAGCGTTTCGGCTCGCCCTTGTGTAGCCACATGTAGTTGATCGTCGACGAATCCTCTTCGCAGATACAGCCGATCATCCGCTTGTCGAGCATCGACGGGACGAGGTTGGGGGTCTCCTTGGTGCCCGGGCCACGCTTTACTGCCTGCATGTCGAACGGATCTGTGTTGCCGGCCTGGATTGCGAGCAGTTCGCGTTTCGCGATACCTGTCGAGTGCTCGATAGGATCGGGAAACTCAAATTTTTTGCTGTACGAACGAGCAAAGCTAATGAACGGCGCCGGTCGAAGCTGACCACAACGAATCGTTTGGGCGAGCAACGCCATAACGGACACTCGGATGGGGGGTATGGCAAATCGCACTACCTTCACTGTTGCACACAGTCCGACCAGCTTTGCGATCGTCGGTCACACTGGCTTCCTATGTCCAAGCAAAGTCCTTGTGGATGTACTTGCGGGGACACAAACACCGCAGGTTCCGGCATCCGACGATTTAGCAAGTGGCCAGCGCTGCTTGGCGCGTGACCAACGTCGAGAACGATGATGATTGCTTGCACATGTGCCATTTACTGTGTTTAAGCCTTTCAATGATCGTGTAGCTTACGATACGAAGTGACACACATGAAAAATTGTGATATTTACTCCATGCTTGAGGCACGTTATAGTCGTCTTGTGCAGGTCGTCGTGGTTTCGTGCCAGCCACAAACCGGCGGAGATATTGGCCAACATCTAATTGTTGATATTTTGATTTGATCGGAATCAATTTGGCGGGAACTTTTCTAACATCGGGACGTATTCGCGACGACAGTCTCTAATATGATATCCTAGGTTTTGATGCTTTGGGATTTTGTGTCTTGTGTGTGCACTTAGGAACCCATCGGGTGTCATAGAGAGTACGCTGTCGCGAATTAATACACGCAGTTCACTTCGCAGACGTAGTTTGACGTACAGTTGATTTTGCCTGGAAGTTTCTCTGGCCAATATGTCTTCGGTCGGGCAGCAGAGTCTATATGGGCTGCGTATTCGCATGGATGTAGACAGTCACCGTTTTGATTTGTAGAAGAGATAATCGGAGGCTTGTCTATTTGTCTCTGATCAAGCTTACACTTCATTTGAATGGCTATTACGCGAAGTTCGCGGAATCGTGCGCGATCGTCGAATGGATTAGTTAAAAGTAGAACTACAACAGAAAAGAACGAAGGAAGAAATAGCACGGGTATGTTTCTGCGCTGCAAAAAAATGTTTACATACGTTTCATAATAATATTTACATATCAATTGATGTCAAGTTAAGAAATTATATATGTAACTTTGGACTTTGGCGTATTAGCTTGTGTAATTGTGTCACGTTATTATTGACAAATCTATTTCTATCTCATTTTAACCAGCGACAGTTCGCGGTTATTATTATTAATATTATTATTATTATGACAATACCGTAACAGATTTCATGGTCTACGTATGGCTTGGTGTCTAGATTGCGGCATGTCTACACGACCGACGTTCATTAAGTCGTGATTAGTCGATCACTACCAATGAAGTTACAATAATATCACACAATGCTTACGTCTTAACACTGTATTCGTTGGAGAGGTGATGACAACGTACCATTCTCGGATAAGTGTAGAATGGGTATCCCTAATAGTCACAGTCGAATGAAGTTATCACTAAATTATCAATATATCTCCATCTTTACTTCGTTTTTAACTTTTCAACTCAAAGTAAGCTTTGTTTGTCATCCTCTATTTCCTGCTGTGTGTTCCAGTTGAAGACCATTCAAAGAGACGCGGTCGGCTAAAGGAACTGAACACGAAGGCAATCGGTCCTCCGCATATTCAGAGTGAGGACACTGCTGTCGACGATGCACCAGGTACAAAGAGGGTTGAAGCAGTGTCGAAGAGTCGCCAGGAAGCCGAAAACGACAAACCGATACCCGCTCGCAGTACGAGACTGCAGTCTCGAAAATATGGCAAACGTCTGTATGCGTCTATACCTGCCAGTGCAGAACCTACTAAGCTTGATGATAACAGTCAACAAGACGCTCGCACCTCGGCAAAAGAACCAACGGAGGCTGCCGACATGCCGTCAAGTCCAACGAACAGAGCTGCCTCGTCAATGACCAGCATCAAAACACGTCAGGGATCCAATCTTGCTAATGTGGACACCGAAGTAGACGATCCTGAAAGGTCCGACCGCCATCTGGATAGCGGGCAGGATGACAATGATGGTGAGAATCGTCTAGAAGCGGGCCTTTGGCCTGAAGAGGAACCGCCTCCACCTGGTTATTCTGTTAAAACGTCAAAGAAAAGGGTGGTTCGACCTCAGCGGCATGCTGTAAAGAAAGCAAACTCCGCCAGTGAGGCTATCTTGACGCATCTTTCCCCTCGAAGTCGACAGTGGACTTCCGGGAAGCGTACCGGCAAGGGAGTTCCATGCATCGTGATTGATGTCGACACGGAGAAGGACACAACCACCCCCCAAGACGTCGTCGATGGGCCTGTTTCAGGAAGCGACACGGACGCCAAGCCACGTGAGGCCACTTCGACTGAAGAGCAGGAAGTTGTTTCTAGCGAACGGAACCGAAATGAACCAGAAGGACTTAGTTTAAGTGCGACAGTGGCCCAAACCTCGGCTATTGCTAGCATCGAAAGACGTATCGATGCTGAAGGATGCAGAGGTGGTGATGCAGCGTTGGAGATACCAGAGGAAGCTAAGACAGGTGGGCTTTCACAGCGGACGATTAGTTCAAATCTATATATGGATGGTGCCACCTGGCCCACACATTGGCTTATTATTCAACGTAAATATACATATGATTAGAGAAGTCCAAACGGAAGTGTTATTGCGTAAGAATTTTGAATGATATCTGAATGTTTATTTTCTAGAACGTGTAACTTCAAGAGGAGCCCGTCCGAAGAGTTTCTACGGCAGCAAGGCCATGTCAAGTCGTCTCTCCCCGGTAACAATTCAGGAGAGGCTTCGTGCGCTATCATTTACCAGGCGGGACAGCTTTGTTCCTTGGGCAGACGACCAAGTCGCAGCGAGGAGCCGTAAAGTAAAAAAACATGTGGGCACTCGCGCGAGGAAGAAGGTTGCAGCTAAGAATGCTCCCTTCAAGAAGACTGTTATGGTAATGACGGCTGAACGAAGTCTGTAACAACTTTTCCCCTGACGTTTTTCTGACACCAAAAACTCGGTTTCATTCTACATATATCTTAACCTACCCGCTACCGTTAACGGCTCTTCCTATAGAGCATAAGAACACACAGGCGTGGATGTATCAAGTGTTCCTATTTCAAAATCCACTCGCCTTGTACGGTATTGGTGTCTCTTAATGTGTATGGGGTAGAAGGATCTAAGCATATGCGGACTGTGCATCATCAGGTCGACCGGTCATTTATGTTTTGTCCATTCTTTCTCAGGCGACTCGATCACGCGGTTGTTGTAGTAGGGCTGTTCGCGAGCAGGGCGAACTTCGAGATGTACCCTCGACAATCATTTCTCTGAATCCGACACAGCATCCGGCGCGTGCTGGAAACCGATTCTTCAAGCATCATCACCCGGTATCTAATGTCCGGGTGTACTACCAGGGAGGCATGCTTAAGGTTGCTCCGCACGCCGCGTCAGTCGCACCTAAAGGCCCGATTGATTTTGACCATAAAGATAACAACATTTCGCACGTGGCTGAAGAGGGGGGCAAGTGTGACAATTTCGGCCTGGAAAGCGTTGACGATTTGGAACGATCGGGCATAGTGTCTAGGGCTAGCCTCGCTCGGGGTGGTCTCCGCAAACGGAAAGCGCCAATAATCGAGGACAAGAAGGTTAAGCGAAAACGACCATCAATGTGGCGATACAACGACAAGAGATCGCCTGTCAAGAGGATCCCGGCTGGGCTTACTCTTGAGCAGTATGAAGACGCTCAGATCAGGGAGAAATTCAACTTTCCCAACGTCTGGGTGTCTCTTGAGAGATTGCCGGAGCCCAAACCGAAGCGTCAGCGACGGCGGGCTTTCACGCCCAAGCGTCTTTCAATGGACGTGAACCCACCTGAGCAAATACCGCCTGCAGAGCTTCTCCCGGTCGTTGTTAGCACACGTGTAGACTCACCTAAAAAAGTTGTACAGCCACCTAAGATGGGCGGATCGTCAGCTTCATCGAAGTCTGGCATCGACGAGCCGGAGGAGGAAGTCGCGCCAATGGATATCGAGCCGATTTCGGCGAGCTCTCCAATTTTAGGTTCGGCGCCCGCCTCGCCCTGTCCATCGCCTGCACCCTCAAGTTCGCCACTCCCAAAGCCGCCAGGTCCAAAGCAAACCTCGACGCCCCACACAGCTATCCAAGCTCCTTCTTGTGTACCTTCCCCATCTGTGCATAAGGCCGGACCACCGCCGAAAGTACAGCCAGCGCGCAAAAAGTACAATCCTGCTGACGACGCGTTCGGCTTTGACAAGATCGACACACCCCCTATGTATCGTGTCCGAAGGATGATGGCGTCGTTGCTGAAAATCAGCTCACCTGAGAAGCGACCTAAGGAGTTGACTCCGAAAGTGGCAAGAAGCAGTCAGCCTACTATCAATCAGTTGCTACGGTCAAAAGTGGCCGGTTCAGTGCAGACTCCAGCGAGAGAAGGTAGACTTACCATGGAGTCACGTGTGAAGTTCCACATTATTGTGACATATAACAATTACCTTGAATACACATTAGCGCAGTGCATATTACTTGTATTTAGACGTCGTTGAAAATACCAAGTTCTCTCTCAAGTGTTCTGCTACAGCAGACTGTTGCTTATTGAAAACTGCCAACCCGCTTGGACACAGATACCGGCGTGACACAGATATAATTAACAGCATGAGTGATAAACTAGAGAAAGTTGTGAGTGTGTGTGTGTTAATTGTTACATATTTTCCTTACAGACAACATACAGGTACCAAGCCCTTTTAGTCGAAACCTTAAACCCGACATGACATCGACACCGATCGAGTCCGCTGTCGGCGCTCAGGGTAAACGTGCTTGCAGTTTCTATGGCAAATCTCCTTCTGTATTCAGCAAGCCGGCGGTAGCGCCGCAAATAGAGAGAGACGGCTTCAGTGGCATCAAGCGGCTGATCGACAGGTTGGGCAAACGGCAGCTGCAGATCGACGCTGGCCAGGAGAAGTTTGGAGCGAAGGCGTGTACCCGCTGCGGAATGGTGTTCTCACAGGGGGAGGCCGAGGATGAGAGACAACACGAAAGATTCCATAAGCAACTGCTTAACGCTGTGCGATTCAAGGTGGGTACTGAAAATGACATGATGATGTAGCATATATATATACATATATATATATATATATATATATATATATATATATATATATATATATAGGATGATAAAATGCGTAACTCGGAATCTCTGGGGTTGACTGAACCTAAGCGTAGCTGTCTGTCATTTGCCAATAGTGAAGCACTCGACACGGCACCTTCGCAGAGGGATCACGGTCGAAAAAGAGACCTCATGATTCGCCCTGGCCGTCCATATCTATAAATCAATTTCTTTCTGCTTTGCAGGGTTGGAGGACCACCAACATCGTGGACGTCGTGCCTGAACTGGGATCGGCGTATTTGGTGAGCCCGCATGATGTCAAGTCTGTAAGGGATAAGGTTGAAGAGGTCATGAAGCTTGCCAATGATTCGATTGGTTTTGACTGGGAGTGCCTCAAGGTTGATCCCGTAAATCACCCGGAACGGAGGTACGCGATATTTGCCACCAACTCAGGAAAACTCGCATCGATCGTGGTCATCGAACCGTGGGCGAAGGTGAGTATCTATATACTTCAAAGACCTTACTTTTCTTTAAAAAAAATCATATAAATTGGATCTGCATCCTTTGTTCTGGCGGAATCATGATTTCAGCCACGCGATTTAAACCCAATTGAACCGTAAGGATTTCGCTAAATTGGCCGCAAGTTAAACTAACTACAATGTAAACGAATTTCATATAGCAGGTTTTTGTTCTGTTCGAATACGTTTTCTAGCCATACAACGTTGACAATAAGGTGGCATTTAATCTTTGTTAATCGTTGATTACCTATTTAGATACATACTGGTGATCAGTTCATTTGCTCGTTAGCATATCTAGCTAGATACCGTTTCATATTTGCGATACAGATGGGTAAAGATTGCCATTATTCGTAGATTATATATATATTTTTTTATGAGTTTTGCGAGACTAACAAGTAAGCATACTCGTGACAATATTCAAAAATCACTCTTCATTCACGCGAACACGAAGGGAATTGAAGTTCGAAGCTCTTTTTCAACTTTCCATTTGCCGTCAGCGCGGTTGCTTTGGACGGCAGGCTAAGTCTCTCGCTGTAAAAAGCCCGAGGCCGCTGTTTCGAGTCTCGTAACCTGGTGAGGATTTATAAGCGAACTTAAACTGCATTGTAAAGATTTCAGTTCCTTTAGTAGGTCAATATAAACCTTTGACTGTTGTTTCACCAGACATTGTCCTAAGCGACTACGGTTGTAGTTGCTGCAAGATCGCATAAAATCGGATCCCTAAACGGGAGAATATTTAATATCTACAAGGGTATAGCAAACCAATTTTTGGTTAAATGTCCCGGGTGCTCTGTCGTAGCGAATAAATCCACTGCCGTTAAAGTGGCAGAGGCGGGAGAGGGGGGGTATCGATGATATGAGTGAATCAGCGATTTAAATTCAAGGAACTACCTCACATCTACATCGGTTACACAGTTAGTCGAAATATTGCGTACAACTATATTAGCCCAACGTGTGTGCTGCACATATTGTGCGTTTCGGCAATCTGGGAACTAGCGAACGAAATAGGCTACGGATTCAGTCATCATCGTACAGCACGTCTCGTTCCGACGGGTTCGTTTGTCTGCTTATATCTGAAGTGCATGAGACATCCAGAGGCTATGCCATCCGATGCGGATATCTTTTGTTGCGTTCAGGCATGAATTCACCACGCAGTCACTCTCTATGATCAGGTTGAGCAGGATATTATCCTCACGTATTATCTTTGCAGCGATTTTGATGAATGAGTGAACTCTTAGCGGCAACATTTTGCAAGACGCATCGATTATATTGGGAATTCGTTTTTTTCGAAGTTGCCCAGACCCAAGTTCAGATCCGTAGTGGAAATAGAAATGATGGGTGTTCAGCACAAATCACGTGCAGTCGAAAGACTGTAGTGACGGATCATGACGAGGTTGACCGTTAATTAGAATAAGAAAATAAATACCTTAGCTAGGTACGGACATATTGGAACCTTGAAACTGTTCGTCAATTTCATTTCGGTAACTATATTTACACAGCGTGCAAATCAGTCTCGTTTGTATTACCGTTCAAGAACTTGACAGTATTTGTAGTTTAATGTCGACACCAGCCGTCAGAAATTCATGTATTATTTCGCCGAAGACAAACGGATTCGAGTCCCGCTCACCCAACTGATCATCTCACCTCGGACGGAGTCACTAGGTACTTTATCTACGCTTTACACCTCTATATTAACCATAGCAGCAAACTGTGGCTTTGTACCGTCGTGTGGCTTTTTTGTAAGTTACGATATTCTCTGCTGAATCATCCCAACCTCGGTAGACTCCTCCATCGCCCCCTCGAGCTCGATGGCCTGGTGCGGCATTCGTGTGCACCCGCTTGCAACCGGAAGCGACACGCGTAGGTGCACGGGTTCGATCCCCACCGTTGCGCATTTGCATTTAACGGGGTCCGCTTTACAAAGCAATGCAAATGCAATTCCGTGAAAGTTAAATGCTGGCTGAGAGTTGGCCAACATGAAAACATTTAGATCTCTCTTTCACTCGTCCTTCTCCCATTCGTTGTCGTTGATTCCCGTTCACGAGCTGAATTCGAACCGAAGATACCGTGTCGATACGTAGCCACCGCCACTGCCATGGACTAGCGGCCACTTCCGAACGAGCGGTGATATTCGTCGAGCTGCGTGTTGGCTCATTCAGTTTGCCATTGAATTCCAACGACGATGAGAAACAGCCTCGTGACAAGCGTTCCCGGTGCGGTTTCATTCTGGTTTCATCCAGAGAACCGACCCGATTGGTCGGCCAGAAAATAGCGTGCTGGACGGTGGCGATGATGAAGATGATGAGGACAGAGGGTGGCGATTTTTTTTTCTTGTTATTTCGAGCTGAACTTGTCCACCCCAGCAACGAACGATCGCACCGTCACCACTGGTTTGCCGTCGACGCGCAGTCACTGAATCATCGTCGTTCGACCCAGCAGGCCAACTTGCTGCAGATGACTCTATGGAACATGGCACAAGCGGCGACCCCGGTTCGCAGGTGACTTCAGTCACACTTCGCTAACTTTGCCGCCACTGTGAACGCTCGGCTTTTCAACTTAAGCATTATTATTATTATTGCTGCTATTATTCTTTGGTCATTACGGCAGCTACTCGATTATGGCTGTCGTTGACATTGCGGCCCGCGCGATACGATCAGGATCGCGACAGATTTCTCGAAAATAATGAACGTCGTTCATCGTTGTGCCCGTCGTGAGCGTTCGGCCGTTCGGCCACATTACGGAGCAGCGGTGGGCAGAGAGCGAGACGGAGATCAGCAGGGCCTGCCTTGTCATCATTCCCTGTCCAAGCTCTGAGTAATTACGAAACGCTGCAAGTCTGCTGCTGTGACGGAGCAGCGAGAGGCGATAGGCTTCGTCCGGTTGGTCACTGTCTGTCACCACAAATGCGCAAACGACCAAGCGGGCAGAGGAGCGAGCGTTCGGGCGTTATTCTCGTTTATCAGAGTCGTCTGTTTCACTTCGGCAGAACTGAACGACAGGGTGACGCATCGGCGTCTCTACCGGTCTGGCCTGTATGTAGCTGATATATATATATATATATATATACTATCTTCATGACAACGACGTTCCCCTTTGACACCGAGTCATGTTCATGTGGGGTCTAGGCAGGCCGGATTCGGCAATGCGTCAGACAAGGGTGACTATATCCGGCGGAAATAGTCTGTCGACCCTCTCTAAAATAAGAATACTCATGAACGTGTACTGTGGGAGGCTGTCGAACAGTTTCATTTACAGTTCATCAAAAAACAAATTGAAACATGTTGTACGTAGATGAAATATTGGTCGGTTGGCCACTCTGAGGAGCAACCTCATCAAGCATATTTTTTATATGTATTTTTTTAATTTTTTTCAAGTTGTGTCATCCTGAACACACGCAACGTAGTTCGATTCGGAAATCGTGCTGTGCCCTTACTTCTAGCCGTTTGCCGAATTATCTAGCGTATTTCATTATCGCGGGTAGATGGAGAGGATTTAGAGAACAGAAGCAAGTAATGTATCTGCAATGTGACATCTTCACTCACAACGACTCTACTAGAATCATTCCCACCCACTGTCTATCAATGAATACTGGTTATCACGAAGGATACAGATGGATGGTTACAGGAAAGTTGCCGTTGGCTCTTCGATTCCAGAACCATTTAGCCCTTAGCGTCGAACAAGCCCCTGATCCCTCTCGCGGCGTTGCCGTCCATTTATCGGGTATGGATGAACCTCCCCCCCGCGCAGGTTCGAATCCCGTTGCATGACATATAAGAGAACTTAAGCATTATATGCAGTTTGCAATAAATGAAGAAAGCTTTACCTTCGCCTTACCCCACCACCCTGTATTATATCGAGGTGTCACCAGTTCTGCAAAGTCTTGGAGTCCTTCCAAAGGCGAAACGCTGTCGTCTTGGTATCTTGACCGGTGTCGAAATGAATCTTCATCCACGGAATTGCAGCTCTTCTAATGAAACCAATGACTTCCTCCATTGTCACATTTCAGGCAATGCGCACGGTTCCTGGCGATGAACTCTTAGTGGAGGACGCTACCACGTACGACGTTAGTCATTCGGTTGTATTTGCCTGGACGTTTCCACCGTATCGGCGGCGCGGTTTGGCTTCGAGATTGTTGTTCCATTTGCGGGCCCAGCTGGCCGGCCCAGGCAAGGAACCCATTGGCTTCGATCGGCTGGCATTTTCCGATCCGACTCCCGACCTACACAAATTTGTGAAGGGACTCACCGAATCCGAGACGTACCTCGTAGCCATTTAGGCTTCAGGTCATCCGGTGATATGCCGAGATAGGACTGTAGTCAGTTAGTAATGGCCGGTTAATGTGTTGACAACATTCAATAGCGTTTACAAATATTATTTTCTCTATTTATCTTACAATGGACAATGTCGAAACGTCAACACGTCGTCGATTTTTGTGAACAAATGAATGAATGAACAGACAAGCAAATAGGCCGCAATCACACGAAATCCGCAGCACGATCTCGGAGGAGATGAAATGTCCAAGAAATGGAGGACTGCAATTATTGTGGCGGAGATAAAAGATCATAGCAGCATTTCTACGTGACCCTCAATTCAACTTATGTGACACATACATATATATATATATATATATGTATAATAATATGTATAATAGGTAATACGTGACTCGGGCAAGAAATTTGGCGTGGCGGCATATCTTCAAGCAATTTCTACCCTTAACTTCTAGCCAAAGGCCATACACAATGTTTTCATATGGTCTCGACGATAATACAAATAAATCTACTTTTATATGGCACGAAGCAGAAATAAGGAGCAAGTTTTAGCGATGTAAGTGCCGCATGATCAAAATATGATACATTTGAAGTAGGTATCATATATATATATATATATATGACAAAGACACCAGACAAATATTTACTATCTAAATCGGTGGTAGTGCCCTTCAGAATTAAGTACATATTATATTAGGAAACATTAATACTCGTTGTGGCAAGAGATGCGGCCTCGTGCCAACCAGCCATGTGTTATCTTATATTGACATGCCGCGAGCATCTCGAGAGAACTTTTTAAGACGGATCCCGGAAATCACGACGAATCCTTCAGTGGTCACAATTGGAGGGGGATGAAGGGCTCGACCCCACAACAAGAGCAACGGTTACCAGGCAATAAACGAGCAAATGTTTATTAGCCCTGAACAAAAAGCATGACCTTTTCAGCCATGTTGGCCATGTTAAACGGAGATATTATCATAACACGAGCAGCTCTTCTGATCGATGTGATTAATTAGATGGTGACATTTTGTTCACAGCTGAATTTTTTTGTAGTGTGTGTGTGTGTGTGTGTGAACTAAAAACCGGCATGAGACGAAGAAAAATGAGTGACGCAAAAAATTGTTCTCCGAATGCAGAGAGGGCTATATAGGCAGGGTTAGAGGATGGCAAAAACACGGGAGAAGAACGCCCCTTCGGAGGGGATCAGTTGTTGCTGTACTGTGCTTTTTGTAGGATACGTACGGACGGGTCCGGAGTTTCTGTGCGTTCGGTTCGTGATTTCAGTGTTCAGACGCGCTCAGATGCATGATTACGTCGAATAATTGTTTTTTTGTACAGGAAAACTGTTGAATAGTCAACAGTGCGTGTTCATTTCCACTGAGAAGTCCCGAATGAATGGCCAGTGAGGTAGTTGTAGCCTGTTGTGGTACTCATTTGAGGGTTTTGGTCGTGTTGTATCGTGTTCGGGCCGGAGCGGGACCTCTTCACTCTGCTATTTTACGGCCGACCTTTTTGCTTTCCGTTGGACTTGCAAAGCGAGGTCTATAACAGGAAAACACAACGCTGAGTTGTGACGAGTCTCGTATTTACACGTGTATGGGAATGCAAAATCATACGGGAGTTACGGGGGCCTGACCTCGTTGATTTGCGTGACCTCATCTGAACCAACAGATGAGGAACAAGATATGACCAAATATATTGTTGTAGATTTGACAAATCCATTTCATAGAGAGAAAACGATGAGAGAGATCCACATATATTATACAATTTCTGACATTCATTTTTTGTATTCGACAATTGACAATCTATGTACGTGATCCTATACAAAAAACATACGAAGTATCCATTGTGAGGAGGTGCAGCCGGTGTTTTTAACCTTGTATAATATATATAGGTCGAGTAAGAGGGATGAGATGGAGAGAGACAGAGAGAGAGAGAACATCCACATCAAGTTTCGATCATTTCCAGTGGATCACTTCCAGAGCATCAGATACTGTATTACATGAGAATACGAGAAGTTGACTAATAATATGGTATGCCCACCACGGCAAAACGGTAGACAATAAATACAGGCTGTTGTAGTCGTTCAAATTATCAATGAGTCGTGTTATCGGCGAGGTCAAGTGGCGGAAACAATTCCCACGTTAAGTATACAATGAATTGAGAAGTAGTTTGGGACAGTTGGGTGTCGCGCCGAGGCCATCATGGTCCTCCCAAGGAGGTCATGTCATTGCCTCTCTGCTGCACAGCGATGGAAAGGCGTTGCAGAAGGAATGGTCTCCTGCGCGCTTGCCTCCGGTGGCGCGGATCAGCCTGTGGTAGACCCCTTCGAGGAGGTTTGCAGTGAGGGGCCGTTCTCTCGTCTAGTTTACTATTATATTTAACAGAATATCTCACAGCAATCGCGACAGCGTCAAACGGCGAGTACATGTTTTTAGCGGGCATAGCATTGTATTAATCATGTAGAATAGTCTCAATGTTCATTTCAATTAGCGCATTCTCCATGTTATCTACGCTAGGATAATGTTCAGTTTAGCTAGGCAATTCCGGAGGAACTTGGCGAACGCTTAAATCGTATATGTCATACTACGGGGCTTCACCCAGAGCTGCTCCGGCCTGATGAGCTGAGGAACACTGCTCTGGGTCACTTCGTCGGCTGCTACACTCGGAGTACGTACATAGCATTGTATCTCCGTTGAAGCCAGACATACATAAATATATGCTACGCAGCATAGCGCCCAATCTATACCTGCTTTCAAAGAGCATAAAGGAGCTGCAGAACTGGTCAGAAGTGGCACAGTTAATCGATGATGGGCGCCCCGCTCCCCCAGACATGGGGAATACGCTTATTCTATTGAACAACACGAGCCTACGCAAAGAGGAGCGTTCGAAACGACGTGTACCCCATCCCGCCCTCGAGACGAAAACAAAGACAAGCTTGTTTCGAATAACGCCGTGCATCGTACCAGCATATGGTCGCAAGGCGAGAAATGTTCAATTGTTGAGGGGTCATTGATGGACCATTTCCTACCTCATGATGTATCTCAACCAGAACAGTTTAGTCCAAGCATCACCCCTGGTGACTCCACCCGCTTGGCTCGTTTTATCAAATAGTCCAGAAAGCAACGGCTAACTGTGCAGCATTCGATCTGTCCGAACGCCTAAAGGAATCGTTATCGATATTTAAAGCAGTGTTGATATGCGAGACAGTCAGTAGAACATATAACGAGGCCGATCAAGACGACGTATATTTCGGGATAACACGATGGTCGAGCAAGGCCCACAAGCACTACTCTGGCATCAGGCAGAGCCATTTCACTGAGTGAGCGCTATCAGTGCAGCAGCAGCCGCCCTCGACGCTCGCGATGAGGGGGTGAGCACCCAGAACAATTAAAGGGCGAAGCACCGTCCCAGTCGCGCGCCATCAATGGCCAAGCGAGCGTGTCAGTCATCGTTTTGTCATCATCAGTGGGCCACAACACGTCCATATGTACACACACACACACGCACGCACAGACACATATATATATATATATATATATATATATATATAGATGCATATATACAGATATATAGGTATGCATTGTGGAGGGGAGGGTCACCGGGTCGCTTGCGGGAGAAAGTCGCCCACCAGCATGGGGAAGGGTTCGCAAGGGTCCGGTCACTCACGCAGCGTTAGCCAACGCTGTTGGAGTTAGTGGTGAGGGTGTTTTTGTCGCCCTTGAAGCGCTGAGAGCCGCGTCGACAGCGGCGGCGTCGGCGGCAGCGGCGACGACGGTGGCGGTGGCGGGGGAATCTGGAATCGAGCGCGGTTTCACGTTCATCGCTTGATGTCATAGAACCGCAAAACGCAAAGCTCCGGCGCGGACAAGCCGACCGCGCACCCTCGGCATCACAGGAATCGATGCGGCGTCCGCTTTCCTGAGTTTTCGAACGTGGCTAGCTGAGCAGCTCCCGCTAACGCTCGACACTCCGCTGGAAGTGAACTCCGCGGTCGCGTCGAACGCCGGCCATCGCCTAATCGGTGGCATTCGACATGTGTGTTGCTTATTTGTTGGCCGATTAACAGCACCACGCACTCATCCACTGAAAGTAATTGTTATTGCGTTGATTCACGCGCGCATAGTCGTTATTCGTGAGAGTAGAGACGTAGAAACAGGAGCAACGTAAATCTACCTGAGAGAGAGAGAGTCGTGAACAGGTCTCGTGTGCTTTGCCCGCAGAGAGAATTGGATAAGGCAGCATTCGCTCGCTGGGTCGTGATTCGAAACACGCGATTTGTTCAGCGGCAGTAATTCGTTGCAAGACGCCGAAGGAACATACGAGCACTGACGATGACATTGTACCCATTGAAGATGTCGTGGAGTGAAGCAGTTCTAATTGTGGCACTCGTCGGGATGTTTTCAAACGTGGACGCCAGGCCCCGTGAGTATCGATTGCTATCCAAACGGCTTATGCAGGCCTTGGACAATAAAAATAGGCTAAGATTTTGTAATCGGTTATTATTTTTGGTTGTCTTAGAGAGATAGATGGGTAGGTCCCCATTTACGTCAATCCTGACATAAATAAGGATTCAGATCGTTGTTAATTTATTTTTTATACACTTATAAATTACATGAGTTTATTGTTTTTTCTTATTATTTTGTAGTTACGAGGCGTGGCTTCGTTTACCCCGCTCAAATGAAAAACTGCACGGCTCTGTATCGTACATTTAGGAACAGTGGTACATGTGCACGATAATATAGAATAGAACATACTACAATTATTCGAATATTGCTTTTATATCAATTCTTGATATAGATATGCATTAGAATGCGACACGTAGGGAAGGGTCGATTATCTCAAAACAATTCTAATTAGTTGATAATTTTTAAACGCGTTTAACACACCTTCACCGGGTTCAGTTGTCGCCCAATAGAAATTTCCTCTCCTCAAAGATATATACATATATATATATATATATATATATAAATTACTGTAAATCACGGATCAGACAATGTCTTATTTGATTGTTAACGCTCGACCTCTCGCAATGTTCTTCTCATCCACGTGTTTTCTTTTTTATAGCTGGTTATGGCATCGTTAACTATCATCAGGATTACAGAATTACGTCCGAATAATCTTCTTCATTTGAACACAGTCTGTTTTGGTTTAGTGTCAAGGTGGTTATTTTGTCCGAATCTGACATCTTGGCATGTAATTCTATGAGCGCTAGTCGATAATGTGAAGCGATCTTGCATTCACAGAAACATACATTTGACGTCGTTGTGTTTTGCTGCGTGTTTATCGGCCGTCCACGACAGCCGGTTCTACACATGTTACAGAAGACGATATTATTTCCATAAAATTATGGAAGATTTTCTCACAGAAGTTATCTAGCTGCTTATCGCTGAACAAATTTATTCATTGGCTCGTACTCAAGAAAATGCAATTTACCTGAAGAAGATACTAATTCTTATACTTGAATATCGACGCCGTGTATCGACAGGTTACTGCGGCGAACTACCGCGCTTCAGCTTGGTCAGATCGATATTCTGTACTAGTAGAGAGGGAGGTGGAGTCCTGATTCATGCTTGTCGTGTATGCAGGGGTATTTCCCAATCGATGTAATTCTATTTACGGTGCCTGGATCAACCCGTTGTATACTTGAACAACAATACACTGGCACATTCAACCTATGTTGATGTTCATTTATATCATTCTGGCGTCCACGATTCGTTTGGATTATGTCCGATCGGTGTTTAAGGTTGCCCATCGAATGGCGACGCCGAACTTGCAGTATTTCATTCCTCATCTGACACGAAGCGAGGGTGTACTCCGTTGTGCTCAACCTCTATGACTCTTGTTGCTTATCACCTGAACTCCTCTAGGAAGTCCATATTATTGTACCTCCTGAGGTATTTCATTTAAATATTAAATGCAAACAATAATTAAGATTCTGTGAATATAGTTCCTTCTGCGCGATTGACTGAGTCATACATTTTCACCGAGTCCTCTACAATTCTCGATGACAATATACCATTAACATTCATATATCTGCTATTTACTGCCTCTGATATAGACGATCTGTTCCAATGATATTTAGCTAGATTGACGTTGTATATACAATCGTTAGTTACTCTTATGTGATCGACTTGTGCGAGCTGAAAACACTATCTTAGCATGATTTCAGGAGTATGGAGGAGCGCACCATTGGAACGGCTGCACTTCGTTTAACTCATGAATTTAGAATTATGACTCATTGCTATAGATTTATATGGAGCTCTGGAGGTTTCCTTTATCTCCAATCTTTCCTGAATGATCTGCCGAAGTCATTCGACATTCATTGTGGCGGTACCCATCCACGAAACAAAATGACCGCAGAATATCGTCTCGCTTCCGACACCTCCAATAGACGAGGATGAGTGCGTTTCTCGAAAATATGATCATCGTCCATTTACAGCACACTTCTATATCTGCTCGGAAAATCATCCAGGTACAGCGATACAGAAGTGTGGTCTCTACTTCTGGAAAATCGAGAAAACCTCCCACCCCGTTTGCCTGTGAATTGGTGGCAATTACCACAATCTGCTGCCGTGCTCAGCGGAGCGAGAGGGGTATGTGCTGAGGCTAATATTGTCAAACACTCGCTGTAATTCTTGGCAGGGTTCTCCAAAAACACACACACACACGCACTCACCACACTAGTGAAAGTGAAACGCTAGTCTGTCGCATTTGTCCGTACCCCAGAAGGTGGGGAGAAACCAGCCCAGCTCCTGTTCGTGGTGATACGACGTTCTTCGCACTTGTTTCCCAAACGTCTCGAGTGAATGACTCCCTGCCTGACTGGCTAGTCACTTCTTCAGCAGAGACCGTCACATCGTCGCGGTGCGATTACGTAGTGATAACGTTGAAGTGTTATACGCACATGCTGTTTTGTCTGGCGGCTCAGACTGACGATATAAGATCGAGTAGTCGCGCAGCCTGTCAGCGTGCTTTTGGGTCGGAAATATCGCACGAGCAGGCTAGCCAGAAACGCGTCCTTCAGGAGCAATCAACAATGACATAATTTGAGAAGAATTAGGGCCGAGTCAGCCGTTGGCGAGGGAAAGAGCGCTCTGTAACTGGTGGGTGCTTTTAGCAGTTGAATAAAGTTCGACTATTATGACTGTACGAGAGAATCGGCGCAGTGCGCAGAGCGAATTCCGTTAAAAGAACGCCTGGAATCGCGTCAATCGTAACATCCAGATGTCTTCTGCTTGTTGAGCCCGCCGGTGCGTGTGCGCACAAACATACTGCCAATTATTTGCCTCCATAGTTACGTTCTTGTGAGGCAACTATATTTGTTCTCACTGAACTTGCTGTGAATCGGTCATTAGTTCGACAGCAGCCAGCGGCATACAATGTTATTTGGTCGCCACGACTTTTAAGTTGCAAAACATAAACAAGTGATCGCATACTACAGTCGAGTAGAGAGCTCTAAATGATGCCTGAAACTGGTTGGGACGTAAGCGACAGAGACTAGATAACCAAAGTCGAAAGTCAGCCATGAAGTTATCGAGGGAGGGATGTGGTGATAAACATTGTACAAACTACTAAAACGAATTTATCATTTTATCTGTGTTTCAATCTGTCCATGTGTGGTTCTGCTGGCGCTTTAGAACGGTGGATCGTCAGCGAAGGCCATCCGGTCGAGGACAGCACGCCCACATCAGTGCGTAATGGAAGAGCAGGTAAATAACGAACGAAACGTATGAAAAGATACAATGATACCTCTCACAACAGAGTTTTCACCGCGATGCGTTCCTAGGTTAGCAGTTCAGGTTCGGTCGACTGGAAATTGTCCGAGTTATTCCCGCCTGTTCTATTCATCCGTTATTAGGTTTACTATTCAGGACGTAGGACGTAAGCAACACTTAACAGCAGTATGCACAATAACGCTCATCCTTGCTGCGATTTGTATAACGCAAAGGGAAGTTCCACGAAGCTGACTCTCGAGCCTTCCGAGCTCGTTTCTCGTTCTACGGAATACGTAAAAGTTTACCGTAGATGTGCTGCATTTAGCATTATTTTTATTTATTTATTTATTTACTTATTTATTTTTTAGGGTTGTTCATGGCGCTCGAATGGGTGACTATGTGGCCTTGAGTATTAACCCTATTTGTTAGGGATGTTGATGATGTAAGTGAAAACAAATATCGAGGCAAAAGTCCTCGCTCGATGTTTGACCACGGCAGAGACCTTGACTTTGAGGCATTCACCTGCCGGTCGGTGGCAACGTGGCCACAGCGACTCTCACGTTGAAGACACATCGCGCAACATCATTACAACAGATAATCTTCAATATCGTTATTGTACAGCTGTTCAAGTTGGCTAGGCTCAGAGGATAGCTTGTGCCACTATATAAATGCCACTCTATGCTAATGCCTGTGGCAATGCGGATTAGCCGCATCCTGTAACCAGTGAGCTCAATCTCTTGTGTGGTCCATTTATCGACAACCTTACCGATTTGTTCTCCATAATTAGTCGTTGTTGAATTTTGATATCGTCGATACTAGTTTTGGTTTGCAGTCTCGATTTTCAGTTCGTCATTACAAACCAATGTATGACCTATATGCAAGTTCAGTACGAATTTATCGAGTCCGTGTCTATTCGCTGATACCGTGGAGGGGCAGGCGGTTAACAGTGATTAACGCAACATCCATATTTTTCACTCCTCTCATCAAAAGTGTACTGATTACACGCTTGTACCTATTTACAACATGTTTGTTCCTAATTTGAACCATCCGCTCGAGACGTGCGTTCCGTGTTACACTTGACAAGTTAGCATAATAATAAACTACTCGGATTGACGGGAAGCCCGATAAAATTGCCGATACACATTGGGGAGCATGTAAAATATGCAGAAAAATTATAAGGTGTTTGTAACGTTATCGATTCCCAATCTGTTCCACTTTTGTTCTTCGCCAAAAGGCAAACCTGTCGGCGATGACGCTTATTGTCGTGGCAAAATACAGAGAGCGCTGAATCTTCTTCATGGTCGATTGTAGCAATGAGCATGCTGATAACATGTTTATTGAGACGTGTCTAAAGATGTAAGCTGGCGCCGAATGCCGCGAGTTTTCGCGCAAGTCAGGAACTTGACACGGTCGCCATACGTGATCGCGGCGATATATTCACACAACATAGTCATGTAGTTATGAGTGATTACTACGGATAGGATCACAGCGAGTGCCGATATGAGAAGATATCAAGGGTACAAAACCCCTATCAACTCGAACAGCGGAACCTCCTCTGGCCGAGAAGCCAGGAATCAGTGGTTCAAGCGTCGGCCAAATGGCGTCTGTACCTCTATGCTTGCTGCTAAATATCGACAAACAGTCATACAGCAGAAAAAAAAACATGCTTCCGTAACTCCGTGAACATCACCAGTGCTTAGCTAAACATGATGAAGAGTTCTTGTTTTTTTGCAGAGGAATGTATTGATAAACCCAAGTGCCAACTCATACCAACTCAGCCAGCGAATAGACCCGAATCAAAGAGAGAGAGAGAATATTTTCGAATCTCCACACGACCTTCACACAACGTGTTATGGCTGGCGTTTGCCAAGCAATCTACCCTTAACGCGCTTTATGTATCGCTTTCCCGTTGCAAACGGTTGATCATCGCTCGTTCTCATCGAATCATTGTCACTGCTGGCATCCAGACAATTTAGATACTGTATTGTCGATGTATTGTCCCATGATTTGAATAGGAATGCCGGGCGGCACATAGACATATTATATAAGCATTGCGACTGACAAGACAGTCGGTCCAAGCTCGTATTTAGCCTACCTGTGTCCCATTTGGAGATAAAGGTCACGAGGCAGAGCGATAGAACTCCACGGAGCACTTTCGATCGAGCACGCGAGCTCGAAGAGGCTGAACACATAGAGAGGTCGAGAAAGGTCGAGAGAGAGAGAGAGAAAACAGAGGATTTTCACGACTTAGCGAGGGAACCGCCCTGTCGTTGCCGCGGTCTGGTCATTTGTAGTTCAAGCGAGAACACAAATGCATTAGCCCCGTGTTAGCCTGAACGTGTGCGGTGGCTGAATGAAGCAACGCTACCATTTCAAGTTCGTTTGTTTGACCCGTTGGTTGGGTCGAGACAGAGTTCTAATACGATTCAGAGTGGCTGTCGGACAGCTTTAATCCTCTTGGTGGCCAATTGGCGTGTGCTGAAAACTGACACGAAACCAAAGCGTATTGCACCGATGGCTCGGGTTATCCCGAGTACTTTGGCCATTTAGCAGTTAAACGGTCCTGACGCACTTCTGCCAATGGTGGCTGGCCTCTTTCACGCGATAGTGAATGCCGCTGCTTCTGCATGGACCACAGAAGGCAAATCGATTCAAGTCCCATCGATAAATACCTTACTCGATTTCCTGTTAAACTAGCGATGGCGGCGGTGTGATCTACATTCTACAGAATCACTTATACATTCGGGATGCAGCGGGGGCGTCAATTGAAAACGGCTTGATCGTAATCAGGCATAACAAAGATCGCTCACCAGACGGAGTGTATCGAATCAGGGCCTCGGCAAAATGTTGTACTGAATTCGCGTTGCAGTATTCATGCCGAACGTCGATTGCTTCTAATTATTCGTCTTCTTGAAGATCTCGTTGCACTTGCATGAGGGAAATTTACTAAGCAGCTGAGCTATTTAGCTCAGGAATCGCTTTTGTCACCAGCTTCGTATACCCATAGAGCGGTATGGCTATGCCACGTTTGTTTCATATAATAGAATAGTATTACCATCTAAGCCTGCTTCTCATACGGAATTATCTCATTACACCTAGAAAACAGAATATTTCGTAAAAGACAAAAGAAAAACACAAATTGCACATTTGTCGTGCTATTTTGGCATTCCGGAATCGCTGTTAGGCTGTAATTCAACGGCTGGGTAAACACATCTTGTCAGCTTGCCAGACAAGCTCGACAACAAGGTCGCCTTGTTGTCAACAACAGCTCAACAGCAAGTTCCGCGAAGATTATATCATCCCAACGTTGAGGGCAATCGACGCTGCTGCCCCCCCGCCTTTCAAGCTCTGACTGATTTCTGTCAAGGTTCACTATGCACTCAGACTTCGCTTGAGTGCTGTGGGAATTTTAGCACGGAGGGGGCAATGTGCACGAGTGTTCATTCGGTAAAGCAGCAACAACAACAACCCCGCGCACCGTGGAATATTATAACAGCGACAATTGTCAAATGACGAAAGCCTAAGCAACCATCTCTTATGTGATATGTCATTCATGCATATATGTATATCTCACTCATCTGTCTCATTCATGCATATATGTATATCTCACTCATTGTTTTTTTTTTCTCGAAAGCAAATATGCTATTTAGCATATATATATATATATATATATATATATATATAGCATCAACTATCCTTCCCTTCGGATTTAAGCCCTTTGTGCATATACACAGTAATAAAACATGCATTCGGTACATGCACAGAAAAAAACCGAAAAATTTGAACACTTCGAAAAAAAATTAGTAGACTTATTGACACACATGCACACACACTTGAATGAATTTTATTTTAAAAATTTTGTCGAATAATTATTCGTTTTATAATAAATCCGTAGCTTATTTAAAACATTTAACCTTTGAAAATGTTATTACTACTTTAGAAATTATACGAATTGATAGAAAATAAAATCATTTTTTAAACCACCTTTATAATAGATATTATCTTACTATCCAGTGTACTATCCAGATACGTCTAGTCAAGCATACATCGACAAAATCTTCGGCAAAAAGTTCGGCTCAGCCGAGCCAGAAATCACAACGCAAATACATGTAGTTAACACGCTCCATCGTCAGGATTCTTCAGCCTAACGAGAAACGAAATGAATACGCGACTCGCACAGATTTGCCGTCAGCTTGGCAATGTGACATGTTTATTTAAAATAAGATCTTCTCTCTTCTATATTTGCTCCTCATATTTAACCGCCGGACATTTCTCTTCACATCGATGTTTTTGGGCTCAACTCAGCTCTCAGTGCCATTATATTAGAATTTGTTTGAACTGATTTCTCGTCCATCAACTACGAGCGCTGGCTATCAGCTTCATAATTCATCCACCTAGTGTTATGCGTATAGTTGGCAGCGACTGCCGGCGCGGGATCATGCCCCACCATCGGTGCTCTTCGCTAACAGGGACACTCACTTGTCATTATCCGCACAAGATATATATATATATATATATAATATTTCGCTTTGTATCTATTTTGTATACTCTCTCTGTCTCCGTGGTTCTGCCTTTATTCTCCTTTTGAGAGATTTATTTTAACGTCAAACCCAGTATATAAGATTATTATTTATATATAATTAGTTAGTTTATTGTTACCACGTAAGCGCGCCAGCTCAATTCACAGCATTTCAATGGCCGAAAAATCTTCCTCCACTTCAAAACCAAACGTATCGTGGCATTACAATTGTAATATATTAGTATGATTACATATCGTCTCCTTATAATTATTATTATTACGTTAACTTCATAGATGTTCAAACCGCCGTGTTGTTCATCAATCGCAACAGTCAGTCGATCGTTCCACTTGTGTATGCGGTTTTGTGTGCACTCATATGCTCCTCAAGCAGAATTTCGTGTAAGCTGACCTCATATAAATTATGACTAGCTTCTTCCGCTGCACTAGAGGGCGGTTTGAGATAGTTCGCACGAGATGGTCACAGACGCAGACGTTCACCTGTTATATATATATATATATATATATATATATATGTCATGTTCACCTGTCATATATATATATATATATATATATATATATCTACGTGGAAACTGCAACGAACAAAGGCTATTTATCTTACTAGCGCCTAGGTGCTCTCGACGCTTTTTCCACCTAGTTCCTTTGTAGTATACCTTCCATCTGCCTCCTGCCCCCTGGGGCTCCAATCGATCGTGCTGTTTACCGCCTCGCGAGGGCTTGGCCGCCAAAAATAGCGCCCTTGCCGAAAATTGAATATCTACCAGCAGAAGTCATAATGACAATTATTACAGTAATCATGATCACTCAGCATGATCGATCGTCGTCCCCTCAATCGCCCATATACCAATTTTTTTTTCTATCCGTGTTGGTGGTATCTATATAACTATATGATGCGATATATGACTATTATTGGCTAGCGCGTATACGAGTGTGAATTCTTAGTTGCACCTCGATGAACGTCGTTAATGAGATGTGGTGGTTTCGTTCGTTTGCTATCGAATGTCAGATCTACAAAGTCAGATATCTCCAGTTCTGAGGGTCACAGACACTTTCTAGTTAGATAGGTTAGGCATTTAGGAACAGCACAACTTCGCTTTTTTTTTTCGGACACCATTCTGGCAACAGGGCTAAATGTACATATATGCTTTAGCTGAAAATGTCATACCTTGCACGCACTGCACCTAGGTGGCCATTGCAAGAAATTGTCGTGCAAATGAACAAACTATTCAATTCGACAACCGCGACAGCTAGGTAGAGAAGATCAATGACAATCGTCGTTGTGGAGCCGCGGCGTCTCGTATCGACACCGTGAATGCGATGCGCTCAATAGGTCCCGTCTCTTTTTCACGGTATGGACGAGCGACATGGCCACAGGAACTGAACAGCAACCGGGATCTTCATAGGTGATCCCTTTATACCTAGTAGTCAATATCGAACGCCTCAGTGCGTCGCCACCATGCCACTGCGTGACATCAATCATTCGCTCAGCGAGCTCTTGAGCTTCGGCAACGCCCTCGGAGTTCGCACCTCGATCCACAAAAACGTGATTCGCTATTCCGTGCCGCCTCGATGAGCGCCAGGTGGCCGCTTATCTCGTGTAATATACCCGATAGTAGAGCGTCTTACCGCGCCAGAGTGAATATGAGTTATCAAACTTCAGCAGATAGATTCCCTGTCCAGGGTACTGGTGCTTGCCAACGTACACCTCGAGGTGGCTGTCCCGCCGGTAGATTGGGACGATTATCGACGTTGGAGGGCCTTCGGGCTCCTTTGCCTTAAAGTCAAATCGATTTTATAGGTGAGCGTAACGAGTATAGTGTCCGACACGGATACGACTTCAACGATGGAGTCAATAGTTGATAACAACAAGAAAAAAGCACGAACAACAACAACAACAGTAGCAGCAAACATACAAATCGCGTCACTAAAGGCAACCAATCGATGTCTGTTGACGTTTACCTGTTTGACGGCCTCGACGTCATCGTTGCCCGGTTGATCTTCCTCCTCCTCGCAGGATTCATCTTCGGAATCGCTGATGTGAACGGAAACCGCAGTCCCCGGTGTTTTTGTCCATTCAAATGACAGTCCAAAGCCTAATGAGAGTGACGTATGAAGCAAAGGTGTAAAAGTTAGAATGACTCATATTCCTCTACCCGCGCCATGTCGGTAAACGAGCGTCAACACAGGAGATTTACTGCACGGAGTCGTCGAAATTAAACGCCGGCTTGAGGGCCCCCACGGTCACCTCTTCGCTGTGGTCCTATGTTTTCTGAACAATGTATTGAAAATTCACTGATTTCATCAGGTGTGCCGACTCGGAAAGGTTGCTCAGTTGTATTTGTTTTGATTATTCCCGGCCAGTGTTTGCTCAAGGCTCAACCGCTTTGTACGGGTCATCTCGGGCGTCGTTACACAGCCATAATTGATGCATCTCCATAATTTTGTTATCTGTCACCCAGCCTTTGCCGAGAGACCCATTTCCCAGAAAGTTACACTAGAAACTGTGCGGCCCACATATTTGACCCGTTTGGCTCAAGCCATGAAGGAGGTCAGCAAGCGATAGAAAAAACCATCACCCGATCACATATGTCATACGGCACAACAAGCTCCGCGTTGGCGTGCTCGCAACCAGATCGTGAGCAGTGCGTGATGTCGAACACAACACTCGCGACCACGTCCATATATCGCGCGCCACAAGGCACTCGACGTTACAAAAGGATTTACACAATTGACATAAATTTTCTGTGCATTGACCGCAACACTAATGGCCTGCTGTCACTGTCGCTAAATCTGGACAATCGTCGAGTCATGGACATCGGATCGATTGTCGTCTCGACGATGAATCAGACAACAATCAGCCAACGACATGATCGATGTGAGAGAAAAAAATCTAAACATTTTCCAATTGGGATCGATCGTATTAAAAGAAAATACACAGCACCCCCTACCCCTGTCAGTGTCATCGCAATTCTTGCTGGGACAACACTAAATGCGATTGGCCATAACAGCTATTATATTATGTCATAGCTGATCAATGCGTGTGTTTGCAGCCGTAGTTAGCTACTCATCTTGGACAAAAGTGGATATTGTATTCGCTTGCCGGCTTGTTGATTGCATTTGATTCTCGCAGAGAGACAGGCAGGCAATTGCTGTATTGCGCTCATTGTGTTCGTTGAGTCAGCTTTACAAATGGTCGAAGTGGCCCGATGGATGCGCTTGCCATTCATTAAGCAAACGTGTACATGATCATACGAACACTGTGAGAGAATTAGCTTAATAGTTTATAGTTGGATTGCCAGCGAATGCATCCGAGGGACTCGCCTTCCCACAATCAATAGCACAATTGCTCATGTCTCTGGCTATCAGAAGCCAGAGGGCGCAGGTTCGAGTCCCACCACGTGATGACATATAAGAGAGCTTAAGCATTGTAGAATTGCAGCTCCTTTAATAAACCAATAAACCTTTGCCTTTGCCTTGTCATGATAAGCAATGGATATATGTGTACTAGCAGTCGCTGCTAAAGTTCGCTACAAGTGAACTCCCGAGCTTTCTTCGGATCGGCATCAGACCGCGGGGGCTTCATAAATAAACAACCTTCTTCTTTTTCTTTTCTCTGAATGCCGTCCCCCGTCAAAAAGGAAAGCCTAACTGCTATTAACTGCTGAGTTTAAGCGGCAACCACTACAACCATTAGATTTATATGGACGGTGACTTTGAACGGGGCAAATGACGATCAGTCGATCCGCGAGTCAGATGAATGCATGAGTGTATCGGGGAGCTCCTGCTGGAGTTTAGTCCGCAGGCCATCTCTCTTCGTGATCAGTGAAGCGACACCCTCGTGCCCGCAGTGGGCAAACTTATGGAGTTTTTGATGAAGTATTAGCGCTGCTGCGGCTGCTGCTGATGATGATGATAATAATGATGCCGTCTGATCATCATATAGTCATTTTGACGATATGATCGACAATCGCAAAAACCGATTGAGCATGCTTTCGACAATGTCTCTCCAATTCTCAGAACTGCGTTGAATTCAAAAAATGGTTCTGCGCCGTGGACGCTGCATTCTAAATATGTACGAAATGATGCTGTAAATAGTGAAATGAGTGGTTGCGTCATCCTGTCTATGATTATTATTATTATTATCATTATTCGAAGTTTGGATAATAAGTCTGAACTTGTTCCCGCTAGTGCAAAAGATCATATATCGCAAAACGTATTACGTATGGGACCGCACGCAACAGACGCTCGCTTACGACGTCTCTTCCGGCTGCTGTTTCAATCGTTGTCCATCGACTCACCAATGTCATAATGATCTGTAGCAAATTCCCAAAAGATCGAATGTCCGTCATCATGGGTGGGCACGCGAACCGTGACCGTCTCACCGTGTCCAACCTTGATAATGGAATCACCGCCTTCCTGTCGGATGCACTCCTTGAACTCGACAATGTCTCCTCGAGTCCACATGGACGGATCGACAACGGAGATCATCGACGACTCGTCCTCGTCTGAGTCCTCCGCATCGCCAGTGCCGGTCTGACCCTCAGCGTGATCACCGCTGCCGTGGTGCGCACGTCCATGAGCGTGGTGCTCATGCGCCTGCTGATGGTGGCCGTGATGCTGGTGTAGTAGCGGCGTGCCGAGATCTGGGGTGAATCCCCCCGGGCTGCCATGGTCCGCCTGAACCCGGTCGACCTGCGTCGGATTCACCGGCGCCTGCTGTTGGTGACCGCCGGTTGAGTGATGCGGCGACCGCGATATGGGCGCTGATTGGCCACGCACGGCCTGGCTACCCTGCTGGGGATCGTCATACAGTTGTAGCTCGGTGGTGTGGGTGATCACAGTGTTCGTTGGCTGGGCTGGAACGCCGCTCGAATTCGAGTAGGCCGATTGAAGGTGATTTGGAGAGGATGTCGAAGTATCGAGTGAGGGATTCTGGCCACTAGAAGGGGCCGGGAAGCCGTCGCTCGTTGTCGTCGATCGCGGAGGATGGCCGTTGTTCAGTGAAAGCGCTGCTGTCTGTTCCGCTAACGTTCGCATGTACTGAAAAATGTTAGACGAAACGTTAGGGCTCTGTAGCAAAATGTATGCCTAGATGAATGACAAAGATACGTCAATCTACGTATCTGTGGCATGTATAAGTGTATGGGGGTATGCAGTGGTGATTTCGTTGAATTTGTTTAATAACAACACATGCTGATACAAGCAGACATCCTGCACAGAAACCGTTTCTGCTTTCAGATATACTGCTCCTATATTTGCTCTAATAGATCTCGAAACACATCCCAACTAAAGAGTAACCACGTTCGCTTAAGCAAAGCTGCATATAGCCACAATCATCTGACACCCGTATTTCGCGACAACAAAGAAACCCCAGCAGGGTGAAGCATCTACCTGTTTGAAGTGTTCCTCCTGTAGTTGGGCAATGATCGTTTGCTGCTGCCGTCCGTCGTTCGGCGCTTGTTGCGCGGCGTACGCCGAGAACTGATCGAGCGTTTGCTGATTAAGAACGGCTTTGATCATCGCCTCGTTGGGACCGCTCCCGTCGACAGCTCCCATTGACGGATAGTGCGATGGGCTGGACGGTGACGAACCGGGACTACGAGTATCGCCAGCAGCTCCAGGCGTATGCTCGACCCTCTGCAGAACACAAAATATCGTGTTGGCATTTTTGAAAATCGCACTGACTCGTAGAGGCACGCTATGAGACGTGAAATAATTTAGATTGATATAAATACTTAGGCTACGATCGTGTGACTACCATCACCAGCTGTTAACAAAAGATACAACGAGAGCTCACCTTGGCCTGTTTGCTGGCCTTATGCGCGCATACAAACGGCCGAAAGAGGGGACAGCGGTCATGCAGGAGCGCGACAAACTCCTGCTTCGCCGTATGGGCGTCCATCTCGCCCAGTTCCAGCCAGGCCTCGCGACGATCCTGAAATCAACCATTGGGTGAATCGGTGATTGTTGAAAAACAATATCACCATCACATTGAACTACTTCCTTGGTCATAACGCCGAAGTGCGATCTGCATCAGAACGCAGAATGTATCTATATCATAGGAAACCGTGGTCGGTAATTTCAGTTGAGATGGTCGCAAAAAGTCTGATACGTCGTTCATTATACTCAATCGAGTTCCGAACTCGGAATTGATGATGATCAGAAATATTCAACTCGTTGATACGATTGGCATCGTCTCGGAAGGCGATTGAACACCCACGCTCGGTCTGAGTCTTGCTGTCTTATGCATTTTGTTTATTTCGAGTCGATCTCGACGAAGCCAACGACACCGATAGCTGCTCAAAATGAGCGAACGATTGAACTCGAAAAAGAATTGGCCTATTATAATAGAATACTCAGCCCCGTCGCTATATTCGTTATTTTCCACGTATACTTCACACTATCTACATTGAATGTTCGCTAAATGCAGCTAAACTCGTGTGTCTCATACCTGCCCGATGAGGTCGAGGTATCCGACAGGTTCGCATTTACCCTCATCATATGATCCATGTCGCTCCTGTTGCGTGTACGCGATTAACTTCAATTTATCCTCGTACGATACGTGGAAGGCCTTGCCTTCGTTTTGGCTGAAATGAATAACGAACGAGCGAGACAGAAGCAACGGTTGGTTAGGCTAATGTTTACGTTATTTAAATGGCTAAGCGGATGTTACTCAAGTCCCGTGTGAGTTTATCGTATACGCCTGCCCTTCTAAATGAAACTACACACACACACACACACATATATATATATATATATATATATATGTGTGCATATATACGTACTATATGTTCTCCAACAGAAAATATAGCACGTAACACACACCAAGTTAAATTCTATTTTAAAACGTATTATGAACGTACACACACAAACTCTCAGCTAGAAGGAAACAACAAAATGATAAGATCAATCACCCATCAAGTTAATATCGGCCTTAGTAACATAGAGGGTATCTCTCATGTCCCGACCCGTTCACACTTTTCAGTTTATATATTACGTTGTTGTGAAGCCTCGTGTCCATGCAAGATTTACCTTTAACCTCTATAAAAAAGTTATATATATTAGATAAGATATCATATAAGACATTGATATAACATATTCAATCATTGATGGACCTCCATCGAAACGATTCTTCGTCACACCGATGCCACCGACGATACTGGTGTCAAACACAAGAAACCACATCAGTGAATAATTCGTAGAGTCTCCACAAGCTCTTCGCACTGCTGGCCAGCTCAGTCGATCACCCAGTGTGCGATCTACTGGTAGCGATTCGGTACGGTTCGAACTCGGCACATATCGACGAAGGGGAGCTTCCCCGGTGTTCGGCTCGATTTCGTGCTCTATGCGCCACATCTTCGCGTGCGGACGTCAGCAGACGTGATGGTGCGTCTTGGCGTCTGCATTGCTTCCTTTAGCATTTATACAGGAAGAGCGTGACCCGTTAGAGAAAGGCTGCTAGGCTCGCGAATGCCCTCTGGTGACGCGCCAAGGTGCCGCCCCGATTTCGGCAATAGAACAACTACGAGGACAGTTGTTGCTGTTGTTGATGTGACAGCAGCAGCCGCAGCAGCAACAGGATGATATTATAATATGATAGTGGAGGGTTATTTATGTCAGCTGATCACTACGTCGATCCCGCAGCCAACTGAACGGGGCAATGGAAGCGGCAATGGCCTTGGCTCGCTCGATTGGATGTCTGTTGTCGTCCGCGTATGCAACAGTGGCAACAGCGAATAGACGAGTAAGGGTCTGCTTGCCCAGCTCAAGCACTGGGATGGGAATGCAACAGCATCACCATCCCAACAGGCCGAAAGCAAAGACCTTCTACAATAGTACACATACACTCATTGCGTATACATGTATATGTATATATATATATATTATATAAAGTGAATCCACCGAAATTTAGCCCGTCTCGATGGAGAGGCAGGTGCTGTCATGCTTGCGGTTTCGACGCGATCTTGCCACGCAAACAAACTTTTGCCGGCGCGGGATACCACTACTGTTTCCTGCTAGTCGCCGAGACATATCGGCCGCAGATGGCGTCAGGTACGAATTGACAAGCTTACCCAGCTGACGCAGGCTCGTTGCTGTTGTTTGCCAAGACTGAGGCGACTGGCAGCACCCATGGGAAACGTGAATGTGTATAGTTAAACATATGGTTAAGCCTGTGACAATTCGATACCGGCTGCATTAGTATTCCACAAACAAATGATGAACTATACGAAAATTGCCATTTGTTAATGATTATAACACTATCCTTTAATTAGCAAACGTAGAACCAAATAGAGATATATTCCTAGCAAGGTTATACCCAGAAAATTTTACTTCTTTTAAAGAAATCAAACAGTCTTCATGTTGATGAACGTAAGGAGTATTTTTCTAGAACAGAGTCCTACTTGTGTGTTTGCAATAACGTTGTCAAAAGAAGATTTGTGAGATATTATTTTACAAATTACCTAAAAGAAGATTAGAAGAGTCCCCTAGTCATACTAGTTAACAAAGTCATCTCCATAGTTCCCTTTTACCTATGAATCTCATAGTAGCTTCTCGTAGTACTCATATACGATACTAACCAGAAGAAGCTTCTAGCCATTCGAAAGAGTTCGTTCAAATCGAAGCCCCATTCGGCAACGAACTCATCGGATACTGTTGTCGCTGCTCCGCTATTTAGCGATGTTTCACCGGCACTGGTGACGGTTTCGGAGGCGCCGTTTCCACTTGCAGAGGCTACCGTCGTTGGATTGTCTCGCGGGGGTGCGTCGGATGCCGGGGGAGCTGGACCCCCAACGATCCCCATCGTAGTCGGTTTACTGTGCACCGCCGGCGCGCTCTCAGCGTTACCCGTTAACGGGGCGTTTGCCATCGCCTTGTACTCACACGCCTGATGTGTAGCAATGTATAGCGACACGCACACACACACAACACACGATACAGCTGATGACAGCCTACGATGAGAGCAGCATCGAACTGCAACCACCCTGCTGGGATCTCGAGCCGGAAAAGGTTTTTCTTCGTTCCCTTCCCGCGAGAGGAAAACGTCTTGGGTGTGCGGAGACAACTACCCTGCAACCAGTTACGTACACCTCAGTGTATCAGAGACCTGCCACACCGGGCAGCCCGTTCCGATGGCCGGAACAGCTACCACGACTACACTCGCTGACGGTCGCACACCACCGGAGTACGTCAACACAAAATTCTCCACAGGCAACAATTGCCAACGCGGCGGAGGCAAACGGGCATCGGCCGTCAGATGGGCAGTTTCTACGAGCAACCTATAATGCCTGTATGACCGTTGGTGGCCACGGTCTGTCTTTGCGCGACGAGGCGACACGAATGCAGCCAGTCAGCGACAAAATGATCAGCGAACAAACAAACGAACAAAACAAGTAACAAACAAAAACAAATCACACTCTACCACCAGCCATCGACGGTGGCGAATGCACGAACAACACTGCCAAGCGTTCGTTCCACCGTGGTGAGGCGCCAGAGTCAAGAACACAGGGTGCCTCCTCGCCGTGTCCTGTCTCTGGGATACAGTGTGCCGTATATACGGGCGGGGGTGGAGATGGGAACTGGGCTTGTTCGTGTCTTTTCTCCGACGTTCGCAGGGTCTCTCGGAAGATGTGTTGTCGATGGTAGCGCTGCTCGATGGTGCGAATGAATGTCAGTCGACGCAGCGCAGCCCAGCTCAGCTGTCGAGGTCGACAGCCGGAACCAATGAGCGGCAACGAGTGGCACAGTGGGCTGCTGAGAATGGCCTGCGAGCGACTGACTGCCTGCCTGCCTGTGTTATTCTCGGACAGGCAGAACGACGAGCGCGGACGGAGCCGGAGCAGACGACACGGCGCAGCAGTCGGTCCGTCGGCGAAACAGCCGTCGTGGCGCGCTACGCGGCCAGTCGCGAATGGCAGAGGAGAGAGAGAGGGACGTATGTATGCAGGCTGCTTCGTGGTGGGAGGCGCGGCGGCTAGCTCTCGGCTAAGAGTCGGCTAAGCGACGACTAGGATGAGGAGATGACCAGAGACGGGGAATTAGAGAAAATTTGAACGGATATACTGGCGGCAACGACACGTGCTGAAAATGCTGAGAATCGCCGCGCCAAGCAATTTCGGTTTAGCCTAGCTTCGTTGTATTTTTTGTTTTCGCTTGTCTTTTATTCGCGGGGACATTGCGCCTCCTCACGACGGCTCGAACGTCGGAGGCTCCGGCATCGTTTTATAGTGAGAGATGTATCTGCGAGACCCAGTGCTCGGAGGTGATCACTCGGTAGAGGCCGAGACGAATTAGAAGGGTGACAAGTTTATTTGCTAGCTTGTGTGTGCATGTGCGTATTTGTATCTGCATATCAGCTTCTCGCTTGACGGGGGTCGACAGATATATGGGAACAGTTTGGGAAGTGGCTCAACCCTATGGGCCTAGACTAATCAAAGTTTGCTGGTCTCAGACGTTGCTGCCATTTTGCTCCTCTTTCTTTGTCTGCTAATGGGAGGATATTGGGAAGAGAAAGTAATCTCTATTGAAAATCTTGATGGGCGCTGATTGTTTCCTATGCAAAATGCTTTGTCGTATAGGATACAGTGAAGAAAACGGAGAACTGTATACGTCTTTTTATTGCTACTCAATGTCAATGAAATTGAGACGTTTGCTTGGAAAATTAAGTATATTTAAGTGAGACTATGCGTCAGAAATGTCCAGTGTTAAGAAGTCGACATATTTCTAGATACCTACTTTTATAGCTCGAAACGCAGTGGTACAGTATATAAGTTACGGGCAGGTGCTACGGATGTATGTCGCCGTATTTGTACCGTATGTTGCTCCGTTCACGGTGACATTGTGACGTACTGATTTGCATATGCAGTATAAAACTTCCAGCATTCTCAGCACTTCCGATGTCAACGTACCGCGCAGTTACGTTTAATCAGCGTGAATATAATTACGCCTTCTGATATCCATTGCTATATTGGTTATACATGTATCCTGTCATTGTAGAAGGTGACCATTGGAGAGACTCTCTATTTCCGATTTTTACTTAGTCACTTTATAGAGAATAATGCGGAAACGTGTTTCGGGGGTACTATGAACATGACTTCTACATTTACAACTCGTCGTTAGTTTTCAATTTTAATTATTCTCATTTATAAAAGCAAGTCCACAACAGTTCTCGTTTTGACAATGCTTGACATTTGAATGCATTGCGTATCTGTAGATGCTGAAGAGTTCGGGGCACAGTCCCCAAGCGAAAACCCCTCGGACAATTCGATTCCGGACACGGCCATTGTCACTAGCCCGTCGACTGAGCGATTGATCGACGACGACCTATCCACCACTCCCACGACAACAGTCACTGATGGTAAAATTCATTCGGAGCAAGCTATTCTACCGGTCAAAAGTGACCATGGAAGCGAAATCCAGATATCCTTTCCATTGTTTAACACAGTGACATTTCGCACGTTGCCGTTAACAGATATGTTCCTGCACGATGACAAATCGACGCTGGCTAGATCATTTTCACCGGACCTATGTAGAATCGGTGCAATAATGTGCAATAATCTCTTGCTACAGTTACCGAATAGCTTTTGTTCGCTGTGATAGCTACGTTTGTATGGAAGTACGCACGGCGTCCAGTGCAAAGGCCCATATATGGACTAATCCTCAGCGAAAACTAACGAATAACAATAATGCCACTAATAACAATTTCGGAATGTACATAGAATTTGTTCAAGGTTGAGAATGTTAGATAACAACTAACCACGTAACTTCGCATGCGGCTGATCCGTGGCGGCCTTCAAAATGACGATGGCGCTAACCAAACATCAACCGTACCAGCTTCAACGAGCGACAGCGCAACGGTTACAATTGTTTCTTCTACAAGCGCCACTACGGATGGTTCAGCGTTCCCGGGTAGTGAAGCGCCAACTACAATGGTAGCCGGGACGGCTCCATCCGCGGTCGTCTACACTGTGAATCCTTCATCTCTAGCCACGACGTTGTTTGTGACGTCCCCCGAGCCAACCACGGCGTCTGGCGTCACTTCACCTCGAGTTCCTCCTTCTGAGGGACCGCGCATTTCTCCTTCACGGGCACCGCCTTCAATCACAGCGGCGCAATCGAGCACAACTCTGATCGTCAACTATGAGCGAGAAGGCACAACGGCGTCTTCGTCCACGTCTGCGACCCCGCCCCAAAATAACTGGAGAGACATACCAGGCGGTTCTCCGGCGGTGACCCCCTACGTACCAAGGTTCAACACGCCGGCTAACCCTCCGCCCCCTGGTAAGACGCGGCCGGATCTCACTAGTCGCGATCAGGCAAATAGCTTTACACATAGATGAAGAAGCCGATGTACATCATACATTGGAAACTATTCCTATGATGGTGGTGGTGCTTGTGATTGAAGAGTAAAACTCTATAATGTTCGTTCATACAGGCTCATCCAAAGGACGACATTGAGGTACTTGTATTGTTCTCTCGGCGAAGGGCAGAGAAAGAGAGACATAGGAGCGTTAGCCTAAATACTTAAGGCGCCGAATCACTCATTGATCTCAGTCAAATCTGTCTGGTTAGAGCGACGAGGCGCCTTTGCATGGATTATGGTGCATGTGACAAATAACAACTCTTTTACCCGGATGACATAAAATACTATTTGCTATTTTTAATCGTTTTTACCCGCTCACTAACATAATGCTTTGTCAGTAACTGCGACCACATTAACAAAAACAAATAGAGAAGCAATAGCAGGTGCTCAACAAGATCGGCCAGTCGGAACCATCTCAAAACCCTGCACAGCACTCGCGACCGCGGTAAACCCCAGTTTGTTAAGCATTACCGAAGTCCGCGTCTCCTTCAACTGAATCAGAATCGTGTTAGACCCTGGAAGGGCCCTGGTGTCTGCTCAATATCTCATTTGACCTGTCGTCCATTTTGAGTTCACATATAGGCGTCAAGACGTTACCGCTGAGCGCTAATCACAGCTCACGAATATATATATATATATATATATATATATATATATATATATATATATATATATATATATATATATATATATATATGTCCCAAAATTACGCTTGCTGTTGCAGACTAGCTGCAGCACATGATTCAGTATTTAGGTGAAGTCACTCGAAGTTTACGCCAATCATTAAGCGTTTGACGGTATCGAATATTCGTCGAAGCGAGTTCATCGATCTGACCCCCCCTTCGTAAACAGAAGAACGTGTTCGATATACTGATGAAGTAATCAACGTTCTGTTTGTTACGTAGCCTCGACACCTGTGTGCAAATTTGGAAAAACGCCAGCGTGGCAATTCGTCAAGTGCAAAGCCAAGGCTTTTGCGCGCAAGGCCAAGCAGGTGCATGGTGATGCCGCAAAATGGATCAAGGAGAAGTCCGAGTGCCTTGCAAAAATCTCCAGAGGGGCTGGTCATGTGAGTAGTTGTTTAACATACAAAGGTATATAAAGGCGTGTATACAAAGGCGCGCCATGTAAATTAGCAACTGAACAGAACGATACGGTCTTTCCCGACTGTTATAGAAATAATGCCCTTCTCTACCATTATCTAGAAGGGTTATCTTGTTCATCGTAAGTATTTAGGGCCATAGCCGTGAATATTCCCTGGTCGTCTACGAGACGGGCAAATCTGACGTACCTTCCCTTGAATTTCAGGCAATTGAGCAAACTCGTCAGTGCCTCATGAAGATCAACATCAGGTCAAGGGACATAGACGACCAGGTACTTCTCACTAGGTGTATACGTTCACCTTTGCGTATTCGCTTCCTCGCCGATAGGTCCTCATAGTAATACCTAAAAGGTTAAGAGCTGACGCCTGTCAGATAGGGAAGCAGCTGAGGGTCAGCTCGAAAAACATTTAGGTGTATACGCTCGCCAGCTCTATCAGACATGAGAGATATTCCTTCCGCAAGTGCTTGCATTGTCACTTATGGTAGATTAGTCGCGTCGTTTGCCATTCTACAAATGTTCCAATAACATTCGCAGCTATAAAAACTATGAGATAGGCAGTATTTCGAGTTCTCAGGGCGCCTTTCTGCTGGTCGGACATTAAAGCGTTTTTGCCAAAATTTCCCCAGTAGCGCCGACAAGACTGTGGACCAGCCACAGTTCGACGTTATACGTGCGCTTGACAACTGCGACGTCGTAGGCATCCGAAAGTGAATATGCATCGGGGTTCGAAAAAAACATTGACGGGGCGGCGGAACGTTAAGATCGGAGAACGAATTCAATGAACGAGCTTTAAACTAAACTGCTGATAAATATGTTAATTGAACATTGAGTACATTCTATTATATATATATATATATATATATATATATATATATATATATATATATATATATATATATATATATATATATGTTCCCTGGATGGTCTAGTGGTGGGCATCTTAGACTACTAGACCGGAGGGACACGTGTGTGTTGGGTTCAAATCCTGTCAGACGCGGAGAATCTTTGGAGTTATTTATCATCTTTCTTTATCTGAGGATTCTTGTCAGGTACGAGTTAGGCAGAGGATAAGCAAAGGTGGCCCCGACAGGTCCTCATAGTAATAGGTTAAGAGCTGAGGCCTGTCAGATAGGGGAACAGCTGAGGGTCGGCTCGAAAAACAGTTCATATATATATATATATATATATATATATATATATATCGTATCATTGTATACGATTATTATTTATAGTTTATATTCTATACTCTAAAGAGAGCACTTCAACTTAGAGGCCCATAGCTGAATGAGAATACTCGAATTGACCCCACTAACATGATTACGTTTTACAATTTGTGAAAACATTTTACAGCTGAAAACCTGCTTCACTGGCGGAGATAATCGAGTGAGTTCAGCAACAGCAGCAGACAGTTCAACATTGGGTCGAAATATGAAAGCCAGGGCTCAATAAGGAGGTTGCGTTCTTCTCAGCCGTGACCTGTTCTCGAGAGGAAAAAATTGCCCGATATTTGTTGTTGGACAATAATCCGCTCTCCCGTAGATGAAAAATGAATTAGTTACGGAATAGTTCTTCCTGGCATTTCTATCAAATATAGCTTTCGGCTGCAATATTACCACAGAAAATATCATATGGGTCTGGGAATATCTGTCCTTGGCACGAGAGAACCCAGAACTGCTATAACCAGGCTATGATTATCCTATAGTCTTGATTGTCTTTTTTTTCGCCTTTGTTGTGTCTGTGTTGCTTCTGACACGGGACCACCTCTTAAAAACGCGCATCTACATAAGCATATGTACAAACATACTACCAACCAAAGTTCAACATATACTTTCGATACATTTTAGCGAGAACAGGCCCGCACACTCTCCTATCAATTGTACAGTATCTTAGCTGGAAGGGAATAATGGCAGCAGAATATTAAGATTTGTCATTCGTGCGTCATCAGACGGAGCGTAAATACGTATGTCTAACGACTCGATTTTCGCAAAATTTCGTTACAGCCGGAGAATCGTGAATGGAATGAGGGTGTGGTAAGTTTGTTTTTTGCATTCCCCTTTGTGTCGCTTTTATCAAATTGAAAGCTCATACATCCACGTGAATACGATGTGATTATCAAATATTTTTCCGTATTTGTTTTGCTATGTACTGCTGCTAACCTTCGTCTAAACATTCGCGGAAGTCATGAAGCTGATTGCAACAGCTGTGGTTTGTCAGTCGCCGCTGTCTCCTAAGCATCATGGCTTAGACCCTGATCCGCCTATTTCCTATGTCATGCTTCGGCAGGGACGGGCTGCGTAGGCAGTGCAAATGTTTCTTTTTCTCACTTATCTTGTCATTGACGACATATCTGCCTGACTGATGCCTTTCATTTATTTTTGAATATGCACCCCATGAGAGCTAGTTGTAGAGAGGAAATTCAAGATATTTTCGAGGAGAAAGCGGTACCTTTCCGTAAGATCCCAATAGCGCTTGATGATTTTATCCAGACAATGACTGGTCCTTTGAGATAACCTTCAGTGGCTGACTTTCTCCTTTGATGTTTGTTTCTAAATACATGCTACTATTTAAAGGTTCACCCATAGATAAACAAAAAGAAAAAACAAACATTCCAGTACCGAAACCGTCAAACGTTGCCCCAGTGCCTCCATTATGTAACTTTCGTCGTGTGTAACTTGAGTTGTGTAACTTCTCCAATATCGTGTAGATATTTGGATGGATTGACAATCATGATACGCTCCGTTACACCTTTTACGCTCTACGTATAGGTAAAGATAAAGGTTCATTGGTGTATTAAAGGAGCTGCAATTTTCAAATGCTTAAGCTCCGTTATGTGTCATCACGCAGCGGGGCTCGAACCTGCGCCCTCTGGCTTCCGATACCCAGAGACTTAGCCTACCTCAGCCTTAGTAATACCTAAAAGGTTAAGAGATGAGGCCTGTCAGATAGGGGAACAGCTGAGGGTCAGCTCGAAAAACTGTGAACCCAGAGACTTAGCCGTCGAAGCCACCGAGCTGACGAAGTTTCTTTTGGTTTTTTGCTTTCCGCGTTTACAGCACCTAGAAATGGGAAATTTGACAGCTGCAATCATGATATTCAATGCATTTTGTATGTGCACCTCCGCTAAGGGGACTTTGCGACATTTTTGCAAAACGTTCTTGTGCATTACCCAAATCAAGGGTTTGGGGCTGACACGCAAGTTTCCTCACACAGATATATAAGGCAGCTCAGGCGATATAATCGCTCCTGCATTTTCAACCTTTCATATTGTAAAAAAAAACAAGCATTTATCTAAGGTTCACTTCAGTTGACCCTACCAATCTTGAGATTGGTATAAGCCGAATCTTCTGCAGGTGATATTCGACTGCCCGGTGCGCGTTGTAGATTAAAATATGATTTGCGATTTTTAGGTCGAGCCTCCTCAAAGGAAAATCCCATTGATTATACCCGCTTCACGCTCACTATATGCACGAGGTTCCTATTTACTGCCTTTGCATTGTGCCTTTTACCGTTATTGTTATCACTTTTTTTTGTTGCATCTTGCTGTGTGGCGCGTTCATATTTCGTTCGTTCAACCCGATTCCAACGCAGGTATGCTTCACCGGATTGAGCCCAAAAATTGCCGGTAGGTCTCCGACAGAATCCGATGAAAGCACAAGCACTACTGCAGGCACAGCGCGCAAGAAGCTTCCTGATGATTTCCCGTAAACTTCTCGTAGTGGTAGGAGCCATGAAAGTTCACCAAGGTGATGGGTACTACCAGTATACGGATGCTTGCTAATTTGGCTCTATTCACATAGTATATAGTACACATCGTATCGGCTATTCGCATTTCGACATGCATCCTTAATCTATTCAGTTAATTTCTTTCTTGTCCTGACGATTCTGTTATTACTAGATAATAATCATTAAAGCAGCACTGCTGACACATAATCAGTCACAATCAATAACACTTCGTCTGCAATTTTATTGTGAAATAGTTAGTCACGCACGCTTCATATGTAGAACTTCGGCCAGGTTCTGCTAACGTAATGAATTTTTGTTTCAACTATTAGCCAGCTAGTTGTTTTTGTTCAATCGTATCCTGAATTTTCAGTCACCCTGTCGAAACCAGGCTGGTGGGGAAAAAACACGATATGAGCTGCTTATATACCAATATAGCCAACGAATATAGCCTTGCGTGGAAGTTCTCGCTTCGAACGTTTCTTCTGTGAAGCCACACGAACGCTCATAACGGAAGATGTCTTTGCAGGTGTGCTTCAACAAGTAGCTCGTGTTGTCGTCCTGTACATGGTGCAGATCGGCTACAAGGCTCTCATGGTGTATTTCAGTAATGGCCTCTCCGAAGTCATCTACGTTTGAAGGACGCTACAGTATCACGAAAGATGCTCTTGACCCTACTTGAATTGCCAGCGGCTTCAGCGCTGCGCAAACCACGGGGTCGACTACTGTATCGAAAACAACACTACTCGTGAATAAATTAATGTGTAATTTTACTATTTATCTGACACGTGTAAGTTTGATTTGGAAATCTAGCATGTTAATAAAATTTCTAAGGTTACAAGGGGGTATTCCCCCGGCGTCATCCTAGGGTACTGAGGCAATAGCCTCTAACAGCCTCAACGCTGTTTCAACAAATACCGACGTCGGTGATGTTGAGAAAGGACTTCGCGGATTTGAAGACTACAAGTTTCGGTTTGGTTTTGTTTTACTTCGGATGCAATGACGAACGAGCAGGAGAAGCAATCTCCAAAAATCATTCATCCTTAAAATATCGCCCCGGGCAGCCTGCTCTGAAACCCCCCTGAAGAGCGGAAGCACCATCTGCAAAAGAAGCGCTGAGGAGCATTATATACAGCAGAAATAATTACGTTTTTGTGAAAGATGTGACTCAAGGGACCAAGAACCACTCTATCCAAGGTGCTCCTACTTTCACGGTAGACACCTTGGATAGAGTGGTTTCTAACTGGACTTTCAGCTTCCGGCCCACTAGATATGAGGAAAACCAACTAGCAAAGTGTGGCTATTTAATCTCACACCTTTACTAAAGTGTCCATAAGTTCCGGATGATCGGAATCCATATTGAGTGTCTGTAAGCTTGCAAATGCAAAGCTCCAACATGCCTAGTCACTTCATCTTTCACCTGTTGACTTCTTCATACAGAATAAGTTTTCGACAAAGTCCGTGAACGCCATAGCTCTATAAGTTCTTTGGCCTGGAGGAACCCGCTTTACTTTCGTATGGAGTGATTGCCGCTGCACTTTTCAGAGATTCTGGAAAGAAAAATATTTAAAAAATACGTAAAAAATGTGGTCTGATGTTAGTGCAAGTAGTATTATAGCTTGAATCAGCTTAGACAGCCAGGAAAGCAAACAGTAAACGTCCACAGTACTGTTGCAAAAGTAAAACAATTTTCGAGGAAGTATTATGAGCACGATGGCGTTCACCTTCATCGACCTTCACCGTTCTTCACTAGTCATTTTTTTAACCTCTGGTTTCCCTTCATCATAAAGCACTCTCTGGATGAGTCTAAAAAGGTCGCCCCCTCCCCCGGCTTGCCTAGTTGGTAAGGAATATGTCATCGTCAGTTTTGTTTACCTACAACGGGTACGTGGATACGTAAATACTGATAATTTGTTATTAATCATGCCTTCTTCCCTGTGAGGGTCAAACTACAATGTGATAATTGCTCAAATCGCTTCTACATTTGCCGTAGTTCATCATTCCACCAAGAGTCTTTTCACCTTTACCGGCGGTTCATGCCCGGTGCCTAGTGGAAAGCTGTGCCCATGATAATGCCCAAATATCGAGCCGCATCTCGTCGTCATTTGCAGCGTTATGTGTCTGTCTGTTGTAACTCCGGCGAAGAGTGTCCTCTGTACGAGCACGCTCATATAATTCGATTGAGTTGAGTCATCAATGCTCGGGGTCTATACATATAAGTTCGAGATAGATATGTAGCACCGAAGCTACACTCGAAACAGGATTGCATACAAATACTCGTAGAAGGTTATTGTTGTTGTTGCTGTTGCTCGTCGCTTGCTCGATTCTCTCATGCTCTTCGCGCTGCGCACATTACAATAGATTAGTTTGCCAAATATTCCGTCGGCAATTTACTTCCACAGCTGGTCGCGGTTCCTGTCGGTCTTTCATCTCCTGCCGTCTGTTCTCGTACTGACCGATGTTACATCCGTCACCAAACAATCCCAATTGTCCACGCGCTTTTTCAGCCGGACAGACCTCGCTCTGCTGTGTCGTCTGTGGTGCGACTTTCAGCATATGCATCGGCGTATAACGATCTGCCGACGCATCCCGATGCTTCTGCTCGTTGCGACAGTTCCTCCAGAATCTCTGTCGTATCCGTAGCTACCTACAACCATCACCTTATCTAACGTCCATCTCTCCCACCGCTTCCGCAATCGTCGTTCGGCGATTGCTGCTGTTCCAGACCCGCAGAAAGGCTCTGGTTCGGTCCGTTGCGTCAAAGCGGGCACTGTCGATAACGTGGCGCTGGTGGTACCACCGTCAGCAGCATGGTCCGTGCTCCACACTCCGCTCGGCTGTCCTGTGGCCTGGAGAAAAGAATGCCTGCGGACGATCAGCGTCCTCTTGGTGTTGGCCGTCGGCCTCTCACGGCCGACGAGAGGTTTCCGCTCTCGCCCAGCAGAGGCGGTTTGGCTTGGGAGAGATTATTGACTCGGGACAGCTGAATCCATTCCACAAACGCGCGCGAGCGCACACACACACTCACATACACAGCACGAATAGCAACATCCACAGCATCGCTTAGCCAACGACAGCAGATCGGGTAACGTGGGCTAGCGACGTTCAGACGTTGGCCGGATGTGCTGGCCGATGTCGCTTCGATGGGCGGAGAAATTTAGGTCCCTCAGACATCTGATTAGCCCGCTAGCCCCCGATCGATCACGCAGATTTGTGCTGTGCCTAACAACGATATTAACAGCTTGATCACAATAGCCAGCAGCAACAACAGCGACAACAACATGAATAACATCGATATCGGTTCGCATCTGTCACGGTATTCTTTGAATATTTTCTTCTGAAAATTCTGCTAAAGGAGACGGTTGTTTCCGTGCTGCGGTTGGAGTGACATTGTGCTGTACTTTAATTTTTGCTATTCGTCATGTGATCTGCAAAGCAAGTACCCAAGTAGAGCAGTGTTGAAGAGTTCAGGACACTGTTAAATTTGATCCCATTTGATAAACGGAATACAATACACCAAGAAGAAAAGGAGACCCCTGGTGGACTCCGATGGACTGGAATTAAATGCACTAGAATTAGACTGGCGCGTTGGATTGTCTATCGTGACAGCGCAAGAACAACGCAACGTGGAAACAACACAGTCCCAAATGGAGAGTTCCGTTAAAAAGGTAAGTCACAACTACTGTTCGGTGGGAGTCTCGATGAATTTTCCGTATTTCACGACGAGTTGACTGCACCTGATTTCGGTGGAAGAGGAATCCGTCCGCTGTGACCCGATCTAATTCGTGTACTTAATACTTGGAGTAGTTACTGTAGTGGACACTCTCGGTGGCTCTCGGTGGCGCAAACGTGTCAATCACCAAATGGACACTGAGTGGACTTCACTTCGATGAGCAGCTATCCAATTTCATGGGTCCATACATGAAATACAATGCATGAATTATCGACGATCCTGGTAGCGGGTACTAGCAGGAAATATTAAATTGTGGCGCTAATATAGGGGTACATGTGAATCTGTTGTTGTTTTTTCGAGCTGACCCTTAGCTGTTCCCCTATCTGACAGGCCTCAGCTCTTAACCTTTTTTAGGTATTACTAATTATGTGAATCTGTTCCCTCATAGTAACCTGTGCATTGCGTTCCGATTGGCAGAGCGTTAATGACGGACGACATTTTCGACGAGGCTCCGTTCCTATACACGATTTCATTGTCCATCAATTCAGGCTGGGCTAGCATACGACTTTACCACTTCGTCAGGTTAGCACGCAGTCGCCCCATGCGCTATCCAATCGATGCACAGGTGTTCAAAAGTAATAACAAATCTTCATTGTCCGACTTTTGACTCCCGGATAGCTTTAGCTGTCGCAGTCAGGTCGTTTACAACGATGAGGATAACAGGCGCCAATACACATGTCCAATGTAAACACTCATAGTAATGTAATCACTGCTGTATCATGCGAGTCGAGCTGGCCGAGGCCGCACACACCGCAGAGATAGACGACCACTGTTATACCTGGTCACACAGTAAATTCGAGGATGGAGAATTTCTATTGCAGGAATAAGCTGCAGCGATATATGTGACATGTTTATCGACCGACACAGCCCTGCGTAGGGAGGGCGGCAATAGCAATCGACAAAGTTCGTGGACAAAATTTCGCCTAGCATCTGGTTCAGACCATCTGCTTATCCTACATATATATATATATATATATATATACTATCTCGACTTGGTACGACGTAGGAGAGCGTTTCTGATGATAATTCACTCAGGCGGTGCTTGATTACCGATGCCGGGATAAATTCGCATTGTGACTAAACAAAATCCAGAAAATCGACTGACATTTGTCTAATGGACAGCTAACCAGGAGAGTGGCTGGTCCTCAATACGGACACTATTACTGTACATGAGGTTATCTCATAAATAGTCGATAATGTGACTGCTATTACTTTTGTAGTTAAATTTTCTCCGTTCCATGTACCGCCACAGTGGCCTAACAATTGATCGCCGGTCAAATCGGTCCGTGTCGCGATGCTGGAAAAAAGCATTATACCGATGTCCACATCGAATGACGAACACCTTGGTGACCCTTTGTTTGCCACTTGCAATGATTCCCAGCGGTGGCAAGCTGCCAGATGTCGGCTTGACAACACGGACGCATTCGTGTTGACAGGATACACAAAGAAGTTTTACATCATATTGTCAAATTATGATGCAACGTCTCGTATTTTTAGCTACATTTCATGCAGTTGTTTAAGGGTCTACCTATGGTGGAGCTCGTGGTGTGTTCGATTTGGTTAGTGCCACGACACGCCGCCATCCCACCATTGTACATTTTGCTTTTAAAGGGGTTTCTCATGCTTATGAAGCCTTACGCTGAAAGCAGTTGTACCGTGGACTAAGTTATATGTTGGACGCTGTGAGTGAGTCAGTCGCAAATATTTACCTTACGACGTGGTCGGTCAAAAAGCCGCGTCAGGTAGAGAGATTCCTGCATGGGATTTTGTATTTAGGGCTTTTGTACCTGAACAGCACACCTTCTTTCAAATACATCCACTGCATCGTAGACCGTCGTAATAATTGCTAAGTCATATGGCGTATGTGCACCATCTGGGACTCAGTGGGTGTACCGAGATCGCTCGGCAGGTGCCAAACGCTACGCCGATCGGTTACAGCCACATACTGATTCTACACTGAATTGTTTGTACACCGCTCTAAGCTCAGATAAGGCACCTTGGTAAACTTGAAGCTGGAACGATACACTAGCATATGTGTTTTGCTGAGGGACCCTTCGAAAATAGTTGGCGGCTTCCGTCCGGGACACTCAATATAATAATATGAATAATAGCAGCGCCCATGATGCCGAATAGACAATTCCACATCGTCTCGGCGTATTAAAAAAAGCTGCACAAATTATGAGCAACAATTACAGTACGATTCTCAAATCGAAGCCGTACATTAAAAAGCAGCCCTAATTGGGTTTGACATAACAGCACTATGCAGTTTCTACAGTGTTCTGTTCTACAGTGTTCTCGTCACCACCAAATGACTGGGTGCGAATCGCTGCAAACATTAATTTGATATGCGCAATCAGTGTACGACACTGATCGCGTATATCAAATCAATATTGTATTGATTATGACTCTCCGCAGCCATCCGATGTAAAAGCTTGACGATGTCGCTCGCCTAATTCACCACTAATTTATTTAAATTTATTATTGAAATTTCATCGCAATTAAATTTCAATAGACCAATCAATGTGTACGCAGGCACAATACAAAACAGACAATAATTGTCAAATAATGCGAGCGTTAGCCCATCCCATTAGCCGCCGGAGGGAGTCAGCAATTAATTGACCTGTGGCCCAAAGCCCACTAAGTATCGAACAGTCTGATGGTATTGTTCACAGATTTTTTTCAAGATCTTGCAGGCGCCACCCCTTATTTTGAACGCGGTTGCTATCGGTCAGCTCTGCCGCTCGACCTTCGAACTGTTTCGGGCCCAATCGGCCGATTTCAGTGTGAGCCAGACACCGTATGCAACGGGCGAGCCTGTGTCAGACTGCACAATGGGTATAACATGGCGTCTGTCGGCAGCTGACCCTATGTAGGTCCTAGCAGAGACGGAGGCGTGCCAGATCAGGTCCTCTGGAAGGCCTGAAAGTTGTGTCGAGGCAGTCGCTCATTTTCTCTGTCTCGCTCTCATTTTTGTTCGTTATTTCTCTCTCTCTCTCCTTGCCAACCTTGATGAGGACTGTTACGACGGCGAATGGCATCTTGGCAACAACCTATAACTTGCCGTGCTCAAGGCTACTTAGCGTTGAGTCCGTTCAGCTTCCATGCGATAGAGGGCATGGACGTCGAGGATGGACGTTTCTCGCGCACCTTGATAACACATTCACACGCACACGATTTGGCTTGGTATAGGGAAACGGACGGATTGAGTTGCAGTTCAGTCGATCCCAATTTCAGGAACGGGTGAAGCATCGTGTAATTGTGGTGCCTGCCATGCATTCGCCTGCTGTTCGCCTGCAAGGGAAACGCGGTTGTTGGTTTGTTCTGTAGCGCTTTGAGGGTGTTCGTAGTTTTCATTTCCTGATTCTGTCATGAAACCAGGAAAGGTTTCCGAATGACATCCAAGTAGCACATACCGAGAACGCGCCTTCAATACAAAAGAGATTGGCAAAACAGGATTGTAGATAAAAAATAATATATATATATATATATATATATATATATAATCAGACGTCCGGTTTGTGTTTGACATCCATTCTTTTGGCATCAACCACATCGTCCGGTTCGGTATCGAGCGAATGTCTCCACCCCTCATCGGGTAGCGAAAGGCATCACATTGAAGAAATTTAGTTAGAGACTTCCGATGTAAAGAACAAAGCTGGGGATTTGATTTGCACTGAAGCAGAACCAGTACAAGTGACGCATTTTCTATACTCTAGCCCATTGACTTGAACGCTTCTCATATACGTTTGTTTCGGTAGAGCCTCTAGTCTGGAAGAACGGGCACGAGTGATACATATCGCAAATAGATATCGACATGTGTGGCGTTTCTCACCTGCGTCAACATTCTTTCTAACTGTGGCGGGTCTCAACGCACTCAATCTCCACGCGATTCTGTTATCACCGTTCTGAGCATGCGGCTTAAGCCGAAATCTGATTTCTCGGGCGGCGCGTGTCGCATTGTTTCGGCCACGGGTGGACTTTCGTTTGAGGCTGAAAGGCTCCCAGCCCTTGTCCTAGTAGGCTTTCCCGAAACTTATGCGTATCGCTAGAAGAAACGCCGGGAGCAAAATCCACTCTTACTTCAGGCCACGGCGGGATTTGAACCTGCGAGCATATATATATATATATATATATATATATATAGTGCGAGTTACAAGGCTCAGCCTTAAGCATATCAATATCATCGTTGAATGTCACAACAACCGCGTAATTCAATAGCTTGGCCTTCTCAAAAGTGTCGCACAAGTGTATACCTTTCCCTGTACGTTGTGAGCCATTAGTGCTCAATCGATACGTGGTCTCCATGGGGGCTTCATTTGATCAAAATCGCTCGAATGTTTTCTCGATATTTGGGAATTATTAGACTATATATTTATGTGTGTATGTGGCGTGAAATGTGTTCGTGACATTGACTTGAGACAACTGGGAGCATTCCACGTTCTTGAGAATGAGGAGGTAATAAGGCAGACAACGAGCCGTCTCGGTAGGCAGCGGCGGCGCGACTAAGGCTCGCGCAGGCCACACAGCTTGCGCGGTCCATACTGCCGTTTAACAACCATATATGACAATTGTTCGGATGAATATCTAGTGGTTGTGTTTGCATTTAGCCTAAAATTTTGGTGATACTTAGATTGATGCGTATATGTATGTATATATATATATATATATATATATGAATTCGATAATATCGGGCTGAAATCTTCGAAGTCTCATCAGTGATTTTTCCTCGATAGTTCATTTACGTCGCTCATTGCTTACATTTTCAACTACGATCTAACGAACGGCCTTCCCTTTTATTGAAGCTGCTAATTTCAGAGAGACCCCCCATATGAATCTCGTCATTATTAAGTTATACAAATCGATTCGTCTCGTAGTACAATTAGCATGCGAGATGCTGCGAGTGCGAGAGATATCCGTTGAGCCCGGCGGCTTCGACATGGCAGCATCATCGAATGGATGTCCTGAACTGCAGAGGGTATTTCTGGTCAGACTACAACGTACCATTAGGACATGCGCTCGCGAATGAATGATGAAGTGCCTGTTTATTTACTAAATTATTAGTAAGGGCATCGAGAACTTTGACAAGCAGCGGTTGGAGTACACAGCGCCAGCGCTAAACAGTAATGTCTTGAATTATACAATATTTTATTCTTTCATAAATTTGAAGCGTTTAGTAAACCTACCGGCGTTTCTTTCGTCGGAGATTCATACAACGCCTGGAGGACTCTCTCGGCTCTTTTGTGTTACCGTCTCTGCACATTTGAATTTAAAGGGGTCCGTCTTATGAAGCCCTATGCCTTCAAACAAAAGCCGAAAGCGGTTGCACCGTGGACGCTTAATGTTGGGTGGAAGTCAGCCCGGATCATTTACCTACGCAAGGGTTGAGTTATTATTTCTACATATTTATTTACTGACATAGAATCCAGAAATATATTTGCCATTATGCATAACCTAGTCGTTTAAAAACCCCCTAGGTGGATGCACGGTTTTCTGAAAAACATTTTTTGAAATTATTTTTTCATACCTAGAGAAGAAAAAAAATGTGTTAAAATGTGTTAAAAAAAAAAAAAAAAAGGTAGCTACAATTAATCCTATGGAAGTCTGGTGATATTCTCGTATAATATTTAAAATGGCTTGATGTCATAACATACCCAATATGTATCAAGAGAACCTAAAAAAATCAAATATATAAAGTATAAAAATAAAAAACTTAAAAGAAAAAACGTCCACGGAAAAAATCGAAAAACGGTATCGATCTAACTGACTTCACTTGGTTCGTGTACTGTATGTGCTATATAGCACCGTAGCCGAGTTGATATTTTATATTGGTGCAGCACGAGACCACCTTAGTTAGTCTGACGAAAGAAGGTGTCGTCACGTGTAAGGTCGACAGTAGTCCATGACTGGTACCGGCCTTGAAAGCCCGGGTCGGCAAATCGGACCTGACCAGGAAGAACCTGTGCGCGCACTGTGTTTAACAAGGCTGAGTGGTGCCGCGAGTTCCTTCAAACGCTGAACGTTGGTCTGCTCAACGTCCGGTTAATCGAATTACTCGCTGTGGAAACGTCGAGCCTCCGATTAATGCATTTTAAACGCACAAGGCCAATGTCAGTCCTGAGCAAGGTCAGCGCTGCACGTGAAAACTAGCAGAAGGAAAGTCCTACATCGCGGGCGATTGTTAACCGCAGCGCGAATGACTGCCGTCGAGCTCTCGATCAGCCGAACACAATGCTAGAAAGAGTACGCGGGCGTCGAATTCGTCATGACTAGCGAGAAATTTCGCATTCGACCACGCTCTTGTTGGCGATTGTTATTGAGAATTGAAGCGTTCTTCCGTTAAGCGCAAAGATCAATTTTAACATTAGAAACCCATATCGGAATCGACTTGTTTAGCAGGCTCTGTTTTGGGTTCGCACGAATACGGCGAACTCGCTCGAAACGGCCGCGGCAAAAAAACACAACCTTTTAAATTCATGTTTAATGAATACACTGGAAAATTTCTCGTACCTGCCTTACGAGCGATTTCATCACTACGAAATGTTTTAACTGGAATAAATCTATTGAGGTATACGTTGCCTAATAGAAAATAAGATTTTCTGGCGGGTATGCCTTTGAGAGGTTTCCATGGCCCTTAGACTGCCACTCACGCAGGATCAGTCAGGCGAGACCGAACAGATGACTTCTGTGGCCTACGTTCAATTCCTGTCTGACTTATGCTGAGCCTGATATCTAAGCCCCTCCAGCAATTGGCCCTGCAGTGGATCTCTTCCGTCCGCGAGGCGTCAGCTGCCTCGCTAGCTCGTTAAAACAGAACCATCTGTCGCCATCGTCAATTTTCGCAAAGTCACATGCCAGCCCGCATCCACAAGTTACGTATGTCAGCCAGCTAGGATACGGTTGTTGCACGTATTAACATAGCTGCACTACAGCGGCAGAGCGATTTCTAACGGACTCGCGAATCTGTTGGTAGGACAGCTAGCTATAATACTATTAATAATTATAATTAATATAAGGGCAAAATAAAATAGTAAAGGAAGGATTTGACGGAGGACAAATGATGTGCGCATAATTCTTCTGCTCGACTAAATGCTGTTCAACGTAAACCTGTGAACGAGTTACGATGACATGGGCCAACGAATGTTCGCTTTTGAGTGATAGCTGGAAACAGGTTATATGCACATCTTGATATCAGAAATTGCGGAGGATACTTGTAATGGTGAAGCCGTTCAGGCCTTTCGGAGGCGAGGCCGACGTCTTCCATTTTTCGGGTGTCTGTCTGGATTCGGGTCGTGTTAGAGAAACATGCTAGACATATTCAATTAGAAGCTTGAAAATCAGCTGAGTTAAGAGAGAATATATGAAGTGATATTATGGAATATTTTCGAAATACACATAAATGGGTGTCTTGGGACATCTCTGAGGACTTTCCATATGCACAGGGGACGCATATCACAGTCGCGGCTTGTCCAGTATTCGTACCTAAGGCTTGTTCTTGTTCGAAGAAGAGGAACGCCTCGCTAGAAAGTCCAATGTCGAAAGTATGCATCTACAAATATAGCTTTTTTTTTTTGTCTTCAAGCTGACCCTCAGCTGTTTTCCTATCTGACAGGCCTCAGCTCTTAACCTTTAGGTATTACTATGAGGACCAATTATAGTTACTAATGATCTGAGTACATATATTACCTAGCGCTTTTATTTGAATTCATACTGCGAGAACGTTCTATTTTATCTTTCTTAACTAATTAATTGATATTTTCTCGCAGTCAACGTCTTGGTTAGCGAGTACTATCGGCGAACGCACAACGCCGTTGTCATTAATCGAGTGACGACTGGTATTATAATTTGGCTGTTCTTTTCCGCTGTTTTTGTTTCAGAACTCACATGCTAATTAAGTCAGGACCTGCCTGTGAACATAACAGCGGAACTCAGACGTAGACCTTAGCAGGATGACTCAAGCATGGGACATTCGACTCTCGGATGATCAGAAGCTTCTCGTGGTTGCAAGCGGTTTCGGTTTTGTCGCGTTCGTCCTTGCTGCGACGGTTTGCCTTGTCCAGCCAACCTGTTTTCTCTACCGGAAACTATGGGGCAAACACGACAAAGGTACTGAAGGATACTGAATCGAATTTCAGTTTTTTTCTTTCTCTTTCAGAATTTCTCATGCTGTGTTTGCTCTGGTGTACCTGTCGAGTCATCGAAGCTACAATATATAGCTATAGCGTACATATAAGAGAACAATTTATACATTGTATAAATCGAATTGCATATAATATGTAGGCTATTTTTATTTCCGCAGACATAATACGATTTATTCAAACATACAGTAGCTAGGAATTGCATAAATTGCAATTCCTCTCCAATAAGCCATTATCTCTATGCTTGTCTTCGTTTCTTTTCAAAATAGAACGTGCGGCCCGTATCGCGGCAGCAAAGCAGATGGGCCTGCCCCTACCGTTAGCCGTTATGGGCCGATCCGAGCTGAGCAAAAGCCAACGCTCGCTCGCATCGCTCGAGCTCGCTGAGGCGACTGGAAGCCAAGCGGGAACGCCGCAGGCGGCAACGCCCTTGGCCACGACTTCGTTTACGGCGTTCCAGAGGGGCGGCGGCGTCCGTGATTCGACCTATTCATCGATGTCCAGCGGCAGTCGGGGGGACACCGCGACAACGATTGTGAGTGCGAGCAAAGTCGACGCGAATCACTAATTTCGCATAAGTACAGTGCCCGTCGGGGAGATTGATTGTTGTTGATGATTCTCTTGATATATCTCGTAGCGAATGCCACACGAGAGATATGATCTATTCGTTAGATATGATCTGTTCGACGTTTCCAAACGAGATGGTGAGGGCGCCATCTATGTACCGTTTTTAAGTTATTTTTCAAAGTGTATACTAGAATTTTTGGAAGGATAGATTCAACACCGGGTGATGTGTGAATCTCACCGTTTGGACGCATTGCCGTTGCTATTAAAGCTCACATACGGACACGTCTTCCAGTGGTGTGTTAATAGTATCAAATTATGCTATAAGAACTATTTGTTTTTAGTCATTTCAATCATGAACACATAGTCTTGATTGCTACGACGATGTTTAGGGTACGTAGCCGCGTTGTTAGCTAGGTGAAGTTAGAATCTCTGCAAAATACTCGGCGACTCTCACGAAGGGTGAAACCGAATACAGTTTGATTTTCGATTTCGATTAACGGAATAGGTCCTATTTCCATTCTAAATCACGAACACTTCAAGTGAAACTCACAATTCGTCTGAATACTAAAATTTGCTACAGAGTGAGCCGGTAATCGACAGAGGTGGAGCACCGGTGACCGGAGAGGAAATACTGAATCAGGGTCACGCTACGATCACCGTGCGATTCCTACCTCAGCCTCCGGACCCCGAGAATGAACGGATTATTGGTCAACTGGGAGTCAACGTCAAGGTATAATAAGTGGACAGATGCCTTATCAAACATTAGTGAATTGCAATCAGCCACTATTCAGCATCAAATGATACAAGCGGAGTTCGCACTTCGAAGAATACATGATATAGCTCGCTTAGCTCACCCTGATTGTTCTCATCGGTCGCCTTTACGAAACGTTTACTTCATAGAGGTCCAATGTGTCCTATGAACACTCTGTGTATTATCTCTGACGCAATGCATTCAGTGAACTCATGATTCCTAGAGCTCATGTATGTACATATCGACATGGTATCGATTGCAGGATGCGCAGGACCTTCCTATGAGGCCGTACGGCGGGCTGTGCGATCCATATGTCGTTGTTCAGGTTGTACGCGACGTAAAGCGGATGCGCAAGCGGAAGAAGGGTCCTTCGAAGGTCTGCGAGTTCACCACACAGGTACGGCGGTTCGACAGCCAAAGCTCACGTGACAGCGACGCCGGGGCGAGAGAGCCTACCGCCAGCGATGGCAATGCGGACACAAATAGAAAAATCACCGCCAATGATTTGAGAAGGGCTAAAAGAGCCAAAAAACTGTTAGAGGAATCCCTCCAGTTTTCTTGCCATAGAATGCAGATCGCATAGGCTCTGCGGTCCGGCTGCAACCTGAACAAGAAGTAGGCCCAATGATCGGTAGAAAATGTTGGGAAGGACCCCATGACACCCTTCCTTCTTCTCATCCTCCTGTACCGAGTAATTAATATTATTAGTATTAGTAATTGCTTTCGCGTTGTCACCAATCATTCTCGCGTCAAAGTGAGCCGTCTTCGTGCCGACATTAACCCTCTTCGCATCGACGTTGATCGTTACCGCTTCTTTTTTCTCTGCATTCAATACAAGATACAGGAGCATCCTCCACATTCAGGGGCCAGTCGGGGTTTCAATCAGCTATTCCTAGCTTTACAGCCAGGGATCCAGCTGTTTGCGCTACCGCGGGGCCGCGCCTTGTTTTGCGCCGTTTTCATAGTATATATTATATTTACTACACGCTTGAAAACTATGATATATCCTCTCTTTTGAGATACACTTTTGTTCACTGCACAAGAAATACGACGAAAGGAAGACAACAAATACAAATGGCCAAATACACTTGCCATCTACTTTTTGCCAAACATGGGATTAGTCCCTATCCCCAAAAAAACGCTTTCGGGTAACATGCCTCTCAGTCGACGTTTCCGGATCCCGTGTGTTTGCTTGGCAATACCTCCGCTGTTTGAATTGATTGCAGTGTGTCTATCCAGCTTGGTCAAAGAAATGGCAGAATTTAATCACCTGATCGTTATTATTATTATTGTTGCTCTTATACCTATTAGATATAATCAGTAGGACAGAAAGACAGTAGGAGGCTGTTAGACACAAAATAGGCATGCATTAAACTCCGGGGATCACGACACGATATAGAACTAGTATTTCCTACAGAAATAAATTCGTCGTGGAATTTTGCTCATCCGTTGACTTCATTTTAGGCATGCTACAACTTGGGAGTTATCAGGACTTGACGGGGATTTCTTCTAAAATTGTGACATCATACATGGCTGTGTGTTCCTATGACAAATATATATGTGTATATTCTTGATGTTGATGGTAGTGCCCGCCGGAAGGAGGTGACCTTTGACGTTGCAGACTGAACCGTTCTGACATCTGCCTGGTAGTAGACTTTAGTAGCAAGTAGCAGACTTTTTAATATGAACGATTGTATCGTCAGTCCGCTCATAGTGGTTTCTTTGAACGTCAATGAACGACGAGAAGCCACGTTCGATGGATCTGATTCTAGCTATTTCTGCAATGGGCACTCCGCAGGAGAAATACGCCACAATTCTTACTTTTTAAGCCGTATGTATAGTATCTGCCGCAAGACCCATGGCATTCATGCGATTGACATTTTTTTTTGCTTTTCATCGAGCGTGAATGAGCGATACCATGATTCTATCGTAAACTCTACGGTCTCTCAACTCCAGAGATCTAGCAGGCGGATCTATTTTGGAACACTCAACTTTAGGCTAATAGCTAATGCAAAATTTTGCTTAAATAGCTAGTCCTTCCAGCGTAACACGTATTTTACGTTGTTACTGTCCCACCGCCCATAGACCAGTTCGACAGCTGATTACAAGTGGAATATGTCACCCTCCCCTTGTAGCCGATTCCAATATGTCGTTTCGTCTCTCTCATGCATGTGCTGGCCGGGCAGATGAAGCGCAAGACACAGTGCCCGCTCTTTAATGAGGGCTTCGTTGTGCCGGTGACGAAGTCGGACATACGGGACGGTGGCATTCTCGTCAAAGTGTACGATGCTGAGAAGCATGCTAACCACAGTCTGCTCGGCGAGGCGCTGGTGTCGTTGAAGAACTACGATCTTGAACAGGAGACTGTCGAGCATATAGTAACCTTAGATCTGGCTGCTCCGACGACGGTAAGACGCAAACCTATGAGGCTATTTAAGCACGTTCACTAGTGAATTACCTGTTGTAAGGTGGTTGTGGTTTTTGAGCTAGGTGCTGCGAGGGTAAGGGGTCAGAGAGACGATTAAATATCGAGTTTGTCACCGTCATTAGTAACATTAGTCATTAGTAATCATTAACCGGCTTAGGGAAAGTTCGCTGAGAAACACCTTGTCTCCAATTTGGTTTCGATACAATTTGTTTCTGCAGCAATTCGAGCGAAATGAGATACATACAATTTCATGTGCAACTTCGTGGCAAATTCGCAAGCGTTGATACGTTGAGTCTTAAAAGAGGCTATAGCTGACCGTTTCTGAGAGTGTAGCACGCAGTGCTATCGACCTGAGGGGCAGCTTCTGTCCGCAAAAAAATTATTTACGAATGCAAATAATTGGGTTGTTTTACATCGTTAAGTAAGGTGATGCCTGCCCATCATCGCATCTACTTGCTCCAGGGTCGAGTCCGGCGACCTGGTGAAAACATATAAGATAAGAACTTAATCTGCGTTATAATCGAAATTGGAGTTCCTTAATAAACCAATATACTTTTATCTTAACCTGGATTTCACAATCTCATTGTGCTGAAGTTGACCGCCGGTAGCACCGTTGTTCCGTTTATGTCAGTTGACTCTGAAGTTCCAGTTGTACGTGTGTTTTCCCGTCGAAAACGACACGGGGACACGTCAATTCGCATAGTTATATTTAGCTGTACGTGACGATGAAGTCATTTGACCCAAATTCATCTGAGCATCACCGAAACCTGGCAATCCATAAACTTACTATTCGTGAGCATATCTAACAGTTCGAACCGGATAAACTATTACATGTCTGATACAGAACAATGGCGAGATGCAGCTGGGCCTGAACTATCTTCCAACATCGGAGCGTTTGACCATACGTATCGTGAAATGCAATAATGTACCGCTCAACAGCCTTCTTCAGCAGGATCCGATTCTTAATGGTGAGTTCCCCTGCAAGTGCGGACACAAATAACGAGATTCAAGCATTCGCCGCAGAAACCGTTGTTCATTCTGACTGACTTACATGATTCAAAGCCGTACGACAGATAAACGAGATATTCGATATGAAAGAGAAGTGCCGTCATAAATACGCCAAGCTAACGTACCACGTAGAGCCAACTGTTGTTTAATGTACCTGGCTATAGGGAGGCGCTATTTTTTAACAATCTTTTTTTTTTCTCAACCAATGTAACTGATCCTCAGCTGACCCTTCCCATGGCAGGGGCTTCGTCTCGAAGAGCTAACGAGAGTATAGAGACTAAGCAAAATTTTTAAAATCTCACGGCGCATTTTTGTCTCTGGCGTTGCACCCTGAATCGTGCCACTTCGTATACAGAGTACGTCGTTCGGGTTCTCCTCTACCACAATGGAAAGCTGGTGAAACGCAAGAAGACACCACCGCGGTCCGGTGTCGGCGGGACCGCCGGTAGTTCAACTACCTCCAGCGCCTCTTCGTACTCGTCGAGGTTTGGCTGTCCCATCGTCGACGAGAGCATCACGTTCGACGTCCCGCTAGCCGATATCGACAACGTGATATTTGTTGTTGTTTTGTGTCTTTCAACGACGGTACGTATGCGTTCGCCCATTATTTGGCAGTGTATCCTGGCAATATCGCGTGACAACAACGCCAGAAGATGCGTTAGGTGATGTGGGAGGCTAATAGCTAGTTTTAATTATATGTTAGGTAACATAGGGACTATTTCTTACCTGAATGAGGACATTGAAGGTGTACCTGCCAATTTTGAGCTTGTTTGAGTTCAAACGATACTCATTGCGTTGAATGGGATTTATGTTCCTTCAGACGGTGTCGTCGCCTGAGACACCAGTGGCACCGCCGCCGTCAACTCCGGGCGGTCACGACAACGCCAAGGAGTATCTGGGTAAGGTTGTTCTGGGCAGTGCAGCTCGCGGCCCGTGTCTCCGTCACTGGGAGGCGATGAAGAACTCTCCTCGTCGAGAGGTGATACAATGGCAGGCGCTCATTTAGATGAAGCCCAAGGGGGATGAGAATACGAGGCCCATAAACGAGGAAATACGCCCTGCACAAGGGATTCGGAAGGAGACGACTGTCAAAGTACCTGTGAAACATCTCGCCGCAAACACACCAGCAATGCACACACACACTCCACGCGAAACGAGCCTTCAGTAGGCCGTGCTTCATGGGGCTGTTTCACCTCGAATTACCTCGCTGCTCGTTGCGCCTACGAGATTATGCGCAACGCAAGCAAATAGATACTTGGGAGAAAGGCTCTCTTGAAGCACCTCCCACCTACCTCTGAGACGGGCCGAATGAAAATAATGTGGTTAGCGTTCGAGTACCTCTATTATTATTATTATTATTGTACGTCGACAATTATTGACACCACAGATATTCTCTCAGGCCTACGATGTTGCCCGTGCCCACATAGACGAGATACGGAGCACGTCAGAAAAATGTGACTCACATACATGTTTGCGCGCAGAAAATAGGGGGGCCGACAGAGGGACTGAGGCATTGTAGAGGACTTGTGCTGCACCGAAAGCAAACGATACTGAAGAATAAGGGTGAGTGGATGAGTCATCTCAACTCATCTTTGAGATCGATCGGTCGGTTGGTAGATACGACTTATTGCGACGGCAACCTGACTGTGATAAACGCGCAGCCTAGTTGTATAGTAATGTGTTAGTGAACGTGATATGTAGTGGTAGTGGAGGGCTATGGACAATGAATGAGCTATACGGATGTTGTTTTAACAGCCAACGCAAATTTCGAAGAACAGGCTAAATAGTAGGTTGTTATTACCACCGAACTCTTTGTTATATGGCAGGAGGACTATACACTGATCTTGGAACCATATATATATACTCGATTGATTACTGTACGAAACCTGTCCGACGTTTACGTATAGTTGCAAAAAACTAAAAACTAAAGGAAGACACCATCTATCCGATATATATATATATATATGTTTGTGTGGTTTAATCATTCTTATTTTGCTCAGTCTCCAGAATACACTCTCCTTCTGGACAAGCAGCAGTAAAAATGGCAGGGTTACAAAATAAAAGGGATTGAAAATTTATATGTACTCTTTGATTATATATCTATATATATCTATATATATATGAACATGTACAAGCATTGGCAACCGATCTGTTATGTTCCGCTGTTTTGTTTTCACAACAACGACTTCGTCTGTCTAGTTCTTCATAGGTTCGTTTGAAATAAATAACCTTATAGGTATATAGCACAAGCGGCATACGCGGATCACTAATTACGCTACTGTGAGACAATCGCAATTAACGGGTACTGTTCTTCGAGTTGTAATTTCACTTGTTCGATTTATGGCCCAAGACGTTTTGCTGAGAGGGAGAGAGAGAGAGAGAGAGAAACAAAGGAAGAAAGAAAAAAAGAAAAAAATGCATTCTTTTTGAAACGGCCGTTCTCCCTGTTGAGATGAAGCTGCCCGTGGTCAAATTAGAGCCGAATCGAATGTGGTGGGACAGGGTATCCGCACATAGGGCCTTAGAATCCCAGTAAGCGCTCAAGTATCTGTCCCGATAGCTGGCTGCCCCCTGGATCAGTCTGAGGGTGGCGTTCCCGCATAAATATAATACGTTCTGCTTCAGCAGCGAACGAGACGCACACTCAGGTAGACATCAGTTAAAAAACGATATCTCGCGTACGACTCGCAGTTGTTTACTTTGCTTTTGTTCTATATTTTTGTTGTAACAAAGGTTTCCCTTCCCTCATTGGCTTAGGTTATCAGGCGAATTGTCTGCCTGCACGTGACAGACAAAAAACCGCCATAATATCCGCGATGATGCTTCGATTTCTTCGGCGCCTTAATATCCGCGATGATGCTTCGATTTCTTTCCCTTGACCTTCTTATGCTTGGCCTGTCGATGAGTTGGAGGGGCCTCAGCTTCGGCCTTCGCTTCCTCGAGCTTCGCGATACGTTTCTGGAAGGTGATTTCGCAAAAACGGATACGAGAATATGTTCAATCAATCAATCGATATATTAGTGCCACAGTAGTGGCATGAATTGTTATGGATTATTGTTATTGTTGTCTTTTTTGTTTTTGTTAATGTTATTATTGTTATTATTATTATCAGCATCTACGTGTGTTTAGTTGTTAACCATCTCAACTAATGTAGAGATGGAGTTTGTGATTTCACGCATACTGGCTAGTGCTATAGCAACTCGTGTGTTGAATAGCGCGTCTGGGAAGGGAAATCACGCCTGGTAATATTAGGATTCCTTGAGATTATTAAGATTACTGTTGCCCCATGTGAAAGATCATGAATTTCGCTCGGGTAAACATTTAGGTACCACTACTACTACGAGGACGTGTCGGAGTGTACCATCTTTGCTATGTCTTTCAACCAACATGTCGTACCTGGCAAGACTCCACAGATAAAGAAAGACGATAAAGAAATCGAAAGATTCTTCGTATCTGCCAGGATTTGAACCCAAGCCGTATGTTCCTCCTGTATTTCGTACGTGTGAACGTGATTGTGTTCGACAACTTGGCGAAGAACAGCAAATTTGTTCGTGCTCATGCTGGCTGTTAACCCATTACGGTGAGGGGGTTGAAGTCAATCGTAGAGGTGTCCTATTTTTCTATGGACAGCGATAGATACGGCTGACGTTGGTGACGAGGCTCACTCACGCACCACAGTCGGTCACCATTGCGACGACTGGCCGCAACAAAGAACGCTATATTAAATCCCATCGTCCCATCAGAGGACCCACCCCACCATGATAAAATTCTTCGCCCGCCTTACTGCAGATGTCTAATAGAACAAACACTGCTTCTACAGCGATTATCCAACGGATGATATAACGTCATAACGGCGGTAATGGACGGCGCCTATTGCACATACAAAGAAGAAATTATATGCAACGAAAATCTCTGCTGTGCTGTCAACCAGCTATCTGACCCAATCGGCAGTTGGCAGTTGGCCATGATGCCGTGGCGATCCGGCGTCCGATGATGATGATAACGGAGCTAAAACTGAGCAAGCTGTTCGCCCTTGCCATTGTAGTCGTCGTTGTTCTCATTGCTGCTGCTGCTGCAGCTGCTGTTAGAGAATTGCCTAATCTCCTTTGCTAATCCCAGATCGCTGTAGCTTTCAACTTCGGACGCCCCGTTTCAAATGAGGAATAAACGCGTTGCCCAAACGGCCGCACTCCGATAAGCCTGTCTGAGCAGCCTGCCAACACAGTGACGATGATGATAGCTATAATTTGCACAATTTATATATATATATATATATATTATAACATATACATCGTGTTGATGAGCAATTAACAGTGCCGTTTACATGGGCGCTATTATTGACACGACAGACGCCTAGCTAGCCGTACAAGGGTAGTTTGCCGCGTAGCGTGCTCGCTCGAATGTGACCACGATTCCAAGGGGCGAAGAGTGCACAGCGCAGACAAGACACGCTTCCCCACGTTAAACTTCCCCTCAGATCATTTGATATTTTGAAAATGACCGCAATATACTTAGCAGCAACAATAACTCGACTTCCGTCGTCTGGCTGTGGACTGTTTCCGCTTTGCCGTTGCTCTGGTCGTCGCCGCTGCTTCACGCACAGACAGAGAGAACCCGATAGGAGGGAGGGAGAAAGAGAGTTCTAGTGACGCTTGAGGCTCAAAACGTTTCGCTTGCTACAGCTTGAAAAAGGTCCATTTTAGAATATGATTTTCAGCAACGCTGGGGAAGTTGATACGCAACGTAGGTGGCGTGAAGCAAGAGGCTGGAATTGCAAAAGAGCAATATCAACTATCAACTAGATATGTGACACTATACATATATATATATATATATATATATATATATATAATCGTTAATGCATTGTGTTTATGGTCTCGTATTTGATTTGACATAGGAGAGTTGATGTTGGAAAATGGGGAATCTGTTCCTATTCAACAACGATTGCTGCCTGGTTCTGTAGGAGCAAGTGCTGGACAGGACTCGATTTATCGAACTAGCTTTCTCAATGGATGTTAATCTGCACTACCGGTTTGGATAAGGATGCTCACCCATAGGACCTTAGTGGAACGTAGGGACTCGAGTCGGCAAATATATTCGATACCGATGCTTCGAATCTGTATTCAATCTGAATGGTCATAACGATTTACGAACTCGAGGAAATCCAGATAAATTTATTGATACAAAAGCATAGATTCGACCAAGTCAATTGTTTTTCTTAAAAAAATTTCTTTCCAGTATATTTGTAGGAGATTCTTTGTAAAGGGATTTTAATGTGACATCCTAATCAATATTATTACAATATCGAGTACAATTGTCGCTCAACCTTAGGCTATTTAAATAAATGAGCTATCTCGACCTCTTCCATATTGGATTGGGATTTAGACTGAAGTGGGAAAGTGCCCGTGAACGAATTGCTCAAACGAACGCAGGAACGTAATAGTCGGATATAATAATAATAATATTAATAGCCTCCGGCTCTTCTCTGAAAGAAGCCGAAGATCGCAGGTTCAAGTCCCCCGACGTGCCATGTTGACAACTTAAGCGTCGCAAAAGAACTGCAGTTCCGTCAATAAACCTAAAGCTGCCTTTGCAGCGTATTGCCAGGGACATCCAGCCCGAAAGGCATACACTAGTAGCTTTATAAAAAAAGGCCTTATATACTACTACGGTATTCAGGTGTCGACACCAAAACGAGATTAACCACAATGGTCACTCATAATGATAAGCCGCAAAATAGGCCCCACGTCAGGACACTCATCAGGTTACCTGTCAAATAAACACAATATCGAAACAAGAGTCCCTTCTCTAACATTTTCAAGTCGTCAGTGCAAGATTGAGATGGTCTGATGTATTCTAGTATATGCAGTAGTAGTTGTAGCAGTTAAACATATCTCAAAATCTAAAACATTTCAAATTACTTAGAAGCTGCGCAATGAAACAAAACCAAATAACCTTCAATGGGTGCTCAAGCCTTGGGGAGTCTCATTGGCACGTGATGCCAATTAACCGAGGAAGGAGAAAACACCAATTAATTCTCATTATAGCGCCGCCATTTGCGAGTGGTGTCATAGTCACATATGAACTCGCTCGATTGTCAACTGGGCCGAGGTCACTAGATGCATTGACGAGACGATCCGCCATTGCAGCCATCAGAAGTGTTGGACGCCCTTAATGACGCGTCAATTCGAACTAGTTAATGCATGACGAACCTATGAAGAAATTGATTTAATGATGTATTGGCCACTGGCAAATGATAGAACAGTGCGACATTCACTACGTTCATCAGCTATCATTTGCTCGTTGGCGTGTGGCACAGTTTCGCTTTGCGCTCGGTTAAGCACATCGAGTGGTGCCACTTAGGACATTATGCGAAGGCGTGTATAAATACTTCTTGAGTAAATTAGCGTACACATGACTTTAGGAAATATTCTATAGGCAAGGGGTATTTGCCGTGTAAGATATTACATTTTTGCTACTAAATACTCAAGCGCACGTGAGTATGAAATGCTCCGTTAATGTGTAAGGTCAGCAGGTGTCTTGATGTTAATGGCACGTTTGGCATCGTCCTGCGATGCCGTGGAGCAAACCAATATCGAAATGTGTGTTCTTAGGATGGAAAAAGAGCTCGGCGGTGGCCCGCACTGCGATTGCAGAGGGGATTCCAATTATTTACATAGGTAGCGGTATTCTAAAGGACGTGAACGGCATTTGGATGGTGTGGAACAAACGAGTCGTACCAGCGTCCCGTAACCAAAGCTGGCTGACATTCACATGGAATGGAATAATCGCCAGCTGTTAATAATAATAATAATAATAACAACGCAATTCGAGACAACCACTTCCGGGAGTTGCTGTCGCCGAAAGATGTCGAATTGCCAGAGTATTGCGTTCCCCACACGATGTTTCCACATATGTTTCTGTTATAAGGTCGTTAGACGTATTGTCATTTATTTCAATTGAACAGTTATCTAGAAGAATAGAAATGCTTGAGATATCAATAGAAAATTGCTCACATGCATCACACAGAGCTTTAGGGGGAGCCCTAGTAGATTACTGATTGATTTTTATGAAGGATGCGGTGCACAACCGGCTTTCCATGCTTCCTCATTGATAATAAGCGTGGTCTCATCCGGTCGGCCGTATCATTAAACTCTTTGTCGGCGGGCGTACATCCGCGATTGCGCTGCCCAGAAATGTCAGTTAAATTCTGGACGAATTTGTAACTGTTCGCCATGAGCAGCTATCGGTGTATTCCGATTTTACAAAGAGGTTCACATAAAACAAATACTTGATAAAGTCAACTATATAGCCTATAGCTGAGAAGATGTTAAGCATCGATCTATACATGTTCAAAAGCCTCCCTATCGGGCCAATGGCAAACTTGTTTTATCATAATTTTTGTAAAAGTCCGACATCGAGTTTTCAGTCGGCTACCGATAATTTAAAGCTTTAACTGGATTTAAAGCTATTTGTCAAAATGTACCAACGCTCTATGGGGACGTTGAATGGAACTCCTTGCACCTGTGCTCCGTGGAAATGTATGAAGCTGATCGTAAGTTCGACTGTGCTACGTGCATCAACGAAGACCAGACAGCCGTCAAAACACCCTCAACAACAACACATTAAAATGATACTCAGATAACAGTATAGCCATTCTCGTCTCCGGATCGGGGTCGGGCATTGCTTCCCCGAAGATGAACATTTGCACACATTAACGAAGCTCGAATCATGGATAATCGTCGAAGCGGAATGGTCACTCGAACCTCACTAGCATAAACGTAACCAAGTTATGACATGTTTGCTTGGCGTGTATCAACTCAGAGTAGCGCAAATAAACAATTATTATTACAAGGATATGGGTCGGCCACGGTGCTGACATGTATCAGTAGGGCAACTTAAAAAAAGTCGAGGTCTGAGGCCATGGTCCCGAGGGAGGCGATCGCATTGCCCCTTGGCACACAGTGCTACCGCACAGACCTCCTCGAGGAGCTTCTATTATATGTATTATAATATATATAAAATTATACGATGACCGTTTGAAATGATAATGATGTTTTTGATTCGATTTTACATTCGATCTTGGTATAAACTGAGTTGATATTATGATAAGAAGTGAACACATACAACGTAACTATATATATATATATATATATACGTCGGTCCCAATAAACCTTCTCCAACCTGTCAAGCGGTAACAGTCAAGTGTTGTACAAGGAATATAATCATATTACCTCTCGAATGAATTCAGCATTCGTCAAACTCCATCTCCACGTTCCCTGTGTCAAACCAGACGCCTATCTACCGATTCAACCCATAGATCAGAAGAGAGGTCTGCCGTATCTGCGTTGACGTCACGTTTTGCTTGACGTTGCACCGAACGACCAGACCTGTTAACATGTCATCCCGTCATTTGTCTGTTGGAGGGGGCCGGTGAAGAGGAGCGAATCTTGGGCTGTGTTTGATTCTGTCACGGGCCCCTATGAACAGTGTCATTACTGATCTGAGACCAAGTCAATGGAGCGGTTCATTGGTGCATGGCCCTCTTGCGTGGTACCCCACCGTGGCGTCGCTCGGATCAACACAATCCAGTAACTTCGCTACCGTGTCCCATCTGCGGGCGAGCGGATGTCCTACTCAAGTGCTCCGCTGATCCTTAGCTAGCTGTGCTCTTGAATACACGCAAAAGCCGAATGCTCAGAACAGCATAGTAACAAGGCACACGTTTGTCGTCGATTGTGCATTTATGCAACTGATGTGAAAAAGAAAAAAAACTGGCTCAGACGGCGGAACTGGCTTCATTCTGTTTATGTTTGCGTGATTTTTCGCTAGAATTTCAGACAACCCCTTTGTCATCTGACGGCTCCCAACAGCCTGATAGCTGTTAAGCTAGTTATATATGGGTGCAGACAGTTGGAACTGGAACATGTTGATGCACTGTTTTTTTTCTTTGTCGCCCAGATGCGCCACCGTTCCGATCACAAGATTAAGGGTTAAATATTTATGGATATTTGAGAATTTTACAGGGTGTTTACGAAAGTAGCCTCACAGTTTTGTTTGTTTTTGGTGACATGCCCTCTGGCGTAAGCGTTTACGTCTAGCCGAAGAGAGATAAGACTTCAGCTATCAGCAACCAGCGGACTAGTAGTACTTTGAACGTAGCAGGGTGCAATGAGGTGCAAGGTCGCTTGGCGACTACGACATACCATGATACGCCTCTTCTCTTGGCAGGCGTATTCGCTTTCGTCGACATCGTTGTAGCAGTCGCTCGGGTAGCCCTTGGGTAGAGACCTTCCGTGGAACTCGCAGAGCTTCTCGATCGGACGCGCCTAAAAGGACGGATATCGAATGCAAACATTAATGGATGTCAGCAGGTTGCATTCATAGCACTGATTTGCCCACTTCGAATGTGACTCATTAGTGTTACATTCTCGTTTGTCGGCCAATACAAAACGTCATGTTCGACGTACGACGTAGTTTATGATTGTGTAACCTAATCCATTGTTTATTTGCGGCCAAAACGAGACAGCAACAGCTGTAAGCAATGGCAGTGTATTAACACAAGCTAAAAAGTGCCACATTTCGAACCCCTAATAGAAATATCCCCTAGGAGCCCTAAACGAAGCGGTGGCGAGCCCCATCGTATCCAAATCCGAAATGATCTCGTCCCGTCTGTATGCTTCAACAGCAACATCGGCTCAGTTCAACTTTTTTCAAGTACAGTAACTCTACCTTTGACAAGTCATTAGCTGGTGTGCGTTGGCTTGCCAACATCTCGTTTCAACCAGACAAACACCAACTAGGGAACGATCATAACGCATATCTGAGAACTAGTGTCTGAAAATCATTGTTGCCCCAATAATAACTGGCAATAGGCCTGTCAGATAGGGGGACTGAGCTGAGGGTCAGCTCGAAAAACAATCATTATTAATAGCCGGCTATACATATAGCATAAAAAAGTTCAAGTTAATGTTGTACAAAACCACTGATTAGTTATAAATTGTGCTGCTCGAAAAGTTGTAGACGTCCTTGGGTAGTAGAGCGGTGCGCAGTGAATTATCTTCCCTCACGTCGACGTTCGTTGTCAACAATCACTTTTCTTATTGCTTCTCTTATAGGGAAGCCTCTATTTTCCCGTATAGCTGTGTGAACTTATTTTTTTACATAGTTAACCCTCACCTACGTTCGCATGGCAGGCCTCGGTACCGGTGCGTTACATTGCTTCAAGGACCTATGATCCTGTCCCGGCCGCCATGGACTCTTGCGGCCCGTCGTGCAGCAGACAAATGTGACCATACACACGTCACTGTTAACCATATTGTTAACCAAACCGCAAATTCTGCGGATCGACTCGGCGATCACAAATCACGTGCTACTATTTGTGGGTCTCATGGCGACCGTACTCAAAGCCATGTCCACTATCCATCCAGGCCATGTCGCCACACATCGTTCATAATTGTACCGATGCTACTAAATGTGCCACCTACCTTGACCACCAATTTGTCCAACTTCCGTGGTTTCTCCTGCGGGCAGTAGAACACCTTTGGAGTGTCTTGATCAAACACGATTGACTTTCGAACTAAGTCCGCGATGCTCACCGAAGCCACCTGACAACATGCGAAATAGTTAGCGATATATCGTACGGCTGAGAGAGAGAGAGAGAGAGAGAGAGAGACATATGGTGCGATTCAGAGTAAGGCACACGCAAGTCACCAAAAGACTCAGACTACCTCAAGGTGCTCTTGTCAAGGATACTGTCCTTCGCCGCCTGCTCGGTAATCGAGACATCGGGCACTGATTAGCAAGGTAGTACCATACATTGTCTGTATCCTGATACGACAACGATGTGAAGGCAGTGTCCGCTGCTGACATTCTGTTAAGTTGAGGCACATTTAAGGCGTCTCAACGGGACACTCTAACCGAAACGCTTCGTTTCACGTATTGCTTAGAGGACGTTGTATACATATATGTATATATATATATATATATGTTCACTCTCGATTAGATTTTGATAAATAAACTTACCCCGGCGAGAGCGAGGAGCACAACGAGGTTCCCTGAAAGAAACGAAACAAATCAGTGGTCAATTGTAATTGTTATCACATGATCATCAACCTGAAAGTTGTTGTCACCAGCACAATCGAACAATCAATTTCCACCGAGCTCATGCCCAACGGTGACTGGCCCCCATAAATACATCCGTAAGGAAAGCTGCTTGAACATACGTGGCACTAGACTTGCAAAATAATTGACGACTGTCGAGTTGTATGAACGACGCTTGGGCCGTTCGCGTTTACGAGTTTGTAAACTACTGTTCAACTTATGTTGTGCCAATTGTTGGGATATGCTCGTAATGTTGTTGTTGTTTTGTTTGGCGCTTCGTAGTACCAGTGCCGGTTATGAACAGGTTCAACGGCTGTGGAAAAGTGACGCGGCGGCCAGCGGCCGCTGGGTCAAGGCACCGAAATTCATAGGAACATCAAATCGCCCCCAAGCTGAGAATGGGTCAGCTGTCGAGTTCTATCGCTTAACGTGACATTTCGACGGTTCTAGATACACACGCCGTATTTGCACAAGATCTCAATTGGCCAACGTGGGCATTCGCTAGTGGCCGCACAAAAGGCGAAACACAAGCAGGGGCGCGACAAACCAATGTGATCGTTTTTTTTTTGAAATTGCTGCTTTTTTTCTCGAATTTGTTCCGAATGTTTGTTTTGTACCCGTGACAATATTACCTTAGCACACAATGGCTGGCATACAAGAGCGGCCCTGTGTAGATATGATCAAATGCAACTTTTGGCGGTGGATTCGAGCGTATCCCAGCAATGGAATCAATCATCGCCTAATTATGTTCACGGGGGTAAATTGCGAAATGACTAGAAATGTTTACACGGTTAGCTAAAAGGGTTGTGTCCACCACAGCTAGCATAAGCTAACGCCCACTTGTGGGAGAGACCAGAGTCGATTACCTCTTCGTCAATGACATTGTGCTCGTTGGCCTCACAGTGACGAACAGGAGATGAATTGCCTCGCCGCTTAAGCAACTCCATTGACGATCGTTACACAAAGGCTGGAAAAGCATTACTTTTCATTTCATTAGACTTTCCGTTAGCTGCCGCATTTCGAAATCCGCTCCAGCCGGTGGAGGCTTCGAGAGAAACGATAACAGCGCGTGTGCGCTGGCCAACAATTAGCCATCGACAAATTAAAGCTGATGAGCAAATTGTCGCCGACGCCCTCGCCGTCCGCGGGATTCCCTCAGCGAAATTCGCCGCAGCAGCAATTCGCTGCCGATTGCATTCAGCATTGCCATGCGCTGGCGGTGGCCAATGCGTCGAGGCCGATGGATCGTACCAAAAGCAAAAAAATTTACTCCGATCGCAAGCAGGAGAATGGAGATTGACGACGATGATGTTAGAACAGAAAAGGCTTCAGGTTGCCCCTTTACATGGTCATTATTTCAGTTCAACATCATCCCACTGACCGTGTTACATACACAGGCGACATTGACGGGACTGACGGCAAAGCGTATTGATTATTCACCATGAGATCGACAGTAACCGGCAGCCGACAATCGATTTCAATTGTGGGGTTGTTGTACCCGACCATAGTAGACCTTGTACTAACCTAGCCTAACACAATGTGCGCTGTCGGCTAACCAGAATCGCCGGCCATCCGGTCATGGTGGTTGAGTCCAGTTCCGAGTCAGTCAGTCTACCGATAACAATCGCTTTCCTTCATTGACGCAAGTAGCAGCGTGTTGGAACCCGTCAGCACACGCTGATTATGGTGATGTCGATAATGCGCATCTATGGTACAATTATTATTATTATTATTAATGCTACTAGGATCGCCCAAACCGAGGGTAAACGTGAAGTAATTGCATTCGTAGTAATGCTAGTTGGTAGGTGAAGCATTCTAATAACGCCGCTTCTCCACGGGCCCTGATACAATGTCAAACGCTTCTGTTCGTTGTAGTTGCGCAGGCTACACCTGCAGGTCTGTTCCGCCGTGGACTGTCACCACAACTGATGCGAACGTCACCGTCGTAGGTCTCGTGGGCTCGATCGGTTAGCTGACCGATCAATCGACTCGAGTGCGGAAGGTGGCTGGAAGCAGGCGGCGCCGCAAACTGCTCGGTAGGCCAAAACCCCGTCATTTCAATATGCTCCCCGCTCTAATGTTCGATGTAGAGTAGCTCTTCGACGCCCATTATCATCATCATCCACTGGCTGCTTCGCGGCACCGTCTGCCGCAGTCAGCGCACCAGCCAGCCAACCAGCCACCTGGTGACCTGCTGATCTATATACGAGCTAACGGTGAACGTTCATCTATCATACAATCAGCGGTCACTATTTGCTGCCTCTTCCTATTGGCGAGCCCCTCCTGATCAATTGCTATTGTGCGAGTATGTCTGGCAACCACGTCGCACGCAACAGTAGCGCGACGATGCAGCCATCCGTCCGACCCGTCTGTGGATCTGTCGATAGATCGGACGCACGGGCGGCAACCGTTCGATTGTGGACACCCGTTCTAAATCTCTCCCCCCCCACTCGCGCGAGGCCCCGGCGCCGATATTCAGGGATCAACTACAATTCCTTACCGTTCGAACGCAACAAGAGACAGTTAGGTGGATAGTTCCGATGGATGCTGGCGTGGCGTGGCGCTTTCTCGCGCGGAGGGCTACCACTTTATTATCCACATTATCCGCATTGAGCTATTATCCACTTTTGGCACGGGTTCGGCCAGCGCCAGACCAATGCTGCAGCGGAGAAAAGCAGATTGTCACCCCCCCAGTGGGAGGCAAAATCGTCACACGTCAGTTATATCAGTATCATCCATAGCAGTCCGCTATTGAACCTATATATATATATATATATATATATATATATATATATATATTGCCTTTGTTACTCGTGCCACAGCCGTCTGTCTCGCTGATGGCATTAGAACTGATTTTCATCAACAGCACAAGCAGCAACTGTTTGACCACAAATAGTGATGGTGATGCTGATTCTGGGTCAGTCAAACTGCGCGAAATCGGCGTTAAGAGGATATTGATCGCGCGCTCCTGTCCCCGCATTTAGGGGATTTCGATTCACGAAATGAATAATGCACCGATGAAGTCGGTGTGTCGGACATTTTCCGAATGCCGCCAATAGATCTTGTGAACAATGCCACCTACTGACGAGCTGTTTTGCTGGCAGTAGCTCGTTGCACAGGCGGTGTCTAGCTCAAAAAGCGTTTACCTAAACAGGGCAACTCATCGAAAAAAGAAGAGTTCCCAGCAGTTTCCGTCGTATTGTATGATCTAAACGGTTTAGTAGATATGACAGCCCGTGCGTAACTAGTCATCTAGACAAGGTGATTTGATTCCGAGCGATATTTGAGCCGAATCTATTTGGTTATTCGTCGACTTCTACCGAAACGGCAGACTAGCAACAAGATCGAACGCGGAAACAGCCGTGGAGAAATGCATCCGCATGCAGGATGCATCCGTGGAGAAGTGTAAACGCTCGTTTTCGGGCGGGGACACACCCATTCGCTATAAAAAAAAGAAACCACAAGAATATCGCATAAACCCATATATATCGTTTATGCGTGCTATTTAAGTGGGTCCACTGCGCAGTAATGGCAATAGCTAATATGCAAAACGTATAGCACACACATACGTATGTCATAGCATACCGTCTCTGCTTGGTATTGTAGCCTTCGCAAGAGTTGTTTCCAATTCAAATGGAACACGCTAGAGGTCCTGTGATCACTATGCATGTAAAAACGACTGATTTACTTTAGTTTTATAACCTCTACAATTTCATTATTTGACTAATTGTGAAAGACAAAATCGACTATCGTATCAGGGCAGAGCGGCGGGTCGCTTTCGCGCGACGAAGCATTTCGCCGAGCGGGATAGTTCGCATTCGCAGACTAGCGTTGTACGAAATTCAATTCAAGTAAATATAAAGTCGTTAAACCTCCAGCACCGCAGTCTAACATGCTAGTAGTTTTTGCAAGCAGCCAGTTTATGGGAGTGGTGATAAAATTTCACGATCGTATAGTACGAAAATCGCTTCGTTCAGGATAGAAGCACAGATATATATATATAAATATATATATATATATATGCGCATTAGTTAAAGAACCGAACTTTTTTTTTGTAATATTCAGCTTATTCCCTTTTGTAAATTGAGCAGCTCGACCTGCCTTGAGCAGAATAGTGGGGTCCGTACCTTGCTGTTTATTTTTAGCGCTTGTTAACTGAAGCGCGTCGGGTAATTTGCACAAGACAGCAAAATAGTAGATATTGTGTGCATAGAAATATGATCGCATATTTGTATGACACTAGGAATATACAGATGCGATGCAAAAATGCACATTGTAATGATATTGTTTGGCACACTGTTTTGAGATGTTCTTCCTGCAGCGTTGCGTACGGTAGCTGGCAAAATATTTATGTCAATTTAGACATAATTTTACAAGTGTTCGCCTTTCCAGCTCATCCGAGAACAATGTATAATCTACACCTATACCTCGCTATAGTCCGTATGTAAGCACGGTGTAATGCAATCGGGACGTCGATAATATTATCGACTCCATTTGTCGACTCATTATACAGCCATCCCATTTGGGAAAACTGTGCCATTCGTTTTCGGCACCATCGTACGGCAGTCCCACTGACCGATCTCTTCCCACGGAGCCATCGACCCACAAGTACGTTGCTGGATCGTTCCCGATCTAGCTTCAGGTCACCTGGGATCTACGACGTATACTTCAGTGTGAGAGGTGCACTTGGACTGCTTCATCGTTGCCACCGGCAATATCGCGGATACGTTTGACGTTCGTTCATATTTGACATAGATAGCTCACGAAATAGTTAATTCGAAAGAAATATCGAAAATAAAACGGATCTGAAACGAGTACATAGCCGGAAGAACGTTTCAAACGGAATTACTGCAACGCTTCGTATATTTGGTGGTGATTGTTGTGCCCAATCTATGGCTGAAAATCTCGGCCATAACTAAAGCATGTTACAGTTTCATATGCGCCTTCCCACTGCAGGCGAAGGTCATTCGTTCACTTATCGTAGAAATGGTAGACAGGCGACGTCATACAGTACAAACACCTGCCGATTGTTAAGCGCTAACACAAAGTTCGCGTGTTCAATTCAAGACATTTTACTCAGCGACAATACAGGACATTTTGATTCTGCCTAACCGCATCTTAGGATGAACCCAGTCCTCCAGCAGTCAAGTCGTCTGTTACTGATCGAGGCGATGCGTATTTACTATGTGTTTTTTGTTGTTCATGTTTGTCAAACGTCCCATACTCACTCATGCTGAGCTGTTCGAATATGGAGAATCTCTACGTTGTATCTCTGAATCACTTCTTGCTGTATTGCTCTTCGAGCGGGTCACATGCACAGACCCTCAAATGCAGAGCGCACGAAAGCCTGATGAATTGAAAGGCAACAATGCAAATGCTGCTGGCACGCAGCGGTTGAGTCCGCTCCACAACACAAGGTAGTTCTTCAAATGCGCCGTCGCTCCTGTTGTCGTTTTGGCTCGCTTGCATACACGTCCTATGCGACTATTGCTACTACTCGTAGTAAATAGTCTTCGGTGTCTTCAGTCTTCGCCTGTTCTTTAAAATACCATCATGGCGGCGTCGTTCCACTCTCCGGCAGTGCCCAATAGACACACGGCTGAGCGGATCGTCTGTGTCAGTTCGCGCATGCGCTGTTCGGTCGTGACAGCCGATTGCTGAAGCTGTCACTGTATTGCTGAAGACCAGACTACAGAAATGGCGAAGAGCAGAAGTATAGTGGGGCAGCTTGGGTGCCCTGCTACGAAGCTTTGCTGTCGAGGCCACCCCTACGCGGAGAGATTTCGCGAGCTGTGTGAAGGTGCCACCATGGTATGAGAAACGTTGCGGCCACCGCGTCTGAGTGGGCCCTTCAGTGAGGCTTGGCTTCCGGTGACCGAGATATATTCGTGAGACATAGAAGCGGTCTTCAATGGCCATCGTAAACATCCGGTGCCAGTTAGCTTGTCCAACTACTGGTGAGCTGGCTCGTAACATGCATCAGTCTATTCAGTTAGTCTGCTTGCCCGGCTATTCGTCTGTATCTGTCTATGAAATATCTCTGCAGTATCATCTGGGGTCATCACTGGCTCGTCGCTCACTACCAACTTACTGCTTATCTATAATAACTATGGTTGTGGAAGTTTAAGGCCAATCTCTGGCAGGTAAAGTTGATGCACAAACATGGATGACGATCAGCACTCGCGTACGTAATAATCGAGAAAAGAAAATCGTCGCACTAAATTTATGTTAAATATTTATTTGCCCTTAGTCCCTTTCGAAGTCGCTACAAAATACAATCACAGTAATAATATAAATACGATAAGAGTTTGATACTTATGGAAGCTTGGAAAATCGAAATTTTAATATTTAGCGTTTCATCCTTAATTGAAGCACATTCCCATACTGTTCGAACACTTTTACCAGTTCAACAGCAACTGATTTCTTCGACTTCTGTAGAAACCCCCCGGGTCACGGTGTTCAACGCGCTTGACAACATCTGTTGGCTGTATCCCTTTGACGTTTGTGTACAAAGGAGAATTTTTTTTTTGTGAAACATTTCATCGACGGTACACAGTTCCTGATGCACTCACTCGCGCATTAAAACCCTCCGTAATCAGCGGGCTAGTTGCCGTAGCCAGGCAGCGCCCGATAGTGCTATATGTATTGACTCACTGGTCCGTGACTATTGTTCACGAGACAGCATCGTATTGAGTTAACGCTTCGGCTAAGCTCCATCACGTCCCTGACTATGCTATAGCCGAGCATCACGTGGGAGGAAATCGAGTGAACTCCCATATATCATCGTTACTTCGCTAGAGATACTCATTTACTTAACGAGAAATTCTCGGGAATGCCTTTTATTTGATTCCCCTACAACTGCCTTTTGCAATACCGATATGCAAAACAAATACATGCATCTATTATATAATAACTCGGGCCTAGTCCACAAATGCCACGCTGTTCCAAGGCTGCCTTCTTAACTATGATTTGTCCTAGCGAGCCATGTCACCGGTAGCGTAAAATGTAACAAAACAGCCAAAAACCCACAAATTAGCGTTTTTTAAATTTCAACAATTTTTTTGAGCTCCCAAAGCAAACCTACCAGGTTCCTTCATGCTTCAGGAAAATTCCGTCCGAGCAAAACAGACCCAGCAAGCACAGCAATGTTATCGTTGAGACGAGCTTGGATTTTCCAACGATTTCGTTGTATACCTTGTTTCTGTTTAACTTCCCTTTCTATCAATGGCTTGTAATCAGCGATCCTGTATGTACCCCTATAATGCAATATGATAAAACATGTGAACCCCTGCTAAACCCTTATCTCACTCGATGCCAATACACAAACAATTGCTTGTATAGACTACAATACAATCATAGAACACTATACCTCTCTATACGTATAAGCGCGCATGTAACCTCCACACACGGCTACCGGAACGCTACGGCACATCGCATTCGTCCCGTATTACCATGACAATCATCCTTCATCGGATTGAAATTGACGCGAAATAAAGACGAGAGCAAAAACGCGTTCCGCCCTTGCATCTGTTCCTGTGGCGGCGGCGGCGGCCGATGCCGTCATCGCTGCCACGGAACGAACGAACGGCCGCTTCCATTTCTGCCTTTGCGGATAACACCGAACCCAATGATAACGAGCAACCACGATGGGCATATGCCTTATTCCTATCACCATATGCCACTGGCTACTGTAGTTGGCCGTCGATGGTCCTGACTCCCCTCAATACGCTCAGCTATGACCGTTCTGGCGCTATTCATCGAGAGAGGGAGCGAACGATTCTGTGGAAGAAGCCGCCACCGCCACTATCACCGTCGTTTGTCATAACGCACCCGGTGTGGATATTGTTACACGCCGCTGTTGTGGATTTTCCGAATATCTGGGCCGTCGTTAATACTTCACTTGACGTTGTCGACAACGTCAACGGCAACAACTGTTAAAGCCAAAACCGCAACAACTGGGACATTGCGACAATTAGCTTTATGTAGATGTCGAATCTAATTGAAGTTTTACCTTCATTCCTTCCGCGTTTTGTTGTTGTTGTTATTGCTGCTACTGCTGCTGTTGTTGTTTGGTTTACAATGCTCACATCTGCCACAGCTGAACTAAGGGTCGCGTGGTGGCAAGATCCGCAGGGACGATTTTATTATTTTCTATATTATTATTAGGCTACTGATACATGCTGCTTTACAATAGAGAGGGTGTGTTATTTATACGTTAAGTAGGCGGTTAAATGGGCAGGAGGATTGCCGGGCTTAATGATGAACGAGATGACAGTTTGATATACTCTCAGAGTGTTCTCAGAGCGTGCAGATCCGTAATATGCAAGTGATATTGTTAAATTTGAGTACATTCATCATGATCAGTAGATTCATCTTATCTGTTAATTGCCAGTTGAGTGTGCTCCTGAATTTCGCGTGTAACATTTCGTGGTAGAGTAAATCGGTCGTATATTGCAGACATGTTCGGTACCTAAATCTGCATTCTGCTAGTTCATATTCGCAACGAGTCGAAACTGCGCTTTACAGCACCCAGATGAAAGACTACATCGATATGGCGCAGATCGTATTGGCATAGAGGGAAGCTCACAATTAGCTCGCTCTTCTCAGTCAGTGTCGACTGAGAGTTTCCATTATATAGCCTCGTGAAATCACCTGATTTAGTGACATGTGCATAGGCCACCTGCAAAGGTGAATTATCGAATTTCATTTTATTATTATCATTATTAAACACAACACAGCACAATACCTACTAATTGTGCAGAACGTTGGTTTCCCACAGGTACCTTAAATGCATATGAATGATGAAACGAAGCATCTCTGACTCCATTCATTCGAATGCCGACCGCTTTAGCAGTGTCTATAGATACTGAGTGTATCCGAGAAAAAATTACCGTGCCAATTATCTAGCCAAACCCCAATCGGAAGCGTAATGCCGCACGCGAGTAACAACGGATCGGTGTTATTTATGCTATTCGAATGATTAGCGAGCCAAATTAGTTCTTCTGTGTAATTACAATCGATGTGCTTTGGGACTAGTTTGCGCCAGCCCAATGCACCGGCTTACTGATGTAATCGTAGATCACTCCAGACAAGATTGTTAGACGCCTAAATCGCAGGTTTCAAACAAAACAATACAGACTAATAAAAAAAAATCGTTTATTCAAACATACGGTAGGTCGGTATTTCTAGGGATTATGGGGGGGGGGTGAGGACGACAATGTCCCGAGGAAGGCGATGGCATTGCCTCTCTGCACGGCGAGGGACAGGCGCTGCAGGAGGAAAGAGCCAGCGCGCTTGTCCCCGGTGGCGCGGATCAACCTGTGGTAGACCCCCTCGAGGAAGTTCGCAGTGAGAGGGCCGTGCCCGCCCAAGGTCTCAAAGGCAAGGGGGGAAAACAGGTGGGTTGCTAATGATGCTACAGACTAATGATTCATAACATTAACTGAATGAACTGTGTCTGTCGGTGCGTCGCTTTTTCCGCTGCCTCGAGTCGGCAATGAAGCTGCAAGAAGTCGACAATTCCCCACCAAGATCGCCTGAATAGTACGTTTAGCAAAACTTCGTCTGAGATCAATCAGCTCCCACAGAGGTGAGATTGTCAAATATTGACAACGAACGCAACAGCGTTATTGAATATCGATATGCTCGTGAAGAAGGGGAAAAATTACCACGGTATAGCATCAGCAGCTGATACGAGAGCTGACGACGAGAATTAGTCAAATGGAAAATGATAGCCGTTCTTTAGCCAGCTGACAAGAAGCGAGGCCTTCCGTTGATCAATTACCAACTGTAAGCCAACCTGTTCTCCTCTACCCCAAGCGTTCCTATGCACGTCCCCATACTTCAACTCAACATCGACACGACAACGACAAGCCTATACGGGATCAAGACCTACCAGGAACGGTCACCGGGTTGAAACATGTCGTCTCTTACGGCGTCCGCCACCCAGAGGTGAAACGGTACACCGACCACAGGTGAACACTGTCGAAAACTATATGAATCATTCTCGATCCGAACGTTAACGAGCAGGCAATGCCATAACAGAACTATGGAAAACACGAGAGAGAGAGAGAGAGAGAGCGCGAGAGAGGCAAGCGAAAAAAAGGAAATAGATGCTTGCTTTGTCCCTGTGCGTTCTATCATATATTTATCATTTTGCGCGCAAACGCGCGGTACGCGATATCACCATGGTGCAGTCTATCTGAGGCTAGACGCGATGTCCACCATTTACGTATTCAGTCAGTCGTTGACGACTCGTGACCTTGTCCGCTACTCTGGACATGCAGTGGCGGTGCTGTGCGCATCGGTCCCGAGTCTCTCTATATTTGATACGGCCACCGTCAACCTAGTGGCATGATAATGGCCTTAGAAACAACCCCGGGGGTCGCTTACGACAGAAAGGCCGCTGCGGTGAGGTGGCGTTGCGGGGGGAGGCCGACAATTTTCGAAAGTTTCATAAAACGTCGCCTTCTCGCCGCACCATCCATCCCATGACATCGTAGCTGAAATGAGATCTATATCAAATAGGCAGACGAGGCAGTATAACAATAATAATCATCATAATAGTAATAATAAGAAGAATCAAAATGTAAATCCCCCGAAATAAATCATTGTTACAACGGGGCAACCGGGGAAAGGGTGCGACAACATCACACGAAAGTGAAACCACCCGATGCCAAAGACAATGGGCGGCTACCTCAAGCCCAGAGCTGCTGCATTCATCCATTAAACCGAGCCGGGTTGACGTTTGCCTGACTGGCGAGCAGATATGGACGAATGGATAGTTGTATGAGGCAGCCTCGAATAGAAATTTACCTCGGCGTCCATGCATCGGTGCTTAGTGTGCAATGAGTGAGCCGACTGTGTTCGTGTGTGTTTGACCGTGTGCGCACGACTAACATGACGCGGTCCTCATTGGATTGTGGCTAGTTGACGGGGTGTGAGCTGCGAGCATATGTCTCCCTATACTGGACAGATAGTTGAGGAGCATTGCCGCTGGGTTGGAGCCTCCGATAGAGCCAGCTCCACATCAGTATCATATTAAGCACCGGTCTCCGTTGTCAGCGTGGACGAATGTGTGTCTGTGTGTGTGTGCTTCAGATCGGGGCCGTTTAGCCAGTGGGGGCAGTTCAGCTGTTATAGAGCAATGTCTGACGTTCTAGGTGTCCCAATCGACTGGCCGTTGAGCAACATCGGCGTTAGCGCGCTGTAAGTGGCCCTCCTCGAAACTAACAGAATAACGGCTTCTACAAACGGCATACCTAGTACATGCGGCTCTGAGATAGTGTGCAGTGGAACTGCGGCTGCTGCACTGCAAATCGCGGATCACTGCCGGCTGATTCGTTAGGTCTTGGCAGGCTCTAAACAACCAGAAATTCGCTTGACAGTCGCCTGCGGCCGCGGTAGAACGAACAGCTAACCTCGAGCCGGCTTTGCCGTCCCGACAAGCCGAACAAGCCTATGCATCCGTACAGACGCCACCGGGACAGGCGTCTGTCCCATCGCGTCACCCTCCCGCGAGCGGCAGACGAAGCTGGTTCAGACAAAGCGCATCCTGCTCGCAGCATATCCTGTGAATGGAACCGGTACGCTCGACTTCGACAGGCTCCGGTCCCGAAGCACGCATGACCAGTGGCTGCTGGCGGCACCGCCAACTGCATTATCCTGCATGCGTGGATCATCATCATCCTATGAGATAGAACAAACGGGAAAAAAAAGAGTGCTCGCTAACGTGAACACCTCGCCACGGTGCAGTGGCACCGGGTAACGCGTGGGTATGCATGGACACAGACAGATCCACAGGCTAATGTGTAGGAGGCATATGTGTGGGTGTGTTTGAAGTGTGTCTGTGTGCGTTTGTGTGGGTGTGTTTGTGTGGTGTTTGTACGTGTTTGCCGGGGCTGAGCGTGTGACCCACAGGAAGTTCGGGAGAGGGAGATGAAATGCGAAGAGTTCCTCGCGTTCAAGCTCCCTCCGATTCGCGATGACTGGCTATCGGGCAGCCAGCTGTTCTGACAACGCCAGCAACCGTAGCTCATTGGTGAAACAGCTCACCTGAACGGTACACTGCTAAGCTGTTTCGGACGGCATTGACGCGACGGCTCGGAGCTTCGTCACTCCTCCGCGTCCTGTGTCTAGTCAGTCAACCGCCAGCTTGTGGCCGATCCAATTCTAGTAGGCGTGCAGGCTTTCAATCGAGCACCGGATAGAGGATCTCGACTCGGGTAGAGGTAACGCCCTCGCCAACACCGATAGATCATCAATAGGCTCTTGTTCGGACAAACGCGAAGCGACCGTCGATTCGAACGCATCACAACCCCGCCATCATCCTGTGCTTCTGCAGTGTGACAGCTGTGGAAAGTCGCTTCTTCCGAGGACACCACGTTGAACTACCCGCGACACACTGACAAACATTGAAAAACTTCATGGGACCAGCAGGTCACCAATGGATATGACGCATTCGTTTCACTCCAGCAGCGGATACGGCAGTTTTTATTTTCGGTGTTGAGAGCGTTCAGCTCGGTAGGTAAATCGATCGGAACTCTCAACAGTGTTATACGCAACGTAGAAAAGAGAACCGTGCAATTCCTCGTGGAATGCACAAGCCGAACTGGCGGCTGCAGGTGTTACGAACCGGGACCCGACAGAGCGTCGTAACGCACGCCCCACAAGCCTGTGCAAACACGGGCGAGTTTGACGTTCAGGTGATCGACAGCAGGCGTTTTGTGCGAAGGTGTGAGACTACACGGGTCAGTGCCACGAAGATAGTGTTCACCAGTCGAGTGTCAAATGAACGAAGTGTCGACGTGCTGAAGATGAGGAGGTACACGGATATCAGCACCGTGGATATATTCGACCTCTTGGATACTGATCTGTAATCAAGACGGTAAGCTTCGCCAGCTACGACACTTGTAGACCTCACCTGTAGATTTCGCGGAGATTTGCTGAGGTGATCTCTGCCTTTCGGAATACATGCACGTCTACGAAAAACTGTGGGCTATGATAATTATATTTTATTGCTTTCAGTCAATATTTTATTACTTTAATTACTTCGGGTGCATGACGTCACCGCGGGGTCAGTATCTTCTTCAAAGCAGTAACATTAAAATGTTTCGATGATATCTTGAACGTTAAGCTCGGCCGTGAGTCATTGAAACCTGTCCTCATCATCGTGAAGCGAGACTCCATGGAGTTCCGTACAGAATGCACGAAATTGGGTGGCTCGCTGATGAGCACAGTGGCAGATGCGCCTCGGGATACGTCGTGGATATATTTACGATAGTTCTTCGCTAGCTAGTCCAAATGTTAGCTATTTGGGAAGCACCGTATTGGTATATACAAAATTCATCATTTATTGACACGATATTCTGTTATACATAAGTAGATACCTAGTAAAATGGCACAATAGTCAATCGGGGGTTCAACTGTAAAACATGTAGAGTCAGCTCGTATGAAAAATACAGGGCGCTATCACGAGTTCAACCCTAACTGTTCGTGTAAATATATACACATGGGTATTATATACAGGATAACTATTTTCGAGGTCGATTGCGACTCCCGGCACTAAACGATGCAAGAGATTTCCGCGCTAAGTCTCGGAAACTAGTGCATTAGTCGAATAGACGCCGTCTCATGATGGATGCCGAAACGAGCTAGGCAATCATTAACTAAGCAAATCTTGATTAACTAATCAAGAGATCCGACCCGTTGTAGGACAGTTCGATTGGTCAACCCGAAAGCCGAAGTATTGAGACGCAATGTGCAGTGTATTCACGTATACTTCCATCCCATATTGTAAAGGTAGCTAGGAATAGAATAATGGGATCAGACCACAATCGCGTGTACTTCCCGTAAGCAAATCGAGGAGACATTTCCGAAAACCATCTCATAAAGGGAATTCTCTCCATCACGTTACGTTGTCAACGATGATAAGCCCACAAAGGGGTCCTTATGCGATTGATTCCGTGGACGACTTTCGGAGTGCTAAGGTTCACGGCTGAGGCATGACACTCATCCATTGCTAAGCACTAGGCACTCCCGCCGTTTAGCGATGCCGGTTATCTATAGAGTAACGGCGTGGTACACAATACCGAGACATGGAAGTCACTCATCACATTCAAGCTTTCTGTCGAAACGCATGATACCCTAGAAATAATAGTTACTATTAACTTGAAACACATGACATCTGCCTCTTGAGAAACGAATTACACTTTCAGATAAAAGCGAGATTATTGATATGTTTGGAAAGGTTGTTGACGATATTCGTTCATGTTTCACACGGCGGTGCTGCCCTTCACTATACATTTAACACCATCCCTATGTATAATCGTCAGTTGTCGCGCTCGTCTGCATTAAACGTTCAAGTCAGATGACGTTACTTACACTCCGCCCAGATTAAATAAAAGGATTTCTCGGGACAAAGCACAAACTGTAAGTCAACTAATAGCCCTCTTCCATTGTCCCATATAGGTACGCAGATGTAAGCGCAGACGACGATGATCAGAGGACATATCTTAGGAGTCCAACTCAATCTTTATAGCTGCTTGCAAGCATCAACAAACATTGCACGGCGGGTATCGCCCTGGGCAACCTCGACTATAGACGGGTTATCACGTTGTAGTCACAGGAGACCACTTGGCGTTCTTGTCACCGACGAATGGCTCCCGTCCAATAGCCATTAATAAAGCGTAAGTAACATAACGCACGGTCTACACCACCGCTATTCCAAATCAAAATGAATGCTTTAGCTGAGCGCAAAACTCCGAGTCAGTGATGTATTGCTAGATGATCAGTAGCTGACAGGAAGTAAGATATGCCTCTGAGCACGGGCTAACGTCGGGGGCAGAGCGCCCTCCATTGATCCAACTTGTGACGTTTGTAAACTTCGGTCGATAGTCATGTCGTTGGATAGTCCCACAAGGCGAGTCTAATTCCTCGATACCAGTCGAGTCGCATATGCGGACGTAGACAGTTCTGCGAATTTTTGGATCATAGCTGCGTTTGAGAATCATTTTGCTCAGAGTGCGTCTCGAGGTCGCAGCACTCTGTGGGAATCACGATCAGTAAAGGTATGTCGGTGCATACATTTAAACTTCGCCATGTGGCAAAAAACACCTATCCGATGAACTGTGGGCTTAATTTAAGACGAAGGTTTAGTTTCATAATGGTTGACCAGTTGTGAAGCATTAGAAAAATTATGAAATATGATTCGAACTCATAATCGTATTTGACGGGTGGTCGCCCTTCAGCGCGGTTTGTTATGCAATGACCAACACCGCTTGGTCCCGCGCAATGTTGGCAATAAACATTGTTTTCCAATACGTCTCTAAACTCTTAAAGTCGTTTCGTAAACTCAATTCCCAGGTTCAGTCGTGCGTTCTGCGAACGCACCTCAATCTACCTTGTACTTAAGGTATGCAAGCGCTATTCTCGTAGTAAGTGGCAATAGTTACATATGTAGATTTTATACCTAAAATCGACTCAAATCTTTCTAAACCTTCTTAACACAACCAATCTTAGCAAATCCAACCAGAAAGCCCTATGGTCTTCGAAGTGCCTTGGCATTGAGTAATATCTGACGTTATAGCTACAGGCCATAAAGCTTAATAAAAGTTCGCACCTGCCAGTGTTTGCTAATCGAAGATGTGTAGCTGCCACTTCCACTAGGGATACGATAGGTTACCCCTAAGCGGTCATCCCTAAATTTTGATTCTTCAGGTGAAAAATAGGAATATATCTTAGTACCCAAGATGGGTTAAAGCGAGCTCACTTGGTTTAGAGTATCATTAAGTCGCTGACCTAATGCTGCTTTTCAATTGGGATGTGCTAAACACTGCGTCGAGTGATACCCTTGTCGTTGTGTGATGTCTCACCGATCGTTTGTCATCAGAGGTCATTATAGCTAATAAACGAACGTTTGCTTGTCATTCTATGGGCATTGATAGAACTCTTCGAATTCTACCAGGATTTCTAAGTCATTAACAAACAGGTAACCAAAAATACGATCAGAGGATGACAAAGTTCTTGTTGACGATTGCCAAAATGATCATAAACATGTTTCATAAACACCTTCTGCAAATTATTTTGAAATGCCACATCAAGGCTCTCTGAGAAAAGACATATGAATATACGTCTAAAGTTCCACTGGAGTCTAGCAGTCTACTCCGCACAAGTTACGAATCGCGCGTACAAGGGTGCCATGCTTGGTAACTGAATTTGTTATAAATAATATCTTATCAAGTAACTAATTATTAATTATCGTTAGGTTTCCACGATAGTCAGCCCGATACGACACGAATCGTTCGACTCTGAGGTTGTTGTCCTGATAATGCTAATTAAAGTAGAAAACCTTAACACCTGCAACTATCTAAAAACTCACACAAACGAAACCTTATTTTTGAAAAGTTCAAGGCAATACATCGCATCGCATGTTTTCCTCACAAATGAATATGACTAATGATTTCAACAGTCCTATTATTATGATTATTATTATTATTATCTAGCATTATTTCGCTGGATAAATACACACCAGATTCTGTTATACGGTATAGACAGATACTAGATGTAATTTTCGTAAGCCGTGCTGCAGGCTTCCCAGAGTAATGCAGCGTGATCATAGTTATACAACTTGGGAAACACCCATTTCAATTGTCTCTAATATTCGTCAGCATCATCACGGCTCGAAATTTCGAATACATTCATTAGAAGACAGACCGGCGGGCAGACAAATGAATAGTGAATATATATATATATATATATATCCACAATGACAACTGTGCGCCATGGCGCCATAAGAGATAGCCATCACCTGTATTGTGCTAACCAGACGCACACGAGCCTGCCGCACACGAATGCCGCTAGCATTCAATTTGCCAGATTATTATTCTGTCCCAACAGAGAGTTGCGTATGTGGACACCTGTGTTTCGCGTAAACGAAGCAAAACGCCAGTGTCGCAATAATAATGCACCCCTCCAGGACTGACTGATGCCTGTCGAGATTCGCGTCTTTCCATTTCGTTCCTATGAATAAAGACCACACGGAGAGTGACCGTAGCCACGACAAGAAACGCACAGCTGTAACCGTTGATGATGCCATCCACGCGAGCGAGCGAGCGGCTGAACCCGGTGAAAGCGAACGTCGCGAAAACTCGACATATCCGAGCAAAGCGTCCTCACCCAGACGGGAGTGAAGATGTCTTCGCAGAGAGTCACCGGCCAGACGATGATGTGTCCCATCGGGAAGCTCGTACAAATTTCGCTCCGTGTTGTTCATGCGGGAATCATCTTCCCTGCAAGTCTGTGCGCGGTCGTAGACGAACTTGGAGAAGTTAATCTTAGGAGGGACACTAGAAGAAGTTAGTTGTCAAGCATGAAAATTGCTTCGCTCGCTAAGGCAGCATGCTTTGCACACCAACGATGATACGGAATATTACTATTACTACTGCTACTACTGTTGTTACTCTTGCTTCACTGATCTGATGTGTGCGATATAGTTTCGCAGTTTCTTTTGCCGAACGGCGAACATAGCTATAGGATAGATAATTGTTCGCATTGATTATAACGGTGTTTTGTCGTTGTGTGTCGTGTTCTGCCGTTGTTTAGGAGAGGATGTGGCCCCATCCGTGCCTGTGGTTCGAATTAGTCTACTTCCTCGCGCATTCGCCACTCTTCGCTAACGGTAAGCACCATGGTAGCTAACGATTAGAGTTGATCGTTTCTCCAACGGCAATTTGGACTAAATGGTATGACATGCTATCCTATCCTGCCCGCGAGAACGGCTCGATTTCGTTGTCGTCTGAATGACTCTGCAATGCAACGTGACGTACATGTGCGCTATATCAGATATAATTTGTTCTTTCAGCCGCATTGTGTTTGCTGCTATTTATATTATTTAGTTGACCGCCAATTTTCCTTAATCCATTAGTACGGAGACTATTCTCGTATAGAAACACCAAGCACGATCGTTATGCCAACGTGACAAGTAGACCAAGAGGTTCGACCAATCCAAGCAAGAATCAGTTGAAGGGGCTGGCTGTATCTTTCAAAATGATCCATCCGGCTGTGAACGAAGATGACAAGGAAATCATCGCGTTGATGTCGCTTACTCGAGGCTGCAGATTGAATTTATACCGGTGTATACATACATCTTACACATGTTACCGGCTGTGCCATTGAATTTACGTGCATACACTGCTGCTTCGTTGTGTTCTCTCGAGTTCAGGTCAGCACAGCTGTTTCGGCGGCATTGAGAGTTTCGAAAAGACGACAGGAGTCGGATATGGAAACCAGGTTGTCGGTACCACCATACTCCAGCAGCAGGACTCGGCGTTGACGCGGGACTGTGTCAATCTCTGCAAGCAGCAGTCGCAATGCAATTCGTTCACTTTAAATTATGTTGGTTACAAATGCACCTCGTTCCAAGTCACCTCGCAGGGCCGTCGAGAGCTGCTCGTCGACAACCCCTCCGTTAACTACTTCGAGAAGATCTGCTTTCGCGGCGTGCAGAAGAACACCTTCGATGAGCTATGCGGCGACCGTCTCTGGGCGTTCGAACGTGTCAAGGAGTCGTATCTCGAGGGATTTGTTGACAGGTACGTCTGGTCTGGCCGTTGATTTCGATGAAGTGCAATGCCGTCAGCATTCACAGCAAATGATACTGCGCCGATATATAATAATAGTAAATAAAAGTCTGTATGATCATAATGCATTTCGGTGCGAGTTCCTGGTTAATAGCAACAAATTCGACTTCGGTGCCTTTGGGCACTGAGGAGATAGATTGCATATGATTTTTCGATATTTCAAATAGGATATAGAAGACTGCAGTGTTGTAGATGTCGGAAATCAAGGCAAGCTTCGGACAAAGTTAAAAGTCACTTGAAAAGGAGTGACCACGAATTGTTTGTTATCCTGTATACGGGTACATGGGAACTCTTCGATTAGACGGCGATCAGCAGTGGTACGCTTGAAAAAATAAATTATTATTGTTCATAAGATATTGTGTATGCAGGAGCCTTTCTAGTGAAATAACACAATAACTAACGACATTCGATATGGACGTACCCTTGTTCCATTCGCTTGACCATCATCTATTAGAGAGGAGAGCAATGTCAAAGATAAGGAGGAGTGTGCTAAAATGTGCCTACTCGAGGAGAACTTCCCCTGTCGATCAGCGGACTTTGACGAGCTCCAAAAGGTGTGCAAGCTTAGCCGTGAAGATCGTCGCTCTCAGCCTCAGGCGTTCCGACAGGTGCCCGGCTCATCTAGGGACTACCTCGAGAATCAATGCTCAGCTACAGGTAAGAACCGGAATCCTCACTGAAGGTCGCGGTTTTGACCCTGAAAGTACGTGAAAGAAAGTGAATTTGGTCTATTTTCTTTTCGGTATATATATATATATATATATAGTGCACACGAATTCTATAAGTATTCAGATTGCATTTAATTAGTTTCAACATTTTTTTACAGTAAACATTAATTTTAAAAAACATTTTCGAGAACAGATTCATATACTATTTTTTGCCTTCCCGCCATAAGAAGAACCTATATGTCACGTGGTTATTATATCTCAAAAACGCTAACGAGTTTCGCACTCTAAATATATGACAGATGACGTATAATAATAACGTTATAATATTATACAAACCAGTGCGCGTCCCAGACAAACAGATGATGAAACCTGCACTAATGATTAAATTGGCTTTGTCCGTTGATTAACACGTTTGGTGATATTGTTTATTGCGTCTTTTAGCGCCAACGTCGTGCCGATATGAAACTCGTGTTGGCGTAGGGGTTGTGTCAATGGACCTCCTACAGTTCGCCCAGGCCGTCGATGATTGCCAGGGTCAATGCGATCGAGAGACGACATTCAACTGCAGAGCCTATTCTTATATGGAAAATCGCTGTTATCTATCTGGCGACGATACCGTCTCTCTTAGCCAGAGTGGACTCCCACCGCTTACTAATGCCGCCTACGGAGAGAAGAAATGCATTACAGGTGAGTTTTCGCTCGGGACAATCCGATGAAGCTATACGAATGTCTCGCTTCACTGGCGTAAAAAAATAAACACCGACGCTTCAGTTAATATTGTAAAGGTAAAGGTAAAGCTTTATTGGTTTATTAAAGGAACTGCAGTTTTTACAATGCTTAAGTTCTCTTATATGTCACGACACGGGACTCGAACCTGCGATTGCGGTACTTTTTCCTCACTGACGGTGCCACGCTGATTTCGTGTAATCTGTCCGCAGAGCAATGCACCCTCGGCGTGTTCACGTACGAGAAGATCACGGGCTTCGTGATGCGCTCCGCCGCCCGAACCGCCATTCCTCTGTCAAGTCCCGGCGCCCTGGGGAACACACTTGAATGTCGGCAATTCTGCCACAGCGCCGGTCTCGACTGTCCAGCGTTCAGTGTCAACTACCAGAACATGCGGTGCGACAAGCTCGACCGCAACTCGCAGGGCCGAACACAGGAGTTGAGCCCTCGTGCGGGCGAGAACTACTTCGAGAAGATCTGCCTCCGAGGCAACTTCGCCACCGCGTGCCAAGGAAAGGCGTGGGCATTCGAACGTGTGCTGGGCATGGAACTTGTGCCGACGCTCTACGAGAAGAGTTTCTCACACGTTCTCAGCAGGCGCGACTGCGAGGAGCACTGCCTGAACGAGCAGGCGTTCAATTGCCGCTCGGCAGTGTACTTCGACGATACCGCCGAGTGTCGTCTGAGCAGACATGACCGCCGTACGCAGCCTGATGGCGTGATCAAGACAAGCACTCCCCGCATCAACTATCTGGAGAATCAGTGTATTGAGGGTAGGCGTCACATGTTGTATTATATTGTCCATCGAAGAGAGTAATCAATAATCATCTATTGTCATCGAATTTACTCGATCAGATCAGGTCGACTCGACTTTCAAGACATGCGAAATTAATTTGAGACGACGAAGCAAACAGTTAATTAGCAATTTTCGTCACTCGCTTGCCACTGAGAAGCGTCTGAGATAAAGGGGAGTCTTTCAATTCGCTGGCAGCAGCTGCGAACATTGAAGTGTCGATCTGGAAAGGATTTCTATTATACATGTATATTGCTGTTGTGATAGTCGTATTGTTATCCTTGCTGGCTTTCTTCAGAATCGCCAACATGCCCCTACGAGAAGACGGCTGATGCCTACCCTATATATACGGATGTCGTTGCCACGACTGGAATCGTCTCGGAACAGGCGTGCGAGTCGTTCTGCACCACGTATCCAAACTTTCACTGTCGGAGTTACGCGTACTATCCTTCGAATGGACAGTGCTTCATCTCGGGTGAGACTTCTCGGCATAATAACGATCTACGACTCTTATATCAAAAAATACATTTTTCAGGGCTGACTCCTAGCCGCAAACATTTAACAACGTCCACGGTACAACTGCTTTCGACGTTGCTTCACTAGACGGACAACCCCTTGAAAATGCAAATGTGCAACGGCGGGGATCGAACCCGTCCACCTACCCGTGTCTCTCCTCCGACAGCTCCCATATATGAAAATTTAATAAATACACAATATATTGTATCGATCAGTAATAATCAACGTCATATTGAAGATAGCGGCTTTCGAAACGACGAAATCCAAATTCGTTCGTGGTAACGAGAGCACTAATTTAATCTAGTAGTATAAAAATCTAATATAAAATAGTTAGTTAATAAAAAGAAACAAAACACAAATATTCTACGTTACCTACTCGGTTCCACCTGTTCGTGGTGTGTGTGTGTATGTGTTTTTGATGAGCACATCATAATTAACGATAATATTGTAGACAACCGCAGCCAAATACTTTGTATTTGAAATATATATATATATCTATATTTGGATCTATGCGTCTCCATGCACTTCAGGCGATGACCGCACTTCGGCGGGACCTGGAAGCACAAACTCCCGGCCGGGTATACTGTTCTATGAGAGAGCGTGCAACGTGGGGCAGACCGTCTCTACGGGATCGCCTGTTCCAACCGACACGGGTCTAAACACGATTCCCACAGGAGTAGCAACGAGAGAGCCACCACCACTGCCGAGTCCATCGCCGTCCGTCTCGACGCTCTACCCACCCCTAGGTAATGATCTTCGCAATGGCTTCGTCAGCGACCAATTAGCCAACCTGCGTCGACCAACTCGTCTATCGCTTCTGCCAGAGCCACTCATCAGGGGGTCGGACTCAGGGTCGTCTCAACCAGTTGGACGATCCGACTCCGCTAGTAAGGTCAAACCCTATCACTAGACGTAGCAAAATGCAAAATTTATAGTAGTTTTCCTCTTTGGCCTGCTGGGATCGCACACGACTGGATGAAGACAACGGTGACGGACTCGGTTGCCTGCGGTTAAGTAACATCGACGCGTCCCCATATATATAATATGCAGCACACCGAAATCATATCGGAACAGTAGACGATGTGGATTTCCAAACAGCATAAATGAGCCGTCCGCGATGGAAAGCGTCACTGGCTATACCGCTGGCGTTTGAACAAAAAAACGCTGTCGTTAGAAAAAAGAGTGCGATTTTAATCCTTAAGTCTGCTTCACATATTTTGCTACCTGACTACAGATTGGTCTAGTACTTAGTAAAATAGCATTATTGACAAAATATCGATTAGTACGCACCCTATGGAATTTAAAGCGAAGACCCTTTGGTGTCCAGTCCCCGGCGTGACCCCTATGTTATCGCGAGGGTTTGTTTGTAGATAGTGGGCAGTACGGCATGGTTCACCCAAACCCGTACGACTCTTTGGACTATCAATATAAGACTATAAGAAACAGACGCACTGATGAAAGGGCACACATACACACCTTTGCTCGTGCATCAAAAATCAACTGCACGGTGATCTTTTCTTTCTGAATCTGTATATTCCTGTACGTTACCCATGAACCAACGAGTTTGTGGTTTTGAGCCTGGTGGAGTGCTATGGGAACTCTATGCTGGTTGACATCCTTACACTATCAGACCCTGCACTCAAGTACCAGATGAACCTTTCTAGCGACCAATTTTGATTCGACACAATGTGTGTGACTAGACACGTGCTCGGCAACTTCGTCATGATCAGTTACGGTCATTTCTGCAGCACCGTGTAATTATGGCAAGGCAGCATTCGTAACATAAGTCTAGATGAATTCTGAGCTTGTCACGATTACGATTGTTAATTTTATTAGGTCAATCGGTGTAATTATGGAAGTGGCACTTATAGCATCTGTTCTTCATTTTTAACCATGTTTCCTCGTCTTTTCCTTCTAACCCGCGTGCACCCTAGCTTCGGAACATTACGAACATGGCCCATGTATCTTAGTATATAGGTATTTTCTAAGATGAATAATCACCATGAATAATACTTTGGGCAAGTCTTCGTGAATGTTACTTCTACGTTCAGGTGGTGATCCAAACGCGTCAGCGGGTTTAAGCACTGCTAACAGTCATCTCTTATAGATACAAACGTAGGATCATAGCGCCTAATTGTATCCGAGCCGCATCTCGGGATACGGGAAATCTAGCTTAAACGTACTCAACCGACGTGAGCGTGACAGATGATGATGATGATGATCTAACAGTGGATTTCTCAAAAATGTGTTCATGATCATAGTACAATCGTGTCTCGCTGGCGAAAAGATGACATTCGCACGGGTGTCCGGCCACGAGTCAGCAGCCCGTCCCGGCGCCATCTTGTTGACGTCGCCCTCAGATGGCATGACCAAGGACTGCTTACTCAAGTGCCAGCAACGCGAGGACTGTCGCAGTTTTACCATTGACTATAAGCGACACGAGTGTTTCATCTCGGGCTATTACAGGGGGTCGACACCGGCGCATCTGCGGCCCGCGCCTGCGAAAACCTATTTCGAAGGAATATGTGTCAGGGGTGAGTTGCACCGCAATACGAATTGAAGTCAAGCTGCGTGTAGATATTTCCAGTTGAAACATGGTGTGACTCGGCGAGAACATCTCTTGTTATCTGACGAGTTCATGTTGGGATATCCCTCGCAGGGCATTTTTAAGCAGGTTATTTCGGCAATATTACATATGCCGAATCGCTATATCCTGAAATTGTCTTCGAAAAATAATGTTCTAAACGAATTATAAACAAAGTTACAATATATCGATTTTTACACGAGATGCATGATAAACAGGGTCGCTAGGATGGCTCGCCCTAACGAAACGAATTGAGATCGACTTCTCTCAGTAACTGAAACAGCTATATATATATATATATATATATATATATATATATATAATATGAATATTAGAATTTCCCTTATTAAAAGCATTGGCTTCGGATGTTAATTAATCCCAACAGCTAACGTTCCCTGTGGCGGTCGACTATGGGCAACCGAACGGCTGGTCGATCAGCAAATGACCGGTGCATACCCACGCGATGTGACCCGATACATTTCAATGCACGATTGCGAGCGGCGCTGTATCGAGGAGCGGACGTTCATCTGCAAAGCGGCCGTCTTCGACGTAAATCTCCAGGAGTGCAAACTGTTCGCCGAGGATCGTTCCCACCGTGCCGCTCGACTCATCTATGGTCGCGGGATGTACTACATTGAGAATCAATGCGCTGTCCGTAAGTGTCGTATGGGCGTGGACGGCTGCCGAGGTTTGCGGTCAAATATCGCAGCCTCGATGATTGACAATTTCTTGTTGCAATGAATCCATTTGCATTGCGTAGCCTAGCTGCGACCTATTCAACGAACGGGTCCATGACGATGTGGGCTCCTTGTGCTCAGTAGGTGGGTTTACCCCATCGTAACCACCGAAAAATATTCATCGGAAGTATGTTGAACACAAAGTTTACATAAGTGCGAATAAGCGAACTTTTGCGCAATTGATTGCGGCACGCGTTCAGAGCCTCTTCTTCTTGTTAGTTATACCTGGTACCGCTAACCACCGTCGTTGCTTTGTCTCCCAGTCACGGCAGCCTGCAAATATACGGCGATCCAACGTGATGTCTACATGACTCACATCACTCGCGTGGTGCACGGCGTCACGTCAACGTTTCACTGCGAGCTCGAATGCAATCGTGAGGTAGACTTCAATTGCAGGAGTTACACGTACGTTGAAACCGGAACCCTCGGCCCTCCGCAGTGTCTTCTAAGTGCCGACAATCGTCAGGCCGTCCCGCCCGGCATCCTCGAGTATCGATCGCGCTCGTTGTACGCCGAAAAGGACTGTCGAGACGGCAGCTCAGCAGGTTCATCGTCCGATTATAACGGTAGAATAGCTGTAGATCAGAAGGTGTTCGGAGTATGTGCATGGTAACGTTTGGATCGAAGAACAAGACACTTCACATAGGTTCTCTATGGTTGAGTCTATTTCCGCTATGATTCTACAAAATTATAAATTACGCCTGCGCTAATTTATACGTTTCCTATACCTAGAAACTATAATATAATATAACTTTCAATATATATATATATATATATATAAATATATATAAGTACGATAGCTGGGATATGTGGTTCAAACTGTTCAAGCTTAAACTTTCTTCGGCTACATAGTTTGTTATAAGACTGCACTGTACAGCATTGAGAATGGGCTGCATCGATTTTGAATGGAAGCTTTAACCAATGAACAGACTGATTCGTGTTGCTGGTCGATTACTCAAATCACTATAATTGTAGACCAAACACAGCATCAAGGTCGTTGTTTCATAGGTTTACCCGCGTACATGCATAACCTACTAACAATCTGCGCTTATTCTCTCTTTGTTTCTCTCGTCACACCTGATTCAATTTTGATTTCCGCAATGCAATTTTCGTTCATTTATTGTTCTTTATCCTCCGCTCATTACCGCCACAACGAATTACAAATGCTACTTTACTATACAATAAAAATAAACAAAAACCACTTCTTTCGACGCACCCCCCGGTTCTTTACGTCGACAACATTTTATGTTGCGTTCATACTTAAGTTCGTCGCACTGTTCTCCTTCCAAGGGCGAACTAACCAGGACCAGCCTGGCGGAGGCTCATCGGGAGGCCTTCCCAGCGGCCCGACCCAATCTCCACGACCGCCATCGCCTGCTAATCAGGTTCACACCGGGTATCCGAGCAGTGACCTACCGACGTTCTGCTCGTTCGATCAGTACACGTATGAAAAGACGATTGGATATAACTTGCGATTCGCTCCTCGCGAGCGAATTCCCACTCGTGCAACAGTTGGCGTGGTTAGCGATGCTCACGCTGAATGCCAACGGCTGGGTGATCGCTGCCGGTCATTCGTCGTTGAGTACGGTGACTTCCAGGTGGCCTCGTGGCTAACCTCGGCTGCGGAAGATAATAGGAATGGTCTATCCGTTCAAGCGAATTCGGCCTACTTCGAGAAGGTCTGCTTCCAAGGTAAGGAAAGGACGTGCTACGTATAAAGGAATGATAGAATATAAAGGGATTCGAGTACGGCAACCGGCGGAGTTGAAGAAAAATGAAGATTGAGTGTGTTTCCAAACCTCGATCATACTCTGCTGCGATTTGCTAGACTCGCGGTGGGTACTTATGCGTGATTCGAGCTTATCCAATCAAGGTCACTGGTCCAGTAGACGTTAGTGAGCCCTGTGAAGGTCAAAATCCGTGATGTTCAAATTTAATTAAAACCCGAAATGTTTATGAGCATTCGAAGCAATAACTAGAATGCTTCGCAAGTTGTTACTGCCCATCAGCTTGGGGAGTCCACGCCAGTAATCACTAGAACGTCACCCTCCATATCTAGCATAGCTAAAGACTTGAACCGTCTGTCTTTCCAGCAGGATACGCACCTGTGTGGGCTACCGCTATTATACACGCGAGAGCATAAGGAGACATATAACAAAAATATTTCAAAATATTAACTACAAAAGCTAAGGAGTTCAGACTGAGTTACATGTTCAAAACAAAAAAAAATACTATATTGACAAATCAGGGGGCAAAGACCACACCGATTCGTATGTACCCAGCGGGATTCAAAGCGAAAAACCAAGTGATCCTCTGTAGCGTTAGACAGTAGCCTTACCCCGTCCAGGCGCACAGTTACGAATACCCTCACTAATCTTACGTGTCACCTTTGCTAGAACGGCACTGCCACAAGCTGTGGACGTTCGAGCGGATGATGAACTTCGAGATGCGAACCACACCCGAACGCGAACTGTCGGGCATTCGGCGTCGAGCTGAGTGCGAGGATTACTGCCTCCGGGAGCGTGCGTTCATTTGCAAATCCGCCACATATCAACAAAGTCGACAACTCTGTCGGCTCTATTCGGACACGCGACGATCAAAACCCAACTCGATGCAACGGACCCACGAGGACATCGACTATTTGGAGAACATGTGCGCCCCAGAGTCGGCTTCAACCTGCATCTATCAGGACACGCTGGACCGCTTCCTGCCCGTCATCGATCGGCTAACGCACGCGTTTACGATTCAGGAGTGTCAGCGGCTGTGCGATATCGAGCGGCGGTTCCCCTGCCGCTCGATCAACTACGAAAGTGTGCACCATGATTGCGCGCTCAGCTCGGAGGACATTGCCAGCTATCCACTCGGCACGGGAGGGCTTATCTACAGACGTTTCTCGATATTTAGCGAGAAGGGCTCCTGCGAACAAGGTGAACCTCAAGTAAAGGTGGCGACACCGGGCTCTTTTTCGCCACTTCTTAAAAGCATGTTCTTACTTGCATTGACTCGTTTCTCGAGGCGTCAGTTCCCTGCAGCGGGAGGCTGGGCATGTGCCGGTGGCGTCATGAATTTAGCACATGTTATAGAATCGATGCCTATGCCTGCGTTCCTCTATCAGTTGCCCTTATAATGGTACGGGATATGGGCTTTTTTTAACATTTTTTGCAAGACTACAAACCAACGATTTGTTACACTTGAGTTAGTGAAAACCGAAATGATCGAACAGTGGTTGAGCTTTACTTAAAAGCGAAGTTCGCTGTTTCTCCTTTGATCTTGGTGAACGGTTACAGTGAGCGTACAGTGTAACCAACAGGACATGGTGCTGACTCTCAACTTCGACACGCCATTCCACGGTCGCATCTACTCGCGCAACAATCCGAATCAGTGTTACGTGGTCGGAAATGGTCAGACACAGATGCAGTATCCGATCTCGTTGGGCACCCGATGCGGGACGACCACCGAGGGCCCGGGCAAATACGTGAACGAAGTGATGGTCCAACAGCATCCTGTGATCATGACCGACACCGATCGCAACATTCGGGTCGTGTGCTCGTTTGAGGCGAGCGATAAGACCGTTACATTGGCCTCGACGCTCGCGAGAAACAGTATCTCCGGTGCGTTCGGGGGCGCTCCTGGCCTCGACGTCACGTGAGTACCCCTCCCGTCGAACGGCGCAGCTGGCCGATGCGGCCTAGCACACACGCATACATATTATGTATACGCGTAGAACTATGAGCATAGTAGGTATTCTGGCGCGCCCGTACGTGCGCCCCATTTTTGACGATGTCGCTTCGCGTTTGCTGTTTGGCTCGGTCTACATGTACGTCTTATTCTTCTTCTTCTGCCTCGTTTAACGCTATGCCTATCGATTTATCGCTGAACATAGGACGGGCCATCGGCCAACACTTTCGTCAATCGTGGCAAACACCGCCCCACCACCAACCGTCGGGATGCGGATCATCGATCATCAAGGCCACGACGCCAATGCCGTTGGCCTCGGCGACGAGCTCACACTCGTCATCGAGATCCGCGATCCCGAGTCGGCGTTCGCCATCTTCGCTCGCAACCTGTACGCGCGCAGCTCAACTGGCGAGTCCCTGTTCCTGATCGATGACCGCGGCTGTCCCGTAGACGCGACCGTATTCCCCGCACTGGAACCCGACTTGAACAACTACAAAGTGTTAAAGTCGACGTTCAAGGCTTTCCGTTTCCCAGCGTCGGGCGTCGTCAACTTTGAGGTGCAAATTCGCTTCTGCCAGGAACGCTGCGAGCCAGTTCGCTGTCACAACAGCAAAGATTCGTATGGCCGACGCCGACGGCGTAGCGTGACCCCTGACGACGCCGATGTTCAGGCAAACACGTACGTAACGCAAAGGAGCATTGTTCATAAGAACTGTTTGAGTATATGTAGAATTATTACGATATGGACGTTTTGTGCAATCATGTACAATATGTGTATAGCTTAGGTCACGAGACAGTTATGACGTGTACAGTAACATCAGCACTGGTGGTGTACTTGGTCGATTTGGAATCTGATAAATCTCCGGGTGCATCCGATAGGGGGTGGATCTTTGGGATAGAGATAATGCTATCGACTAACAAGCATTTTTTAGGTATCAAGGGATCCCTGGCAATTGAAAAGCGGAAACGTCAACTAATAATCAACAACTTGCCATATCAAGCATCTTACCACCTTGTCACCTACCATCTAGAAATCTTACCATCTTACGATCTCAATATCTTGCCACAGTAGCTGTTGGCATGGCGGACAGCAGGTTACTTGTGTCACAAAATTACGTAATGTATTATGGCTGACCTTTGTTTGTTACGTCTACGCTGGCGCAGAACAACCACTATGGGCAGTGATGAGTCAACAGCGACAAAGGGAGAAACCGTTGCGGAGTACGAGGGGTCCTCTGAAGAAGTCACCGATGAGGTCACCGATCAGGGGGGTGTAACGATTGCTCAAGATCCCACCACTGAACCGTACTCCACATCGACGTTAGCGACAACCACGGAGCAACACTCTGACGTCTCTGCGCAGGAAGTTAACCCCGATTCAGAAGTCGTTGATATTCCCATTGATGATATCGGTGTAGAGAATATGACGAAATCTATCGAAGACGAACTGAAAAAGCCGTACGGAGGATATGGACTCGGCGGAGGCAAAATATACGCTAGAGTTTTTCCCGAGGTAAGTGTTGCTAATAGCGGTCATCGCTTCGTAGAACATACGACCATATTGTCACGTACCTATTAATAATAGGTAACAATATGGTCAACAATATGTGACAATATGGTCGTAGGTAAGTTTTTAGAGCTGATCCTCAGCTGTTCCCCCTTCTGACAGGCCTCAGCTTTTAACCTTTAGGTATCACTATGAGCCTTTAGGTCACGCACCGATTACCCACGTTCAACGGTATGCATATTAGCCCTTACCTTGCTGCAGAGGATCTTCATACGTTAATTATCTTAGAAAAATATAGTGACGTTCAAATAGGCATTGTGAATTTGAATAGGTGCAAATGACAGGCGATATTATTGAGGTAGGTGTTTTGAGCTCTCTTGCAATAAAAGGACAGTACATCTATATTAATGACTAATGTGTTTTTTCACCACGGTGCAAAATGGGCGAAATATCTCCAGGAGACCGACGCGGAGGTTGCCGCTGAATCTGCTTCGGCCGGAAGTTCCAAGGGAGGAGCTCACAGACAGCCGGCGATTACGGTGGAAAGCCACGTCAACATGTAACAGCTCACGATAAACACGCTGAACATGAATATACCAATACATTCGATTATAGCTTATTTTTCGAGGCAAATAAAGGCCAAAACGATGATAATCGATATCCGTTTAGACACACCTACATATACACAAACAAGCAAGCTAGCAGGCACAGCCGTTGCATGGCATTCTCTATAACAGATTCACCTCAAGCAGTATGCGTCAAGTAAAGGCTTGTATCATATGCGATTATCAGGGAGCCGCCACCCCGCCAGGCGCGATCGTTCACACCGCCCGCGGCCGAGCAGAACGTAGCGTTCGTCCAGGATAATATTCCGCTGCACCATTTGCCACCTATGAGGGCGCAATATTTTACACCATCGCCGCCGAGTTGGCAGATGAACCCGTTTGGACGGCTGTACCATCAGGGCCTGTCTCCAGCCGGCCGCTTCTACCAGATGCACTGGGCCACCAGACATCAACAGCCACCATCATACTGTAAGTAGAACTCAAACAATCCTCGCTGTTTGGCATTTAGTATGTAATTTTTAATTGGTTACGTATGCCAATCCTTGCAAATCGTGTGCTTCATAACGAAATGTAGCCTCTGTGAAGTAATCGTCGTGAAAACGGTTACAACAACAGAGACAACACGAGGTCGACTTCGAGTGACATGATCTGAAGACATGAAGACTGCTTTTCTAAAGCAGCTTCATTCGCTTCACGGACTTAATTCCATGAGAGAGATTCGACAAGGAAAATAAATATAGACAGCTAGTAAAGATCCGAATCCAGGTGTCGTGCCTTAACTCGTTCATATATCCGAAATTCGACTCAAATCGAAAATCATGGAGCAGAAGGATATGTACTTGGGAAATCAAGCGATTTCTAGTCAAGACTTTCAGTTCAAAAAAGACATCCGAATTGACACGTGAGTCCTTTTTGCCATTTTAGATCAAGGTTTTATTCGAGAGCTGCCGCTTGCTCCCGAGCCGCCTCAGCCCCCGAGACTATTCGTGACGCCCCGCTTGCCGACTGCGCCCAGTTCCAGCTCGCCAACAAGCGCCGCTAACGCCAGCGACAACCTGATCGCAGCGTCATCGGAGGAGGTTGGACGCAGCCTCGAAAGTAACCGCACCTCGTCAGAAGAGGGCATCACGCGCGCTCCTGAGGTGCTGAGCGTCGCGAAGTGGAATCAGGGTGACGCGTTGCAGGGACAACAACGCCGCAGCGAGAACCTTGTAGATGGGCCTGGAGGGAACTGGCTCTCGCAAAACGACAGCGTCCGACCGCAGGATAAAGCGAAAGACGAAGAGGTTCCTCTCTCACTGGCCATAGTCGTCGATGAAGAAAAGAGTCCAGGCCGGAGAACGGGCTTAGACCTGAAGTGGAACCGCGAGACCCCGCAGTACACATCTCCACGTGCACGAGTTAAAGGTAACTGCAGATTTAATACAAATTACTCGGTTTTTGTATTTGTATTTTTTTAAACAAAGCAAACACACATACTAGACTTTTGCTTGCGGCTGGCCCCTAAAATGTCTCCCAGCAGATATTTTTCGGTGCTTATCAAATCGGTCGGACCGGTCAATGCTGCCAGAGGTCTAGATAATGACTTTGTTCTCAGATTGTACCAAACTGTTGCCGACAGAGAATAGCGGTCAGTACTTGATGCCGGTTTTCATGAATATCTATGATTGGAAAGATGAGCCCAACCGTTCCCGTCTTGCAATGTCTAGAGTCTAAAGGGCGGTACGATGCAGCGCAATCCACAACGAAGTCTGCACGTATTCCTGTCGACTTTCGCGACCATCTATATAGGAACTCAAAGCGTCGCTATTAATGCATCTGTATCCATACACCCATGCACCGCTGCCATACTGAGTTGTACTTTCTTGCGCCCTACAGAGAACCCGAAGGTGATAACAAGCGGCTCTAACCGGCCCGCCGGTTCAGTGGTCGATGACGACGCGCTCCTCGAGGCCGAAGAGGTTGTATGCGATACTCACACAACCGTCATTGTCACGGCGTTTATTGTGTCTCTGGTCCACATCGCCCTGGCTTGTGCTGGCTACCTGTTTTGGCGATGGCACAAAGCGTCGTTTGAACGAAGTCGCGCTCTCATCCACAGTCTCCGAGGTTCGGGACAGCCCGGTATGCACAGCCAACAAATGTTCCTCGGACCTGCCCACCCGATGAACTATCAATATTTGCAGCACTCATGTAAGTAAGGGTGTCACATCGACCGCCGATCGGGTATATTTTTATTGATAGTATTAAGGGCGGCAAACAATAGATAATATTTTTGAGAGGTACGAAAGTGTAAAAATTATGCTTGAAGTCATACAAATTCGTTATATAGTTATGAATATGCTCGTCACAATGCGAAGCGTATTCTGATCATGAAGCTATTTGCAATATCTTCGAACGGACAGGATAAACAGCAGAGCTGGAGTCGTTCGCAGGTGATACCTACGTTAGTGTATAGAATAAGACATTGCCTTTTTGGTTCGTTGAGACTAGCTAAACAAATGACTTCGTTTATTTTCTTGGCCGACCCGTTTCTTCGCGTAGTTTCGTGGGTTTTTCGTAGTCTTTTTTTTTCGTTTCTTCGTCCCTTCGTTTCGTCTCTTTAGTCGCGTATGAGGCGCCCTTCAATAGAATCCGGAGTGGCTATCTCTTTATGTATATATATGAATTACATTTCGTATCTTTGTCGCGAGTGTGGTCTCGAGTGCACCCAAACGCGAAGGTATTCTAGAACGGCTAGCAAGGGCAGATAGAATGAAAACTACTGCTGATATAAAACAGAGCAGGCAACTAATTAAAGACGAAGCCAGATTTGTTGAACTCTTTTGAACGATGGGCCACAGGGGCTCTGTAGTTAATCGTTAAACTCAGGCTAGGGCGGAACGAATCAATCGTCTCTTCCCGTGGATTGTATCAGGAATCTTAACTCTACATGTTGTAACCAGACCAATCAATACTTATGATACGGTATAGCAACATTTAAAATGCAGTGAATCAACAATAGGTGCTCGTAGGCACTTCCGTAGTACTATCTATGTTGAACTCGAGGATATAACTGCAATATGAGAGTATGAGAAACTATGTGAGAAACGTATATATATATACGTTTCGCGCCCCTCGAATCTCGCGCTCCTCGCCGCAGTCCTCCAAGGAAGCCTGATCAAAATAGACGACAGAGTCGGTGAAGTCGCTTCTTTTGCCCATACACCGGGATTCGCTCAGGGCGAAAATCTATCGCCACTGCTGTTTTCCGTACCACTGAAGGATCTACCACGTCGACTCAGAGGATCTAGAGAGCTAGTGACTATCATACTGTACGCGGACGATCTAGTCATCTATAGTCGAAGCCGCTTCCAGGTACAACAAGCCCTCGCCCGCCTCCACTCAATTTCCTTGCGTTCAAATTGCGGCGACTTTCGTCAAATGTACTTCATTTTAACCTCGTTGTTATTTGTGTGCTAATTGCAGCAGCATCCAAGGACGGTCCGTCGCGTGAAGTCCACTCACCGAGGCCGCCCGTCATTTATGGCACATCAGAAGTTTCATTCAGACAAGTTTACGGAGACTTCGAGACCCCGCCGTAAGGCCCGCGATTAATGTAGATCCCCAATCGCCAGCTTTTCCAAGCCAACTCTTCCAACTGCCAGTGCACAATTTTTAGCAGAAGCTAACGCCTACGGCAACAGATGTCAAGATAACCCGACTAGCACAGCTCGTCTTCTCATGTAGCTTTTGTTTGTACAGTTCCGAAGATCGTTGCACTCAGGGAGCTCACTATTAGCCAGGACGTCGGCGGCTCCCTCGTTGCGAGCGCACCATCAACGCACGACTTTAACCACGTTGACGAGATCATTCCTAACAACTGCAAACTACCGCTGGATAACTACGAACTGCAACTATTAAGACAGAATTCTCACTCACTCACTGTGACAGCACTTGTGCAGAACAGCAAAAAATTACCTAATAGGTACGCTGCGATTTTTGGCGCTTGGGCGCTTTGGCGCACAATATTCACGAGCAACTGTGGCGTTATCCCCAGGCTGACGTGGTTTCGAAATGCGTATTTGATAAAAGGGATACACGACCATAATGGAAAAAAAAACGCAGAAGCATACGCATCCATAACACGAACACACAACTAGGTACATTATTCGATCACAGATACGAAGCAAGGCCAGGCTGGAGGGGAGGGAAACACTACATATTCTATTCTTACGACTGCTGAGTTTCGAGACGATTTTCTGCTAAAGTTAGTGTTGTTCGCATTTTTATTATTTTTGCCAATTCCGAGAATGGCACTAGGTAATGGTAATAGCAATCTAACCTATAAATAGGACCGATATGTCTATATCCTGTGGGGAGACATATATATATATATATATTTATATATATATATATATGTGGATAAGGGGAATGCATTTTTGTTTGGTTTCTTTTCATCATTGTACTGATCTCTATGACTATTGTCTTTGCGTTCTCTAAAAGACATATTTTTAAAATTGATGGAAGTTGGGCCAGCACCACAACATAGCGGGCTGACTGCTGTGAAGTCTGCAACCTCACACGGTCATGAGATCAATGTGTAATTTATTTCGGTACTAACCCACACCCCATTGGATAGAACAACAAGATAAAGTTACATTCACCAGCACTAGTCTGATTATTAGTCGAGCGGATAGGTTTGACATATAGTAACCCTAAGGTGAATAGTATACCAGGCTCCTAATCCTAGCCTATATGCTTGGTTGTGAATTTTGGGAACTTCCTGATGAAATTGGTTACATCGGTGACAGATGAGCGATAGCGGAGTACCGATTTTGCTACTAACAGATGCCTTATTGTAAATGGGCAAATTACCCTCTATCATTTTGGGTCACGGTTTCATTTTTACCTTGTATACGTCAATTGGCATGTCTGATATATATATATATATATATCAGATAGTGATCATTTCGGTCTCTGATGGCTGCAGGCAATGTTCGAAGTAATTAGCTTCATGATATATTCCGGTGTGTCAACGTTAATGTGTACTTGATTGCATAAATTTCCAAACAGAGCAACGATTTTTTTTGTTATTTTACTGAGAAGAAAAGCGAATTTATTTTGTGTAGCGTGCTTCTTCTTTATGTTTATGACAGGCACTGAGATGCATATTATATATATATATATATTCAATTTTATAAAATCCTGTTTGGACAATGTCCTTGCGAGTGCCGTTGAGATCGGCGCGGTATTGTTTTGTGGCTGTAGATATATTATTTAGATATGATATTTTTAATCAATAACACGTGTACCAACTAAGGTCTTCTCACACTTATATAGTTACCATATTGTAAAAACTTTCGTCTTCTAGGGATTCTGTAAAAATTTAATGTCAACATTAATTCATATATATATATATATATATATATATGCATAGCTAAATACAAACAATCAAAATAAACATATTTCGGTAAATTGGTTTTATTAGGGTTATTCTTACTTGTTACTGCTGATAACGCAAGTTCAAGGAATCTGCTGTGACTGTGTTTCTTGTTTTGCGCACACACCACCGAGTGTCGCTTGAGTGTCTCGTTTCGTCTAAATCCGTAAACCTAGCTTACCGGAACAAATGATAGTCGAACGGTTACAGTTGACTGTTGTGCGTCAATACAAAAAAAACATCGTCCCCTCTAGTACATTAGTATGTTGCGTCTCCCCTAAACTATCCGTGCAGCCCAGTCGAATGATACAGCCCCCAGCGAACGATAGGTCCACTTTGTTTACTTGCCTCGTAGCAGGCAAAAATGAGAAAAAGGCCTTATTTTTAGTTGACTTGAAGGGACCTCGATCTTATGGCCTGCTGGTAAAAAAAACCGCACACCTAGGAAGCTATACATATATACGCCGTAATGGCTAACTAACAGGAACGACATAAAAATTAGCAATGTTTCGTATCGTGAAAGTGGCCGCCGTACCTTTGGCTTTTTGTTCGCTTGGAAGAACGCTGTACAGCAAATGCACGATGTCCCGCGTATGTGTGCGCCACCCTGTGCAGCGGAACGAGAGGTTGAATGCCTTCATAGGCATATACCGAAGATACTCGGAGAAAAGGGATAGCTCGCTCGCTCGGCTATTTTTTACTCGGGCGGGGGGTAGCTGGCAGGGGCCAATAAATCTGTGGGTTCCGCGTATGTAAATGCGCGCGGAGCCTGCCGTGAGCGGCAAAGGTGGCCGAGTACATTATTGGCTAGTGGTTGCCTTGATGGACTAGAGGCCCCCCTCCTCACTTGCTTAATTCAACAAGCCAAACAATGAGGTGATCGCACCGTACACCAATGCATAGTGCTTCTTCCGCACCATCGTACCGCCTGTTCTGTGACGGATAGGGTTGGACAGCGTTGGTAGATAGCGAAGTTATCAGCTAAAGTTTACGAGCAAAGATATATCGTGGTGGTCTTCATTTGAGAAATATCGCTCCCATCGTGCAAAACACACGATAAAGCTTCGCAAGCTATTCCAGTACCTTGTCGATTACTGCTGGCTATTTGTAGCTGAATTTTTTACACGGCCGAATACGTGTGCCCCTCATGATGTCAAGTTGCCAACCTGCGTTAAGTCGAATATGCCGGACAACGTCTTAGTTCTAACGTAATCGTTTGCGTTTTTCGAAAGTTGCTCAGTTAACAAATGTGTCGTTTACCACATCTGCTTTCGCCCCCTATCCCGAGGCCCTTCACTGCTATTCAACGCTCTCGTGACGTTCGTTCTCGCGGACAACAGCGGCGGATATCGGCGCACCCTTCGACGCTTCGTTAGCGAATCACCAGTGGCGCTCGCCATCGATCGGGGCTGAGCGTATCTGAGGTCTGCTATCGGGGTCATCCAGCCTCTCAAATCTCGGCTCGCGCAACGACGAGGCGAACTTCGCCACAAGCAACAGTGGCTTGCTAGTACAAGCATTGCTGTCGGTCGCACGTTGAGTAGCTTCAGCTTCGAGATGCCGCCAATGAAGCACAGAGCGCATCGGATGTGCACAATGATGCTTGGAAGCTTATGACTTGCATACCTATGATGCTGCCGCATAGCTTTTGTCTAGACAGCATCTCTCGATGTGACCTCACGACTGAGGTCCGATCCCAATACAAAAACAGCAACTACATGATGTGGTCTTCAGCGAGCGAAAACATCCATCCGAATTGACAGCGATGTGCGCGGGCAAATATTTATAATAGGACCATGAATGCATATTCGTCGCTGCTGGGCGCTATCTGTTTTAATTTGATCAGCACGTCTTAATCATCAATTCGATTTCAAAAAGGCGCACTCATCTGTAGTAAGGTAAAGGTAAAGGTTTATTGGTTTATTGAAGGAGCTGCAACTTTACAATGCTTAAGCTCTCTTATATGTCACACGGCAGGGCTCGAACCCGCGGCCTCTGGCTGGCTAGTAGCTTGTTATTTTATAAAACTATATATTTAACTAATTTTAGACAATTGGCGCTCTTATATTGGCAACGCAATGAAAAAGTCGAAAAAGACTATTTGTAGGGGATAGTTGAAGTATACCTTTTCAAATGAGTAAATCACTTGAGAAAATCGTTTGTATAACACTTAAACTAATAGGAGGAAAAAAATTCAATGTAAAAATTGACACAGTTTACCTTGGTGTAGATCGAGGTGATATCGATGTAATCACCTACACAAAATCCTCCTCATATTCAGTAAGTAATTATCTCTCGAATATAAGGATACAGTTCTAAGGCTTCGTGAAGGGTCTGGGCAAATCATTGATAGTGCTTACCTTATAGCTTGGCCCCTTGCTTCACGGAGGAGGGTATATATATATATATATATATAGAGAGAGGGAGAGAGCGCACCCACGTACGAAGCGTATATATGCGTGACGTCTGTGAAGATGCAGAATCAGTTTAGGAGTGAAGTTGGTGTGCAGCGGACGGCCCGCCTACCAATCGGTGAAATCTTGATAAAGGCCATCCCCAAAAATACGAAATAGTCTTGACGTTCACTCGTTGACGGGATGTCCGCCCTGACGCATCCATTGATTGATTTGATCGTCGTCCCAGTTCAAGAGTGCCGCTGTCAACTGGTAGCTTCGACAACGTCCAGCACAACTAACTATGAACGAGCTAGGCACCCCTACGCATTGCACCAGCATGGGTGGTGTTGAATTTCGCACAAAACTTCTTCTTGCTGTATTGTTCGGTCGCGTTGTGGGTGCCACCAACGGAGCGAGAGAGGTACTTACAATTTGGGTATCCAATGTCGCCGGGAAAGCCATTGACAGATCGTTTGGAGAATTGAGCATTGTCTATATACGACAAGAGGGTTGGGTTGAGTAGATGCTGTTGGACACGACAGTATGCAACAGATTCTCATATTTTCGGAGTAGGCATTCCAGTATCACCTAAGAAGATCGGATCCGCCGGTTATATCACATCTCTTTAAACTACACGGCTAGATAAAAGCGGTGATATTTCCTGATGAATCTGGTACATACCCTATATATATATATATATATATATATATAGAAAAGGGGAGACTAATCCATACTTAGTTCTTATAAAATTATCTTCCATATAAAATGCATCGACCACTGACCGCGCAGAAGGCAATGAAGCTCATATGCATCCATACATTCGATATCGATCGAACACATAAATACATATCGATATCTAATTGTGTGCACATTGACTCCTCCCCTTCCTGATCTCCAACACTAAATCAATCACCAGGACTACTGCGGCAGCCCTTGAGACAGTGGCAGCCTTTCCTGAAAGGCCTTATTCCATTCCGCTTTCGTCACATTTCAGCCGGGATCGATCTGCGTATGTGCGCGCCATTCGAATCTCATCGTAATCCAATAGCCCTCCCTAGCCAGCCGAATCATAAGCTGTCCCGTTTCTTCCCGGCCTTGTGTTGCCGTTTCTCCGATCATTTAGTGATGACCGCTGGATTGCTGATCCTCTCTCTCTCTCTATCTCTCTCTCTGTTCTCTCTTTCTCTCCCTCTCTCTAGTTCTCTCAATCGATCGATTTCGGCCTCGATTTGTTTACACCCAAAGGACCTGTATCCTCTGTGGCCGATGAACATCGTACCGCCTCGGCCGTTTGTCGTCTCCCGCCGTGTTATGTAAACGGTGCGACACAAAGCGCATCGTTGTCTAGGTCGCGTCACGTGCATCCGCCTGACATGATTGTCGCATATCGGAGTCTAGCAACCCCTCCCCCGCTCTCGGGCCATTTCACTCTCCATCTCTCACCCATCTGTAGCGCTCATCTATGTCACTCTCACGCGCTACGGCTCGGTTCAGCGGGACGCCCCCATGTGGTTTCAACCTGACCCCGAAAATCTCGTGGCCAGCGGCTCTTTGGTGGCCTTCTGTTTTAGCAGCAGCAGCAGGACCGGTATCATCGAGCGATCAGCACACGTTTACCACTAACAATTACATTTATAGGCGGTTGCGGTGATCGCCGCGGTGGTGGCGGCGGCGGCGCCGGTAACAATCTCAGCCGCAGCGGCGGAGGTGGCACATTCAGAACAAAAAACGAGTGGCAGCAGATAACGAACGACAATTGATCTTGTTTGACTTTTGTCGTCAAACTCGAACACTCGAGTTTGACGGCCATGGATACGTTTCCATTGGGCTGTATTGTTGGGCCGAACAGTTACGTCCCAACAGAGGGAGGTCACGGGGACGATAGCAGGCGACTCGAACGCCGAGCGAGAAAAGACAACAAAGTGAGACGCCTCCGCCTTCATCGATAGGCGAAAACAAAGATGATCATCAATTGGTAGGGAATTGTAACCGCACCAGCGACACGGGAGGATGTTGGCGTCGCCGACTCGGCTCGAGGCGACCGTCGTGTGCCGCTCTATCGACAGCGTTTCATGAGCGTTCACATGCGCGCTAAGCGATGAGAAACCACCATGCTGTAAGAATGCCTGATACGCGGCATCACCGGCTTGCTTTCTTGCGTCGTTTAGGCTAATCTATTGTTTCTCTGTTATGCTCGTATCGGGGGCCTGCCTCAAACAAACGCGTGTCGGATACCCGCTGCTCGTGCTGTCGAACAGTGCGCTGATAAGTTAGGTGGTATCTTTCGAATGTGCTCCCGAGCTAGTGAGCGTACGCCGGCGACAGTATTTCGCACACGCTTCGTGTAATCCAGCGGCGCCGGTGGACGTGTTGGCGGAGAGGGAACACCCATGGGGGCTGAGCGTTCCATGTTCCATCTGTGATCGACATTGATATATGTTCGCAGGGAATTGCCACCGCAAGATGTCGATAGTTGGTGACGGAGTCCTGTCTTGAATATTTAACTGGTACATATTCGTTTTCCGGATGCGATTGCGTGCTACAAGACATCGCTGATTGATAACTGAAGCTCGCGAACGGTCGTGTTGGGTTCGTTTCACAACGTTCCTCTAGAGGTTGACAAACGTCCACGGGAAACATGGATGTGAATTAGGCCATTTATTTTTTCGAATATTTTAGCTAATCAATAGTGTACTGAAATTACAACTCATACAATCTAGTTTGTTTATTAATGTTATCATTATTATTTTTTTATTAATTTTTTTTTATTAATTTATTATTATTTTTTTTAATTTATTATTATTTGTTTATTATTAGACCAAATATAACTACTGACAAAGTTCGGCCCCAAAGAACATTTGACAGAATGAACGATTCCTTAGTATTAAGCCGTTCGAGAAAATCCGCCCAGACGTGCGCAGATGTTCTAAATGAAAGCAACATCAGACAACGCTATCCCTGAGCGACTACTAAATTTTCCGGGCTAACTCACAGCGAACATTTAACGTCAACGGTACAACTACTTTCGACATTGCTTCATAAGGCAGACCCCTTTTAAATGCAAATGTGCGACGGTGGGGATCCAATCCGTGCACCTACGTGCCTTCTCCGATTGAAAGACACTCACGAACGCACCACGCCACCGGGCTCGACTCCTCACCAGACCTGATCTGGCCCACCGGCACCGTTGCGCTCGAAATGCATCAGCAGACACTTGTAACTTATGCACGTATGTCCATAGGGACAGTAAATATCAACATAGAATTTATAGGGTGAACAAGAACATTGGGAACTTGGCCCGGTTGTAACCTGGTGTTCTCTGCTGAGAAACAGGCCAATTCGTGACCCGCACACACCTCATTGCCGTTGCTTCCTGTGTGACTCTCGGTAGCCGTCACAACAAACTTTATTCTGCTGCGACGAGTTTTTCTTCGTCTTCTCTTTTTCTGTTTACCTTCGGCGTCGGCGACTGCAGGATGCACCGATCTGCACTCCATCCCATAGCCACTACTGTCTCCCTTGAGGTGGTTCCTCAACGCGCTGTCTCTCTCTCTCTCTAGGTATTTCGATGGGGCGCCCATCCGAGTCGCTGCCGGCGCTGATCGGCCTTCGATCGGACGGCGGTGCTGGTGGTGCGCTGCGCTGCGCCGCGGCTCACGAAGGGACGACGGAGAGTCGTCCCATCGATGGATCCTCAGCCTGTCTGATCCTGATCGATGAACGAGGTCTTCCTCGTGTGCGAGTGGCATCCCGCCGGCAGTAGACACGCTAGCCTCGCCTGTTTGTGCCGTTGCGCACCAGACAGAAGAACAACGGAGCGCAGCCAACTTCAGCCAGTTTGACAGGCGTTTCACGGGGGGGTGCGGGATGCGATGAGGCGGGCGTAGGGGGTAACTCAGATAACTCAGGAAGGAAGCAAGGAAGGATGATACGTCGACATGATTTGTCTTACGAGGGCCACCGTGTGTGTCGCACAAGGAGTGAACTAATCACAACGGGGTAACGGATCGCGACGAGATCTCTGCTGGGCGTGCCCATCGGTCCACGGAGGAAGGGTGCCTCTGTTTGCAGCTCACACAGTATGCGTTGAACATTCGTCCATCAATGGACGAACAGCCGACGCTTAATTTCAGTCGTCTCCTACAGATGCATTTAGTATGGGTCAATCGGCAATTCGTGCAGATATCTTATGTTATCGTACCATTGGGATACTGTCCTATCGTGAGACGTTCATAACAACATAGCCCGCTAGTGAAACTCTCAAATCGCTTTGTTATTATGAGTGTTAGCAATTAAGGTACGATATACATTACTTTGGATTAATCACTCGATGTAAAGCCTATGTCAATGTCGCTTCTGTGAGTTGTTGTCGTAACACCGCGAGGTGATGACATTGTAATAGAGACAATAAATACGTGCGATTCGTGATTCCCTTGCACTGAAAGCTGGTTGAATAATCTGTGTTTGCGAAATTGCATGTTCATATTGAAGAGCGGTCAAGTGACAATATGGCAAGAGATCCATGGAGAGCAGTGCAGCCATGTAATAGCAAATACGTGGGTGAGCAAGTTACATTTCGAATAATATGGAAGGGTCTTGGAAAGAGTTGTACATTCTAAAAAACAATGAGCCACAAGCTCTAATCGAAGTTGAGGTACGGGATCGCGATTCTTCGCGTGTCATCTAGTAAGGTGTGAGTTCAATAGGTATATTTGTGACGTTCATTAGAATTTACTTGCATAGTTTAAAAGCTGCCCAATTTATAATAAAAATAGGATAATGATACTTCAGTACTGAGTATGCCGCGGTGAATCTTAAGGGCCGAGAACAAGAGCAGGAACAAAATTGGATACAATAGCTTAGATACAAAAAAAAACGATGCATGAAAAGGTGTTGATGTTTTCATTAATCCATAACTTCAACATCACTCATCATTTCTAATAACAACTCACCTTCTTAAGATCCAAGAACAAAAACGAATAGCATTAATCATTCGGCTAGATCAGATTATCGACATTTCACGTTCTATCTCACCTCAGTGAAAACCTTCGTAAATCACTCATGCAGTTACATTGTAGGCCAGATGAGCGGTTTGAGCTCAGAGGCGTCGAGGTCCTTGTGAAGGATTGCTGACGCCGGTATTGCATCGAGTGTGTCCACCACTATCCAGGCCCCGCCAAGCGGGATTCAAAGTACCGAGATCAACGCGGCGTCCGACGGTGTCCGGCGATGTCTACCTGAAGTTCCAATCTTTAGGCTAGATGTCCCACGCGATAAGGTTTTCTCATCTCGACAGTCAAGGATTACCGTTGATCGGAGCGAGGCTCCATCGATTGTTCATCGTGTGACGATCGTGGATCATGTGCGAGCTTCAAGTACTATGGCAGCGTTTACGAAGGATGCCCGCCTTTGACGACAGGATGTCTTGATCATCCGAAATCCCTGCCATGGCTACGATGAGTACATCACGGTATATGTGCATATTTACAATATACAGGGTGTTCAGAGAGTCACGCGAACCTATACGTTCAAAAATATTATGCAGCCCGCCATAGAAATGACCATGTCAAGTATGTACAGTTTTTGTAGTTGGCGGAAACATCTGGGCTCGATTCCGAGGTTGCGATTGTTCATACTCTCAGTAATCTCAAGATATTCTTAAACACTCGTATCACGTAAAGTGCTCAAAATGAAACGCCACTATGGGAGGGGCTGGTGCGACTTCCCGAACACCCTGTTTCTAACGACGGAGTACAGGATATGGCCATCATGTTCTTAAAAACAACATGATGGCTTTTGCGTTACCTGAGACCTTTTCTATTTTTAGACCAATGCGTTTTATGCACATATTTATAAAAACTTCATTTGAATGACCGGTAAGTTAATAAGTACTTCAATGGTAGAATTTACTGGGAATCTAATGATAGATATTATACATTATTATTATTATTTATCACGTTCATACCACGTTCCCCCCTGGAAGGCATTCTTGGAGTCCGTCCGGATGGTCTTGCAGATGCCTGATAAAAGAGACATCACCTGCCTCTCCCCGGCTTGGTTCGAGGGAACCTGGCGGCCCTCCGCGCCGGGGCGCGCTTGAAGTAGCGCTTGCGCCGTCACCGGCACCGCACACCACCCGCGGCCACGGGTCAGGGTATGCAGCGCGTCACCCAACGGCCTTGCCCTCAACCCCGCGAAGTGCGAAGTCTTCTCCTTGTACTCCCGCCACGGACTCCAGCGCTTGTTCCCGGGCTGCCGTCTCACCCCGACGTCGTCACTTGAGCTCCTCGGTGACCCTCTTACGGACGACACCATCCGGCCCCTCGTCGTCCACCGTCTCGAGAGGACTTCGTGATGTTCGACTGACTGCCTCTGCTGGGAGCTCACCGGGGTTTCGTCCTCCTTCGGTCCTCCTTCTCGGCGGCGCACATTCAGTACTTGCTCGGGTCTACCCCGGCCAGCACCGAGGCTTCGGCCTTCCGCACCATTGACTATATGCTGGTGGACGCCCTTACGATTATCCTCTGCGTGGCCCTCCGCTTCGGTTACCGTGTCGCGACGAATGGCCACCATAGCCTACCGTGCGAGTGCGCCAGCCGCGTCAAGCAATATGATCATAATCTAACGTTGCACTGAAATCACCATAAATCGTTTGTAATAGTGTTATATATATATATATATATATATAGAGAGAGAGAGAGAGAGAGCACGGAGCATCGTCGCTGGTGAAAAAATAAAATACTCGATATTTCAGCTTTGTTTTACTTCATCGGACTCTATGTACCAATGTGAAATTTGCTGGGGGATAGCACTACGTGTTCCGGAGCTATCACCTAAAAATTCAACTCAAACAAGGAGAAGGAGACACTTAAAACGTGATTTGTACACGATTTGCTCGTTGAATAATCTCTCTCTCTAAAATCATCGCAGCGCTCTCTGTAGCACCACCACACGCATGAGATGTCTTTATCGTATCATATGCCAGCGTACCTGCAAACGAACTGCCGATGGTCTATCAGCGTCTTCTTTTCTCTCGTGCGACACGAGGGGGCAGTACCAATGACATTCATATATCTTCATAAATGGGATCTCCCGTTCGTTCGAAGCCGTCGGCCAGGTCAGAGGTATCGACCAGGGTCCATCTCGGAGTCAGTCAGAGCAGGCAAGCGGAGCTCTGTCCGCTCGGAACTCATATGTCCGTGAGGTTTGTTGGTTTGCCGGCAATGTTTGCAGGCAAACATTGCTTTGTTGCAATGTCGAATCCCGCCTCTTGCGGTCGTGCCACAGTGACGGTGTGGAGATATATCTCCGCATAAGCGCCCGACGGGTCGCGCAAGATGATGCCGACCTCGTCGGCACTGTCGAATAGGCCGAAAGGACTCTTGTGCGGTTAGGCGGACGTCGGTGAACTTCATCAGTAATGATGCAGAAGAGCCGAGCGCCGAAGGTTTAGCAAAGGCGAGCCCATATATAGATAGACGACTGGGTCACTCCGCGCAACGATGGGCGTGATCCGAGAGCGCGCGTAATTTATGACCCTCGCCATTGACCTGCGGGCGACAATCACCGACTGTCCATCGAGAGGAGGACAACACCAATGAATGAGAAAATAGCTCAAGTGGACCGTAAATGGGAGAAAAAAGGAACTGTACACAATTGTAATGGTTAGCGAAAATAATGGTGGTATCGATACATTGTGGAAATCCCACCCTGGGATCCGAAAATAGACAGAGAAACGACGGAATCCGTCCTTTTAACTGACACTGCCGGGCCTCCACAAAGGCCACCACTGGCCGTCACAACCGACCCATATGAACACCAGCTCGCTATGCATATATGGCGGACTCCGCTGATCTAGACGTGCATATTGGTAGATCTAGATTACAACGTGTTGGATGTAAGTCTCCACCGGGGAGACCTTGTAGAAAATCGATTAGGATTACACGCCCTCCGCAACTCGACTTATGGTATGTTCTCCTTTATCGGTCACCGGGATTTAGTCAGAAGAATTGTGACTCCCATGCTCCTTGGATCCTTCTAGTTCACTTAAATTGATTTGTTTTTTTTTTGTACTGTATTTGTCGTTTAAGGAGAATTTACAAACAGAGTGCTCTTGTTACATGGCATTAATATATTTCGAATGTTGTACTTGGGACCGGTCCTTCGATAGAGCATTTCACGAACCATGCTAGACCCTCCAGTCCGTTGACAAGTCAGTATACAATGACATTGATCCAGCCATTGTGATATGCTAAATAGAGACAAATATACTATTATAGTACATGAGAACTGAAGAACAACGAATTGGCCAAGAAATAGCTTTTCTCTTAAATGAACTGTTGGTGGCTGCCCTCTCCCGATAAAGAAATAAATGACGAATGTTAGTCTATATTAAGTGCGTCGATGAAGTTCACCGGCGCACCTGCATGTTGACAGGTTCGATATACCATTCGTAATGATTGCAAGTTAACGTGCGCGGGTCATGTCTTGCTATTTGTTGAATCTAGAAGGTTCTTGATCCTACAAAATACCTGGTACTAATAGGATGCGAGATAGCTCCAACCAGTGGATTTGTATAAAGATGCCTTAACTGATCGAAAGGTAATTCCTTCTTAGTATCTGTCGAAGGTAGATATACTGTATGTAGCCCTACATGTCGGTCTAGCACTGATTCTATCCAAAGCGATCTGGTCTCCAGGACGAATTCAACCTAAAGAGAAACTCGTCCTCCTCACCCTGCTGCAGAATGGCTACCCTCTCTCAACGGTGTGGGGAGGAGACCCGTGGTGCATAAAATCGATCCCCTCAACACCGTCATCTCAGTCGACATCGATCGAACCTGAGGAGCAGGACAGTTCAAGTCTGCTAATATCGTTTGTCCTGTCCCGAACCCACTGATTAACAAAGATGTTGTTAGGCCCTATTGACGCGCAGCTGCTACTTCCCTTACGGGACGCAGTCTCCTCGTGCGCGTTGCAGGATACTGTTGCCGGTTTTTCGCAGAAACGAAAGACCAGCTCACCGTACCACCAGTGCCACAAGGAAACCACAGCGAACACCGTTGTCTTCCAGAAAGCCAAGAAGTCGAGACGCCTTCGAGCCAACGACCGCGAACGGAATCGCATGCACAACCTGAACGATGCCCTGGACCGACTCCGTACGGTGCTGCCTGTCTGTGTTGCCCCGTCAGGCTCGCAGACGGCGGATGCGGCACCGTTGGCCGAGAACACCGACGCGAGCGTGGAGCGCGATGACCCACTGAAGCTGACCAAAATTGAGACGCTTCGTTTCGCGCACAACTACATCTACGCGCTAACGCAAACGCTCAAGATGCTCGATGGTCAGTGCAGCCCGGACCCTCTGCTAGCCGCCGTTGCTCTCCAAGGCTCCCAGACGAAGACGTGTGAGAGTCACTTGAAGCAGTCGATGCGGCGGCGACTCTCGAACGTCCAGCTAGACCTCGAGCTTCCCCTCAGGACGGCTGGTCTGAGAACGACAAACTCAACAACAACAACAACAACGGCTGGCTTTCCGACGGTCAACCCCGCGTCCAGCGGAAACATCGGATCCGACGACACAGTTCCGTGCGCGGCAATGTCGTCGCCGTCGCCCTCCGGATCTACGAACTGTGACCTCACGTTCGGCCCAACCTCAGAGTCGAACTTTGCCTCAACACCGTCTTCGCCCTCAAGTGATTACGGCTATACTCACCAGCTCAGCCCGACTGGCCACTACACCGACGGTGGTTTCTATTACAGCTAAATATTCCTGCCGGATGTTCCGAGCGCGAGAGCTGGAACAACAACAACAACAAAAATGGTTGTGCATTGTACCTTGAACATACGCACGTCCCCGATGTAAGGTAGTCGTATGACCCTGTGAATATTTATTACGTTTGTACAATAAATAGTATGTGTTTGATGTATTAAATGCGGATGTACGTGAAGTTTTGTATACATAGGTAATGGGCGGGGGGGGGATGCGCGATGCGGATTCAGCCAATTGCGATCGAGCGGCTAAGAATACGTGCTAATTTTTTGTCTGCTTAGCTATTATTGCAATTATGAGGAAAATTGTGATAGTTCGAGCTAGCTAGATTGCTGGTGGACAAGTTGTCATGGTACAGCTCCGGGTCAGCCAATCGCCATTCTGTGGTATTTACGGTCCATATTGGAAACACAAGGCATAAGCAGGTCATACAGCTACTACAAGTCATTGACTGGCAACCTTCGGACTGTCTATCAACGCGCCATCGAGTGGTCATTTATTTCTTTCTCATCGAGATATTTTACCTTCGAAACATCTTGAAGTTTAGGGACGATGCACTTCACAACACCGTCTCATCAATTTGACCGAGTACTTCGCCACTTCATTTACTCAATTGAATGACCACCTGCATTCGGTGAACAATGTGACGCCCGAGATTAAGCCGTCCCTTCCCCACGGTGAGGGCGAGGGATCGTATTTGCCGGAATCAGCCAGTATGAATACAGATCGCTTATTATACAAATATTATCACAATGATTAACAGCAATGTTGACCAATGAATATGAAACGGATACGTCTGCGCCAGAGGCTTGGGCAGCTATGCCTCCGGCTGTTAAGAGCATCGTCAAGCCTCGTCGAGTTCAGTGACAGGTCCGTTTGAATAAAAGCTCCAACTTGAACAGAAACAGGAAAGGCAACAGAGAGTTATTATATTTTGTTCAGAAATTCCGGTTCCCCTCTTTGTTGCACTGCGTAAACGGGCAAGAAATCAGTAGGGCAAAACAATCTGCACTCAAGGAAAGTAACTTAGATCAGTGATGTTGTGAAGTTCCTCTCAGTCAGAGAGAGAGAGAGATAGTCAAGTCGAAGAGAAAGTGACTCCCATTCGGTCTTTGAAGTCCTGCGCTCAAACCAGATCGATTGGAGTCACATTCGCCAGCAGATAGTGTATTCAAGATGTCGGAACTCAGCTCTTTGATCAAACGCGCGGTTGTATGCATATAGTAATATTTGATGGAATACCCCCTGCTAAATTGAGGCATTGCCTTGGTATGTAACGTATGAGCTGAAAAGTGAAAAAATCTAAAAGATATTCATCTAAATATGTGGTAAGCTTCGAGAAGCCGAAGTCGATCTTGTTTTGCTCCGTTCAATGCATCCGACGATTTAGTGCTGTGCTGACACCACGGGTTCCAGGGGTACTTAGCTAGCAGTTCCATTAGGTCATTGGATATATATATATATAATAACAAGGTTAGCAACAATCATTCCCACAACTCAGAGTTCTCCTTAGTACACAAAGATGTCTTCGTTCGTTTTCGGTTCGACCTCCCCCACCAACTCAGCCCATCGTTGGTTCACCGCTGCGATAATCTCGTGTCTATCAGCCATTGCCGTCGCTGCCGCGACTTGCGGTAGCCGCGCAAACCTATCCTATCGTACAATATACCTATTGTTCACCTACGTACGCATATGACAAGGCAGGGCGGAATGTTTTGATGTGATTATACAACATCACCGCCACCACCAACAGCATCATCAAGCTCTACAATCACAACAACAACAACAACAACATACGACACAATAGACATGGTAATAAAGATGGCGGTTAAAGTCGTGCCTAGGCAATGCAAGGCGATCGTTGTTGAGTGACGCGCCGCGAACGTGCCACAATGCCGAGCTAAGGGTGCGTACCGCCTATAGGCTTGCCCATCAAGTTCGGGATCGAGTCGCGCGGTCCCCTGCGCCGGACACGGCAATGCATCGGCATTTTCAGAGACAAGATTAAACGATTTGCCATTATGGCTGCTACTGCTGCGATATAATGATATGGGATTGTTAGGCGATTTTGGGACCCACCGGCCGAACAAGCTAAGCCGATTGCTGGCGAATGTGTTTACATTGCGCCGAATAGAGAGGACAACCTAGACTGGACCACTTTTGTATGCCCCCCCCCAATCATATTGTAGAACCTAGAACTTGGCTTGACATTTTGCTCTTGAAGCAAGAAAGGTGGACTGATTTAATATTATAATTGTTTAAACAATTATCGCTAGTTCATTTCGAGGGTGGCTGTCAGTCGTTCGGTCGTTTGCCCGAGACAGTGACCCTATCATCGTTCGATAAACTCGCTACAACCTAAATAACAATATACTCCGCCTCACATATTTTTGATCTATTCCATATGTTCTCTGAGTATTTTCATTAATTTACCAATGATTTATCCATATATATATATATATATATATATATATATATATCTGTGGTATTACAATCCACTTTGCTATTCACAAGTGTAGAAAACCTGTCCTCGCTTTACTCTGGCGAGACGTTGATTTTGACTGACTCTTCAAGGCTGATCGCGTTGTATTGAGATAATGTTTTGTTGTTTCGAACAAAAATGGACATGTAGATTAAGTCGGAGGAGAGTCGAGTCTCGGAAGTTTCCGAGGCTCTAGATCTGTCCAGCCGCCCGTCCAACCACCCCTTGGAGGACATTTGAGATTGACTCGTGGTTCACCTACGGCATTGTGTGATTGTAGGAGGATGTTTGTGTTCCTGTAGACAGATAACCTCTCTAGTCTGAGATGTCGTTTTCGACTATTTGCTGTTTGTCGCAACAAATAAACATGCTTGGCTCAGGCAGTCGTAGTCTCGCGGAATAGGCGAATACAAAACCGCCGCAATGTCTACTTCGTCCCACGCAGATATATATATATATATATGTGTTGTACGATGTTGTACAACACGCCTGATGTATGCATACGGTTTAGGTTACGTCACCAGCCGACAATCGAGAAGCGAGGCCAATTGAGCGATGCTTCAGGCCTTTGCTATGCAGAGCCATTGGGGTAGACATCAAGGCAGGCGAGATGCGCGCCCAAGTCTCGAGATGACGACAATCAGAGCATCAACAATCAGAACGACCGTCGGGTCGCATCTTTGCGATTGTGATTAGGGTGTGACAACGGGTGTCCGGTTCACCAGTCGCTCACCAGACAGTGTGGGCGGTGACACCAAGGACGATAACATAACTAATACTACAACAACAACACATAAACAACTTCCAAAGCTTCGTAACTTCGTACAATGACTCTCGCTGAGGCTTTTAGGCGATGGTGGTCAGCACAACGGTTGGCTGGTTGGCAGAAACGATGCACCAGACCGGTCATCATTCGATCGCGTTCAGCTATCCCCAGTTCTGAGCTTCTCTGAGCTTGATTCGTGTTGGTCTTACGACTCGGTCGATTTTCAGATGATTTTCGTGCACCTCCGGTAGCGCTGCTCGACAACAAAAAAATATGAGAAGTCCAACGGTGGAGTCAGGTCAGATCCGAGCAAGGCTTCCGCAAGTGGACCTCTACAGGGAGGTGTGGCCGCTGATGCCTTAATCTTGAACGCAATGTTGAAATGGACATAAAATAGGTACCGCTATTTTTTGCCGCTAAAAATGCGTTTGTTGCTGGGTGAATAGTTTGATGTACATCTGAAAAGTTGCTATATATTTTCGACCGTGGTTTATTGCTATTGTTATTATTATTATTATCATTAATAATATTATTATTAATTTACTCGATCGAGGCCTATACTCCCAACTGCGCATTACCTATGACGGGTTTAGGGATCGCTCAAGTAATCACATTGCTCATTATTCATTCATTCAAGATATCAAAGCTGCATTTCTTCACATTTTGTTCGGGTTTTTTGTTAATTCAGCGCAGCGTGGACAGCATCGGTGGCAGCGATTGAGAGAAGTGTGCCCAACTTGAATATCAATCTTTCTACGAAACTCCAATAGTAAAAACATTTTACGATTCGTTGATAGAGTTTTAATCATCCATTGTACGATAGGCGAATAGACGTCTAATGTTGTTAACAGTAAAAACTGACTTTCCGATATCGAGATGCCGGTATCGTCCGCACATGTAGTCCCCAACGTTTGGCTCAATCGCATAGGGCTTCTAAGCCGTTTTTTTTATCTTCCCCTTAATAGCTCATTTGAGTAACATATTTCCCCTTGATTCATTATTGAATCACTCCATTGATCGTACCATCTTCCCGTAAATTAGGAACGCTTCGTTCTCCTATACCGCTTAGCGTTGTAACCACCTGCGACAAAGCCATCACTGTCCATCAACGGCCACAACCCGACCATCATTCGCTATAGCAGCCTTCGGTTGGCCGGCGAGTCAGCCGCTGTCCGCATATACCTGGCGCTACCTTGTTGGCGCCGCCTAGAGCACCGATATTCACCGATACTCGAAGCGGCATTGACAGAAGGCCGACATATGGAGCCGAGATCGGTGATGAGCCCGCACATCTCTCCAGAGGCACCATTGAACCGCCTGCGGCTGTGTTGCTATCCGCGGCTGCGGCGGCGACAACGACGACGCAGGCGAAGCAGCTATCGGTGGGCACGTGTCTAATATGGTAGTTGCAAGCAGAGCAACGCGAGGCCGACCACAGGCTGTCCCAGCCAGGGAAGCTACCGGATACGCTGCTGTGCTCGTCGGAGATGGGCAGCACCCCTGCACTGGACGGCCGTATTCGGTCTCCTGCCCGAATGGAATATGCCGGTTCATGCGCTACACGCTTGTTTGGCCTCGTACGATATGGCCACGGGGGAGGTCTCGGGGATCGGCTAGACGGGTCTGGGATCATCGAGCACAGGTTGAACGTCTAGGTGCACATTGGTGGGAGGGGTCGACTGCTTGTTTGCCACGATCCGAGTCGGCTGAGTCTGGCCGACGGCGTTGACGCTGGCTGGTGGCACGCTTGTTCGCTTATCGGGAGCGAGAGCGGAGGGAGACAGAAGCCTTCGAACGATCCGAAAGTCTGTCGCGCTGAAGAAAATGATGAAGTATGGATGCTGTTGCTTGTTTTGCGGTCGCGTCCTTGAGACGTCTAAAACTTTGAGACTTGGAGAGATCGAATGAATATATATATATATATATATATATATATTAGTATACCGTAGTTTGTGAAGGATGACCGAAACGGATGAGCTTCGTCATAATCGCACAGTGGTGCCAAAAGTCATTTGGTGAGACGTTTCGCTGGTAACGTCTCTAAAGATTACTAAAAGCTCCACAGCTAAAAACCCACATATGTACACGGTGGGAAAGAAAACTTAAAAGATACATTGAAATGAACACGTATTGTACCGTCACTGTAACCTAAGGGTGGCGGATCGGAACTATCATAGTTGGTTGGAGAGGCTTGGCGCGAAGATGCTCGTAGAGAGGCGCGACACGAAGTCGATGCAGATTGTCGATGATAACGAAATAGTGCTGAATCCATGTTGTCGATTTCATACGCGAGCGTTCGTTTAGAAACTTAGGCAGGGCTAACATTGATTCTGGTGGATCCGTCTTTGTGGTTCCCATTTGAGACTGGTCCTACGCCCATTGCCAAACTGACGAAACGGTTTGCAGTCGCCGATTCTCGGGTGCTCACATCTGTATCCATCATCGGGCACATACTTATACAATAAGGTCCTTATCTCAAATCGATTGAGGGGTTCCGCTCTCGTGTGACCAACAGATTCTCAATATTCGATGCTCACCCACTGCTCGAACTCTCCCGCACCTCATCTTCTGCTGGCAAATTTTTAATCGCCCATTGGCACCCTCCATCCATAGTGGTGTCCTATCCTGTGCGGGGGTTGTATCTTCTTCCCGAAGAGCAATCAGACGCCGTCATCGGAGTTCGCGTGATCCCAAAACGTTGGAGTGGCCACTTCCAAGAAATCTTCGACAACGCAAGACCAAGTCCAGAGTTCATTCTTCATTGAATGTAGTAAGCGTCAAGTGTTGGTGTAACCGACATTCGATACGTTCTCTCTTCTGACATCGAGTAGACACAACTAGCGAACAATGCCTGCTAGACGTCATTGTTGGCGGAGCTAGCCAGTAACAAAGGTCTCCTTCGAAGGCGCGTAGATGTGCGCCGATGGCTGAATGAAATCCAATGATTGTCGTCGTCCAGATCGACGACACCACGTGACCTAATGGGGAAACCATGAGGTTGACCAGATCACGAGATCCAACGGCACGCGACAGAAACTCGAGCACCTTGAAAAAAACTGCCCCAGATAGCTCGCTACAATGAGTATCCGTGGACAAGGATTTCAACAGACGTTGAGCACCGTTGTCATTTTGGTTACGCGCCTGCGCATGCAGCACCGTTTGTGCATTGCCATATTGTACCCTAACGACGAGAAGGGTTTCGATGACATTGCCCAATGGGTATTGAGTAGAGATCTAGGAACTCACGAATATGGTCTTGCGTAGCGTGTTGTAAGTAGAGAAAAACGTCCAGTATAGTCAAGACGACAGAAACTACAGCGCTCCTAATATTTAGTTGCTCGCTTCAACTAGCTCGGCCAAATCAGGAGGCTGACAAGAGCCATTTTGCTGTGATTATTCAATACATTTCTTCAATTTTTGTTCGGAACCCGACAAGCGAATCAAAGATGTCTGTGCATATTGGCCGTCCAGAATAGATAGAATAGAATTGAGTTCAGCTCTAGCGTTTCCTGCACTTAAAAGATTGCTTGATCTGTCCCATGGGACGTCCTCAAGTACAGGTCACCTCGTATCGTCTATAACGATCTCGAGCAGGAGCAACACAGTCGAAATCTACAATAGTTTAAATGATCATCTTGGGGCTCCCTTGCTAATAAATGACTCCATAGATACGCGGATACATGTTATCTATGACGCATGGTAAGATACCTTCAATTAACCACGATTACGGATAGACGCTAATGTTGCTGGCCGAATCATCGGCCCGCTTTCATGATTGGCACTTCCCGATATTGGAAGACAATGTCTAAAGTTGCCGAAAATTGTACTCATAAAAATCAACAACAACAACAATTAGTCATTAGCTCACTTAGAATGAAATGACATGGTTAATCATTCTTCCACATGCACGCCATTGCGTCTAGCAGTGTCGCACACGCCGCAAGCGACCTGTTCTTCGATGTGTCGCAGGTATTTCATTTGCGTGACCACAAATTGGCTCACCCCTCCACTAGAAAGTTATTTTGCTCTTCTCTGTCTGCTTTGCGAACAAGCGCAAGGCATATCTCGCCCAGCGGTGTTCGTTGTGCCGCATAAAATCCCTCCCGAAAAATGCTCAAGGCAAGACCAGTGCAGGGGTCCCAATGCGGGACGAGATCTTTGCACTGATCCCGCCGATCAGAACCACCTACATGGAATACATTATTCCAGCTGATCGGGCTGGCCAACTCTCACCCAAACGGCTGGCCCGGCCGATGCAAGAACAGCGACCTGGTTACATGCTATGCTACGCTCCTTCGTTTACACGGTGTGCTACGCTCAGCGCCTGAAACAAGTCAACCAGTTCAAGCCTATGACTGCATTGGCTCGCTGAAGCCACCCCTGTTACCCTGTACTCTCTGCCCGCACCGTCTTGCGCTGGCCGTCCAACAAGCGAGTGGCTGAGCGCAGACCGTCGCCTTGCTCGAGATACGTATATAGCTATATCGCTGAGACTATAACACCTGCTAGCGAAGTCCAGCAATCTCGGCTCCCTGCTTTTCGGGGAGCTTCCCGCAGCCAGCCGACCGATCAGAATCTTGCGCCGGCTTCATCAAGCGCGAATGCTCCGCACCGTCTCGCTTCTCCGCCGCCCCGCGACCGAGGCGAGGAACAACACGATGTTGTCCTGTCCAAGTTCGACTGCCTACCGCCAGCACTATCTCGGCCCTGGAATCGTCACGCGTGAGGAATCGCTCACCCGAGCAGTTATCGCTGCCGCCACCGCCGCAGACACCACCTCCACGGGGCCGTCGCGCGAGAGCACCAGCGATATGCTGCCAGGGAGCGGGAAGTGGCATGTTTCAATTTGCTAATGCACTCACCCGACGGGCGCATTAGTCTCGTACGGTTCAGCCCCATAGGAAACAACAAGGCCAACGAGGCGACAAGTGGCGAAATCGCAAATTTGGTCTCGGCTATTCATCTGTCCCCTTGTTGTTAGAATTCGTCATTATTAGTGCAGTGACAGATCCGCCTATGGGGACCGTACCCCCAAGCTATGCGGGGGGGGGGGGGGGGGGCGGAGTTCTGGGGAATACATGACTTTTGTCCGTAGGTCTGCTTCGGTGACAGACAGGCATTGCAATTTGGGTCGAGAGTAGTTGTGATTTATTTCGAGCTGATCCATTGTAAATATGATACAGATGTGATCGCCAGCTCAATTTTATAAAGTTATAAATATCAGAAGTTCGTCACGTCAACAGAGACACGCGGATAGTAGCATAACGTCGGCTGATGATATGTCCGTGATCAAACGAGTACTAAGCTGTACAATACCAGAGATACTCATAACCAACGATTTGATTTGTCCTCTCACGCAAGCGCACATGTATAATAGATTGGCTACAAGTTAGGTCGACCTAGTATAATATAGGTTCGTTACAGCGACACACATGTTTAGACACATTTCGTACGATTGTGCCCAATAATGCCGCGGTTTCTGCATGCGCTCCCGTAGTGCCCGAAACCAAGAGAATAGCCGCTCGCCAATGCTTTGGGAAGGTCTCACGCGCCGTCGTCGATCGTGGGGCGATCCTCTGCCAAACCATGATCGAAATGGGATATACTCAAAGCGTGCCCTCTTCAAATCATTACATGATAATTTATGGTAATTTGATCCGATTTTTATTTTTAGACGAGTTCACTACGAGAGAGGCACAGTCCTTCGAGCTGAGAAAGAGGTGCACAAATCCTTACAAGGACAAGTAGGACAACTGAGGACATCTAAGGGGGTTGTTCGTCAACTGTTAAACTACTCGAAGCGCCGAAGTACTACTAATCGATGGCTAGTGCGTCCGTCAATGACAAAACGGTGACTACAGCGAGATATGGTTATTATTCGTCGACCCAACAAAAACTCCTCAACTCTTTGATTCTCGTTGCCGAAGCCACTCGCCCCTCCAAACAGCGAAACTTTCCTTCGCAATGGCTCGAACTTGTACAGCAGCTCAATATGCATAACGTCGTACGAGCAGACGGGGAGTCAACGCTAAAAATAGAAACACATTGAACAAGGCATTTCAGCAATAATGTCGCTTTCAGCAATCGGCGTTCCATCGTCTGGGTGAAGTGTACACTGAACGTCGATAGAGTGGTACAGAATGAACAAAAAGCGGAGTGGCCCTAAGACGACAGAGCCAACGGTATATATATATATATATATATCAGTGGTTCGGTCTTTTTTGCCTAACGTGACATGACGACAAATTTGATTTCATTTGAACGTTATCTAATTTATTGATGCAATTTACAGGGTTGCACGAAGGCCCTTTTCGATGATGTCTTTAGAACATATATCCGCAGGAGGAGGCCAACCGAAGATGCAAATCGTTGCGCTGTCCCGAGTGATAAATGCTTATTGGATTCTAACGCGAGGTTCACTGATGGGAACCACTCCCTCAGTGAGTCGCCATTTTTGCAAAACGTTTCTAAACAAACCTTTTCTTCTGTAACCCTATCTAAAACGTGCCCTTCCACATCTCCCGGTGCATTTATGCCCGCTCAAGGTTAAACCTTGAGCCAAATAGATTGGTGACGGCGGCCAGTAGCCGCGTTATTCCGGGAACGTTCTGGGAGTTCCGACCCGGGGTCCCCCGATCACGGGGTCATTTCGACTATTCTCATCTCGTGCTTCCTCCACCCTTTGACTATTTGGAGAGAGCTAGCCTGATCCAGAGAGACTCGATCAGGCGTCGAGCGACAGATCGTCATAGCCCACTGCTGACGGCGCTCGCACGCGCCTTGCTAACTTACAACTCCTCTACATAGGCATTCTGACGTTGGACGCGACCTTCAGGAGGATTGGCCCATCCCTCCCTGTTCACATCCAATATAGTGCTACTGCTGCTGTGGCTGCGGCTATCGCTGCACTCCCGGAGTGCGCAGAACGAGACCTATTACGGCTAGAAGCGGATCATCTGACGCCTCGCGCATCTTCCTCTACTTCTCAGCTCTGATTTGTGTTGCTTCCGCGAAGCGAGCAAAATGTCACGATACTACCAATCCCGTATACCCGCCACGCAGTCTGGCGAACCCCGCGGCCAGCGGGACAGAGCTCTACGGGAGCAGCAGCAGCAGCAGCTCCTGGTACGTGCGTTCGGGCTCGCGTTCGGGCCTGACTCTAATTCGCCCGGTTAGCCGGTAGCTGAGCGGCGGTGGAGGCAGTCGAGCCGAGAACTGTTCATCGTTGAAATCACCCAACACCGCCTGCACCGGTGTGGAGGACGGTACCGATGTATCCAGCTTGTTGTTGTTATCTCTCTTTACGGACGAGGCGGGGCAGGATTCGGAGGTGTTATGATTGATGATACAGTCGTAAGCACAGCAAGAGAACGTTCAGATATGGCGGGTCGATTCGGGCCGGTCGACAGCGGTGACTCCGTGTGAACTTGTACGTGGGTGTCTTGGTCGAACAACAAATATTTGCGTCTTGATCAACGACCACCCACGGGATGAAGAAGAACGCGAGAAGACAACGCAAGATGATGCAGCACTCAGTGAATAGGACAATTGAAGAGTACATTAACTGGAGAAATTTAGCCCTTAGGTTTGGAGTAACGAGGGCGACAGCTTGGAAAACCGATTCCGTCCACTCTTTTGTTTTAACATGCTCAATGTTATGCTACCCAAGGGGAAGCAATCGTTGGTATGTGCTAAACACATTGTAGGTAATGAGTTACCTAGCTACGAGCTGTCAGAGCTTAAATAGCGTTATTTTTTGTTGTTGTACTGCTTTTGAGACCAGTCCACAATACAGCGCGACGGCTGGCAGTGATGTCGCCGCCGTGCATTACCTTTATATTATACATTTATGCGGCTGCTCGGTGATGACCATTGAGGTATATACATTATAGCTTTCAAACAGAGAGCAGCTATTCGAAGAACTAATGCATTAATTGCTATCATGTGTACATAATAATGGTGATGCGGATTTCTTAACAAAATCTACCTCCTGTCCATATAGAGTTGCATTAATATAATGTAGAGGTGTCTAGATCAAACACATTTGACAATACCTGGATGGGAAGACTGGACTTAAAGGTTAAAGCGAATTGGGACGGGCGCATTTTCGGTGCCGTCGGAAATGCGGGGGAGTACGCCGAGCCACCAAGAATAACTCAAGCTATATCTATAGCTATAGCTAAAAAAAAAAATAAAATAAAATAAAAAATAAAAAAAAGCTATATCGGCGCATCCACATAGTAGCCTACCGCGTGTTTTCTGTCGTCGACTATCAAGAGATATTTGCTATCAAGGATAGTATTTTTTTGCTTTTTCTTGAACAACAAGCGCATGATTTCTCGGGGTCCTTGACACACAGACAGACAGACACACACACCAGGCCACGTTACTGAGGGGGGGCCTCGCTGGGTTCGCCGTTTCATCGAAGGCGATATAGTGATTTTCTCAACACCCTGATGTTTTTAGCGCGTTCGTAGTGCTACTGTACGTCGATTACAGCTGCGGTTTCGACCCAAACTGAAATCAGCCGATCAGGGGCTGATTTCGCATCCATTTGGGCTCTCTCTCTCTTTCGAGACGTGTCGAACCAACGTGTCAGAGTGGCCTTGCACTCCTTGTTGCGGTGTACTGACGACTGATTGTAACAGCCGCCTTGAGGGTTTGCGGCGAAATTCGCGATTGCACCAGTGCTGACCCGAAACGACTTCGAGCACTCAATTCCCGCGTCTTCATGGTTCAAGTGAGTTATCATCCACTCGAAGGATCGCCGATAGTCGCCAGTCGAGTGCAGTTTGGATCAAGTCTCACGACGAGGATTACCCCTCTACGCTGTTATTACAGATACAGCGATGGCGATTGGGAACGACAACTTGCGAACGCGACAAACTTTCCCTTTGAGCGGCCGCCAGATGAACGAACAAACTTCGTAGTCGTAAATAGACCCAAACGATTTTGACAATACACTCTCTCGAGCGGTTAGTCGATCTCAGCGTTTGTATCTGTGTGCGCGGAGACATAGCAACTGCGGGCCAAATCGATGCTTCTTTATATATGTGTATATGAGAATGTATATATATATATATATATACGTATAGAACGGGGGAGGAGGTGACAGGTATGAATTCTACTTCTTTTTAGCGCTACGGAGATGTGACGGATATTTAGAGATCGCATTTCTATAATAATAAGAATAATAATACTACGATAAAGGTTTGAGAGGTTTGAACGACGTCAGGGAAGGTGGGAACTAGGTTCGTTGAGTGGATGCACAATATTATGCAACCCTATGCTGAATAGGTTGGTGAGTGAGCTGTGTGAACTAATTCAAACTGTGATTTATTTAGGGACTTGCGTGTTGCTTTTTTTTTGTTTAAAAATAAATAAATATCAAAGAAGAGTATCACGTTGACGAAGATTATCTCATTGAAGAAGATGTTTATAATGAATATTAAAGAAGATTACTACAGTGCGGGTACAGACAGGTATTAGTAACCGTAAAAGTATGACAGAATTCGAATATAAACTATAAAAATAATTCGCAGTGTAAGCAAGGATGTACACGGGATGCACAGAACACAAGCAAACTTAATACAATAATACACTTTTAAATGCGGTTTACATGTATAATATATAAGAAAATAATAACCCTGTATGTTCCCGGGCAGGGTCATGTAAAATTTACTTAAAATGTTGCTAAATTGCTGCTTGTCGATGAAACGGAGCCATTCGTTCCGCGATGTGGCGGCTGACTCGTGTATATATATATATATACGATTCTTCAGTATGCTGACGTTCATATCCGGAGTATCCTATTTGCTGTCACGTCATTGGATCCGACAGTCTAGGTAGTCGACGTCATTGAGAACAAAGTAGATCAATAGAGGGGGGGGCGCTGGTCCGGCGGAGGCTGACTTCCTTCAGGAGTTGCCTGGTGGCGCAGACTCGATGCGTAGTGAATGTGCTGGATCTCTTCCGTGTCCTCGGAGCTTGTTTGCGAGTGATGTTCCGCCCATGGCGATTCCGGCTAAAGATCTCGCTGAGCTGCGACCTGAAGCGTCCTAATAAATCCTGATGAATGACTCCGAGCTGGCCGTGTCGGCGGGAGTAGGACAATCGCCAGATCTAGACACTACATGCGAAACAAAATGTTCTTCATTTCCCAATTGGATTTTGCCGGCGTTCGAGCACGCTAGCCAAGAGGGGGCGATGTTTGATTGTAAACACCGGTCTTTTTGGCCATTGGAAGATAGGACCGACGCGCTTTACCAGTCACGGCCTACAGCAGAAACAGATCGATTCTATTCAAAGATCGTCACATCCTTACTAGCGATTAAGGCAGGATTAAGCGTATCAAAGACATTGGCAAAACATTTCGACTGTGATGTTTCAAACGAGTGCCGCAATGGATAAAGGTCATTGTTAGGGCGCACACTGTAAAAAACTGTTGAAGTTTATCTGGCGTGCAGAAGAGTATCTGCCCTCTCTCTCTTTCTCTCTCTCTCTCTCTGTCTTTCTGTGAATTTCACATCATATCACAAATGGTATTTGTCTCTAACAATCTCAGTTTCTGATTTTTACTAACAATTTCATTGATATAAAGGCAAAGTAACCGATACGTACATTGATGTCTCAGTATACTCTTATGGGAATGTTGACAAAACACAGCTTTACAATTTATAGGTTTATATACCCGCACACACATACCAGTTTTGTAAGCCTTGTGACTTGAAATAAACCTACGCTTGATTGACAATATGATAATATCAGTCAATCAATGTGTTTTACTTGTGCTGTCCACAAAATGCTTCACAACTGGAATTGCGTGGTGTAAAAAGTGTTGATTAACATGGTCCTTCTCCATTCTGCTCCTTTCTCGTTAGCTAGCAGAGAGAGAAAAAAGTGATGAGAAATCTCAGAAATACCGCGAACTTTAATTAGATGTAATTACACCTCTATATCTTCTCATTTTCAAAATCACGCCTTTCACATGACCACTTGTAAATAGGGATGGCATTATTTTCTCGACAGATATTGTGCCGTACAGTATTCACCGGCACGGATGACTCTATGAGGGAATCGATTCAACGAGATCGACGACCAAACGGGGTTCGGGTGATGAACCGTTGGGACACTCTATATATATATATATATATATATATATTGAACGATGTATAGGGAGGAGCCGGGGGTATCATAGTAAGGAAGTTTCTTACTTCCCACGAGACGCGGACGTTCGTCCTTGAGATCGAAGAAGCTCCTCAACGGTTGAGCTTCGTAGACGGCTTCACTGGGCACCACCCGAGATTACCAGCGCCGGTGTCGTTCAATGCTCATCGGCATGGCGAGCAGGGAATGTCAATATTTTTCGAACCTCTCGCATCGGACTGCACCGTATAGCAGGAGAGCCAAGGATGTTTATCTCGGTTGCGCGCTAAAATAGTCGTTATGCCGACGACCGTGGGGTTGAGTTGACGAGGCGATTTCTTCGGGCGGGCTCCGCTCGTACCGAAGCAACATGACGCTATGGAACAAAAAGTTGCATATGTTTTTTTTTTTTACTTCAACGCCCTGTCTGCCTGCCTGTCTGCCGATGCGCTGCTGTCCCTCATCGACAAATTGCAGTTCGCGTGACGGGGCGAAGGGCCACCAGTGGTGATAATTTTGTGGCCGCTTTCGTTGCGAGCAATGGGATGCCAGTGCGATGGGCTGCTAAACGGGAATGAATGAAGACCAGATCGTATTGACGCTGTTAGGATTTTCTGTATGAGTGTCGCGGCGTGTGATGCAGCAGCTAGGTGCGAATTATCTTTATGTCATTGTATGGAGGTTGTTTTTGAAGTGGCTGTATACCTCTCAAAATGTTTCTCGTTATTAGTCGAGGGACCTTGTTGTTGTTGCTGTTGGGTTCCGGGCGTTCGTATCCACCAAGTAATATGTTCATTTAAAGGAGTTGGGACACCGCTACAAATAACGTACAAACAAATAGTAGTCACATAGTAGTCTCTGTCTCGTATCCGTGTTCGAAAGATTTCCTGCTTGACCCTATGATGTGTACTGTGTCAACAGGGAAAGTACGAAGGCAGCTATAACTCATGACTAAGATCATGACTCGCGTAATCGACGAATGCTTTTTTTACATTTTCAAATGGCAATGACATCCGTTCATACAATGATATAGCATTTTCTCAACACGCACCCCATAAACCTATCATCTCTCTCTCTCTCTCTCGCTGCCAGTCCCTGCACCGGTGACAGGAAAGGTGAAACACATCAACGTTTGCTGATGTTACGCGTTCTCGTTCCCTTGCGACATAACCCTTTTCGGCTACGGTGTCCGTTGGTCGTCGACGCCTTATCGTTGAACAATCAGTGATGGACCATTATCGCCGTTTGGACCGCTTTCGTCGTGTCTCTGAACGTGTCGTACCAGTAGAAGAACATACGTAGTAACAGCATGCAAATGGTTGATAATGGTGGTGCGCCCAGAGAACGAGGCGGAGAGCGAGAGAGAGAGAGAGAGCGATCTGTATCTAAAAATATCGAAGCCCTCCAGCCAATGCATTGCTCGGCCTCTTCATCGGGCATCAAATTTCATCATCACGACACGATGGTGAGGACAACGGCGAACAGCCAACGATGAGGGCACAGAGAACTAGCCAAGGCGGCCTTCGAAGTACGCGCACGAGCTACCCCTAGTGCTCCTGCATCTCCCTGCCTGCTCTGCCTTCGTTGCCTCGGCCAGCGAGCTCGGAGGGAGAGCGACTGGAGAGACTTCATTCTTCGCCACGACCATCATCAGCGTCGACATATCCTCATCGACAAGTCGGCGCTACTGCACTAGGTGCCTGCCTGTTCCTCGCCGCTGATGGCTTCTTTTAATGTGCCCACGTTGCTCTTTTTGCTGCTGTGCTGTGCTCCTACTGTTGTTGTTGCTGTCGTCGGCGGGATCTATCGAGGCGAGGTGCGGTCGCCGTGAGATGCCGACGAACTTCATCCGTTTGTCCGCCTTCGAGTGAGAGTTACCTGCAAGTTTTCACACTATTTGCAATCGCCCTGCTTCGTCGACGAAGCTCCGCTGTTTCATCCAGCCGGGGATCACCGCTCCACTAGGCCGTTTCGGCGGGTTCTGGCGGGCGACGATCCTCATCGAATTCTCGTCGTGCGAACTCGTCAACGATTTCAGCCAGCTTCTCACCTTTTGCCTCGACGCCTGCGGACAGGTCAACCGGTGTGGGGAGCGCCGTCCGCCGTCAGTGTCTCGATTCAACGCTTTCTTCAGTGCGTAGTGCAATGTCTTCGTCCGTCCGATCAAGATCAGCATCGCCAGGTCTCGTGTTCAGGCATAGTCTTGTTGTCTTCATCTCTCTGCTTGGGCATGAGACGCCTCCCATCGTCACCTCCTCAGCACTCTACGACCTTCACTTTCTTTCGATCGAGTTCGCATCTCGATACATCATTACCACGACTACCTGTTGTACTGCTGCAAGTCCACGACCTGTACCGAAAGCTAGAATTGTGACCGGTAGCTCCGCTAGACGACGACGACAGCGGCAGCAGCAGCAGTAGACACACTCATCCGTAAAATCCACTAATTCTTGTTGTTCGCGCCTCTGCTTCACCGGTTTCTCAAGCATCTTGACCGATTGATTGCGGGCAGGATTAGATAGTGGTCGAATTGCACCTAGAGCTAACGCTACGGTTACCTACCCTCAGCGTCGTTCGTTGTCCGTGTCTAGCTATGCATCGGTCGTCAGACCACCGAAGAAATGTCCACGCCATAAGGAGGCGAAGATGTGCGCGTTCGCGCGTGTGTCTCACCGCGTCAGTGAAGCGATCGAACCGAACGAGAGATAGCGAAACAGAGGGGATCCGTAGACATCGCGAGACGCGACAGACTCGGATGATGAACGCTGCGCCGCATTGTTCGTTGTTGTGGCGACTGGTCGCCTCAGCGCATCGCCACCTTTGCCGTTCGCATCGTAGTGAACGCGACGACAATCGATCGAGTGGACACCTTTACACTTTCGCCACATCCTGTAAAGCTATCCCGGCTAACCGAGAGCGCCATATCGATCTTCGGCTAGTTCTTCAGAGTACGTACGAGTGTGCTATGATTTTCATTCTGTCTTGGGAAAGAAGGATATTTCTGAAGCACAGTGAGGAAGATAGAGAGAGAGAGAGAGAGAGAGAGAGAGAGAGAGAGAGAGAGAGAGAGAGAGGGCGTCGTGTTCGACGTTCGCTGAGATTCAATGGGGGCGGCGGCGGAGATAGTAGTTTGTTTGTGTCGTGTCGTGATGACCATGATTATCATAATTCTCGTGACAAATCGAAAGATCTATGAACGGCGCAGAGAAGTCTGGAAGGAAACAATCGCGCAAGCGGTTTCTCTAAAGCAGAACAAACAAATATGATTAGTATGAATTGACTGAGAGTAGTTGGAAGTTGGCTGAGAGTTAGCCCGAAAAAGTTTAGTGCAGTTTAGTATGAAGTGAATGGAGTCGAATAAACAAACTGAAACAACTCGTTTTTCACAATTCGCTTTCTTCAATGTTAAGTCACACTAAAGACATGCTAGAGAACAAGCTGCAAGAATAAGTGGGCGATTTTTTTTTCTCATCCCCTGCTTGAGTGGCATTGGCGCTTCAATACGATAGATTCTCAGATTAGACTTTTTTTGCAAACGCTTCAGTGACTCTTATGAAAATAGCGGTCGCCTCCGGGACTAAGCGAGCTCTAATCATATGGCTCACATTGGGTCAGCACGACAGGCCATAACAATGACAAAAATCGACAACTCCAATATATATTTAACTGTTTTAGGGCGCTGTCGCCTCCGATGAACTGGAAGGCAGCCTGCAATGATGCGAGCATTTATTCGCGAAGAACACTTTTGCCCAGTAAAATCATAGTACTAAGGAATGCCCCTAATGCGGTGTCTGAGCACGCCTCAATCTAGCCGAGACAAGGGAGAGTTTCTTTTATATCTACCTAAGCCATTTCAAGTAACCTCTCTTTACCTGCATGTGGGCAAGCCATCCTCAAAGAGTTCCCCTTTTCGGCAGCACGTAATCCTCCAGAGAGATTCGTTATTTATCAACACTTATCCAACGTCTGCTGTGAGGTGCTTCCAATGTCTAGAATAGTTATTTACGTTGAAATCCAACTCCGAATCAACAAAACTCACCCGACTGGTCAAGCTTCGAAATCCCCATACATAATTAGTACTTCGAGCATACTACCTATATGCAAAGGTTTCCCACGATGACAACGTACACTGTGTATCGTTGTTGACTATTCGCTTGTGGTTTTTGCTATCAACACTGCCGGAGTTTATGACAACACTATCGAAGCGTTTCCTCTACAGAAGAATTCGGTTACGCGCTGTAGTTCCAAGAAAGGGTCGACCTTGATCAGCTGAAAGAGCGACGCCGGAGGAGCTGAGCCGCTTCTGGTCAACCGGCGCAAGTAGCCAGTATCGTTTAGTATCGTGCCCGGCTGCCGGAACTTTGGAGACTCCGTGCAACCACTAGCCCATTCTCGAACTCGCGTTCGGGAGCACACTCGTTCAGAGTGCGTTCGATTTAGACTCATGGTCTTCCCAGAACCCGCTCTCTCTCTCTCTCCTAGTTTGGTTCTCGGCGTTCGAACATCGCATCGTGCTTGTTTCGCTTGTGTCCATCCGAGGGATTAGGTGAACTCTGCCTTGGCCAAGACAGAGTTGGGCCTAGTTAAAATAGCAGCTCGTCCCAATCTCTTGGTGCTGGTTACGTCTGTGCAGTTACGTTTGTTCGGTCAGCATCTATACGCCGATAGATCGTATACACCGCTACTGGTAGCTAGCACTATGTCAATTCGCATGTTGATGCTCGAATAACTTGTTGTATCAGTTACTCGTGTCGAAGCCCCGCCTATACGGTCCTGATAGCAGCAGCAGAAGTCGGATATGCCACTTGCTGATGGGGGTTGGCTCTATTAAGTCCTGATATAGTGAGTAGTGGGCGTATCCGCTAATTCCAGGAGCTCGCACGAGAAGCCGAGACGGCCTCCGCTCTACGGGTGGTCGTCGCCGCCGCCGCCTCCGCGGCTTAAACCCACAAAAGCCACACCAATTAGAGAGCAGGCTGGTCGAAGCCGATCCGGCCAGTCGATTGTTGAATCGCGCCAATGATGATGGTGTAGGGTTGCAGAGCGGCGACAGTGCCATTTGCGGGCCATTTCCTGAACGAGCGAGCCAAGACAGCCTAGCTGAATTCGTTACGAGCAAGACGAATTGCTCGGGAGGCGAAATCGGCCCGTCTACCACTACTGATTAACGCATATCGTCACAAGTAACACCATGCCGATGTGGATGCAGGTGGGCGACATTTCGAAATCACAGGAGCCAATCGTAAACATCTGTAGTCGGCTGTGAAGTTTCGTACAGCCGTTTAATCAGTTTGGAGCAATAGGTTTGACACTGGGTCGATACGTGAAGATCGAAGATCAACAGAAGGGAGAGGAAGATAGAGATAAATTGATAGATAGATATAAATGGATAACTCGCTTATTAGGCTCCCAAACGAGCTCGCACAATGTGAAGTTATGCGCGTCAGCTCGTTCCTACATAACGTGAGACTCGTATATGGTTAGATTCGCGGTAAATAGAGACACGCACGGTAAATTACTGTCCGTAGGGTTGCACTTGTGAATTGTACCACCATGTGACGCCTCTGCAAAGTGAATACACGGCTTTATGGGTTCAAAGCGGACGTTAAAAAGTCATTTTCGTAAAGACTCAGGTGCTGCTCGCCCAACGATGCCGCGAACTGCTTTGTCGCGAACATCGTTCTCGAACGATGTCCCGCTTCGGTAGCCAGCATCGCACTCGATATGCGATACAGCAATGGGTGTACAGCGAGTACATATCGGCACACATCCTGTCGTCGGTGGTTGATGGCCTCGAAATGGAGGCGAAAAATGGGGCACCTCCCCGATATTAGCGACCAATCGACCTCGGGGGACACATTAAATTGATTAGCATCGGATCCCTTCGAAGGGTGGTACGAGCGCGTCTAGATGTGTGTCAGTGTCTGTATGAGTGCAATATGAAGCTGTCCTGTAATGGAACAGTAGCTGGTGTATTGGGGTTCGCTTGCAGGACGACATGCGGAGAAAGAAGTGTCTTCGTGTCTGCACCAGCCGGTGTTAGTGGTTAACAAAAAAGAGGAAAAAAGCGACGAGGAACACTCCCCTGCAGTGGCGGGATATGCGGGGGAGGACAGCCGCTGGCGAGGCGAGAAGTAGCAAAGAGAAACAGCAAAATGCTGGCGATCAAATCGAACGGGGATATGCAACTGATGAGCGGGCCATGACACAGGGATAGCTGGAAAGCCAATTGGCAAGAAGTACCATATGAAGGTACATTAAAGGTGACAAATTAAAGGTGATCAATTAAAGGGAGACGAGAAACGTGTACTGTGAAACATCTACTCTTCGGATGAGTGTTGGCACACTGAGACGATCCGGAGGACTCGATCGAGTCGAGTAGCCTGGAGAGTAAAAAAAACACATTCAAACTCAGTTCACTCAGGGTAAACTTCGGTGACGTTGTGTCAACGTGATTCCCCCCTACTAATGAGATCGTATCCGTTCAAACAGGAGAGTATGGACGTGCGTAGCATAAGTTGTACAGATGCGTCTCTGTGGCTGGACTCGGAATTTCGAGTAGCTTCAGATGACTACGAATCGCCTGTAGAAATGTCCTAGTCAAGTGTTAGTATAAAGGTAGCATAAGCTGATAGCATTGATAGCCAGTGGATATTCGTTAATGCTCCCTTATTATTAGAACTGTGCCGGATCAGGGCAAGCAAAATTTCGTTTAGCTGTTTGTAAGAACAATGCAATGGACGAATTCATTCTGTGTCGTTGGTGACGGACAGCGATTGCAGTGTACGATCAAAGGGCAACGATTCCACGGGCTGAATCGGCTAATTTATAGGTTTTCTTCTTGTTCTCCCATGTTGCTGTGGACGCAAAAGTTTTTTATTGGTATAATTGGCGTTGGACAGAGTTGATAGGAGTCAATGAATAATAATGGCTCAATGAGAATGTTTACTCTATAGCGCACCGGAGGCGAGGTCATTGCAGAATGGACATTGTGAAATACAATTACAAATTTCATACATTATATATATATATATATATATACATATATATAGCATACGAGCGTCAAGCGAAGCCACGTATGCACTATTTATTTGCAAAGAAAAGAAAGAAATCTTACAGTTCAATCCCCCACTCTTTTATTCCACTATATTCGATGGTTACAGGTTCTAGCAAATGCTGCTGTACCGTCTCCGTTGTGTATGAACCTATACTTTTGCTTCAACTGTCTCCTCTGCGTCCCGTGGGTGCCGGCACATCTGAAATTGACAAGTCCTTCCGGCCCACGGTTGAGGTGACCTTGCCTCATGCAAATCCCGCCAGAGACAGCGAGAAGAGTGGCCCGCAACGACTCGCCGATCAGTAGCTCTCCGATCAGGTGCGGGAATCGGCACCAACCAGAAACGACTACATCACTGGCAGCCACCGTTTCGCTTCTCACCTCCTCAATTTGATCCTCTTCTTCCGTCTTCGGCGAGCACCGGTAGCAATTGCCGTGGCATGATCAGCATCATCATAAAGGACAATTTGTATAACGCAAGCCAGCACCAATAGCCAGATCGCAGAGGAGGGACTCCCTTGCAGACTTACGAAGTCACCACACCACTTCCTCTCGTAGTGGTTCAGTGTCGAGGGACAGCTTAGGGTGGTTGTGCAATAGGACCAGAGATACGGTTGCAGCGCTCCGTTCGACGGGATGGGGGAGGTCCGATCGCCCCAGTAACAGCTCTCGCCAGTTAGTACATAGTAAAGAGTATTGTTCTGGGGCTCTAGCGGCCCTTCGTACGCCAGAGGTACATTCACTCTCACTAGGTCGCGTTGTAGCTTCTTGGAGCCATGTTACGCAGCGGCCTACCGCAGCCTACTCGAGAAAGTCAGCTGGGGGTCAGCTATGAGAAAAAAAGCGAAAAAAAGGAATTGTTTCGTAGCAGCTACCCTCAGCCAATGGCTACGAACCACCGAGCGGTCAACAGGTCCGTCTCGACAGTCGTTTCGACAACTTCTGCTGGTTTTCAAACGAACGCTACAGTGGGTTAAATATGTAGAGAGACACAGAGAGAGCGAGAGAGGACCTCTTCTCGGAAGGGGGGGTTAGCGTACAGTCCCACTAGGTACAAATGACTTTGTATCCAATGTCCTGAAATGGGTCGTACACTGTCTAGGCGTGCGCGCTGCACGATGAAGATAGGTCATACTGGCCCAGCCGGAGCAGAGTTGAACAATCTAGAATAAGCCCGTGCTTAAGGGAGTCTTATTCCGCCGCCCATAGTTTGGTTCCATCTTGGCGGTGCGATCTAGCGACCTCTACGTATGTGTGTGTGTGTGGCGGTACTGTACAAGTGAATGAGGCCGCGGTTCCCGCTTCCAGTGGAAGGGTTCGTATGTGGCTTCTGGTTTCGTAATGTTATCCCTCCACCCCATTTCTCATGTATAATACAATATAGGTTTCTGGCCCTGGAGACCTATAAATCGGATGCTATTATATATTACTTGAAGAGTTAATGCTGTTTGTTTCCACTATAGGATGGATCTGAGTTCACCAATATATCAGACACTATTGGAATCGTGTCGATCCTTTACGGTAGGCGCACTGTGTGATCCTGTTCGAATATCTATAAGCCACGTTGAGGAACCCATATAATGAATATGATATATATTTAAGGGCCCACTCAATTCAAAAGGTCTTTTACACATGCCATTTATACAGTATTCTCTAACAGCGTACTCGCTAGCCTACGAGCTATGAAATATGTCCAGTTTTGCTACATAAAATTAGATCGATTCTGCGACATTGATCCTCGTCGCCTGTCTTTACACAAATTTCAAGTCTATCACGTTCGTTCCTACTCTATCGCGTTCGCTCCCGCCATAATTATTCTAATATATCCAACGTTAACATTAGACAGCTGAAACGCATACATTAGCACACGCGCCGCTAAACGCCTAAGTCAGCTTCAATTACAGCCACGATCCACCTATGCGCCTTGACGCTTTCATAGACGATCCTCTGCGTCGCTCTAGCGCTGGGCGTGCGTTTGTTTCTTTTATACATCCGCGGCATATTGTGTTCCGACTGATAAACACCGACACCAGCAGCGTAGCCGTGGTCAGCCCGTCTATCGGCCTCTATCGAGACACGATCAATAAAATCGCCAAGACGCGAACAAAAAACAATTCCTCCACAGTTCCACGAACCACCCACAGTCGGCACCAAACAGTGGGTCTTCGGTCAATCTCGGGTGTTTTATATGAGCGTACACATATGTCTCTTCGTCTATCCGTATCGCATATTGTGACAATTTGTTGGTTGGGTCTACTCGATTGTGTAAATATTCTCTCGGCAGGCAGGCTCCTGCCTCTAGGTTAGGCTCACACCCTGTCCCTTGTTTCGGTTGCTAATCGTCAACCAATCGCCCGCTCACCTAACGCTATCGACAAATCAGCTCTACGCGGCGCCGATTCGCACCTTCCTCCTAATAAGCTATCGCATCGTCCGGGCTCGAGCGTCGGAACGCCTCGCGCGACAGCGACAAGCTATCGTCTACCGTTTGTGCCATTACGATGCGACATTCTCGCCGAAGTTCGATTCCTGATATCGCTCGCGTGGAACCAGAGCAACCGAGACAAGGAAAATAATCGAAGCAGTCGTAGGGTGAGCTACCGAGACACCGAGAGCGAGAGAGAGAATGGGTAGGGCGCTTCAATTTATACTGATGTATGTGCCGATCGGCTCCCGACCCCGATTGGCGTCCTTCTGCGCTGTGTCAGTCTGACGCCATTGAACTGACCATACTAATGGCAATAATTCTCGGCGTCTTCCTCGCGTGACCTTACCATATCGTCCGTTGTCGCGCGCCCATCGCTTGAGTGGCTCGTACGCGCCCCGCACGTTTCGTCCATGTTCGCTAGACCCCCTTGTTTGCTCAAAGCTGTTAAATCTGCAGCCGTCAGACGTGTCGATTTCAAGCGAAAACACACACGAATCTATTACGGTGTAAGATTCGCCCATCGATAGAGTCTGCGATAGGGGAAAAACTCGGGAGGGGCCGAGCTTGTTGGGACGGGGAGACGACTGCGAATTATGGAATCCTGTGTCCTTTGTCAATTATCACAGAAATATGCCGTCGTTGTCTCATGTGATAGTTAGACAACACTTAGATCCAAATATGTTCGTGAAGGCTGATGTGTCAGGTGTATTCATACGTCCTCGCTGTCAATCTGCGTCTGCCGGCGTCGTGGTCTGAAGGTGTGTCTTGATCGATCGCGGCCAACCAGGGGACGATCGACGTAGAGGCATATCCAAACCTGTAAAGTCGATTGTACCGTAGCTCGAATCGAGCGAGGTCTTCTCTAGCTTATCTGAGTACTAGGTACATCAGATAGGGGAACAGCTGAGGGTCAGCTGGAAAAAACAAAAAAAGAGTACTAGGTACATACATTTGTCGCCTTTAACCTGGCAAATGAGTGCGTCTAGTATTCAGAGATTTGTTCTGAAGACTCGGAGTGTTCGATTATTCGAGAGACTCGAACACGAGAATACACGTTGTATTGCCATTGTAATAGCATGTCTTAATGTTTTCCCTTCAGCATGGTTCCGCACATAAGCAACATTGAAATGAAACACGGCAACGCAATCAAAGAAATAATTATTTCCTGAGCCAGGTGGTACTGAAATTTATACAACGTTTTTTATAGCCTGCCCTGTGTGTCTATATATATATATATATATATATATATATATAGTTATCACTTAGGGACAGGGTGTCGGGCCACGGCCCGAGGTCATGATCCTGAGGGAGGCGATGGCATTGCCTCTTTGCTCAGACAGAGCAATGGCGCTGCAGAAAGAAGGACCCTTCTCGATTTTGCTAAGTCGTTTTAAAAACGATGTGATGGCGTTGTCAGATCTGTATTGCGTTCGCAGCGTTGCTAGTAGCATTTCACAGCTCGTTTTTCTCTCAGTATAATCATCATCTGAACGAGCAAACCAATGTGGAGTTCACATAGGACCTTCCATCACTTCCTCAATCCGAGAAATCTAACTCCACCACAGTTTCCCATGTACACGTCAAGTGCACATTGATACCCTGATTCGCTGCTGGTTACGACGCCTGTCACCTTATTGTCTAACCACACACGTAAGTTCACTGTTGCCGAGCACATAGGTCGCCTTGCTTTCGTGCAACTTCAGCGTTTGAAGATAAATTTTCTGGCGTTCGTAACTCGTTGAATGCCCGTTTGTGTGTAATTAGCGAGCTCCGACAATGTCAATTACTGCTCTGATCTCTTTGGCTAGCTCCCGACTCGCTCAGGATTGCTCACAGCTATCCTGATACTTAACACATTCGCCTTCCACTGCCGCCGCTACACACCGTCTCCAGTAGAATCTGAAGCCTCGGTGCATTGTTCATCGGCAGTATGACTGTCGCCATGGACAGGTTTCGAAATGCGTGAAGGTATCCTCCGATGCTGATGGCGCAAGCGGTATCCGTGTCGGCATCGTTGACCTCAATCATTCCTTCCTTCACGATTGGGGCTAGATTTGGCACTAAATTGTGCAAATCAATTCCCCATACATGGGCAGTAGGGACGTCCACACACACTTTACGGGGCCCGGCCAGCCATTAAACGTGAGCAGAAATTAAGTAAGTTTTAGTGTTTGTAGACAGCACACAATCGTATGACGATAACCCAGCTTCCAACGGAGTAGTCCCCTGGCGACACTCAAGCCCGATAGCATCCAGCAGCCTTGATACTGAACTGAATTGGAGGTGCGAAAACAATGGCAAGGTCACACGTCGAATGACATCCGAGACTCGCGTTGCGATCATCGAGATCCAAGCCGCTTCAGAATTAGGGATGCGCGAGGATGCTACTTCCTATGAAAGGATAGATGATGTGTTTCCGGTGATGGCCTTTAGGTCAGCATGCGCGAAATCGATGATGACCTTATAGAGAAATCTGGCAACCCAAAAGTGAGCTCGGAGCTAACGGTAACTCGAGGATTCATGGCTCTTCGTAGGCCACTTGTTTTGGCACAACTTCTGCTAGCGAATTCGCGAACAACACTGCATAGCCGGAACCTGGTGGTTCTCGACAGAAATGTCACTATATAACACAATGCGTGGTTGCTATTGATGACAATATCTTATTCGGGCATGCGCGGTCTGCTTTTGAGAAATAATTATCAGGCAGCGTCAAACCTTGACGTTCTTTAGAACGTGTTGATTGTTCGGGCCACAGCGTTACGCAAACTGTCGCCTACTGCGGTAATGGAAAATAGACCGCAGGCAGACATTGGTGGCGGAGTTTCTCCGCCTATTTCTCCGTTCGCATTCGATTCTAACGGCTTCCTCTTCGCACAAGTGGCGATTAAACCTACGAGACTCGGGAGACGATCTACTCAAGTATTTCGTGACGTGTCCAGGGTTCAAACTCGATGGAGTTCATGGAAAAACAGCCGCTTTGCCGGCACTGTTACACTAGAATCGAAAGATGCTACAATATTTGTAGCTCGGTGTAACCGAGCTATGGAAATGAAATCAACACTCGGACAGATCAACAGCAGCAGTTCGACCTGCTGCTGGAAATAGACCGTGAGCGACATACCCCATCAAGAGCAATGTGAAAAGCATTTTTCTTCTGCCTTGTATGTTCTGCGCGGTCGGCGTTCACCAGCCGCTCTCCGGACGCGTATCGGATTTCGAATCAAAACGACTCGTTAACAGATCGTGGTGCGTTCCCACCTCACTGTCGGTCACGACCCTCGGAAGTCGGGATACACGAATGACTAAGAAACCCAAAATTACTGTAACAAGCCGAGGGGAGCGGACTGATTCTCTGTCCCGATGGGCCAGCCCCGCGCAGACGCCTCGCGAGCCTGACGAACGCAGGGAGTCTCGCCGAAATATTCAGTGTAGCTTTTGTCGGACAGACGAACTAACTCCATTGGAGTTAGTTCGTCTGTCTGTCAACTCCATCGGCGTTGTCTCCGCCCATTGTCGGCACTTCTGACCCAGCTTCTGTACGGGTTTGCTCGACTTCGCTGACACACACACACACCAGCGTTACAATGCGCGACCCTAATTTGCGCGTCAATTGTCTTGTTACCACATTGACATTTATGACTCCTCGGCACCGCCTTCCCTTCTCATTCGATACCTCGTCTCTCGACGGCATTCGGCTGCAGCCTGAACACAGCCTAGACATAGGTATCGGGTTGTCCTCACCTCTACCCGAAGAATGGCCAAGAACACAAGTGGTCGTTGTACTCGACGCGACCGGTCGACTCGTTGAAGACCCCGTTTGTTACTCTGTCGTCAAGTTCATTGTGCGGCAAGATGACACGAAGCCACCTCAGAGTCGCAGTGATAGATCAACCGAGCGACGTTCGGCGCTCCGCGCCACGGCGCCGAAGAGAAAGTCATGGAGTCCTTCAGCACGGGGGCTTAAGTTAAGGCAGTAGCAGCTCTCTGCCCGCGCGCTATTCTGTCTTGGGTGCGATACACTCGTGTGACAATGCCTATTGCGGGCGACCACTTCGTCTCGTAGTGGCCGTCGTCTACGCGCACACGCCTTTGGGTGTGAGCCTTACGGGCCTTCGCTGCTGATGGCGGTGTTACGCTTGCTTTCAGACAAACCCTTCGGTCCTGGGTGTCGAGTGCTCGCGGCCTGTTGTTCTCGGCTGGCGATGGTGCTGGCCAACTGCACTGTCTTCCGTTCGACAGTGGACGACAATGCCTAACAATGCGAAGGCGGTTGCAGCAAAAGGTATCGGCGCCTTTGGGGTCGTCTTCGATCGAATTGGCAGTACAATGGGTGCTCAGATTTGCTTCGAAACAGAGAGAAAGAAGACTCGATGAGTATCAGTACTAGAGCGTACATGGGCTGGTGAACGAAGGCTTGATCGGAACCCTTGCACCCGGCGGCAGGCCGGTCGGCCGTCAGGTCTCCAACGATTTTATTCCACTCCAATAAGGCGAATTCGCCGTAGGTGACAATACTGAAGTAGTCTATACTTGACGATGCTGTAGCCGCCAGCAGGACTTGGATCCCGCCGGCAGCTACTAGATAAGTAGCTCACGTCAATCAGTTGTACGAGCGTTATAAGGAGCTTGAACGTTTATTATTTTACACGAGTTTCCGCGAGCACGATTATCCCTTCTCATTCAGATAAGAGCCTGTGCCCACTGGGTAGAAATCATACACTTAGTATAAGTGTATGATTTCTATTTAATATGAAAATAGGATACTCATTGGTACCCAAAGGCGGCGCCGACGATGACGAGAATCATGATGGCACCATTACAATTGTCTCGTGTAATTCAGTATTTTTTAGAATACATCGAGCATATGACCATTACTCTAACAGAATTCATGTAACGTAACTTAACCGTGCCATATGCATATCATCATTTAAAATAATAATGAATAGTACACCCTACACAAAATTGCGTACATATAAATTTACTAATTGGCAAATCCTATTAATAGCCGGCATTGTTTTGTCTACAGCTGAGCAATGCGTGTGCGCACCCATCCCACCTGTTGTGTCACTGGGTACCCCATGTTCGATTTGTGTCCCGTTGGACTTTTCATTATGCAAAGTAGCTACAGTTAAAACATTCGCACTTTCCAAGTCCATGAGCCAGTGTTTGGTGGTGGGATGTAGCATGTATGTTGAATCACCTGGGTATGAACCCACGGTCTACGATCTCGCCGACGACTATATGATACTTACGCAATTTGCTATCGACGTCAAAACTGCGAACATGCGCAGTCACACGCGTAGTTCTGCGGTAAAGAAGACACGTAACATCGGCAGTCTGGATACGCGCGCATCCCCTGAAGAAAACCGCTATATATTACGGTCTGGTCTGTAAGAGTCGTAATTTAACGAAAAAAAATCCTGTTTTTACCCCCATAACAAAGCGTTCATTCCGGCATTAGCTGAGCAATAAATTGTGAGGATATACCCGTGACATCCAAGCAAGGTGTGACATGAGCGTGACATCCAAGCAAAAGTGTTTTCTAATCTTCTTGCTGCTGTCCCTTGCTGCAAGGCACCATCTGTCGCTGCATCGAGTGTTGCCAAAGGTTGTCTAAGCACACTGTAATTGTCTACTCATTATTGGACTGTTGCTGCATTAACGAAAGCGAGATATCACTAACTATTCCTTCGACCGAATCCTATCCCGAAGTACTTTGGCTTCTGAAGGCCTCGCACTGTTCAGCCGGTCAGATGATGAGAATCGCCGGCCTTAACTCGACGGTTATCCTTACTACAAGAAAACCAAGTGGACTTTTTAACAGGAGCTAAAAGGGAAGCTGCTCTGCCATATCAGCTTCTATCGATTTCGACCAGCCAGCTACCAACTGATTGTTGATAAAGGTCGCATTTAGTAATTGTTATCGGTGTGGGCTGATACTTGGATGTGTAACTAGCGATACACTTTCATTTATTTTCGTAAACCAATGCTGAGATTTTCTGCAAAAAAAAATTCTCCTTTTTTATTTTTGCTGTTATTCTTCTCCGTTCGGCGTTTTTCCGGAAATCTCCCCGTCGGTACATAACGTGCACCAGTCGGTGTGGCAGAGCCGCCTGCGACACCACGCCTCATTATCGCTACCTTCAACACCCCGAGGCGCTACCGTCCATTCCGTTAACGGCGCAGTCTATATTTAAATACGATGATTGATACACGGTTCTGCGGGGCAGCTCGTTGACTGACAAGGCTCCCGGTGCTATTCTTCACCGCACCGTTTGCCTGCTGACCGCTTTGCTAGCTCGTATCCATCGACAAATTTGACAGCTAGGCTATTATCTTCCGACAGTGCGAATTCTGCTGGAAGATGCGAGGCGGGTTTCTGTTTTCCGAATTTCGCGTTTGATAGACGAGCCAGCAATCCTGCGAACTGTGTCACGGCGAGAATTGTACCTTTTTATGTCTTGTTTTGTAAAATGAGCCACTCTCGCAAATGACAGCGCCCGTTTGTCGCCTCTCCCTACAGCTGTTCCGCCCGGCCGCGACGTCGCTCGTCGACGTGCTGTCGCTGCTCGCGCCGGCCGCAGATAAGGGGACGCGTAACGGAATACTCATCATTAGCATCGAAACTGCACGGCTTGGTTTCGACTCGCCATATCTGAACTACTAGCACGGGCTGGCACCAGCGTAAATACGGCGTCGGTGACACCGCCGTCCGCAGGAGACCCCCGTTCAACCGGCGGAGAGGTGGTACACGCGACAATGGCGTATGCTGAGCAGTGTGCTTTCACCTGGCTAACTGTCCTATTGCTAATACTTAGTGGAGGTGGCCTAGCGAAACCAGTGTCGGAGGGCGATGGAGAATCGGACACAAATGTGCACGTGGCGGAGGTGAACTCGCTTCAAGCGGATTTTATAGCTGATAAGAATTCGCGCTCGAATCCAAACGAGGCCGTGACTAAAGCGTTTCATTGGCGGGCTTCCGTGGATTTTGACAAGAAAGTGATCGATGCTGTGGTGCGCTACAATGTGATAAAACAGCGAGGAGTCGAGAGGATTATCCTGGATGCCAGTCCAGATCTTCAGGTACATTCGGTCAGGGACGGCAATGGCGATCCGCTCAAGTACGAGCGTCTTCCGGAGGATATGTATGGAGCACCGTTGAGCATCAGCCTAGCGGACAGAAATGATAGTATGACCATAGTCATCAGCTACTCGACATCGCCGACTGCCGGAGGTCTTCAATGGCTGGAGCCAGATCAGACCTTAGGCAAGAAGGAGAGATTCATGTATTCGCAGAATCAACTCATCTATGCTAGAACAATGATACCATGTCAGGATACGCCGCAGGTAAAGATGACCTTTTTTGCAGAGGTGGAAGTACCCGAAGGCCTCGTCGCTTTGATGGGCGCAGTAAGCGTCCCGCCGAGACAGCCTCGCAACGAAACGACCGCCACCGCCTCTGCCAACAATACCAACGCTGAATGTGACAGCTTCAACAACCAGACCGTACTGAAGCCAACGAGAATGTTCCGATTCCGGCAGGACGTACCGATTTCAGCGTACCTAATCGCAATTGCTGTGGGCGATCTGAAATCTCGTCGGATTGGCCGAATCAGTGAAGTTTGGGGAGAGGAGGGCTACCTCGATGCGGCATCGCACGACTTCGGTGATATCGATCAAATGCTTGAGGCCGCTGAGAGTGTCGTTGGACCGTACCGTTTCGGCGTATACAACATTCTAGTCCTCCCCCCTTCATTCCCGCACGGTGGAATGGAGAATCCTTGTCTGACATTTGTAACGCCTACCCTATTGACGGGAGACAAGTCACTTGCAACGGTGGTAGCGCACGAACTGGCCCACAGCTGGTTTGGCAATCTAGTCACTGCAAAGACCAACGAACACTTCTGGCTCAATGAGGGTTTCACCGTGTTCCTCGAGCGTAAGATCGCGGGGGCGTTGTTCGGCGAGGATCAGAGGAGGTTTTCAGCAAGAATCGGTTACATATCGTTGAAGGACGTCATAAAAAAGGCCAAGAGGTACAAGGATACGGCGCTCGTTTTGAATCTCACCGGAATGAATCCGCAAGATGTAGTCAGTCGCGTTGCGTATGAGAAAGGACATACGTTCCTATGGTACCTCGAGCAGGTCGTTGGCGGAGCCGAGTCCATGAACGCATTCTTGAAGAGCTACGTCGACCAATTTGCTTTCAAAGCTGCTGACTCTGAAGATATGAAGAGCAGCTTTCTAACCTTCTTCAGCGACAAGAAGAATCTGACATCAATTGACTGGGACGTATGGCTTCACGGCCCCGGGCTTCCATCTTATGTACCGGATTATAATACAACTTTGGAAACACAGGTTGATCAACTGCTTGATAAGTGGCGCAATATCAATTGTGATAATCTTGAATTCGTTTCGTCAGCCGATACAGAGAACTTCACAACACTGCAGAAGATTGCGTTCCTCACTAAAGTCAACACGGCAAAGCTGCGCCTGACTGCAAGTGACCTGAAGAAGATGTCGACAGAATACGGCTTTGATGCCAGCACCAACAGCGAGGTAAGTCATTCCTAATAATAGGCAGGCATATAGCGCTTATATAAGGATGCTTGTAACTAAAATACACACAGATGCCAACAGCTGACAAGGAAACGGCGTCCATTATAGCGTCTCACGCTATAGTTCATATTGAATCTCGTGACACACACCGGTCTATTTGGTAGGTTCTTACAGGGCTGCAATTCGTAACGATTTCTCGCCTTGTCCATACTCGACCTGTACTATACAGTCGTCGATAAACGTGTGCACTGTGACACGTTATGGCCGCTAGTTCCCCGTTCGTAGAGCTTACGGCGAGAGTGAGCGTCCGCAGATCAACTTCCGAGAGCGGCATGAAGCACATTAGCTTGTGAAGCTCGCATCTAGAGCGCGGGAGCTAAACCTGTCAATGAAATGAGTCTGAGCTTAGCCTATCAAAGAACTAAACCTATATCAATGCTCGAAAACTTCCCCACCTTCGTGAAGTTTGTGCAGTATTTTAAGCTTTAACGGTTAGAGACGGCTGTGGTACCGTGCAGGTATTTCTATCGAACGCACAGTACACGGCTTCTCACATTATTCACGGTTGCGCAGAAGAGCTTCGTCTAAAAGCATAGATTGAAGTATACGACATGCAATTTAAAGAAATACAAATTATTATTGATATTATCGATTTCAGATCCTTTCAGCCTGGCTAACAGCAGCTCTGCGCAATCACTACGAGCCTGCCGTGGAACCAGCCAAGGAGTTCCTGCGTCGAATAGGCCGACTGAAGTTCTCTTATAAACTCTTTTTAGAGTTCTTTATGTGGCCTGACCGACGCGAGGAGGCCGAAGCTCTATTCAACGAGATCAAGCCCCGCCTGATGGACGTCGCCCGTCGACAAATTAGCAAGGCTCACTTATTGGCGACAGCTTAGCGAAGAAAATAACGATCCGAAGCGAACATGAAGAACTGTAAATAAACACAAATGAAAATATACAATAATCTATTCTATAGTTTTTCCGAGTCGGACTATTTTCGGTGATTTCATTACGAACCATAAATACTCGTATTAATATCGTAATAGACAGGCGGCAAAATAGAACTAATCACTGTTGCATCATCTCTGCATCTCGGCTCTGAAGAAGAGGCCTTTGCTAGACGCCGCGGATGCGTCGTCGTAACAAAACTGGCTCGAGCAGCATTGGTTTGGAAAGACCTTTCTCTCGGTGATTTTAAAAGATTCGGTTTAAAAGATCGCAGCCCAATGAATGTCCATCGGTGTTGAGGTGAAATCAGCCACTACCATGTGGCTAGACACGAACTACAATAGATAAATTTGGCTGCCCTTTTGAGTACAAATGCCAACAAGATACAGGTATAAAACATGCATGTATATATGTACTACAATATAATAAATATAATACAAAACCGTTCATAATTAATTCATTCATTAGTTATAATTGATAACTACTGTGTATCTGACGATGTTCGAAAAGAAATCCAAATCAGAGATGTAACTCACTGGGTCAACAAGGGTCTGCCCCCATAAAAATAAAGCAATCAGATATGGTGGTGTCACTAGTAATCCGTGAATATGCATTCTCTGAAATACGACTACCAGGTGAGGATCACCCTGTGGAAAGCTTCGTCTCTTCAACTAAAATTGTCTTCAATTAATATGCAAGCTTTAAAAATGCTAGATAATTTGGCCGCATCGCACAGCGCGATTCTCTCTCGCTAAATAGCGTCCTCCAATCACGTGATGTTTATATACCAACATTTTCTGTCTGTCCTAGCCTAAAAACTCCGTTTGCTTGATGACGGTGCCGCGTTCAGGTCCAATTTTAGAGTTGGTTTTGATTCCAGAACGACGTTTAACACAGCCGGACAACTCTGATATATGCGATAATCCGATATTGTCTCAAGCCGCTGTATTGCTGGTCAGCAACAAAAACTTCTCAAGCTGCGCCAGGTCACAATCATATTTTCTAACTCGGACAGTTTGCTGACAAGCAAACAAACCTTGTTGGGTCAAAGAAATAGGGCTGATGCGGCGGAAAAACCACAAATTGGGCGGCTGTGGATTTTTGCCGGCCAGAAACTCTGCAAGACTAAATTACAAAGGGTGTTTAAGTTCACATGAGAGAGACAGTGAGTGAGAGAGAATACTACGAACGATAAAACAACGTTAAAAAACTACGCCATATAACAATATATTGCTCACAATATATATATATATATATATATATATATGTGACTTCGGAATAATTTTGCCAAGTTGGCAGTCCCAAGTTCGCAGTTGAGCAGGGTGAGCATAGAGCTATGACTTCGCAACACTGGATAATGATGGCCGGAATGATTATTGTTGATATATGCTCAGTTACGTCAAACTTAAATGCGGAGACAATCGATGATCACCAGAGTGACAATGAATATCGTAGAGCGCTTCGAACGCGTCGTCAGGTGAGTCCACTGATGTATGAGCAGTTGATGGCATTAGCCACAATACCGTTGTTGTTTAGCGAGAAGGCGTCGTAATGCCATGTGCACACTAGAAAATTGACATTTAGCTTCTTACCACGGTGGTTTGGTACCCTCGCTTTCTCTCCATTGTGGCTGGCTGGCCTCCAAGCCTTCTCAAATCAGTCATCTCTTTCAGTACTTTCCTCTGCTCTCGTCCTTAAAATAGAAGCCCGCTGTTTCCACCCCGCGACTCGGTGAAGCGATAACATCACCGTGCGCAGTCACCGACCGTGATACAATAACCTTATTGCTCATGTTCTACCTTGAAACCAGTATTTCCTACGGCTGTCTAGTTAAGGGATTGGCGGGTAGAGTCGTCCTCTCTGACCAAAGAAGCAAGACAGTAGTCGACTCACTAGTGAGATATAAGCAAGTCTATATTCAATAAACTCTAATACAGTCACGAAAAAGACGAAGCAACAGACTACGTGCAGGTTGGAGGATGATGCAACGTGGCTCGACGTCCTGAAAACGAATCTAAGTATATTAGCGCCTTGGACGGGCGAATACGACGTGGACAGTATAGAGTATATAATAAACCAGCATAAAATTTAACAACAAACAACAACTTCTTGGAATAGAACTAGTTCATACAAAATATACAGGAGACCAATTCCGCGCCATCATCTCCCCCCTGATGGATAAACAACAGGCAACGAGACAATTAGCACGGCATCAACTAGAGCACCACAAAATATTTATTAATGTAATAATACAATACAAAACCATGATTTACTAACAGCAGTGCTCGTTTTGACAGCGCTCAAGTGCTTGCAAAAAATAACAAATACAGTGTTGGCGACACAACGTCCATAATTGTTGAATTATTGCCATATGATAAACGCATTAGAAATGTTTAATGGTTTAATTGTTGACAGTTTAAAGTTGTATATACTTACTGTTGACATCGCGTCCATATTGACATGCTGTAAAGGTAAAGGTTTATTGAAGGAGCTGCAATTTTACAATGCTTAAGCTCTCTTATATGTCACACGGCAGGGCTCGAACCTGCGGCCTCTGGCTTCCGATAGCTGTAGATTTCTTTCATGCATTATTATCATTCCGTTATGACTTCAAGGGAATTACGCCATATTTTGCCATCCTTTAAAGCTGAAAGCGCGATACGAATATTCGATCGTACACTCTGTTCAGTGAGATCAGTTCGTTTGAAGGAAGGAGATAATGTGAAGAAACTCTGCAGCTACTGAACAAACATTGCACTGGGGGCATCGTTTTGGATTGTTTAGGCCCTACGGGAGCATACTTAGTTCAACAACGTATGACGATCTTGCAGGCGTCCTTCCTATGCATGGGGGGAATGTTCCCTACGAACATACTGCGGCAGGCCCTCGATTTGAATAGAGAAGCTATCAGACGGTCAGAACCACTCCAAGTCGGCACCTACCAATTGGGACTGTTCGATCTAAAAAACGGACGCCTGTACAACGCCTCAACGACGCACGTTCTGAGTCAGGTTAGATCAAAGTTTGAGAGTTGTATAGTGTTTGTGTAGTTTGTTTGTTGGCTGGAGCCACGGGAATCCGCCGTGATAAACGACAAGACCAGACGTACGGGGAGCACTTTTCTAACCAGAAAAACCCGCATCCATGATCGATTCAACACTTCATTCAACAGGTCAGGGTGCAATGCGTCAACAGGACCATCTATATGTGGGTGCCGATTTGGCTTCAGGAACCTCAGGTGTTGTTTGACCTAGCGTATCTGACTAATATTGAAGCTGGAGAATTCCTTCTCTATCTCGATCGGATCTATATAAATATCACGTTAGCGATACCTCGACCGCCACGGGAGCCCGGTGCCAAGACAAGGGTGAGCTCGCAAACTATTCTCTTTGATGTACATACATACATATTACAAGGTTTGCACTCGCATGTTTCATAGGCTGTTATACACAATGGGCACGCATGCTGAATCATCATCATATGTCCGAAGAGATAGCCGGCCATACCTTGAAAGTGGCGCGAGACAGGAACGTTCAAAAATAGACCAAATTTTCGATGAATGCAGTTATATAATAGATCAGTCTAGTTAACTAATCAGGCATTGATTAAAACACAAATCATATTTCTTGAACTGTGTATTGTGTGAAAAGAGGTAAGTGCCGGGTCGGGCCATTAATATATAATCACCAAAGGTTCGGTTTGTTGTATGACTCTACTCGACCCTTATATATATACTTTTTTTATTTATAATATATATATATATATATATATATATATATATATATATATATATATATATATATATATATATATATATATATATATATATAGAAATGCAAGATATTTTGCTTACATACAGGTGGTAAAACTTCACTTTCTGGGAACGCCTGGAATAGGTTTCCGTTCACCAACTCGTGGCCCGCTAAGTGCCGCACTCAGCACTGTTTTAAATCTACTGCTGCGCACGTTCAAATGGCCAGCTGAGCGGATTGTCGAGATCGTCGTTGAAGATCTCACCATGCGTTTCGTCCAAAATAACGACCTCCCATTATAGATAATAAGAAAAAAAAACAACTCAGATTAGACATGGAAGTTGTACTTGAAAGGTTAAGGGCATGGGTTCTATATGTATGTGGTGTGATTAATACACACTTTAATGTAATCCCACTTAAATAACACTAGCAGTACAATAAATTATCTTGTATTCATGTGATATTTGGACCTAATTTTCATCTCGCTCCATCTTAAAATTTTGTAGCTCTCACATTCGATTTATTAGCAAACGTTAGTTCAACTCTTCTTAGATACAATTTTTGGACTGCACTGCGATTTCAGAAAGGCTACAGAAATTACTGTTGTGCCAGGAAAGACTAACAATTGATATATGTGACCGTGTCTAGTTGTCACAAAGCTCGTACCGAAAATCGTTCGCCTAAATGCCCCCTCAGAGTATTATGTATATAGCACATTACTAGAAAAAGTTGCTTAAGCCAATGCGTAGAGTAAACTGTACCAGTCAAATAACTTACCCCTTGGTGTGATGTCGCCAGATCTTCAGTACTGGTCATGTATCGTTCTCGTATTGCGACGCACAGTCACCACTTTGTTCATCTGTTTATCGAGCTCTGTATTTTCTCTATCTGCCAATTGACTAACTGGCCAATATTATTATTACATTGATTCGATCAAATGTTCACCCCTATTCACCTGCCTACAATTCTAGTCGGACTTCACAAATTTTCGATATACCCACGGAGCACTAGATAGTAACCGCAGAAGGAGTCGCCCTGCAGCGTACTGTCTCAGTCGGCACCACAAGCAAGGACCAGCACATCATCAAATCGTTCGAATCTGTATGACATGCGTGTGGTCCGATATATTTTGATGTTCTTAACCAAGCCAACGTTCTGTGTCCACCGTTGATCAAAGTGGATTAATCGAAGTGACCTCCTTCATAGCAATGCAAAGTTTAGTTAGAGCACCCCGGCTTGTCAGCGGCTGTACTACCCGCGCTCTGGGAGCCTACCAGTCGACAGTGCCGGAATTGGTCCCCTCTCGGAACTATTCCAGCGCGAAACCCAGTTCTGCTGGAAGAACAAACTCCCCCGCACAGGATGCAGTTAAGGATCACAACACGACGTTCGGTTTCGAGAAGGTTTCAGCGGAACAGAAGGTGGGTCTTGTATCAGTAGTCACCAAAATGCAAGCCTTATAAACGAGCGGGACCGGTGTCAGCATTCAGCTGTTTGGGGAGGGGTCGAGAGGGAGGGTAGTGTGAAAGCACTAGTCCGTGTGGAGTTCTCTTCGACTCCTACGAAATCATCGACGGTAAAGCATCGGAAATAGTTGGTTGAACCACCTATCTCCGAGGCTTGCTGCATCCGCCTATTTCCGAGGCTTTACTGAAATGCCACCAAGTTCTGTTGCGTGCTTTACTGCCAACGATTTTGTGGGATTCGAAGAGAACTCCACGGGTACGAAAAGCCTCCCTAATACCAGTAATCAACTTGGAGAATAGCATTTCTTTATGAACTTTCCTCTAGAGCGATCGGTAATACCCGAGTGCTCAACATCTGACAGCATTCGCAGACAGCTAGAATTTGAGTTCCCTTGTTGCAAACAATAGATATGCTCCATCGAAGATAACCAAACCAAGGTTGAAAATCCTGCTGAGAAGCGACGTACCCTTAGGCATTCATCAGTGGTTTTGCCGATAACGATTACAGAAGTGAGAGAGCGTCGAACTCGATCGCCGCCCGTTCTTTTAGCAATAGCCTATATGTATAGTAAAGGTTTATTGGTTTATTAAAGCAACTGCAATCATTACAATGCTTAAGTTCTCTTATGATGTTCCGTCACGGGACCCGAAGCACAGGCCTCCGCCTTCTTACAGCCAGATGCTTAGCCGTCCAAGACACCGCGCTGATGAATGGTGTATCACAACTTTTTATATAGGTCACGTTTTCAATTTTTATTATTCAGATGTTACCATAAATGACGCTTATCTGGCCTTGCCTGGAAAATGTCCACCAATTGCCTCTCTTGAGAGGGGTGTGGTTAACTTGGCATATGACGTGAGGACCATCGACATGAGATAATACAGATTATGTTGAAACTTTCAAAGACCTGCCTATTGAGAAATCAAATTGTGTTAAAGCTGCCTCATTTATGGGCTTCTTCTGTCGCACGGTAGGAGAAACGCGCAAAAAATACCGGCATATATATATATATATCTATATTTAATTTAATTTTATTATTTTAGTTTCTTCCCACCGTTTGCGTAATACCTCTTTCAAGTAAAAATTCGCTGTTCACTAAGTGTTCATTTCTACTTTTGTCCTTCGTCAACAACTCCTTGGTTCTAAAGCAAAATCTTGTGAAAGACGTCTTCAACTCTGTCGCATCCAAGTATGACCTGATGAACGATGTGACGTCGCTCGGCGTCCACCGCTGCTGGAAGGATCACCTCGTCGAGCGGATTCGACCTATACCTGGACAACAACTTCTTGACATGGCAGGCGGCACCGGCGATATCGCTACGCGTTTCCTTAAACAGGCCAAAATCAACGGTCTGCGACTGGGCATTCGAAGTGAACAAGAGACGAGGGTTTGTAAAGTGTCCTGGTTAACTTATCTATAATATTGGTCGCATTCACTACTTAACTGAAAGGAGCCCATTAAGCAATACAAATGAAACAATATGGCATAGTGACACAACAGAGTGAAACTATGTACGTTTAATTAGTATAATCGATGTAATCGATTATACTAATTATCGATGATCTGGAACCGAGACGAGAAAAAATAAAAATGAACTACATGAGTTACATGGTATTACATATATATTCCTTATCGTCAAACTATCAGAGGGGAGAGTGTCATCTTTGGCCCATTATTGACATGCTGTTTTGGTAATCTGTGTCTATGGCAGGCTATTGTTTGCGATATCAACCCAGCGATGTTAGCGGCAGGACGAGCTCGCCCTGGAGTACCACCGGAGCCCCAGTTGACGTGGTTGGAGGGCAATGCTGAGAGCCTTCCTTTTGAACCAGAGACGTTCGATGTGGTCACCATTGGATTCGGTATACGCAACGTAACGCATATGGATCGAGTGCTCCGAGAGGCACACAGGGTGCTCAAACCTGGAGGACGGTTTCTTTGTCTCGAGTTTTCACGCGTAGAAAACCCTATTGTCTCCAAGTAGGTATACCAGTTATGTGGAGTCACCCATGCACACGCAAAACTGCTCACGCCGTCGTCGATTTTGCTGCAGATTTGCACCGTCTAGTCCATTCGAATGCGCCTGGCTTTAATGCGCGAATTGAACTTTAAATCATGATATCGTTAGAAGTGCTTTGTAGATGCAGTGTCCTTTGCTACTCTCCCATATTAAAAGTACTTAATGACGAACGCATATCTTCATGCGTACACTATTTGATATTATATACATTTTAAAGGTAAGCCATAGATTCATTACAATCATTGGCTGCTGAAGTACAATATTCTGTCCAGATATATTGCACTGTCAAGGCGGGATACGTGGGGTGACGCCGAACACTTGGGTTCGAATCCCGCAGGATACATATGCTCCGAAGGATCACGAAAGTATTATAATTCAGAACTTTTGCCCGTGTCAGAACAACACCTCTGGGGTCAAAAAAAAATATTTTTAATATATATTGGACTAATACGTTCTATGTGTTTGCAGAATGTATGATCTGTACTCATTTCAGGTTATCCCAGTTATGGGCCAGCTATTCGCAGGCGACTGGAAATCATACCAGTACCTAGTCGAATCCATTCGAAAGTTTCCCAGCCAAGAGGTGCTGGCGGACATGCTTCGCGAGGCCGGATTTAAATGCGTCTCGTATGAAAATCTTCTCAGCGGCATAGCCGCTATACATATTGGATTTAAACTGTAGAAAATTCGGGGAGACCAAATATAGTTCGGCCATGATATCGATCGCGAGCTGACACAAAGTCGAGGTACAGGTCTCGTCCTGTTTCAATCATGACAACAGACGCAGGGTTGGCAGCTGTCATCAACCGGCTGGACATTTACTGTAAGCTACCCCAACCGAATTGGTACGGAGAGCTTTCAGAGTGGGCTCTTTTGTTAGGGATTATCTATTTTGCAATTTCTTATTTAATAAATATAGGCTTTTAAGGTTGAATGATCTCTTTGTCGTTTTTTTTGTCCAACCCAAATTAGGAACTCTTTATTTTTACTTTCAAAAGAAACCTGGTGCGCCTTTTCTTCAGCCACTTCAGAGCTAAATTAGATAGCGAAAAATGAAACGTTCCAATTTATCCACATCTGATAGCTTAGCGTTCAAGAAAGCAGGTTAGGACCCATGTAGCGGTTCCTAAATCGATCCTTTATCGATTTACAATGATTCCAGTTACGAGTGAAGTCCTCCAAGTTCATCGACAGACACGTTAATAGTTATCCACGATATTATGCCTTATTGAAATTGACTCATTGAAATTCGCAAACACACCGTATGATTTCAGTATCTCACCATGACTGACAAATTGTACCTTGTGCATATGTGCAAAGTTTTGCAAAGTTCACGAGTAAACACAAAGCTAGATACTCTACTGTATGGTAGAACGTTGGTGTTGAAAGGAACCGTCGCAGTTGTTAAGAGAGCACACATTTTTCAGACGTACTGGCAAAATGTACAAACGATGAGCCAATTCGCATTTGTTTATTATAGGCAATAATAATAATACTATCAAATCGTAATAATAAAAATAATAACAATGATCATATTTCTATGTACAGATATAATTTTCCATGCTAGTGAACGATGAGTCACATCTTCTATGAGAGTAAATAACGCTTAGCTAAACTTTGCGCCTTCTTGTCGAATGCTGGCGATTTAATCTCGGTGTTATGCGTGTAGAACGGATTCAACGCGTGCTGGAAAGGGAAGAATGGAAATTGAAACATTTGTAAGCGACGTCAGCGTTACTTGTCTTGCGCGAGAAGACGAGAGCAACTCTGACTTGACGGTGCTGACAACAACTAATTAGTTGTTATTATAAGGAAACCGTCGCCTCGCTAATACTGATAACTGCCTTGCATTAGGGTAGGAAGCCAATCGTCGGGCACAATCAGATCATGTTTGCGAGATCAGTTGAATCGAATTCGTTGTCCACGCCGATCTGTAGCGTCCACAAGCTAAAGCGCTTCTTTTCCGAAACCACAAAGGTAGCCGTATGATTACAACCGTCGTCGGGCTCTTGTACACTGATTGCGTTGTTGTCACAGAACCCAGACCGTGGGTACTTCAAGTCGAAAGACAGGTGTAATAATAGTTATAACACGTAAAACGGACCAACCATAGACACCCAGGTGCATTTACACGATAGCGATCATGTCAGTGATAAGGCCGCGCGAGGTCTGATGCTAAACGAATCTCTCTCCACGACTCGAGCCCGTCTCGTGTGTCAAGCCTTCGACAGACATCGGCTCACCGTCATGGCTTGCGTTCAGGCGTCTGACACCGCTTATCCAGGCCATAACCATTCATTATAGGCTAAACAGGCTGAAGGTCCTTTGAAGTCTGTCTCAAGCTGTATCTTGTTAGTGATGCCATGAAGCCAGCTGTGGCGACTGTACAGAACACCGGGCGCACTCTGCTTCCTCGAAGCCTCCGTAGTCCTGTATGAGCGTTAGTTTCGATTCTCTCGTGTTCCGTTATGTAGCAATAAATGGAAAATAGACAAATATCTACTATGACAAAGAACGAATCTAGGCCTCGTGCGCACAGTTACCTTTGTGTAGATTTCGTATATTTCCTGAAAGAATGTTTTGATACCCTCCTCATTCTTAACGTTGTGCAGCATCAAGAAACGCATCTCTGGAAAAACAAACACACACACAGACAAACATTATCATCATAATAACAATTGTTATTATTATTATTATTATTATTGTGGGATTCCTCCTTGCTTTGAATGCTCTATTAAGAATAAAATGGAGAAGGGTGATCTTAGATGTGTTTCACGTTCAGCGGGTACAATTATCACCCATATTGATAATTGAATTAATTCATATTGTTGTTGTTATTATTATCGGTATTCGGTGAATTCATATGGTTACCAAAAAATAGTTTGATCACAGGGCGCGCACATTTTCCCACAGTTCCCCAAGGACGTAGGTGTGCGATTTGAGCTGAAACTGCTCTCAATTCTAGTGGACACTCCAGGACGATGAAGACACAGAATCAAGTGGTAGATGATAGCCTACTTACTGCTGGCTGTGACGAATGCGGAGACGCTCCACTGGTTGAATTTATCAACGCACTTTAGGTACATCGAGGCATTCTGCTGTGCGTGAAGATCGACGAGGTCAAGTGCCGCGTGAGCTACGAATTGGTTTAGGTAGCGTCCGTTGTCCTCCCGCTGCAAGCATTCAATTGTACCATATAGCTAGTTGGAGAGTGGCTAATAAAATGCAAGGAACGCTTTTGGCTGATTAACAGAACTGCAGTTTCTACAGCACTTAAGTTGTCGATATGTCACCAGGTGGAAGGACTCGAACCTGCCGCCCCCAGCCGCTCAAGCACTCAACCGTGCAAGCCACTGGGGTGGCAACTAAGTCTCTGCCATAGTGTTTCAATAGTGATAGCAGCTCTTATGTGCAATATGTGATTATATAATGAGAAAATGAAGCGAACCCGAGAGGCCTGCGAAGAAAATGAGGGCAGGGGGGAAAGGTCAATAGACAACAGTGCATTGCAAACGCCTATCCACAAGTGAAGCAGATTCCAATAAGAAAACAAATATAAGAACATAAAAAAAGAAACAATACATGCATTACATATTAGCAGAGGCGACTCAGCCGACAAACGGAGTACTCCTTTCATTTATCAGTATTGAGAGTAACTAAGCGTATGTGATTTCCCAAAGGTAGAACTGCTTAATCTGAGCAGAGCGCGAATGAAGGCCGATTTCAAATTTCTGCCATACAGATTGCGCTTTTGGCCTCGTGTCCAAACTGTAACAGGGCGAATTTTCATTGTCTGTCCCCCAAATCGCCAAACGAATGAGATTACTGCCCGACGATCAGCACCATCATCATCGTCAGACAGTTGCGTTGTGTCAGATTGCGTTAATCTAATTACTCATCTAATTGTGTCTGCCTCGCTCGCCGCAGAACTCTGTTTGACCGTATCAATGCTCACATTGTATTTTACACGCTGGCGACAACAGACAGCTAGTCTTGCCGCCGCCGCCATTGGCAAAGAACAGATACGATTGTGCTGATTACAAACGAGTTGATCAGAGAAGCCGCAGACGATAGCGCTAACGTGCGTTAACTTTGTTCTGCCTTTCCTGCTTATGTTATCTGTACGTCACTTTCGCTTAAACATCCGAGACAGATCATCATTGGATTGTGTCTCGATTAAGAGCGATGACTAGTTCGCTCATCTGAAATCAACAGTAGGCTGTGGGAACTGTAACGAACGGCCAGCCAGTTTGATTGACGCCCCTTGCGATCAGCGTCGAGAGGAGGCTGAGGTATAGTCACTCACTACGGGATATGAGCAGCAACGCAACGCACCACACCTGTTCTAATCCGCGATCTGCATCTATACGACACTACGCTGTATTTGTAGAAGCTCAATTGTCTGAGTCACAACGTCAGATGGATATGGCGCTTGGCGAATATGTCATAATATAGTCATTATGTCTGTGACATGCATGACGTGTAGAAGAGCTATGAACAAGAAAAGCTGTTGCCAAAGTTGAGTTCAATGCATATGTTCCGAACAGCCTGGCCGTGAATTTGTTCAGAGATCAAACCACCGACAGTACGATACAATACAACTATTGGTTTAATGACAGAACTGCGATTACAGCAATGCTTAGCTTCTCGTGATAAGAATCATGGCAAAAGAGCGTCACAGATCTCTAGAACATCAGATCATCACCATTTGTGCATAAACCCGAATCGGCGAAGATATCACAACCAACGCTGTCGACATTTTTTAATATGTTTTAATAATTAGCTGATGAACTGTAACCCCCCGCCGCCCTGAATTATCCCTCACAGAGAGACTCTGCGGCGTAAGCCAAACTCTCTAGCTCAAAGAGCATCGTTCTGGATAACCTCAGCCCGGCGAGATATTCGAAGACAGCCCCCTCGCCAGCAGCGCGTAACAATGAACTAGTAGCAACAGAGTCTTATAAACCAAAATAAGACCCTCTCACAAGGACTTCTTCCCATCTGCCTAAATCTCCGCAGTGCCGCAATGGCACTGCATAGCACTTAGGTGACGGGGCTGTCAAATGAGTCTGCCAGTTCACCACATCTCGTCGAGGTTAACCCCAGCCGTTTGACGGTACACGGACGAGACCAGCTGTCAGTCCCCAAGCATGGGTAGTCATCGCACATCGACCATATTCTGACATGTGGACGGAATAAGCGGCATTTATATTTAGTGTATTCTGTATTTGATGTTCTTAACCTCTCAAGCTATTCTGGTATCACCTCTCACTGCAATAGGCAGCGGCATCGTATGTGATGTCAAATTCTGTTTTATATTTATCGATGTGTTCAGAAGCATCTGAGAAAAAGGTGCCCTGTATTTGATGATATGCCACTGCATCTGTTGCTATTTCTTCCAGTGCAGATTTCGATAGTTACTAATGCAAGCTAAGTGCTCGCGCAAACGCCATGAACAAGACAACATAGATAAAGTACCATTCGAAAAGGATTCCTCCATTGATTGACATGTACATAAACATTTGACCAATATACCGACCGCACATAAAGATTGCATGATCTCATCCGGATACGTTGTCGGCATTTAGTTCGTTGGACTTGAAATTGCTACATTGCTCTTGCATATTCTGGGCTAGGACAGCATATGAAGGCTATTCTTCAATTCCACTATGACATCACCCCCACTGGAAACCCCACGATCAATGGGTGCATCGAGTGACAAACACATGCTGTATACCTTCGTATTGAACGGCATAGGCTGCTACTCCCGCCGCCGCCGCCGCCTCTGCTGCCATTCCGATTGAACATAGATCTTCTTACCTTTTCACCCTTCGCCGCAAACTCAATCTCGAAGATGGGGTTGTCATGATGACCCACAATGACAAAATAGTATGTAGTCATCGTCCTCACTCGTCGCTCCGCGGCGGGCCGCGAGCGGTCGGTGGGCAATTGGGCACTGGGGGATCACACGTTTATGTCTTGTCCGTATCGGCGCTTCTCGCAGGCGAACGACCGCGGCCCGAACCGCCCTCCCAACACCAAGAGGGCCAAGGAAGGAATCCGAGGGATATACACCTGTGTCACGAACTTGTCACTACTGCAGCGAACAACACACATATCACCCTCTTGCCGTCAGCTGTCTTACGGTCGAGTTTGGATTGACCGTGTGTCTGTGTATGACCGTGGGTATCTATGTATGTAGTTCCGACTAATGTTCTTGTGATGTTCGAGCACTCACTATCCTATGCTCGGCTCTCTGCTGATGTTTTCGAAGCCGTGCCACCTCAAAATCCTCCGGCTCTGTCCTCCGTCTCGATTCTGTTTATCGTCGTGGTTGGATACGGCGGCCGGCGCTGCTCGACGGAGTTGGACGCGTCATTCACTCGCCGGCCATCTAGCTAGCTATGTAGCCAATGGCGTGTACGTGTGTGCCGGGACAGCCTCTTGTCGTTAGGTGCCTAGCGGCCAGTATCGAGACGGGCCTCATAGGCGTCCGCTGTGTGTCTTTGTGTGCTTTGCCTGCGTGGTCGTTTTGCCGGCAGCGGCGGCGGTGTTGACGTTCGCAGGTCGGCGATAGCGAGTTGAAAGTGCTGGCCAACCCGGTAGAGCAACAAGCAAGCCACTTCCGGGACTTGACGCACTCGGTGTTCCGCGCTAATGCCCTCTTCTCGATGTGTACCAGCGTTAGTCAATAGGTACAGTAACAACGGTGCAATCATCAGCAGCGATAACCACCTCTGGAAGGTAGGTAGCTAGCTAGCCAGCCGGCTCGCTGGGGTCTCTTTTCAGCGTCCGATTATTGTTCTGGCGGTGCCAGGCGCTCATTCGATGAACGAAGGGGGGACTCGACTCCAACGGCAGCTTTCCGCTTCTGCTGGCACTGCTGCCGTAGCTAACTGTCCCGTTCCTCAGTGATTTTCACTCGCTCATTATCGAGACCTGCGCCACGTTCTCTCTCTCTCTCTCAGAAGAAGAACCGCAGAGCACAACACTACACCGGGCGGCTTACGCAGCGCAGCTCGCTCGTCCAGCGGCTGACTGGTGGACACAGTTTTGTCGTGAACGATTCGTGGCTCTCTGGTGTTGTTTTCGGCGCGACGCGTTTGGAACGACGAGTTTGTCTCGCTCTTGTTGTATGCCGTAGAAGGTAGAGTTGTCCT